>JAAGEH010000286.1:21607008-21920407 GCA_011751065.1 Lasiurus cinereus | reverse complement strand
CTTTCTTTCTTTCTTTCTTTCTTTCTTTCTTTCTTTCTTTCTTTCTTTCTTTCTTTCTTTCATGTATCTGTCCAGTTTTTCTGATACAATCTATTGAATACACTGTTTTTACTCCATTGTATATTCTTGCCTTCTTCCTCATAGGTTAACTGACCAGAGAGGGGTGGGTTTATTTCTAGGATCTATACCCTGTTCCGTTGATCTATGTATTTGTTTTTATGATAGTACTATGTCATTTTCATTTTTATAGCCTGAAAGTATAGTTTGATGTTATGTAGTATGATACCTTCAATTTTGTTCTTTCTCAAAATTGCTGTGGCTATTCAGGGTCTTTTGAGTTCCATATTCATTTTTAGATTATTTGCTACAGTTTTGTGAAAAATGCCTTTGGTATTTTGATAGGTGTTGCCCTACATCTGTAGATTGCATTGCATAGTATGGAATTAACAATGAAGTTAATTCTTTCTATCCCTGATATATGCTCAGTACATGCTTTCATTTATTTGTGTGTTCTTCAATTTCTTTCTTCAATGTCTTATAAGTTTTTGAGTACTGGTCTTTTACCTTCTTGGTTAAATGTATTCCTAGGTGTTTTTTTGATATAATTGTAAATGGGATTGTTTTCTTAATTTCTTTTTTTGATAGTTAGTTTTGGTGCATAAAAATGCAATTGATTTCTGAATATTGATTTTGTATCTTGTTACTTTACTAACTTTATTGATTATATGTAATAGTTTTGTGTGTGTTTATGTGTGTGGAATTTTTACAATTCTCTATAAAGTATGTCAGCAAGTTTTACTTCTTCCTTTCCAATTTAGATGTCTTTTAATTTCTTTTGTAACTCTGATTGCTGTGGCTAGGACTTCCAATACCATGTAAAATAAAATCAGTGAAAGTGGACATCTGACCTTGTTCCTGACCTTAAAGAAAATGTTTTTATCTTTTTACCATTTAGTATGATATTAGCTGTGGGTTTGTCATATGTGATTTTTATTATGTTGAGATGTGTTCCTTCTATTTCCACTTTGCTGATAGTTTTTATCAAAATGAGTGCTAGATTTTGTCAAATGATTTTTCTGCATCTATCGATATGATCCTATGATTGTTATACATTTTGTTGATGTGATGTTTTATGTTAATTTATTTGTAGATATTGAACCAACCTTGATACACAGGAATAAATTCCACTTGATCATGGTGTATGATCTTTGCTAAATTCAGTTTCCTAGCATTTTCTTGAGGATTTTCCATCTATATTCATCAAGAATATTGGCCTATAATTCTTTTTTAATTGTAGCATCTTTGTCAAGTTTTGGAGTCAGGATACCACTAGTCTTGTAAATGAGTTTGGGAGTCTTCCCTTCTCTTGAATTTTTTTGCAATAATTTGAAAAGGATAGATGTTAGTTCTCCTTTGAATATTTGGTAAAATTTACCTGAAAAGTCATCATATCCAAGACTTTTATTTGTGGTGGGTTTATTGATTACTGCTTCACTTTAATTGGTTGTACCAGTCTGTTCAAATTTTCTGTTTCTTCTTGATTCAGTCTTGGAAGATTGTACATGTCTAGGAATTATACATGTCTTCCAGATTTTCCAATTTGTTGGCATATAATTGTTTATAGTATTTTCTTATAATCATCTCTCTTTCTGTGGTACCATTTTGTCACTTCTCCTCTTTCATTTCTGGTTTTCTTTATTTGTGTTCTCTTTATTTTTTTATGAGTCTGGCTAAAATTTTAGCAATATATTTTCTTTTAAAATAATCAGCTCTTGGTTTCACTGATCTTTTGTATTTTTTCTTTAGATTTTATTTCATTTATTTCTGCTGTGACCTAAATTATTTCCTTCCTTATACTGATTTTGGACTTTGTTGTTCTTTTTCTAGTTCCTTTAGGTTAAGGTTAAGTTGTTTATTTGAGATTTCTCTTGTTTCCTGTGGTAGGCCTGTATTGCTATACATTTCCCTTTTAGAACAGCTTTTGCTATGTCCTACAGATTTGGGGCCATTGTGTTTTCTTTTTCATTTCTCTCAAGGCCTCTTTTTATTTTTTCCTTAATCTTGTTATTAACCTATTCATTGTTTACTAGCATGTTATTTAGTTTCCATGAAGTTTGTGTGTGTGTTTTCAGTTTTTTTTCTTGTAATTAATTTTTAGTTTCATACCATTGTGATTGGAGAAAGTGCTTCATATGATTTCAATTTTCTTAAATTTATTAAGACTTATTTTGTGTCTTAACATGTGGTATCTCCTGAAAAATGTTTCATGTGCACTTGAAAAGACTGTAAATTCTGCTACTTTTGGATAAAATGACCAAAATATCAATTAAATCCATTTGGTCTAATATGTCATTTAAGGCGCTATTTCCTTGTTGATTTTCTGGGTGGATGATCTACCCATTGTTATCAATGGAGTGTTATAGTCCCCTACAATTACTGTATTTCTGGTAATCTCTTCTTTTACATCCACCCACATTTGCTTTATAAATTTAGATGCTGCTACATTGGGTGTTTAAATGTTTATAAGGATTATATTATCTTGCTGGATTGATCCCTTTATTATTATGTAGTATCCTTTGTCTTTTATTGTACACTTTGTTTTAGTCATTTTGTCTGATATAAATATTGTTAACCCAACTTATTTTTTGTTTCTATTTGCATGAAATACATTTTCCATTTTTTTTTATTTTCAGTCTCTGTGTGTCTTTTGATCTTAAATGGTTCTCTTTATAAAACAGTATGATGTTTCCTGAAAAAATTAAATATGAAACTGGCATTTGACCCAGTGATCCCAATTCTAGGAATCTGTCCTAAGAGACCCAAAATATCTTTTTTTTATTTTTAAAACTTATTTAAATATTTTTATGCCCTTTTTTATTTTTAAAACTTATTTAAATATTTTTATTTTTCTATTATAGTTGACATTCAATGTTATATTAGTGTCAGTGTACAGCATTATGATTACACATTTATATAACTTATAAAGTGAACATCCCAATAAGTCTAACTTCCTAACACCATACATAATTATTATAATGCTAGAGGTCTGATGCACAAAAAATTGTGCAAGGGGCGTGGCCCTCACAACCCTGGTTTCGTCCAGAAGGTCATTCAGCTGCCCAGTTTAATGAGCATATTTTGCTTTTATTATTATAGATTATTGTCCATATTCCCTATGCTGTACTTTATATTCCTATGACTGTTTTTAACTGCTATTCTATACTTCTTAATCCCTTTAACTTTTTTATCCAGTCCCTCAGTCTCCCTCTCATTTGAAAACCATCAGTTTGTTTTGTGTATCTATGTGTTTGTTAATTTATTTTGATTTTTAGACTTCACATAAAGTGAAATCAAATGACATTTGCCTTTCTCTGCATGATTGATTTCAGTTACCATTATACCTTATAGGTTCATCCATGTTGTCACAAATGGTAACATTTCATTCTTTTTAATGGTTGAGTAATATTCTGTTCTATATATGTACGACATCTTTTTTTTAATCCAATATTCTATCAATGGACACCTTCATCTTGTTTTCTTATCTATTCAGCCACCTGATGTTTGATTGGAACATTTAATCCATTTATACTTAAAGTGATTATTGATAGGTACATAATTATTATAGTTTTATTCATATTTATATTTTTCTTTCCTTCTTCTTGAAGAGCTTCCTTTAACATTTCTTGACGAACTCTTTTAACTTCTCCTGTCTCTTTATGTCCCCTTTGTATCTAGATCAGGGTTGGGGAACCTTTTTTCTGCTAAGGGCCATTTGGATATTTATAACATCATTCACAGGCCATTCAAAATTATGAACTTAAAAATTAACCTGGTATATTTGGTCAAACATTTAATTAACTCGCCCTTAATATGATGGTTGGAACTGCTTCTCTTTTGTGAGGGGTGTGATCTTAGCTGGTACTGATGATGTTGCTACTCATAATTGCTTTTCCAGGTTTGTTTTGGTCAATCTGGAGCCCAGTCAACTTTTGAGATGGTAAGTTTTAAAAAGAGCTACTCAAAATAATTAAGCTGTTCTGAACAGAGATGCATATTTCAATGCATATCTCCTCAAAGTGGAAAATTCATCACTGCTTATGTAACATTTATAGAACTTAAGGAATGGGAAGTTGATGCACCTAGTTTTCAGCTCATTGTCATTTTGCAACTGAATGATTTCATGTTGGTTATCAGACACATCAGCTGGTTCCACATTGAACAATGTAGCAAAGATGTTCAATTCCATTTGTTTACTTTTCAAGTCCTTGAATATTTCATTAAATACAGTGGTACCTCAAGATACGAGTTTAATTCGTTCCGTAACCTTGCTCGTATATCAAGTTGCTCATATCTCAAAGCAAATTTCCCCTTTGAAATCAATTGAAATGCCGTTAATCCATTCCAGCCCCCAAAATGCCACCCAAGTTGTTCTTGTTACGTGTTTTTGAATAAGAAAAATGTATTTATAAATGAAAAATATTGTATAAAAACATAATAAAAGAGAACGTAAAGGAATAAACTGGTTTTATAAAGTGTATTTACCTACTTGTTACACTTTTAATGCTACACTTTATCCCTAAACTGAATGTAACTTAACTAATCTTCACTGAACTTAATTGCTACAGCTCTTTGCATTTTTGGCCGATTTCAAAAAAAACGTGTCCAATGAGGTTTGCCTCTTCCTCCCTTTCAGAATGTTTCTGAAATGGGTGAAGCAAGTTTCATTGAACAGCTCCGATGCACAACCAGTAGCAACTTTTTCGGGCTTTTTCTTTTCCACGAAGTGTGACACCCTCTCCCCCATTCCTAAGATCTCCTTTATCTCACTTGTAGAGATCTCTTCCACCTCTGGCTCCTCCTCGAAACCAATTTCTTGGAGAACCTCTACATGTTGCTGAGACTGCAACTCTTGTAACTCCTCCATGGTGAGTTCCAGAGAGTGCTCCTCAAGGAGCTCATTCCCATCTCTCATCCACCTCCAGGCCCATGGATTTTCCCAGAGACACTATCTCCTCCTCCACTGGCACCTCGGGTTCGAATCCTTCAAAGGTCCTTTCGGCTACGGCTTCAGGCCACAGCTTCTTCCATGCAGAGGTCAAAGTCCTGGTTGTAACACCCAGCCAGGCCTGATCAGTAATTCTGAGGCATATCACGATGTTAAAGTGGTTCTTCTAGAACTCTCGAAGGGTGAGGTTTGTGTTCGCCGTCACCTCAAAGCAGCACTGGAACAGGTGCTTGATGTACAGCTTTTTAAAATGAGAATTCACCTCCTGATCCATGGGCTGCAGGATAGGAGTGGTGTTAGGAGGTAGGTAGACAACCTTTATAAACTTGAACTCTTCGAGTTCATCTTCGAGGTTCGGTGGGTGAGCAGGAGCATTGTTGAGGACAAGGAGGGCTTGCATGGTTAGGTTGTTTTCCTGTAGATATTTCTTAACAGAAGGGCTGAAAACCAGGTTTACCCACTCCACAAAGAACTGCCTGGTGACCCATGCTTTTGGGTTTGCCCTCCACATAACTTGCAGTTTATCTTTTAAAATCTTATGTGACTTAAAGACTCTGGGGTTTTCCGAATGGTATATGAGCAGAGGCTTGATCTTGCAGTCGCCATTCGCATTGGTGCACAGTGCGAGAGTTAGCCCATCCTTCATGGGTTTGTGGCCTGGCATCGCCTTCTCCTCTGCCATTATATAAGTCCTATTCGGCATCTTCTTCCAGAAAAGCCCTGTCTCGTCACAGTTGAAGACTTGCTGGGGGATATATCCTTTGGCTTCTATCAGTTCGGAAAAAGTTTTGAGGTAATCCTCAGCTGCCTTCACATCCGAACTTGCTGCCTCACCATGCCTGACGATGGAGTGAATGCCGGACCTTTTCCTGAAGTTATCAAACCAGCCTCTACTGGCTTTAAATGAGTCTTTCGATGCTTCATCCGTGGAAGTGTGTGGGGTCTGCTCCAACAAATCACCGTAAATCGCTCGCGCCTTCTCGCATATGATGCCCTGTGTTAATGTATCTCCTTTAAGCTGCTTCTCCATCACCCACACCATCAGTAGATTCTCCATCTTTTCATGGAGAGAACTACGGAGCTCAGAAATTATTGTAATGCCCTTAGCTGGCATTATACCCTTTATCGACTCTTTCTGTTTAAGCACAGTGCATATGGTTGAAGTACTACCCCCCTATTGCCTTGCCAAGTCAGCCACTCGCACACCTTGCTCATATTTTTCTATGATTTCATGCTTTAATTCAATAGACATCATCCTCTTCTGAGCACTGACCTTTCCACTCACTTTCTTCGGACCCATGGTTATAAAAAGAAATGTGATAAAGTATGTAAATGCACAAAAGATGCTTCGACAATGAGGTAAACAAGCACACTGACTGAGGCTTGGAAAACTATGAGATGCTCGAGTGGAGGTCAACTGGTGGGTTGTGTGCAGCTGGCAGATCCGCGCGATTACTTGTATCTCAAATGTTGCTCGTATTTCAAAGCAAAAATTGGCTTGCTCGAGGGCTCGTATCTCAAAAATCTCGTATGTTAGGGCACTCGTATCTTGAGGTACTGCTGTATATCAATTAGTTTTGCACATTTATCAGCATATTCAAGTGTTGTAGAAGGTTAATTCCTTTCAAGTGGCACTTTCCACAGCCTTAATTTAGCATCAGATGATTTCATGATTGAAAGCAGGGAGCTAAGGTTGGGTCCCTGCAACTTGATCTTCAGCTCTGAGAAGTACTTGGTAATAATGTCCACCATGAATGCTAGATCACACAGCCAGTTGCTATCATTGAGTTCCATGATAGGCTTTCCCTTCATCTCGGTGAGCTATTTGACTTCATCCTCAATTCATTAAAACTCATAAGCTTGTTGCCACAACTCAGCCACAACACTTCAGTGAGAAACAAGATTACAGTACCAGAGTAAAGATCACTCTGTAACTTCTTAAGCTGGTAGCTGTTAAAACCACTGCTTTTGCTAAAACTTACACATGATACTACTATTGCCATTGCATTGTTGAACTGCAATAACTGTGCACAGAGACTTTCTTGATATGTGATGCAGTGAGTTATTAAATCACTTGAATTAAGACTGAGATGATTCAGATCTTTCTTGACAAATGCTATTAACCCTTTTTGCAAACCAACCATGGGTGGAGCTCCATCTGTGGTAAGGCCACTTAACTTTTCAAATGTTAGCTCAATTTTTTTTTCATTGATAAAGTAAGTCTCTCAAACAATTCCTTACCTTTTGTAGTGCCATGCATGGCTTCCAGGGACAGCAATTTCTCTCACATGTCAAACTCAGCAGTTATCCCATGACCGATAATAGCCAGTTGGACAGTATTTGTTATATCCGTTATCACATCACAAGTCAGAGAGAAAAATTGGAAATCTCCTGCAGAATCCTTCATTTTTTCTTTCCATATCTTGTGCTAAATTAGTAATCCAATATGAGATGGTGCTCTGAGAAAAACTAACACTCTGAATTAATTTTACTTTGATGCTAACAACTTCGCAACAGCCACCATGCACTCACTCACAAATTCTCCTGATATGTGAGGCCTCAGATTTTTTTAGCTCATTACACAACTCATCTTAATAACATTGTATCTGCCAAAATGAGGCCTAATGAAAGCAGCTTGTGGTGATTCCAAACTCCACTGAAGAGCATTGATTTTATCCAGATGCATTTGACTTCCAAATTCATTGAGTTTTGAGCTGTGATGACAATCCAGATTGGCTTTTTCCTTTTATTTATTTATTTTTAATTTAAATTCTTTATTGTTTATAGTATTACATGAATCTTCTTTTCCCCCTATTGACCTCTCTCTGGCTGCTCTTACCCACCAGCACATGCTCTCCTCCCTCCCTTCACTGTCTGTGTCCATTGGTTATACTCATATGCATGCATATAAGTCCTTTGGTTGATCTCTTGCCCCCTCACCCCCAACCTTCCTTCATAGGTTGAACAATCTGTTCAATGCTTCTATGTCTCTGGATCTATTTTTGTTTATCAGTTTATGTTGTTCATTATATTCCATAAATGAGTGAGATCATGTGATAATTATCTTTCTCTAGCTGGCTTATTTTGCTTAGTACAATGCCTTCAGTTCCATCCATGCTGTTTCAAACTGTAAGAATTCCTTCTTTTCCACATCAGGGTAGTATTCCATTGTGTAGATGTACCACATTTTTCTAATTCATTCATCTGCTGATGAGCACTTAAATTGTTTCTAAATCTTAGCTATTATAAAATGTGCTGCTATGAACATATATCCTTCCTGATTGATGTTTCTGTTTTCTTGGGATATATTCCTAGAAGTGGGATTACTGGGTTAAATGGAAGTTCCATTTTTAATTTTCTCAGGAAAGTCCATACTTGTTTCCACAGTGGCTGCACCAGTTTGCATTCCCACCAGCAGTGCAATAGGGTTAATTTTTCTCTGCTTTCTCGCCAACTCTTGACATTTGTTGATTTGTTGATGATAGCCATTCTGACAGGTGTGAGATGGTACCTCATTGCCATTTTGACTTGCATCTCTTGGATGATTAGTGACTTTGAGCATGTTTTTATATCTCATGGACTTCTGTATGTCCTCTTTTGAAAAGTGTCTATTTAGGTCCTTGCCAGATTGGCTATTTTTATTACTGCTAATGCCTCACCACAAACTAGGCATGCAGGTATGTCTTTGACTTCAACAAAAAAATAATCATTTGTCCATTTCTGTTGGAAGATGGACACTCTGTATCAGCTGTTTTTTTCTTTGTAGTCGCCATTTGTAGGATGTCACACCACTTAGGTTTTAATAACTATCCAGAGTGTGTGTGTCATTCCCAATACAGTTATTTTGCTTTGATCGCTGTTCTAATCCTGCATCTTGGATTTGGAACATATCCAACATTTGTATCATTGACTCTTGAGGTCTTTTCTATGTTCTGTAATTTCCTTAATCTTCATCTGAGATTCAATTTTTTTGAGGATTGTTGATAATGATATGTAGATAAAGGTTGGATTGAAGTTATCATCTGTGTCAACAAAGAAGTCAACAACATCATCATTAGACATCAAAGGCAAGGTCATCAGTGTTGTGAGGAATCATCTTATCGTATCTTGTCTCATCATCACTGGATTGTTTGCTATAGTGTGTTAATGCTTTTGCAACATGTACACTCCAAGCCTGCTGGCACTGACTGTCCTCTGGGTCACTGCAATACAGGCAGATAGGCTTCTAGCAACCAATAAGAAGCATATGTGTCTGTCCCTTCAGGTACTCATATGTGTCCTGTTTACTCCATAATGGATGTTCCTTGCTTGTCCCTCAAAATTTATGTTATTTTTATGATTTCCTTGATGTAAATTTATGTTGCTATGAAAAAAAGCTCCTAGATTTCTTGAATTTCAAGTCCTATGACTGTCTTGGCAGGGCCAGACCCACAAATGATTTTGTGGGCTTTGTACTGCCTGTGGGCCAGATGTTCCCCACCCCTGATCTAAAAGATAGCCTTGCAGGGTAGAATAGTTTTGGTTGTAGGTCCTTACTTTTTATCACTTTGGATATTGTGTGCCAATCCTTTCTTACCTGAGAAGTTTCCATTGAGAAATTAGCAGTCTTATGAGAGCTCCCTGTAGGTAACTAAGTGCTTTTCTTTTGCTGCTTTTAAGAGTCTCTCTTTATTGTTAACTTCTATCATTTTAATTATAATGAGTTTGGTGTGGGCCTCTTGGTTCATCTTGTTTGATGCTCTCTGTGCTTCCTTGACTTTGTGTCTGCTTTTTTTTTTCACCAGTTTAAGGAAGTTTTCAGTTATTTTTTTTTCAAATAGGTTTTCAATTTCTTGTTCTCCATCTTCTTTTCTGGTACATGTATGATGTGAATGTTGTTATGCTTGATATTGTCCCATAGATCCCTTAAACTATCTTCATTTAATATATTTTCTTTTTCCTATTCTAATTGGTTATTTTCTGCTACCCTGTCTTCTAAATCACTGATTCAATCTTTTGCTTTATCAGATCTGTTCTTTTTAGTGTATCCTTAATTGCAGTTATTATATTCTTCATTTTTGACTGGTATCTTTTTATGACTTTAACATTCTTTCTTATATATCTCTTTGTTGAAGTTCTCACTGAGTTAATGTGTTCTCCTAAGTTTATTGGGCATCCTTATAACCATTATTTTGAAATCTATATCTAGTAGATTGTTTGCCTCCATTTTGTTTAGTTTTTAAAAAAATATATTTTATCAATTTTGTACAGAGAGGAAGGGAGAGGAATAGAGAGTTAGAAACATCAATGAGAGAGAAACATTGACCAACCGCCTCCTGCACACCTCCTCCTGGGGATGTGCCCACAACCAAGGCACATGCCCTTGACCGGAATTGAACTTGAGACCCCTCAATCTGCAGGCCGACACTCCATCCACTGAGCCAAACTGGTTAGAGCTAGTTTTTTTATTTTTCCCTAGAGTTTTCTCCAGGTCTTTCATTTGGGACATGCATCTTTGCCTCCTCATTCTGGCTGCCTCTCTGTTTCTATATATTAGGTAAATCTGCTACACCTCTCAGTCTTGGCAGTCTGGAAAGGCATTAATCTTGTTGGATTAAAAACCCTTTCTTATCTCATTTTATCTTACTTACTTCCTAATAACTCTGTCTTCAAATGCAGTCATATTGGGAGTTACCGCTTTAATATATGAACTTGTAATGGAGGCAGGGGCTGGCATTACGTAAATTCAGTTCATAGCATGAATTGATTTATTTTTTAGTTCCCTCCTTCCTCCCCTCCCTCTACAACTCATATGGAATGCTGGGGCTTAGGTATTTTTTGTTTGTTTGTTTGTTTGTTTTTTGGTGTGCAACTTTGGTTTTATTTATTACTCTATTCACATCACCATGTTTTTTTTAAATTAAATCTTTATTGTTCAGATTGCATTTGTTTCTCTTTTTTTCCCCTCCATAGCTCCCCTCCACCTGGCTTCCACCCCTCCCTCTACCCTTACCTCCCCTGGCATTGACCACATCCATAGGTGTATGATTTTTCTCCAGTCTCTCCCTGCACTCCCCTCACCTCTTTCCCCCTGAGAATTATCAGTCCACTCCGTTTCTGTGCTCCTGATTCTATTATATTCACCAGTTTATTCTGTTCATGAAATTTTTAATTCACTTAATTTTTAGATTCACTTATTTATAGATATGTATTTGTTGTTCATAATTTTTTATCTTTTACCTTTTTCTTATTCCTCTTCTTAAAGAACACCTTTCAGCATTCCATATAATACTGGTTTGGTGTTGATGAACTCCTTTAGCCTTTTCTTATCTGTGAAGCTCTTTATCTGCTCTTCAATTCTGAATGATAGCTTTGCTGGATAGCGTATTCTTGCTTGTAGGTTCCCGCTATTCATCACATTGAATATTTCTTGCCACTCCCATCTGGCCTGCATAGTTGCTGTTGAGAAATCAGCTGTAAGTCATATGGGTGCTTCCTTGTAGGCAATGAACTGTTTTTCTCTTGCTGCTTTTCATATTTTCTCTTTGTCTTTTGCTCTTAGTATTTTAATTATGATGTGTCTTGATGTGATTCTCTTTGGATTCCTTTTGTTTGGGGTTCTGTGTGCTTCCTGGACTTGTAGGTGTATTTCTTTCATGAGGTGGGGGAAGTTTTCAGTCATTATTTCTTCAAATAGGTTTTCAGTATCTTGCTCTCTCTCTTCTTCTGGTACCCCCATAACTCTGATGTTGGTATGCTTGAAGTTGTCCCAGAGGCACCTTACACTATCTTCACATTTTTGGATTCTTTTTTCTTTTCCAGTTGAGTGTTTTCTGATTCTTTATATTTCAAATTTTTGACTTGATTCTTGCCTTCCTCTAGTCTGCTGTTATGTCTCTGGATAATATTTTTTATTTCAGTCAGTGTATGTTTAATTTTTAGTTGGTTCTTCTTCATCTCTAGTTGGTCCTTTTTCATCTCCCCTTGGGTCTCACTAAATTTATCCATCTTTTCTAGGATATTCTTGAAAAACCTTATAACTTTGGTTTTGAACTCTATATCCAGTTGTTTCTTTCCTCCATTTCTTCTGTTTGTGATCTCTTCCTTTGTGTCCACATTTTCACTATGCCGGGAGAACCTCTGTGTTGGATTCAGCCTTATGATACAAGATTTGCAAAACTGCATATGCCTCTGTTGAGCTTGGGAGGGGTTGAGTCTCAGGGCTTAACGCACCACCCTATGCAGTTCCTGGGTCTCACTTATCTCTTGGTAATTACTTGAGGGGTCCCTGTGCCCACACACAGTGCCTCTAGACTGCTACCTTTCCAGCTCCTCTGCACTCCAGGACTGTATGAGCCTGGGTTCCCAGGGTCTCATCCAAAACTTGGGTTTAGTGGAGTTAGAAGTGGTGCAGTTGGGAGGCTCTGTCTCCTGCCCACTAGTGAAAGCCAGCGGCACAATCAACAGTCCATCTTCTGTGCACAGTGCTGTGTGCGCCACCAGACTTCTGCCCTTTCACAGATCCCCTAATTTTCCATGCACTTCTCCCTTTTCACAATCCAAACTCCCCCCGTATGCATCTCAGCCAGACCTGAGGTTCAGTGCCGTAGGATAAGGGGTTCAGTACAGTTGGGAGTCTCCCATCTCCCTCCTGCCAGAGAAAGCCAGCCAGGCAACCCGGCACCCGCTCTTTCTATGTGTGTGTCTCCGTACCTCAGCTTTTTGCAGCTCCTCTGGGTCTTCGTGAGCCCCTCTCTTTCCTTCTAGTTGTAGAATTTCCACTCAGCCAGCTTTCCTGTGGTTCTGGATGATGTCTATTCTGTCTTTTAATTGTAGTTTTGGAATTGTTGTGTGAGGCAGCAGTTTAGGTGCTCACCTATGCCGCCATCTTGGATTCTCTTGGGGCTTAGGTTTTTATAATATAATACTTTTGAAGGATTCCTTTTGTCTGAAGAATATTCTCTCTCTCCCTCTGTGTGTGTGTATGTATGAGTGTGTGTGTATATGTGTGTGTGTGTAATAACTGAATTATATACATATTACTATTCCCTAACCAAAGTTTAAATATTGTTTCCAATCACCTTTCAAAACTTCTATTTGAATTGCTAATATGGAAAGAGCTAAACCAGGGGACCATAAAATTTATTATTCAAGTATGTGAGCATTGGCTCTGTTTTATTCAAATGTTCAAGCAGAATCTGGCTTGGGTGACTAATTGTCAAGGATAGGCTAGAAGAGATTCCAGCACTGGGTGGGAGTTGGAATAGACAGCCTTGAAGATTACTTCCAATTTTTTGACTCTCAGAAGAATATTGGAGAGGCTTGAGTTTTACCTTCTCTTTCTTACTGAAGACACTTGATGGAGGTGTTAACAAGGAATGAAACGACACAAATGCAAGTAACAGGAGGGTGCAAAGATCAAAGCCAGATTTCTGGAAAATTCACTATCAAAATTGAGAGTTGGCCACATTATTAGTGATGGTCAATAAGTAATGTTGATTTTGGAATGTTACTACACTAACATTGAAAAGGGAAGATACTATTGCCACCCAAGGAGTGATAGTTAACAGAGTGAGAATAACAGAGAAACAACTATGAATGAAAGGGGGTTTTATGTAAAAGGGATTGCTAACATTATTTATTATTTTTATCTAATTTTTTATATAAAGGAAACATAAGGAACATTAACTATCATCTTCAAAAAAAGATATCATAGCTTACGTTTCCAAAATGGTAGGTGTCTATTATTTCATAAACCTTTGAAGATCTTAAGAATGGGTGTCATAGTCTAAAAATATTTATGTTCCCAGCATGTTGTGTAATATATAGCACATATGAGCCATATGGTAACTCTTGAATGAATTAGTTAATGACTATGTCTGAATAATATGGATTACTTATTCCTATATTTATTTAAAGACTTTTTCTTTTTGTGAATAGGTTTTGGAGAGCTATATCAAGTTATAATTAACTACAATAATTTGCACATATTTAGAGTGCACAATTTTATATTTAGACCATATACCCATGAAATCATTATTACAATCAAGATGGTGAATATATACATCGCATGCTTCTTTCTTATCCCTTTTCCCTGGGCCTGTCCATATACCTTCTCCCTAAGCAACCATTAATTTTTCTGTCACTATCAATTATATTTCATTTTCTGGAATTTTAAATACAATTAATCATTCAATGTGTACTCTTTTTTATGACTTTTCCACTTGGCATAATTATTTTGAGATATATCCATGTTGCTATATTATTGCATGTATCAATAATTCATTTCTTTTTTTAAAGTTATTAGTTATTATTGATGAGGATATATCACAATTTATTCACCTATTGATGATTTGGGTTGCTCCTAGTTTATGGCTACTACAAATAAAGGTGCTATAAATATTCATGTATAAGTTTCCATGTGGACATATGCTTTCTTTTCTATTGGGTAAATAAATACCTAGGAGTATGATGGCTGTATCATATGGTGTGATGTTTAAATATGGTATATTTTGAATGTGTATGAAACCATCAAACTATTTTCTAAAATGATTATATCATTTTACATTCTCGCAGTTTATGGGTATTGCAATTTCTATACATCCTCGCCAATACTTGGTATAGACAATCCCTCTATTTTAATCAAATGTAATAGGAGTGTAGTAGTATCTCATTGTGGCTATTTCAACTTCCCTAATGATTTTTTTATGGTGAGCATATTTTTATGTGCATATTTGCCATCTATATATTTCCTTGGTGTAGGGTCTTTTCAAATATTTTGACTATTTTTTAAAAATTGGATTGTTTTTTAAATTGGATCAGAGTTCTTTTCATATTCTGGATACAAGTCCTTTATTAGATACAGTAGTCCACCCTTATCTATGGTTTTTCTTTCCACAATTTCAGTCACCCATGGTCAGGTATGGTCTGAAAATATTAAATGGAAAATCCTAGAAACAAACAATTAATAAGTTTTAATTGTGTGTCATTTTGAATAATGTGATGAAATCTCACATTGTTCTGCTTCATCCTTGCCAGAACATGAAGGATGCTGATGGTATTTTGCCCTGATTTCCTTGACTAGAGTGTACATCAGCCCCCAGTTGTTGTAAATGCTGGCTGCTAATGGCATACACCACATACTTTTTTTGAAAGATGGTCCTTAGCTGAGGGGAGTCTCTTTGCCCAGAGTCACATAAGAGATTAGATTTTACTCCCTCTGCCTGAGGTAGCTCCCTGGCCATGGAGTAAAGGACTCAGGGGCATAACAGCCCAGCCTCCTTCTGTCTGAATGGGATAATGTGATAACTTTTTTTTTAACTTTATCTTTATTGTTGCAAGTATTACAGATGTCCTACTTTCCCCCCATTGACCTCCACCCCCAGTCCTTCACCACATTATTGTCTGTGTCCATGGGTTATGTATATATGCATATAAGTTCTTTGGTTAATCTCTTCCCAGCCCCACCCCGACATCCCCTCATCCTCCATCTTCCCTGGATAGTTTGTTCCATCTATGTCTCTGGATTAATTTTGTTTATCAGTTCATTTTGTTCACATATGAGTGATATCATGTGATACTTACTTTTCTCTTGACTGGATTATTTTGCTCAGCATAATGCTCTCCAGGTCCCTCCACACTGTCTCAAAGGGTAAGAGGTCCTTCTTTTTTACTGCTGCATAATATTTAATTGTGCAAATGTACCAGATATTTTTTATCCACTCATCTACTTGGGCTGTTTCCAGATCTTAGGTATTATAAATTGTGCTGCTATGAACATAGGAGTACACATTATCCCCCAGAGCCTTCTGTTAGATCAGGTTGAAACTAGACTTCCTTCAAAATCATGTTTGCTTAGCCTTTTCTTCTGCTGTAGCCTGATTCCCTCATTGCTCTGACAAGTTTTTTTTTCCTGAGAGCATTTCCCTAATAAATCATTTATGCAGGAATCCCTTTTTAGGTCTTTGCTTCTAAGGGGCCTGACTTAAAACTCTCCTTTTCCAGCATTTCAGATTGTACAGGCACACCTTATTTTATTGTGCATTGCAGATTTTTAAAAAATGAATCTTTATTGTTCAGTTTATTACAGATATTCCTCTCCCTCCCCATAGCTCCTCTCCACCTGATTACCCACCCCCCACTCCCCACCCCATGTCCTAACCCCCGCCACGGTCCTCATCCATAGGTGTAAGATTTTTGTCTCTTCCCGCACTCCTCACACCCTCTACCCCCTGAGAATTGTTAGTCCATTCCTTTTCTATGCCCCTAATTCTATTATATTCACCAGTTTATTCTGTTCATTGTATTTTTTATTCACTTGATTTTTAGATTCATTTGTTGGCAGGTATGTATTTGTTATCACTTTGTTGTTCATTATTTTTATCTTTACCTTTTTCTTTTTCTTCTTCTTAAAGAATACCCTTTAGCATTTAATTTAATTCTGGTTTGGTGGTGATGAACTCCTTTAGCTTTTTCTTGTCTGTGAAGCTCTTTATCACATCTTCAGTTCTGAATGATAGCTTTGCTGGGTAGAGCCCTCTTGGTTGTAGGTTCTTGCTATTCATCACTTTGAATATTTCCTGCCACTCTCTTCTGGCCTGCATAGTTCCTATTGAGAAATCAGCCGACAGTCATATGGGTACTCCCTTGTAGGTAACTAACTGTTTTACTCTTGCTGCTTTCAAGATTCTCTCTTTGTCTTTTGCCCTTGGCATTTTAATTATGATGTATCTTGGTGTGGTCCTCTTTGGATTTCTTTTGTTTGGGGTTCTGTGCACTTCCTGGACTTGTAAGTCCATTTCTTTCACCAGGTAGGGAAAGTTTTCAGTCATTATTTCTTCAAATAGGTTTTCAGTATCTTGCTCTCTCTCTTCTTCTGGCACCCCCATAATTCTGATGTTGGTACGCTTGAAGTTGTCCCACAGGCTCCTTACACTATGTTCACATTTTTGGACTCTTTTTTTCTTTTTTTGTTTTACTGGTTGTGTGTTTTTTGCTTCCTCATATTTCAAATCTTTGATTTGATTTCTGAGGTCCTCTAGTCTGCTGTTGGGTTTCTGTATATTATTCTTTATTTCAGACAGTGCATGCTTAATTTCTGACTGGTCCTTTTCCATTTTTTGGGGTAATTCTCATTAAGATCCTTGAAGGTTTCACTAAGTTTCTCAGAGTTCTCACTAAGTTTCTCAGCGGTTTGTAGAAGATTCTTGAGTAACCTTATAAATGTGGTTTTGAACTCTATTTCCAGTCATTTGTTTTCCTCCATTTTTTTCATTTGTGACATGTTTCTTTGTCTTCACATTTTGGCTGCTTCCCTGTGTTGATGGAGTGGCTTTGTGTGCTAGTTGTTCTTTAGGGCCCATTAGCTCCGCTTCCCCAATCACCTGAGGTGGACACTCTTGTGTCCATGGGTTATGTACCCTTTTGTGGGCTGGATACACAGTCTTGTTGTAGTTAAGCCTTGATTGCTATTGGTACACTGGGAGGAATTGACCTCCAGTCCAAATGACTGTGAGGATTAGCTGTGTCTATTAATGGAAGAACTGCTGTGTTGGAGACAACCTTATGACATAGGACTTGCTTCAGTGGGGCTTTGGTGCTCGCTGAGTCTGCCTCTTGAGTGTGTCACTTATGGATGTAAGGAGTTGAAATCTGGTGTCTCACACTGACCTCTAGGTACACTGGTTCCTGGATCTCCAAGGAGGTGCAAGTCAGCTAGTGTCTGAGACCACCCAGCAGGAGTTACAGGGAGACCTGTAGATTTCTCCTCTTTGCTTGGAGTTTGGAAGGTTTGGAGTTGTCTGACCCAGTTGCAGTTTGTTAGGTTAAGCTGCTAGAGGGCAGGCCATTCATATGCAAAAGCTGCCACACATCTTAGTGGGTTTGTAAATTGGGCAGGGCGGGTTCTCAGAGAATCACTCACTAGGCTAGGGTGTGGCAAATATCACTGGCTGCCAGTCAGCCCTCTCTGCCTCATTCTGTTCAGTGTCCTGCGTCCAAAGCCCCAGCACAGTAAACAATGATTCCTGTGCACCCCTCTGTGAGAAGGCCACCCTCTCTTTCTGACCCAATGGCAGACAGTTCAGTTTCTCCCTGTATGAATCCGGGACCCCAGAATCTCCCTGGAAATTGGAATTCAGAGAGTTGGGAATTTGTAACTCCCTTCCAATTGAAAACAACAGCGCACGCAAGCCCAATTCGCACGTGTCTTCATACCTCTGCCTTTCTGAACCTCTGCATGTCCTACCAGGTCTCAATGCACTTTTTTCTTTCCTTCTAGTTGTAGAACTTCCACTCTGCCAGCTTTTTGGTGGATCTGGTGGTAGTCATTTTGTCTTTTAGTTGTAGTTTTGGTGTGTTTGTGAGAGGCAGCACATATACCTTATGCCGCCATCTTGGTTCTCTTTTTTTTTTTTTTTTTACAAATTGAAGGTAAGACCCTCTACCAGAAAAATGGTTATGATTTATTTTATAATGATACTCATTTTATTATAGTGATCTGGAACTGAACCTGCAAATTTCCAAGGTGTACCCATAGTTAATTTAGTTACTACTCCTTCAATTGTTAGTTGCAATTGCTCCATCAGCTTTCCAAAAAGTCATTGAAATTTCTTATACTCTGTTGTTTTCGTTCTCATTATTGTTGTCTTTCTAAGATCTACATATTTTTTCCTCTTCTTCTGACACCTTAGCATATTTTGGGAGTAACAGAGTTATATTTATGTGGTCAATTTTATAAGGAAGCTTAAATTGTATGTATGTAGAAATTCAGGTTTATTTTGTGTTTTCTAAAAAATACTATTTCCGCCGAAACCAGTTTGGCTCAGTGAATAGAGCGTCAGCTTGCGGACTGAAAGGTCCCGGGTTTGATTCCGGTCGGGGGCATGTACCTTGGTGGTGGGCGCATCCCCAGTGGGGGACGTGCAGGAGGCGGCTGATCGATGTCTCTCTCTCATCGATGTTTCTGGCTCTCTATCCCTCTCCCTTCCTCTGTGAAAAAAAAAATCAATAAAATATATTAAAAAAATACTATTTCCACTAAAAATAATAATTATTCCGTTAAAAACTACTTAGATAAAAATGCAGTGACAATGAAGAATTGTAATATTTTAAGTTTTAAACAAGATTATTTTGAAATTCCAAAAAGCAGTATGTTGGGATAAAGTCATCCATTTTGCATTCAGTTTAGTGTTTTCAAGAAACATTTCATTTAATAGAGGGACATGTTTCTAATATCTAGGTTTACTAATCTCTACTAGAACAACTGATGCTGACATTTTTATTAATGAGATAAATCAAGGTCATTAGGGTTATAATTACATGACTCACTAAATTTTCACTACCAAGTTTATCTAATTCACAAATGTCTTTTAAAAAATATTTATTTACAATTTTCATACTTCTTGGCTTGTGTGTGTATGTGTGTTTGTATCGTTTATATCTATGTGATTTATGTCACAATGACTTGATGGTGATTAGCCAAAAACCTATCTGGAGTTGTTAGAGAATGTTATATCAGTGACATGTGGGTCAATCCATATAGTATTTTACTGTATCTATTTGTGTATGTTTTATCTCTCCCACAGAATTAAAGACAAAGCTATGCCTTCTATTCCTCCAGAATCTGGTGCTCAACTGAATATTGCTCCAAGATAAAGTTAAAAAACAAAACCACAAAACACAGAAAAGCCTAGCAAATATTTGTTGGAGAAATTTCCTATAATTACCAATGACTTGCAAGTTAGTTGTGTTATCTTTCAATTTCTAATCTCCCACAGGTAAATAGTTTCCTTGTGTCTCCTAACACTTTCTTGTTGCAAATAAAATTGGATCAGGGATTGTGGCACAGCTGGTTTGAGTACTAGGTACCAAAGCATAGTTCAAGTGAAGTCAGTCTGGGTGCAGCTGGCTGGTTCACTCAGTTTTACTTCACAGAGGCACACTATTTATGTTCTTCCTTCCACATCTGCAAAACTCCTTTTAGAGTCGATGAGAATCACAGGCTTTGAGCACACTGGAGACATCATCTGAGACTTCATTTTGTGCTTATGTTTTTTTTTTTCTGTTATTACCGGAGGACAGGATTGATATTAGGGTGACACACAAATAATATTATAGAATCCACATAATCAAATTACTTCACAGTTGGAAGGGACTTTAAAAGTTATTTTAGTTGAACATCTTGCACTCTATTTTATACATAAGGTTTGAAGGCTTCAAATTACTTGATTAAGTATAGTTACTGGTAGATGTAGGATAGGTGATGACATCTCCATACAGGCATATTTTAGGGAATTGATAGTTCTCAGGTATACAAAAGTCATTTAACAAATCAGTTATAATGAATTTCCATTGCATTCTTTATTTTAAAACTGAAATATTAGAAGTTAATGTCTCATTAATTAGTTTTTTGCTGGAAAATTTAAAAATAAAACTTTTCATATTGAAAATTATTTCAACATATATCAGTGTCTGCTCCTATTTTAGTTTACACAAGGTCAAGGGCCATTTTAATCTTAAATCATAAATAAAAGACTATCATTGCTCTGGAATCATTGCTGTAATATTTTGGAATTGAATATATAGACTGCAGGAAATAATTTGTATGTATACTGACCCCAGGACAGACATCTAGGAATTTTTTAGATTACATTTCTTATATAAGTTTGCTTTAATGACTTTTAATTTTTCTGACAAAGGTAGAGCATGTTAAAAAAATGTTTGGATTGTTTGAAAGAGTTAAGCAGGTTCTGCTCATTTTAGAACTATTCTAAATCTTAATGCATGACTTTTGATAATGCTCCTGATGTTTTATTGCCAGCCTGATATTCTTTAAGACCTCACTCACATGTACTCTTGTTTGTCAACATGAATATTTTTCTCAAACCTCAGGAATAGAAAATACTGGAAAGTCAGAAAGGTGCTAGCAATGACCATGTCAAAAGCATCATAGGTCAAATCCAGAGGCAGAGCAAGGGGAGAACAAGTACGTGTCTTGGGTTAAAGTCAATAAGAATGAAGGTTGCAGGGACAGGGAACCCGGACAAGGAAATTAAAAGACCTTTAAGGACTGAAGGGCTCAGGCAGGATCAGATAATATTTTGTTTCTCTAAGTTAAAGGTCTTGGATTACCAATATAAGAGGATATGGTTCTGACTCAAAAGATCTGAAGAAATGGGGTCACATGCTAGATGCAAGAATGTACTTCAGCATAGAATAAGTATGGAGATAAAAAACAAATTTGAAGTAGGGTTGGTCTTCATATACACCTTTCCAACAACCGTGGAATATATTTAGTCCAAGTCAAAAGATGAGACACCTGGATAAAGGTAGTTGCGTTTGAGGGCTGTGTTCCTAATACTCTATAAGGGACTGTGCCTCTTATTTCTTCCCTAAGTTCCTCTGTTCTGCACACTGTAGTTATTCCACTAAGTGAAAGTTGTATGGATAAAACACACATGTACTTTGGACCAGATTTGAGACACATGTGTTAAGTAGTGAATGGATTAGTTTGGATGAAAGATCTGGACAAGCTGCATGATTTACTCAGCCTAATTTACCCTAATTGTTACTAGTCAAAATAAGAGTTACCATCTTTCAATTCTTACATATGGTTCTGAGGCTTACTCCTCACAAGCTTCCTGTCACATGCTGCTCTGAATTCAAAGTCACTGCAGTCTGTGTTGCTTTATGACTTTTGTAGGACTGTTACTAGGGAAGATTTCCCAGGACCTATGAGGTCAGTGAGAATTTGAACAATGAAAAGAGTAAAATTATTAGCTTTCTATTTAAAGTTTGCTTTTGTGGAAAAATCTTAGGAAGATGAGGCATCAATAAGCATTTTTCCAACAGCATAAACTATTTTAACTAGAGGGAACTATATAAGTTTATATGAACATGTTTTGGGGTTATGATGTTATGGAATTAAAGTTGTCATCACAAATAAACTGGAAGCCCCTAGAACATATGAAAACCCAGCAGCTGTGATAAGAATTGTTTTCTTGTTTTAGTCCCACCACCACATCATTGTAGGATGACTTGAAAAAATTACTCTACCTGTCTGGACCTCAAATTCTTTGTTTGAGACATGACATTTTTAGACTAAAGCTGCACGGTCCTTTTTGGCTCTGTTAATGATTTATATTTTGTTTCTCCAACAAAGTTTTGGCAAATAATGAGTTTTCATTCAATAAGTACAGGCTAATCCTGGCCCTCACAAAATCATGTGGTTCTAAAAGAGGGAAGTGGTCCCTTGGGTTGGGTAAACAAGATGAAAAGGGGTTAGATGAATAAATCTACAAATTGAGCATCTCCCTGGAGTTTATTACAAAGATAATCTGCTGAGCTCTGGACATCTGATAGCACACACAACTGCTTTTGACAAGAACTGCTGGTGACAAAAGTTATGTCAACATCTGAGTGAGGTGTAGATTAGCAGTATGTAACTTCTTAGGGAGGGCTGATAAGTGAGACAAGAGGAAAATAAGGTCAACAGGAAGGGCATCCAAGTAAATTGAAATAAAGTCCAATCTACAGAATGTTCCCACAGAGGTGTAAGAGACTCAATTGTAATTGGCAGAGAAAGTATTTGCTCTCTACATGAGAAGAGTCAGCAAGAACAATGGAAGGGACCCAACAAAAGAAATGAGACATTCCAAAAAGATGGGAAGACTGATATGGTCATTCAGTACAAACAGACCACCTCCTATTGGGTTTTATATTATCTCACCCCACCTCTTCTTTGCTGAAATTAGTTTCCTTTTGTCTTCCTGTCACCTCTTGAAAGACTTGAGATTTAGATTATAGTCTTTGTATACTAATGAAAACTTATACTTGAACCATTAAGTTGAAAGATGCTTACTCAAAAGCCCCTGAGAGATTTTTATAACAGAATTGCTGTTGGAGACTTGGGAAATGACCAGTCTCTTTGATTTCCTGGGGAAAGCCACCACAACAAAGTCCCCAAGGTCAAAGCTTAGCTTTACACTGAACAAGAAATTGCAAATTTTGACTTTTTGGTGGGTTCACAGAGAGGTCACCAGGACTGGTTCCTACACACACTGCCAGTAACAACAGACTTATCCACAATGCAAAAAAAAAAAAAAAAAAGTAAAAAATATTTGGAATATTATTGCAAAGTCTCTGTGGATGAATTTAAAAACTTGATGAAATGATTGATCAAGTGGCTGTAAAATTTGATTAAGGATAAAAGAGTGGCTTGGAGTATAACAGGGAACACTTAAACTTAGGTACAGTAAGGCACGATTTCTTATTTCTGTGACCTTTACAATATTAAACTCATAGTCTTGTTGTTGTTTTCCAAAGGCAGGCAGTTGTCTCTGCCCCCAAATGTGATTAGATGTCTTTCTGCTCTTTCAAATACCTTTTCACTCTTCCCTGATATTTCGGGCAATAATTTCAATGAACCTTGGAAACCAGGTCTAAGCCTGCATAGGCAGACTGTCTGCAAAGCTCATAACGTTGCTGCAAGTCCAGGTCACCACTGTTAAACACAGGGCTCTCTCTTGACCTGGCAAAGCATCATAGCCATCTCTGTGTTTGGAGAACCCAGGTTGTCTGAAAGGAAGCATTGTTCATTTACAGCACTCTGTCCAAAGCATCTTCCTTGGAAAGGGTGTGCCAGGGGTCACTAGACCCTTTGCAACTACAACTCTTGGGCAGAAGGGTAGAAATTTCATAGGTAAGAAAGTTGACATTTCACCTAAGAAGAAATTCTTTATTTTCTAAAAACAAGTGGGTAACATTTGAAACAAAAGACATTTTTAATTTAAATACCATTTGTTAAATATAGTTTTCTAGTAGTGAGGAGGACTTACCAACACAAAACTTAGTCAAAGGCCTTCATGGATTAGAAAGTGAACTACCTGTGAAAAAGAGTTTGTGCTCTTTGAAATGGCTTGATCCCAGAGGATGGCACATCCGTCATACTTCCCCATCACTTTCAAGTACGTTATGGGAAGGAAAATGTCTTTTCTTTTGATCTTAGTTTTCAGGTTTGGTGCTTAATGTATCACTGTTTTTAATGCAAACATTTCAAAAAAGTTAAATCCCTGTTTGAGTCCCTGGAGCTGAAGCTCATTTTGTATCTATTAGGGACTGAAGTCCTTGATCTGGTTTGTTTTTCCTTTCGTTGGAGTTGCAATAAACTGTTCTCCATCATTTGGACTTTGGGAGTTGGTCCACTGAGCTCAGCAGCTAGTAACCCCTTGATTTTGAGGGAAGCATGGCAGATAGCTGCTATGGAATGAGCAGGACGGAGAAGAAGCCCAGGGACGCCTGCTGAGAAAGCCCTTCTGAGGGTTAGTTTTGAAGAAGCCACAAGAAAACAGGGTGAGGGTTATGGACTCCCTTCGTGAGGCTTGCTGGCAGTGGAACTTCACCTCAAATGGAAATTTCAAATGTTTCTGTACTGCTCACAAGAGCATTCCTGGAGTTGAGTAGCAGAAAGTGAGGCCAAGCAAAATGTAGTGACTCTGCTGAACACAGCTCTGTCTCCAGGAACTCATCATCATCATCAAATAGCATTTATTAAAAGCCCACACACATATGGTGCAGAACAAACCGCATTTAACAAGCACAGTTGTGTTGCTGGCCCTCTGGAGGGCCACAATTTAAAACACTAAAACACGGACTTCTGCTTCTGTTAGGCTGTGTTCTGACAACCCGAGAACACTGAGAAAGGAGATTGCTCACACAGTGACTAATATTAATGCAAATAATAATAATTGGTATATAATATAACCTTGATTAGTACAGGTATCATTTACTAAGGACTTTCTACTCAGTGCCAGGTCCAAAGCTATTTGCTTATGCTATTGTGAGATACCATAATTGCAACTCAATGAAGTAGGTATCATTAATATCTCTATTTTATGTAAAGTCAACTGAAGCCTAGGCAAATTAAATAATCTTCCCATAAAAACAAAACTATTAGGTAGCAAAGCCAGGACTTGAACTTAAATTTATTTAAATCTAAAGACTAAGCTAAGTCCATATTGCCAGTTCTTAGGAGTTGAAAGTTGGCCTTGGGTAAGTTAGTAAAACATTTATAATATAATAACTTCTATACTTTTTGTATAGAAAGATATTTTATCCCTGGCTTTACTAAAGTTCAGAAACCACCATTTGACTCTATTTAAAATGATGCTGCTCCTATCATTAGCGGGGTTAAGAATTTTATTTATTTATTTATTTATTTACTTATTGCATGGCAAATAGGAGAAGTGAGACTAGTGGGTCTTAGAGTCTCTGACTAGAGTATTCATTAAATTGGATGAAGAAAACTGGTCAGAATCACAGAGGCTGTAGAATTTTTAAAGTCTTCCTATAATAACCTATGATGATTAATCTACTCAAGTAATTTCAGTCTCTTCTCTTTGGTATTTATTCTGCTTGGTGTTCTGTGAGCTTCCTGGATCTGTGGGTTGGTGTCTGATATTAATGTTGAGGAACTCTCAGTTATTATTTTTTATTACATTTCTTCTGTTCCTTTCTCTCTTTTTCTTCTGATTATGTATACAATATGTCACACCTTTTGTAATTGCCCAGAGTCCTTGGATATTCTGTTTTTAAAAGCCATTGTTCTTTTTGCTTTACAGCTTTGGAGATTTCTATTGATATATTTTCAAACCAGAGATTCTTTCCTCAGCTATGTTCAGTCTACTAATAAGCCCATCAAAAGCGTCTTCTTTCTGTTACAGAGTTTTTGATCTCTAGCATTCCTTTTGGTTCTTACTTAGGATTTCTTTTTCTCTGCTTATATGCCCATCCCTCCCTGCCTCCCTCCCTTCCTTTCTTCCTTCCTTCCTTTTCTTAACTAAAACTAAGCTTTTCTTTCTTTTTTTAAAAAAAATATTTATTGTTGAAAGCATTACATAGGTAAGTCCTCCTTTTCTCTCCATTAACCTCTTTCAACCCAATCCCATCCTCCACTGCTTTGTCTGTGTCCATGGGTTATGCATATATGCATAGGAGTTCATTGGTTGATCTCTTCCCATCTATCCTCCCCTACCTTCCCTATGAGATTCAATAGTCTCTTCATGCTTCTACGTTTTGGGGTCTATTTTTGATTATCAGTTTATTTGGTTCATTAGATTCCACATATGAATGAGATCATGTGATGCTTATTTTCTCTGACCACCTTATTTCACTCAGCATAATACTTTCCAGGTCCATTCATGCTGTTGCAAATATTTTTTATTGCCATGTAGTATTCCATTGCATAAGTGTACCTCAGTTTTTTTGTTTCCAGGCCCACTCCCCTTCCCCTCTCCCTCCCCCCTCCCCACACACACACTCATCTGCTGATGGGAACTTATGCTGTTTTCAAATCTTAGCTATTATAAATTGTGCTGCTATGAACATAGTATGAAGTTTCCTTTAAAAAAATTAAAAAATGGAACCCCCATTTGACCCAGTGATCCCACTTCTAGGAATATATCCTAAGACAGTGGTCGGCAAACTCATTAGTCAACAGAGCCAAATGTCAACAGTACAATGATTGAAATTTCTTTTGAGAGCCAATTTTTTTAAAACTTAAACTTTTTCTAATGCTACTTCTTAAAAATAGACTCAACCAGGCTGTGGTATTTTGTGGAAGAGCCACACTCCAAGGGGCCAAAGAGCCACATGTGGCTCGTGAGCTGCAGTTTGCTGACCATGGTCCTAAGATATACTCTCTGTATTCACTCATCTCTCTCTGATCTTGGGGGCAGCTGTTTGCTGGTCATCCTTGCTTGTTACAAATACAAGATGAATTGACTTTTTAACTATTCAGCTTTTTACTTGTTAAGAAACCTGAAACACTCATCAGAAAGAATATATGCACCCCTGTGTCCATATCTATCTGTTCTTGCATGCTGTCTACTTTATCCGTTAAAACTCTTAGCATATTAATAACATTTTTAAATTCCAGTATCCCTACCATGTCTGATTTTGGCGTTCTATCTTTTCAAGTTGTTTCTTGCCTTTTTGGTATGCTTTGTAATTTTTTCCTGATAGCTGTACATAATGTACCAGGAAAAAGGAAATGCTGTGAATAGGCCTTTAGTAATATGGTGGCAAGGTATGGAAGGAGAATAAGTGTCCTGTAGCCCTATTATTCATTCTGTCTTTTATTGAGGCTCTGCTCTTGGGACTGTGAACTTCACAAGTGTTTCTCAGTTTTTTTCCTCCCACTTTAGGTGGAACAGAATGGCTAGAGCTGACTGGAGTTAAGTTTTTCCCGTCCCCCAGGTTAGTTAGGCTCTAGGCTACCAGCAGGTTAGGCTCAGCTTAATTACCTACTCCTCAGGGCAGACCTTTTAAAGAAGAACTGAGAATTCTGGGATATTTTAGAAGGGTTCTTCTCTCTTTGCCAGAAGAGGAGGTGATGTTTCTCCAATATTTCTGAGGGAACCTGGTCAAGCTCCTGGAGGTAAATCTCACAATGTTGTGAGGTACCCATATGACTGGATTGCCTGAGGTTTTAATGGTCAGACCTGTCCCTGCTGGGCCTTCAGTAATTCGTCAATTGCAGTTTCAGGTTTCCTTGCCTGCACTCGGTTCCCTAGGTGAGTCTCTGCTTCCAGAAGCCATAACTCTATATTCGCCTGTCTCTCTGATCTTGGGGGCAGCGGTTTGGCCAGTGCTCTTGCCTATTACAGATCCAAGGTGGGTTGTTGATTTTTCAGCTTTTCAGCTTTTTACTTGTTAAGATTAATGCTGTCTTCTGAGCTTCTTACATGTGGAACCAGAAACCAGACCCCCTCCCCAAATCTTTTCTCTTTACTAGTTTTTCCCAATAAAAGCAGAGAGCTGATTGAATAGTAGTTGGTGTATAATTGCATGAAACAATATACATTTTGGAATCTAAGAACTGTCCCTGCCCTAGAAGCAGACATAGTGAGTAATGTGTGGAAGAGCGGCAGGTAGAACTGTATAGTCCAGTGCACCAACTTAAAGGTGGAGACAGGGGTGGGGAGGTTGTGCTGCTGACGGAACGTATCTTATGCTATGAGAAGGTTTCTTCTTGGCCGGAGTTTGTTGTTTTTATTTACTAGTGGCTAAGTAATATTAATCTCTCCACTGATAACTATAATATAAATTATTCTTCTACCTGTTCATTATGCTGACTTTCATGAACATCTTTCCCAAATACTATTTTGTTATTGTTGTGGAAGTATGTGGTGGCTGTTGTAGTAGTATGTGCCGCAGATTCCCCTACAAGTGTATGGCACCCATTCACACATCTGAGAAGAGTATTGGCTGCTGAGAATCTCTCTGAAAATTGCTCTAAAATAAATGGTGCAGCCTTGCTCAAGGTCATACCTTCTCCGTGAGATAGCTCACATTAAATAATTGATCTAAATGGGTGTACAAAGACCCAGCCTCCTTGCCTCAGTCTTAGAAAACTCTGAAGAGCCATTCTAGCTGTAGGGCATCTTGAAGGATTTGCAAGGGCTCTGGCATAACTGTTCAGCTTCTCCCTCTGCCCAGTCTTCATTCTTTTCTCCCTTATGGGTGTTGTTCAGCATTAGAATCTGTTTTCTGGGGAACCCAACTTAAATACTAGTTGGTGCCTGGAGTGGACTGAGGAACCAGACTCTGCAATGGAATTTTGGAGCTGGATCACCTGCTGTCTGCAAAGGTAGTGGGTGGAACACTGATAGCCCATGGCCTGATGTAGCAGTGAAGTTGTTAACTTTCACAAGTAGTAAACTGGGATAAAGTACAATGAAAGAGAATATATGGCAGGGGCAATATCTCAGGCATTTGAGAGGTAGAAGTAGAATTATAAGGCCAGTAGAATCAGATGACTTTTGCTGTGTGCAAGCAATGCATTGGAGAAAGACAAAAGCTAAGGGTGGTTAATCATTAAAATAAGGTAAAGTGTGCAAGCCAGGGGACATTCTTGGCAGTATAAAAAGAAACTTTTATCTCCTACAACTATAAAAAGAACAAGTTGAGGATCAATTCCAGGCCTTAATTATGAGGGTAGTGGAACTTAAGAGAGGGTTGAATTTTTAACTCGAGCAAGTTACTATATGGAGATTAGGGCCTTAGAAAGCATTAGGATGTTGTGACTTGGAATGGGGCATCTATATTTATTTCCTCAAAAATCTTGAATCCCTTAAACTCTGGGCCCACAGAAGTAGTCTATTTAACTCAATTAAGTGTTAGTCATCACCTTCCCCATTGCTTGAAGATGACACCGAGGTTTTGAGAGACAATACACACTCCCTTTCAGAAACCATCTCCACCTCCACTCCTGGAAACCAGACCAAGAACTAGGGTTATGCATAACATAACCCAGCCAAGGTGTGCTAGACCTACTAAGGGAGCAAAAAGATTCCATGTCCAAGGAACTATTGGGCCAGGCTAATTTATATTGGCAGGTGCCAGGAAGATTTTTTTTTTGTGTGTGTGTGTATACATCTTTCTTGAGGGTGCTGGGTCAAGGTGGGGAAAGAACATCAAGTTGGGAAAAAGAGTCTTTATTTCCATGAGAGCACTCTTTCAGGCTATAGGATTTAACACCCTATCAAGAACCCAGGAGATAGAGTTAATATGCTGCTAAGACGGCTGTTGGAAGCTTGAGAGAAATGATGGAACACATAAATTAAGTAGAAATGTCAGAATTCCCATGACAGATAGTGAGCAGGAATCAAAAGTCTGAGAGAAAAAAGGAAAGTCTGAGAGAACAGGGCTTTCTTGAATAGATATCTAAGTAAAGTGGGAATAGCCACCAACTAACTGTGTTCCACAGGAAGGTCTGGAGAACAGTTATTTAGCAGTGGTGAGGAATTTTCTTGTAAGAGGTACATCTGAATAGCTCAGAGGCTAATTGAGACCTATGTCTTTAAGTTGGCTGGTAAAGAGTCTTGTGGTAACACTTAATCATGATAAGCAAGTTGGGTGCAATTAGTATAATCAATAGCATGGTCAGCCTAGCAGCCAGAGGACCTGATCTGCAGAGGGTTCTGCAATGGTTAAAAATACTCAGGTTTCCCAGGGTCAGGATAGATGGGAAGCCAATAAGCATATTACTGAATTTACACAAACAAAATAAATCAAGAATGGATGGTCAACATGCCGAAGCAGATAGCTAAACAAAAGTTGTGTTTCCTGGACCCACTGACATAGGAGAGACTTGGTACTCACAAGGAAGAACCCTGTAATACTATGGCAAATGTATATAGCAATAAATCCCTCAGTCTTTCCCCAAAGAGATTTAGAATATTTACTCAGGTAACTGTCATTGGGAAAAGAGTAATAATGAAGACTTTTTGAGAACTACTGAACACAGGGTCCAGTTGACATTGATACCTAGAGACCTGAAGCATCATCACGGTCCCCTTGTCAGAATGGGTCTCTATGAGGACAGGTAAGAGATAGAGTCCTGGCCCCAAACTAGCTATATGCATTTACTAGAGCTAGGTACTCACCCCATTATTTCCCCAGTCCCTGAATATATAATTGGAATAGATATACTTGGTAGTTGGCAGAATATAAAAATTGGGTTTTGAGCCTATGGAGTAATTTCTATTGTAATGTCTACTATAAGAGAATTAGTGGGAGCCTCTGAAATTGGCCTCCACTTCACTGACAAAACAGTTAACCAAAAATAATGCCCATCATGGGTAGAGAGATGGTGATAGATATTAATGCCATCGTTGGAGAGGGGTTCTGGATTGGAAAGGGTGCAGGCTAGGCTGAGGAGACTCCCCCCCATGCACCAATTTCATGCACTGGGCCTCTAGTTCTATATAAATAAGAGAGGAATATGCTAATTATTACATCTTGAGGCATAGCAACCAACTGCATAATGATCAGACCATGGATCTACAGGAGGGTGGGGCAGCAAATTACAAGTGGGCAGTGGAGAGGGGGCAGGGAACAAGCTATGAGGGGGGCAGGAGGGAGGGAAGCAGGGCGAGCTGCAGGAGGGTGGCAGCGAGCTACTGACTATAAGCTGGAGGCAGAGAGCTACAGGAGAGGGCAGAGCAGCAAGCAAGCAAGTGAACCGGGCCTCTAGTCTATATATAAAAGCCTAAATGACTGTCTGACTGGCCAATTGGACAGTAGCTATAATGCACACTGACCACCAGGGAGCAGATGTTCAACTCAGGAGCTGCCCCTGGTGGTCAGTGTGCTCCCACAGGGGGAGCTCTGTTCAGCCACAAGCTGGGCTGACAGTTGCAAGTGCAGTTGTAGTGGCAGGAGCCTCTACACTTCCTCAGCAGTGCTAAGGGTGTTGAACTGTCATACATTCTCTGAGGGCTCCGAGGCTGCCAGATGGATGACTAATTGCCAGCAGTTGGACATCCCCCAAGGGGTCCCAGACTACAAGAGTGCACAGGTCTGGCCCAGGAACCCCTGCCCCCCCAAATGCACAAATTTTTGTGCACTGGGCCTCCCAGTTTTTAATAATAGAAAATTGTCTAGGTAAATTATGATATATTGTAAAGTGGGGTAATATGCAGGTATATAAGTAATGTTAATATGAAGCTCCTTAATAATAATTGTGCCATGAAAATAGTCAAGATAAAACTCAGTATCATATGCTGTCAAAACATATAGACATAGACTTCACCAATATATTAAAAATGTATATCTCCACTTGGTGGAATCACAAATAAACATTTTTCTTCTCTTTTTTATGTATTAAAATTTTTGCCAAAGAGATTTTTTTGGGTAATATGATGAAATTTTATTTTTGAAAGTACACTGGGGTCTCAAGAAATTTCAATTTCTGGTCCTAAGCTGTGTAGACAGAGGTGAAGGGCAGAGAGGTAGGAGTAGCTTGCTTCCCTAATTGTCCCAGGAAGTGCCTGATCCTTTAACTTAACCATTTGGCTGTGTTGGCTATACAAAGCAGGGTCCAAGGGCTTCTTGGAAATCTCATCACCCAATCTCACAACTGTTATCTCAAACTTGAATGGGTGGTGATGATGCGATACAGAGTGTGGGCCTGAATATGTTCTCTGAGGATGTAAAAATAGAAAAATCTTAAAATTGTCAAAACTGGTTGGTACCTAACAATCTGGCAGTATCTAAACACACACATAAACACACACACACAAACACACACACACATACACACACACACACATATGCACACACAGCAAAACAAAACACATGCACAAATTCTTTAACCTATCAATCTCTATCTTGGAAATCTAACCCATAGGAATGAAGGCCCTGGCATCTAAAGATACATACGAAGTCACTTCTGCTATAATGCTTTACTTTGAAAATGTAAATTTGTTCCAATGCAATTGATATATTAGGGAACACTTAGAGCATAACATGAATTTCGCTTTGGCTTATTCACAATTTCCTTTGTAAAAAATACTAAGGGATGGCAGGAAACAGCACCCAGCTGAACCAAGCTGCCTGGGAAAACACAAAACACAGATATCTCATACATCTCTAGCTACCTCAGTTCAGTGTGTGTCAGGAGACACACCCGTCCACATCTGGTGTTATATAACTTTCCATCTCATTTCAGATAACCCTCTTTTCACCACTTCACAATAACTCACAAACAACCACCCTTCGGATACCTATTTGCTCAAGCAAATTTCAGGTCTTTTCACATTCCAGTCCCATATTTATTATAGGATTTACTAGAGGCCCAGTGCATGAAATGGATGCATAGGAGAGGGTCTTTCAGCCAGGCCTGCTCCCTCGCCAATCTGGGACCATTTGAGGGATGTCCAACTACCTGGTTAGGCATGATCCAGGTAGAATTGGGCCTAAATGGGCAGTCGGACATCCCTCTCACAATCCAGGACTGCTGGCTCCCAACTGCTCACCTGCCTACCTTCCTGATTGCCTCTTATTGCTTCTGCCTGCCAGCCTGATCACCTGCTAACCACTCCCCTGCCAGCCTGATTGATGCCTAACTGCTCTCCTACCAGACTGCCCCTGTCTTCCCCTGTGGGCCTGGTCACCCCTAATTGCCCTCCCTTGCAGGCCTGGTCACCCCTAACTACTCTCCCCTGCAGCCTTGGGTCCCCCTGCCCCCCGCCAACTGCCCTACCCTGCAGGCTCAGTCACCCCCAACTTCCTTCCTCTGCTGGCCTGGTCACCCCTAACTGCCTTCTCCTGCAGGCCTGGGTTTCTCCCAACTGCCCTTCCCTGCAGGCCCAGTTACCCCCCATATTCCCTCCTTTGCAGGCCTGGTCACCCCTAACTGCCCTCCCCTGCAGGCTTGATCACTCCCAACTGCCCTCCCTTACAGGCCTGGTCCCTCCCAACTGTCCTTCCCTGCTGGCTTGATCACCCACAACTGCCCTCCCTTGCAGGCCTGGTCCCTGCCAACTGCCCTCCCCTACTGGCCATCTTTTGGTGGCCATATTGTGTCCACCTGGGGGAAGGATATTTTGATTACATGGGGGCAGTCATCTTGTGTGTTGGAGTGATGGTCAATCTGCATATTACTCTTTTATTAGATAGGATAGAGGCCTGGTGCATGGGTGGGTCCAGCTGGTTTGCCCTGAAAGGTGTCCTGGATCAGGGTGGGGGTTCCATTGGGACATGGGGTGGCCTGGGTGAGGGGCCAGTGGTGGTTAGCAGGCTAGCCACACCCCGGGTGACCAAAGTGGAGGCCCTGGTATCTGGGATTTATTTATCTTCTACAATTGAAACTTTGTAGCCTGGAGCAGAGCCAAGCCTTCTGCTGGCACAGCCATTGAAACTTTGTTGCCTTTAGTGGAGGCCTCAGTAGGCCAGGGTTTGCAAAAAGCTTGGTTTCCTCCATCGCTAAGGGCAACCCAAGCCTCCTTCCTGCTCTCTCTATGGCCATAGCCATCTTGGTTGGGTTAATTTGCATACTTGCTCTGCACGTGGCTGGTAGGTATGGCTTGTGAGTGTAGCGGAGGTATGGTCAATTTACATATTACTCTTTTATTAGATAGGATATATTTCTTAATCATTTATCATTGGTAATATTGTGCTACTATTATTTTTATTAAGAAAATTTAATCTCTATTGTTGAAAGTATTACAGATGTCCCCTTTCCTCACTTATTGTCCCCTTCTAGCCCACACCAACCCAGGACTTCACCATGCTACTATCTGTGTCCATGGGTTATGCATATATCCATACTAGTCCTTTGGTTAATCTCATCTCACCCACCCATTCACCCCATCTTCCCTCTAAGATTTGACAATCTGTTCCATGCTTCTGTGTCTCTGGATCTATTTTTCAACAGTTTATTTTGTTCATTAGATTCTATGTATGAGTGAGATCATGGGATACTTGTCTTGCTCTGACTGGCTTATTTTGCTTAGCATAATACTCTCCAAGTTCTTCCATGATGTCTTAAAGGATAAGAGTTTCTTCATTTTTTACAACTGCATAGCATTTCATGTTGTAATGTACCATAGTTTTTTTTATTCACTATCTACTAATGGGCACTTTGGCTATTTCCAGATCTTAGCTATTATAAATTGTGTTGCTATGACCATAGGGGTGCTTATATTCTTCCTATAGGTGTTTCTGGTTCTTAAGATATATTCCTAATAGTGGGATCACTGGGTCAAATAGAAGTTCCATATTTAATTTTTGAACTTCCATATTTGGCTTATTCACAATTTCCTTTGTAAAAAATACATCCATATTTAATTTTTGAATGTTTTCCATAATGGCTACACTAGTCTAAATTCCCACCAGCAGTGCACAAAAGTTCCCTTTCCTTCACAACCTCATCAGCACTTGTCATTTGTTGATGGTAGCCATTCTGATAGGTATGAATGATACCTCATTTTAATTTGTACCTCTCTGATAATTAGTGATTTTGAGCATGTTTTCATATGTCTCTTGGCCATCTACAGTCCACGTTACAGAACCTATCATTTTTAGGTTCCTATATATTTTTCTATATGTTATCTTTTTTTGGAGGCTTTTGTATGTTTTGCCCTCTTACTATATACTTTCCAGAAGCCCTATAGTTGTCATTGCACAATTTTGCATAAGCAGGTGATTTTTAGGTATGCATATATCAAGTTATAGCAGAACTTAGTGTAGAAAACTGGTTATTGCAAACTTGTTTGCAGTGGCCAAAAAAACAAACAAACAAACAAACAAAAAACTGGAAACAAATGAAATATCCTTATTAGAGACCAGAGGCCCAGTGCACAAAATTCATACATAGGAGGGATAGGGTCCCCTCAGTCCAGCTTGCATCCTCCTCAATCTGGGACTCCTGGGGGGGGTGTCTGACTGCCAGTTTAGGCCCAGGGATCAGGCCTAAACTGGCAGTCAGGCATCCTTCTCACAATCTGGGACTGCTGGATCCTAACTACTTACCTCCTGACTGCCTGATTGCCTCTAACTAACCCTCTTCCAGCCTGATCAAAATATACAGGCTCACTGCCTCACCTGCCTGCTGTCCTGATCACTCCTAACTGACCCTCCCTGCTGGCTAGTCTCCCCCAACTGCCTCCTCCATCCCCGCTGGCCTGGTTGCCACTAACTGCATCCCCTGCCTGCCTGGTTGCCCCTTACTTCCCCCCCTGCCACCCTGGTTGCCCCAAACTACCCCCCTCTGCTGACCTGGTTGCCCCTAATTGCCCCCCCCTGCCAGTCTGGTCACCCCTTATTGCTCCCCCTGCCAGCCTTGTCACCCGCAACTGTCCCCCTCACTGACCTAGTCTCCCCAACTCCCCCTCTCACTGGCTTGGTCACCCCCAACTTCCCCCCAACTGCTCCCCTGCTGGTCCGGTCACCTCATACAGCCTACAGTTCAGTCATTTGGTTGTCCCCCACAGTAAGCCCCTGCTGGCCTGGTCACCCCATGCAGTCTGCTGTTCAGTTATTTCATTGTCCCTCACTAACTCCCCTGCTGGCCTGGTAGCCCCATGCAGCCTTCTGTTCAGTCATTTGGTCATCCCTCACTAACCCCTCTGCTGACCTTGTTGCCCCCACACAGCCTGCTGTTTGGTTGTTACTGTGATGGCATCCTGGAAATTTGCATATTCCTCTATTATTAGTATAGATGTGATCAGATAAAGTAGGTTTATACATGCTATGGAATATTATACAGCCTTTTAAAAATGGATTATTGTTATGATGCCACTTTATAGAAATTTCCATGGTATTGTGTAGCTATATTTTTTGAGCATCTACTATAAGCTAGGCATGATGTTATTTCAGTATTTAATTTCCCTAAGTGGGGGATACAAAAACAAATAAATGCAATGGGGACTTTTAAAACTAACCAACAGACAAGCATAATCCTAGAGAATCACGGCTTCCTAATTTGTTGCAGGATCCAGAATCATAAATAATCCACCATAATACAAATTAGACTGTAACTTCTCAAGGGCTGATGGGCTTTCCCAAAAGGAAAAAGGTTGCACTTTAGGAATATAACGGAGAAAGGGGTATGTACCCACTTAAACTCCAAGTGTCTTAGACATGGTGGAACAAATAATGCAAATATGAATGACATCAATAAAGGAAGTCTGCAATAAATGCTAGACAGGAGGTATAAATGAGATGACATAAGGCTTAGAAGGTTCCCTTTCTGGCTGAAACCTGCAGGAAATAATCAGGAAGGGGATGACTATAAGTTATTCTTTAAATTATAGATAGGCCTTTTATGTCAGAGTGTTAAGAGCAGAGCTATAGAGTTCAAGGGAACTAAATGTATATTTTAAATGGTAATAGTCTAGAGGAGTTGGGGTTTAGGTTTATTTTATAAACATTTATACCAAATCAACATGATAGTTGAGTACCAACCAAAAATCACAGGTGAGCCGAAACCGGTTTGGCTCAGTGGATAAAGCGTTGGCCTGGGGACTGAAAAGTCCCAGGTTTGATTCTAGTCAAGGGCACATATCTTGGTTGTGGGCACATCCCCAGTAGGGGCCGTGCAGGAGGCGGCTCTCTCTTCAATGTTTCTGGCTCTCTATCCTTTTCCTTTCCTCTCTGTAAAAAAATTAATAAAATATATTAAAAAAAAATCACAGGTGAAAAAATTTTTGTAACCATTAAGGCTGCATTCTGTTTTCAGGAAGAACCACATTGAGCCCTCTCACATTTGTTCTCTCATTGAATTTGTCACTCAGGAGAATTACTGGACCAGCCTTCAGTGTTCTAGTTGTTATGAACTTGGGACATTGAGGAAGGCACTTCCCCTTTCTAGGGTTGAAGTTTCTCATCTTGGAAACAAGGATGTTGAGCAAGATGGTCTCAGTTTTGGGTTTCTACAGTTTCTTGATAGGTAAGTTTCAGTTTGGTGTCCAAGGATTTGTAGGAATAATGCTGCTTTGTATCTGCCCTTTAACTGTACTGAAATGTAGATTTATTTGGTGTAAAAGAATAGATATCAAATGGAGTCACAACCAAGAACTGGCACATTCTAGTATGTTGGCTCACACCCACAAATTAGTGCATTCTGTTTGCAGGAAGAAAGCACAGCCAGTATGTGTAATTTATGAGATAGTCACTATATCTATTCAGAAATTTTGGAGCATTCCCCCCTGAAATGTCACAATGACTTCAACAAAATTCCCTGTATGCAGCCACAAGTGCTGGATCATAAGGCAGTTTCATTTTTAATTTTTTGAAGGAACTTCATACTGGTTTCCACAGTGGCTGCACCAATCTCAGCAGCAGTGTACAAGGTTTCCCTTTTCTCCTCATCCTCACCAGTACCTGTTCTTGATTTACTGATGACAGCCTTTCTGATAAGCATGATGTGATATCTCATTGTAGTTTTAATTTGCATTTCTCTGATAATTAGTGACGATGAGTATCTTTTAGAAAGCCATTTACAAGATGCCAAATTAGATTTTTTTTTCTCTTTTGAAGTTACTGAGAAAAGATTGAAATAAACCTTTAATGAAAGAGCAACTTACTGATAGATTTATCTTTTATGTAAAACTATCTGATTGAGGTTAGGATTAGGTTTATTAACCAAGTCTTATTTTTCTATTGAGGGGATTCTAATAGGTAGGTAGTCTCTAAAGTCCTTTAGCTGATCAAGTTTATGATTCTATGATTTTTATGGACAGTTTTCTTTTTCCCCAAAAGTCATGAATTTGAACCTGGTCAGTATGACTCAGTGGTTGAACATTGACCCATGAACCAAGAGGTTGCAGGCTCGGATCCTTAGTAGGAGGCATGCAGAAGGCAGCCAATCAAAGATTCTCTCTCATCATTGTTGTTCCTATCCCTCTTCCTTTCCCTTCCTCTTTTCAATAAAAACATTTTTTAAAAAGTCATGAATTTGTAGCAGATGGAATACTAATATATGTGAACAGATAATTTCTTTAAATGGCTCTCAATTAAGAAATAGGTCCAGAAGCTATATAAAATTTGGTTTAGCATAATTTAATTTGCTATGAATTCTTGAATGATTCAAAACACACTTTGCCATTGAAAACATTTTCAAAATGACTTCTTAACTGAGGAAGAACTTGTCATGAAATACAAAGTAAACATAAAACTACACCTGTGACAACAGTTTTGAAGGGAGGGAGTAGTGTTTCTGAAGCAGCAAGTTAAGATTTAATTCTGTTGCTCTTATTTTTGCTGACTTACGAGTGATTGCTGTGGCAGTGTTACTTCTATTTTTCTCTAATTCTCACTTTAAAGAATACTTTTTGAGTCAGAAATAATTTCAATTTTGGGATGAGAAACACCCATCCATTGCTGCACATTGCTAACGATGTTGCTGTAAGAATTAATAACTAATTTTGAATCCAAATATGGGGATATGGAGTAGCAGCCACAAACCAAAGAATCCTCAACATTTTATCTTTTCTTGTCATTGTTGCAACTTCTCATTCTAGGATAGGGGAATCCTGGGATATCCTGCTACCTATGATTCCTATATTCTTTTTTGTTTGTTTTTCTTCGTTTTTCCTTATTTCAGAAAATATATGATTAAATACTTTGTTGACTCTAATTCTCACTTAAATGGTGTTTAGGGGTTGGCTGCAACTTTCCATTGGACCTGGTGCACAGGCAGCAGCCCCAATTCAGATGGAGTCATGTGGCTACCTATACTGGTGGGAAAGCTAGATGAGGGAAGCACATGTTACCCTGCCTTTTGCTGCTGAGTTCCAAGAAGAGGGCTTCTCTTCAATTATTTTATATGTCAGCTTAGTGATTTGCTTTGTCCACATCATTTTGGAAGCACCTCCAATGACTCTGTTATTGTTTGTTTTGATTTATGTTGACTTGAGGGACATGTTGAGGCTTTTTATTAGTTTCTGCTGAACGTTGCATGTTTGCATTTCAGAATTTTACTGTCAGAATTGTGCAGCCCGAGCCAAGGTTATTTGGTTCTATTGGCTTTTGATTTCACTCATGTCTATTAGAAGGCATTTCAGAAGTTATTTTCCTGTTTTTAAATTCAGCTAGTTATTTGTCAGTGTTCTGATCATGCCTGGACGAAGGTCTTGTAAGTCAGTTCCAGAAACCTGTTATAATAAAAGTAATATGGAAATATAAATTATTTTTCTGGACTCTGTCACTGAATGATCTGAATTAAAGTCTCCACTTTCTGCCTCAATTTCTCCATCTGGGATATAAGAATGTGAGACAAATATAGGGATGGTATTATAGTAGGCCATACATTTAATATAGGTCTTGGCAAATCCTTTAAGGTCCCTTTAAATGATGCATATTTGAAGCTATGCTTATGTAAGCAAAGATTATTTGAGATTCATACTATAAAAATACCATGGGAATATACACTGGGTGACCAGATTATTATGATCTCTAAATGCATAATAATCTGGCCACTCAGGATATATTAGAGGCCTGGTGCATGAATTCATGCATGAGTGGGGTCTGGCCAGCCTGGCCAGGGGGAGAGGACATGAGTGGTTGGCCGGCCTGCCACTGGTCAAACTCCTGGTTGAGAGGACAATTTGCATATTAGTCTTTTACTATATAAGTTATACACTGAGTGGCCAGATTATTATGCACTCAGAGATCATAATAATCTGGTCACTCAGTGTATAGACCAATAATCATGTCTGAAACATTATTTGAAAACAGCCAGCAGCAAACTGTATAGAAAACATCAAATATGCATGTGGGAAATTCTCATCAGACAATTGAATTAAAATCTAGATGTTCACATTTGTTAATTTTAAGGAAGATATTTCATGGCTAAATTTTCCATTGTTTTGAATTGGTGCAAACACACAATGCCTCCATGCTCTGCTTTTCCAAAGTCTCTAAAAAGGATATTTTGTCTGTTATGTGAACAGAAAGAAGTATATTAAGTTTGGGGCTAGAATTGTGGGCCTCGGGTTATACTGAATTCTTTACAGGAGTCATGATACTCTTTTAGCCATATCTTTAGCATGTGCTTCTGTTTCATGAGCCTTTGTGCTTCTTGATCTGACCTTTTCAATACCACATTAAACTGTCAATTTCTGGTGCTTATTTGGAACATTTTCAGAGTGAGCATATGGATTTTATAGTAAGTCTTTAAACACCATTTTGACTCCTTGGTAACTATTTTGCATCATAATATTATTTGTATTATATTGAATCACATATATTTTTCTGGGCAGCATGAGATTGGGATGTAATAGAGAGAATGTGTTTTAAAACCATTTATGTAAAAATGAGACTGTGGCTGAATGCCATTCCAGTCTAACTATTGACTGGCAGGAGGTGTAATGTATGCTCCTGGCATGGACCATAATTTGAAATGATTTAGTAGGAAGAATAAAACATCTTTACTGAAATCCAAGGGGCAGAGGAATGCTTTTCACAACAGTTTTCTAGAACTGGATCAAAGAAAATGAATACATTTATATACGTTCTATGAAATATATAAATGTATATAATTAAATTGGGGCTCTCCAACAATAATTTAATAGAATACACAAAATAGACAATTCCCTATAGTTTTAAGGACCCAAACCAATGCAATTATTATTTCTTTCCCAATTTTTATCTTTGAAAACAACTCTGGAATGCTAATTACCAGGAGATCTGTCAGGAATAAGGAGAACATAGATTTGATTTGGTTTCAATTCATTCATGCTCCATCCAACACTGGATTCAGGAGATGGAGGTTAGGACCACCCAAATGTTTTATGGTCGTGGAGCTCAAGCAAAAATCATCAAAGGACCCCAACCAATAGCTAATTTATTTAACACAGTCTGTTGCACAGTGATTTGAAATTTATAAAATGCTTTCACATTCATTTTTCCTTTTGGGCCTTGCAAAAACCTCTTTTGGTTAAGTAAGACAAGTAAAATTATTCCAATTTTATATATAGAATAATTTCAGCTCAGAGAGACTAAATAACTTGTCCAAAGTTATAAGATAATAATTAGTACTTGGGCCTCTAAGTTTAGTGTTCAACCTCCAAAAGATACAAATAAGATAAGGCAGGGAATATATCTGCAAATGGTAGATTAGTCTGTGCTTAATAACAAACTGAAGTGCTCTGGGCATCTTAATTACTGAAATAGCCAGATGCTCAAAATTCTCTTCAGTGCTGCTTAGTGATGTGGCCACTTCTGCTTTTGTCTCAGGGATTGGAAAAATCTTTCAATAATGCAGGCCATTAGTAACACCAGATGTACTGGGAAAAGCACATGGTAGTTTTCAGTTATAGAGTACAATTCTTCTCAGGTGAAAATGGCCCTATTGTATTTGTCTTTAATAAAGATAGGGTTTGTTGGTTAGTTAAGAGAACATGTAAGGAAAGAAAAGCCTTTCGCATGGCAAGCTTTCTTTAAGCACTTAGCTCTTCCTGTCTTGCCCCTCCTTTTATCATCTCCTCTCCAAAAATCATAACAAAATGGGCAGACTGGCAATTGCTGGTTGTGGAGTCAGAATTGCTTCCCAGAGTGCTCCTTAAACCTTTTGATCAGTGCTGTCTCCCCTTTTGAACGTTTTAACCTTCCTACTATAATCCTAGTTCCTTATATCAACCACAATTCAAAATGCTATTCCGTATAACCTCAGAGAATGACTTTCAAAGCTCAACTCTTTCTCAGAGGAGTCTTTTCTCTGTCCCTCCTAATTGGTTAGTGTCTTCCTCTGATGGGCTGCCTCACAGAAAGGAGAAAATCCACATCTTTTTTACCTCATATGAAATGAAAATTTCCCAGGGAGACTTTCATGAAAAAATGTAAGCCAGGAAAGAGAAAGAAATAAGAAATGATTTTAAATAACAAAAGTAACCAGTTATCAATTCTGTGATCACATAAGTGTTTTGGTCACATAAATTCAAAGACAAATATTGTTCATTTTACAAATATCTGTGTACATTATTTATGTAAATTATAGAAAACATATTTATGAATATTTGAAATTCTTCTCTTTTAATAATTTGATCATCCAGCAGTAGTCCAGAAAGTTAAAATATGTGTGAAAGCAAAAGTAATTTATTTATTTATTTTTTTTTAGGGCATCCAATTTTCATTACCTATTTCTTTATGTACTAAGTGCAATCCATGGTGCACTTTGCTGGGTGGGGTGGTTGAGAGGGAGGGAGAGTACACACTGATTCTTACTCTAAAGGAGCTACATTAAAGGAAGGTAAGCATAGAGCATTTAAAACAGATTGTGACTGAATTATATACTAAGACTGAAATTTTACAAACCACACAGAAGGAAGGCAAGATTCTTAAAAAAAAAAAAAAAGAAAACTTTCCCTGAACTCTAGTAAAGTTGATGAAATTGACCACAGATTTTATTCATTTCTTTGAGTTTTACATACTTGCTTATTTTTCTTCTGTCAGGATTGTTTTCAAGTACCATATTTTCCTGCGTATAAGATGACTTTTTAACCCAGAAAAATCTTTTCAAAAGTCGAGGATCGTCTTATATGCCAGGTGTTGTCTTATAGGGCAAGTATATCCCAAACTCTATATTTTAACTGAAAAAGTTGGGGGTCGTCTTATACGCCAGTCGTCTTATACACTGGAAAATACGGTAGGACTAATTGTTTGGGTTGTCTGAAATGTAAAGAGGATGCTGCCCCTGCAGCTGAATAGGTGTCCTGAATGCCAGGCAACCCACAGAGGCCTCTGATTGGTGAGCTGAGTGAGATCTCACTTCTGAGGAGATAAAAGCTTGGGACCCATGTTTCACTGAGTTCCTTTCAGAACTCATGCTGGGCTTCTCAGAGTCAGCGAGATGCCATTGCAAAACTGAGGACATCTGGCTATGAGAAAAGCAGAGGCTTTTTCCATTGACTGCTTGCCTACATTTAAAAAATATATATTTTTATTGATTTCAGAGAGGAAGGGTGGGGGAGTGAGAGATAGAAACATCAATGATGAGAAAAATCATTGATCAGCTGCTTCTTGCACACCGCTACTGGAGATGGAGCCTGCAACCCTGGCATATGCCATTGACCAGAATCAAACCTGGGACCCTTCAGTCCCCATAGGCCAATGCTCTATCCACTGAGCCAAACCAGCTAGGACTTGCTTACATTTTATAGGCTGTTTTGGGTACAGATGAGGGCATCCTGAGCACTTGAAAAGACATCTTAAAGCTTTGAAGACTGTAGTTTGACTACGTTTTTGTTTATTGTTTGTTTTCTTCAGTAACATATCAAAGGAGAAAAATCAGTTAAATCATTAAGTAAACTAATAACATAACTTGAGATTATAAAAATGATCTATATCTTGATGCTTCATTCTGCTTCATTCAGAGTGATTACATGGGCCCCTCTCTGTCTCTGTGTATATCACATACACTGCCAAAATTTATTATGAGGAAAGAAAATATCTATGTAAGAAAATTTGACATTTTTTTTTGGGGGGGCGGGGGGTGGTTCCTGTTCAATAAGTAAAAAGAATGACTATGTTGCTACCTTCATTTGCCCCAGAGGAGAAGAGCATTTTCTGAGTGCAAACATAATTTTGTGGGGTCTTTGTTAAAAAAAAAGAAAAGAACAGTGGAAAGAATGGGATACTTGGAAAATACATATTTTAGAGTTGGACAAAGACAGATGGTTCATTTTTTTCTTCCTGCCAAGCCATTTTCACTTACGATTCAAAAAAAAAAAAAAACAACCACAGTTTGATATTGGATTTAGAACCAAATTAAAAAAAATACATTGGTAGAGAACATGCATGGAATTCCCACTGATACTAACATAAAACACAAAAGGATGGAATCTGACCGCCCAGTATGGTCTCTCCTTCTGGCATATCAGGTAACCAGCAGCATATCTTTGTATCTTCCAAATGTGTTGCTAGATTGTAAACTACTTGTAGCTAGGCTCTTGATTTATTTATCTTTTTATTTTTTATACAACTCTGTAAATAACAGATACTCAACAGATACTCAATAATCATCTATAAAATGCTATATTTAAAACTAGGATTTCAGTGAGACTGCTATTTTCTGTATTTTAAGGTCTGCTAAGAAACAGATCTGCCAACAAGTAGATACTAAGACCAGTAAACTTGCAAAAAAAAAAAAAAATTAGGGGAAATGCCTCTGAGCAAAAATAGGGAGGAATCTGGGAAAGACTGGGAAAGACCACAGACTATAATGCAGATTTGACTCCAAATGAAAGAGAGAAGGGAACAAAGAAGGGAGGGAGGAAGGAAGGAGAAAAGGGAAGAATGGCAGGAAGGGAGGAGGAAAAGAAGGAGGGAGTTTACTTGGAAATATCTTAGACTGAAGGGTAGTTCTAAGAAAAGTTTGGTGAGGCCACTAAAGAGTACCCAAGACAATGTTGCTTATCAAATAAATCTTACATAGGACTGACTTAGTGTGTCCCAAGTTGCACTCAGTCATTGACTTCGAGTAGCTGGTAGAAAGTGTGGCCTCAGAACGAAGGCAATGATGAGATTTAAGAGGGCAGCCCTGGGGCTCTTAGTCAATTACACCCTGCAGAGGGAAACCCAAGGGGCTTCCCTCTCATGGCCATCACATAGTCCTTGGTCAAAATTGTTTTCTCTCTCCAGGGACAGTAGACCTTCTTGGATAAGATCTATTGGTGGCTGTGAAGATTAACTGAGATACTTACTTAACGGACACACAGCACATTGGAAAATAAGAGGCAGCTTTATTCTTTTCATCATTAATGGCATTATCTTCCAAGCTACCTTTTACTGAGCCTTGTATTAAGTACAATGATGGACACTTATACGCAGTGGGACATACTAATAAGAACTTTGGTAGTAGACAGAATGGAATTCAAAACCAAGATAGGGCACTAATCAGCTTATTATGTGACATTGGTCCATTTTTTGAAAGTCTCTGAGCCTCAGTTTCCACATTTGTAAGATGGAGATAAAATACCCATAATATAGGGTAGTAAGGGATCAGATGAAATAAAGCACTGGTACCTGGTGCATATCAGTAATACAATATGTGGTTCTAGTTATTATTTTTAAGGATCACAAGAACCCAGCAAAATTATTGGTCCTGAGAGGCTGATCTGTATGGACTATACCATCAGGGCTCTCTAGGCCCTCAGGCTGTCTTTTGAGTTTGGCCAAGGGGAAACTCTTGCAGGAAGCTGTGGGAGGGAGACAATAGTGAGCTTAGGATGTATTTCCTTGGCCTTCTCCCTGTGAGACCTGGCTGTCTGGCTGTGTCTCTCTACTAAAAGTCATTTCATAAGACAGCAGATTCCATCTAACACTCTCTCCTTCTAGATTCCAATAAGTTCTTCCCCTTTCTCTTTAGGTCCATTAGTAGTAAGACTTCATCTGTCACTTTCTCCAGATTATTGCACTTCCCTCTGTGTAACTTCTCTAAATCCAGACATTTGGGACTCATGCCCTTGGAATACACCCTCCTTCTGCATTATCTTTCCCATTGGGACCACCAATGGATTGTAATCCCCTTTCCTCAAACCCATACCCTCTCTCCAAAAAATATAGGAGCATTGGATGTTATTTCCATTAAAATAAATAATAATCTGTTAAATAGAGAAGATAAAAGACAAAGGAGGTGGTGAAATGGTCCTATGTTTGGAATCTGGCACCAAAATAATTGGTTTGATTTAAGAAAAATTTACAAGCTCTTTCAAAGGAAATATTATTTGTAAATAATCATCCTGAGACCCAGAGAGAAAAGTGTGCACAAGAAACCACCTTTGACTGCAGAACCCCTCAGAAAACTAAGGGCATGTCCTTAATCTCTCTGTCCCTTAAATCAGAAAGCATGACTGGAACCATTTTGGCTATAACGATACTGGCCAAGTAAATACTGTCTATTGAAGGAGATTTCACTTTTTAGTCTTGGAAAGGTACTTTAAAATTCTTGGTCAAAGGACAAATGTATCAGGGCAGACAATTTTGTCTTTGGTGTATGCTTGGATTCCACTTGGAAGAATCTTCTTGCTGACATTAGAACATTGCCAGGCATGATCAGAGTGACTCCCATTGAGCCTTTTGGAGCAGTGGGAAGGCAGGGGAAGCCTGGAGCCCAGGAAAGGTTTTCCTGTTTTTCCAGCTGGTATGAAGCCTAACAGCTCTAGAATAAAATAGCTTGAAATCAATGGCCCCAGGTATACAAACCTTATTAAAGAAAGGAATGGAAAATAAGACACCATCAGTGTGAATGTGAAAGCTCAGCCAGCAGACAATTTCAGACAGATTTGCAGAAGATTTTTCAAGAGCTACTCAGATGAGATTCTGTATTTTCTTGGACCTCAAAGATCAGACATAGTGCCCATATGATATCTATATATTTAAGACAGATGATCTGTTCACACTCTGCTTTTCAGCATTGAGAATAAGTAAGGAGAGCTTTCTCCCTGGGTGGGGGATATTTTCCTAAAGTAAAAGTTTTGGCTCCTGGTTTGGAAGTGGCCACACACCAACTAATTAATTATATTTTAAGGGATGTGAGTGAAACTATATAGTTGAAGAGAAATTGGATTGATTTTGCTTTTATCTTGGGGAAGAAATTCAAAGCTCTCACAGCAGCTGAAATAATAGACAGGAATTAGAGGAAAGTAACAATAAAATCTAAGAGAACTGCCCCCCGACATGCTATGTCCCCAACTGTTCTTTAGACACCCTTTATTGCTCTACTTCATTTTGTGATTCCTCTCCATTTTGAAAGAAACAAGAGCCTGTAGAATAACACACTTTCTCCTAATCACAGTTCAGTTCCTCTCTGGGGTCCAGGTGCCAAGCAAACCTAGCATCAGATCAAGTGGGGAGAGTACTGACCTCCCTTTGCCAGCCAGGTTGTGTTTAGTAGAAGAAATATAGAATTTGGATCAGAGTTGGTATTCAATGTTTACTACCTATACTATTTTAGGCAAGTCTCTGGTAGTCTAAGGCTCACCTATTAAATGGGCTATTATTGATATTCACCTTGTGATTGCCATAATGAATAAAATAAATTATGTATGTAGACACACTTTATAAACTGTAATTTACCATGCAAGTAAACAACAACAACAACAACAACTTCCATTCACTTTCAATTTGTCTATTTTCATATTGTCTTTTGATAGATTATAATCACTATTGGAAATTTACCTCTGTGAAATTGATATTTATTCAGCATCATTTGTGCAAGGCCTATCTTACATGCTATGGAGGATATCAAGGTGACTAGCACATGGTTCTCTAGAACGCTCTTGGATCATACAAAGTAGTCCAGGGGCTTGAGACACTAAACAATAACTACATTCCCCATCACAACCTTTTTCTCCACTCCGTGGAATTGTCATCATGGAGCACTTTCCCCTTTCGGCCTTTTCTCTGTTCTTGGAGTATAGTAGTACTTAGAGTTCTTCAGTTATAAGCAACAGAAATGAACTCTGGCTGAGCTGAGCAAAAGTGGGACTTTGGGTAGGACATTAGGGAATAGCAGAGTTAAAAGAAAGTATCTTAGGTAGGTTCCCTAAAAGCAGAGCCTGAGGACAGAGATTGAGGTTCTCATGGTTTATTGAGGTTTTGGTTTGTGGTTCAGGAGAACTATTCAGGAAGTGAGAGAAACAGTATAGGCCATGAGGAACTAAGCAAGGATGTGGTCTTAGGTAAAGTCTACTTTTGGTTTGGAAGTGTAAGGCAAGGAAGCTGGGCTTCCACACATTGAGATGGGGGATACTGAAACCTCCCAGGCATCCCTGAGTTAGGTGTCCCAGTCAGCCAAAGGCAATGCTCTGGAGAAAGTTGCAGGTACAAGTTGCTAGATACAGTACACAGGGCAGCTGGGTAAAGGATACATTACATTAGCTGGTGAAGAGAATATGGGTAGGACACCATAGCATCTACTATGTAAGGAAGACTCAGAAAAAGTAAAAATCCAGAGTGCTCTGGAGGAAATAGTGGGTCTCAATATCAAGAATGAATTATTATGGTATTGACATGAATGAGCATCAACCACTTATTAATAGACACTGCTTAAATTCAAAGTCCAGAGAGAGGATCTCTGATTAGGCATTAGAATAGAAAAGTTCCCTTTTTCTGATGGTCACTAATTTGGGAATACACAAAATTAGAATTGAAGAAAATCAGTCTGCAGTAGGAGAGAATGGGGCAGCTGAGAGGTGGAGTCTGAGATCTGATACCATTAGTCATGGCTCTATGTAGGTATGATAAAAGCAGTATCACTCCTTAAATTCCCAGTTAGCCAATAAATTCCCTTGAGATTTAAACTATTGCAGTAGATTTGTATCCTTTCAATCAAATGGGCTATCGTAGGCAAAATTTTGACCTGCTTATGTTACTCCTGAGAATATGTAAATTATAAGGCACAAAGATTTTGCAGATTGTAATTAAGATTACTAATCAGCTGACCTTATAATAGAGAGATTAGGGATACCCAATCTAATTGTACAAGTTCTGAAAAGTGGAGATCTTTCTCTGGCTGGTAGCAGAAGGGGAAGTCAGAGATGTTGTTGTCTTGAAGATGAAGGGGCCATATCCTGAGGAGATGGAGCTCTATGTCCTACAACAGTGGAAACTGGATTCTACCTTAAAGCATAATCTTCCCCAGAGCTTCCAGATAATTCCGACCTGACCAGCACCTTGATGTCTGCCTTGTGATCCCTGAGTAGAGATAATTTGAGATAAGCTGGGCCTGAACTTCTCACCCATAGATCTGTGAGACAGTAAGTGGATATTGTTTTAAGCACTACATTTCTGGTTATTTGTTTTGGCAGCAATAGAAAACTAATACATGAGCTAAATACTTTTTCATTCAATAATATTTATTGAGCATCTTGCTTTGAGTCTGAATGTCTAGAGCCACATGGACAGAAACACTAGATAAATACTAAAAATAAATGATTATACAAGGCTCCCCTACAAGGCTTTATGGCCTCTTTATAAAAAACAGCTTGTTTTACGACAAGGACTATGTCTTATTTGTACGGTCTCACAAAATTTGCTGGCACACAGTAGGTATCAACTCCTATTTGTCCCAATAAACTGAATGGCTTCACAATACGGTTGGCTCAACAATACACAATGCTAGGGAGTAAAACACAAAGGACTTTTAGGTGGGTTGGAAATTATGCTTGAGGGAATACTTTCTGGTTCCTGATCTGGCCTTTCAATTTATATTACAGGTGAAGATGAACAAAATCTTTTAAATGCTTAGGTTAGAGGCCCCTCCCCACCTATCCCCCTTAAAATATAGAACTGTTTGGTCTCCACAAGGCTTCTTATTTTTGTTCTGGAACTAAAATACTTTATGGCTCATGATTCAAATCATCAGCATATGCTCCAGGTTTTAGGCGTGGAGCAGATTCAGAAATCAACAAACTCAGCAATTCCATTTATTTTTCAAAATTTATTGTAATTATGTTGATATGTTGGTGACTTGTCTTAGTGTCTAATCTGGTTGCTGGTATTTGTTGATATGTTGGTGACTTGTCTTAGTGTCTAATCTGGTTGCTGGTATTTGTTTGTCCTCTACAATTGTTTCAGGTTGCATGTAGTGCCTCGGTCCTGCCTTTGCATTTTGATACTCCAGGGTAAAGTTTCCCTGTGTGCCAGGCAGGTGTCCAAAATCTGCTTCCTCACTCCTTTCTTCTCCACCAGTCCTGGTTACCAATTCCTCTCCCATACCTGTTTCTGGGGACTTGCAAACAACTGGTTCTGTATAGTTTGCACTAACTTGAAACTGTCCCATATCTGGCTAACTTCCTTGCTTTTACTGCCTATCTCTTAGTTGGTAATGGAGATGTACCTTAAATGATCCAAGCTTCACTTTCCTTATGATACCTGCATTAATTCTCTTAAATTTTGATAACCTTCCATAGGATGGCTAATGACAATTTTGCAATTCAGAGTTGTGAGAGTAACTTTGATCCATATAACATATCTGGAAAAAGCCAAATAAATAAAAGAACTGTTCTATCATGACCAATTCTGTTTTTACAGATGTGCTGTTCTTGAAATACTGCTGTCCTTGGAATCATAGCTTCACATCTGAAGAGGGGTAACAGTATTAAGTAACAGTTTGGGTTTCTCTTTGACATCTTCCCTTGAGAAGTGTTACATGTTGCCATTATGTTGACAGTTCAAAAGCTAGTCATGTGGTTGATATTTTACCAATGAGATAAATGTAGAAAAATGTCACTTTCCCTTTTATTGATTCTGTCAGTATAAACTTGGCAAGAGATAATAGTGAGGAGATATTGGCATTTATAGTGTTCATATGTACTTTTGTGATTTAGGATTATGATGACTTTCATGTATCCTTCCAGTGACTCTGTCTGGTTTAGAAGTTCTGAAATGATAGTGTCAAATCTCTCCCATTCCTGCAGATGGAGGGGAGGCAGCAACACTCAACAAATACTGCAGTTTCAGTCAGATGAAGCCACACAGCAATGAAAAATGCTTTATTATTTTTTATTTTTTAAATTAAATCTTTATTATTCAGATCATTACATTTGTTTCTCTTTTTTTCCCTCCATAGCATCCCTCCACCCAGCTTCCACCCTTCCCTCTGCCCTTACCTCCCTCCCATTGATCTCATCCATAGGTGCATGATTTTTGTCCATTCTCTCCCTGTACACCCCTCACCCTTTTCCCCCTGAGAATTATCAGTCCACTCCCTTTCTGTGCTCCTGATTCTATTATATTCACTAGTTTATTCTGTTGATAAAATTTTTAATTCACTTAATTTTTAGATTCACTTGTTGATAGATATGTATTTGTTGTTCATAATTTTTTATCTTTTACCCTTTTCTTCTTCCTCTTCTAAAAGAGTACCTTTCAGCATTTCATATAATACTGGTTTGGAGTTGATGAACTCCTTTAGCTTTTTCTTCTCTGTGAAGCTCTTTAACTGCCCTTCAATTCTGAATGATAGCTTTGCTGGATAGATTATTCTTGGTTGTAGGTTCCTGCTATTCATCACGTTGAATATTTCTTGCCACTCCCGTCTGGCCTGCATCGTTTCTGTTGAGAAATCAGCTGACAGTCGTATGGGTGCTCCCTTGTAGGTAATGAACTGTTTTTCTTTGCTGCTTTTAATATTCTCTCTTTGTCTTTTGCTCTTGGTATTTTAATTATGATGTGTCTTGGTGTGGCCCTCTTTGGATTCCTTTTATATGGGGTTCTGTGTGCTTCCTGGACTTGTAAGTCTATTTCTTTCACCAGATGTGGGAAGTTTTCAGTCATTATTTCTTTAAATAGGTTTTCAGTATTTTGCTCTCTCTCTTCTGGCACCCCCACAATTCTGATGTTGGTACGCTTGAAGCTGTCCCAGAGGCTCCTTACATTATCTTCACATTTTTGGATTCTTTTCTCTTCTTGCTTTTCCAGTTGAATGTTGTCTGCTTCTTTATATTTCAAATTTTTTACTTGATTCTTGCCTTTCTCTAGTCTGCTGTTAGGACTCTGTATAATATTTTTTATTTCAGTCAGTGTATGTTTAATTTCTATTTGGTCCTTTATCATCTTTAGTAGGACTTTTTCCATCTCTAGTTGGCTCTTTTGTATCGCTAGTTGGTCCTTTTTCATCTCCTCTTGGGTCTCACTAAATTTATCGAATTCTTCTAGCATATTCTTGAAAAACCTTACAAGCGTGGTTTTGAACTCTATATCCAGTCGTTTTTTTTTTCTCCATTTCTTTTGTTTGTTATCCCTTCCCTTGTTTCGGCATTTTCACTATGCCAGGGAAACTTCTGTGTTGGATTCAGCCTTATGATACCAGATGCAAAACCGAAGAAGCCTCTGTTGAGCTTGGGAGGGGTGGAGTCTCAGGGCTTAAGGGACTGCCTTGCCTTCCAGTCGGCCCCACCCTCCACGGCCCCTGAGTCTCACGTGACTGGGTAATCCCTGGAGCAGTCCTTGTGCCCGGGCACCCGCAGTGCCTCTAACCGCTCTCTTTCCAGCTCCCCTGAGCACTAGGACCACACGAGTCCAGGTCCCCAGGGTTTCACCCGAAACAGGGGCTTAGTGGAGTCAGAAGTGCACAGTTGGGAGGCTCTGTCTCCCGCCCACTCACGAAAGCCAGCAGCACAATCAGCAATCTGTCCTCTGCACAGTGCCGTGTGCGTGACCAGGCCTCTGATCTTTTGCGACTCCCCTAAATTTCTGTGCACCTCTCCCTTTTCACAGTCCAAACTCCCCCCGAATGAGTTTCAGCTGGATCTTGGGTTTAGTGTCATAAGATAAGGAGTTCAATGCCATTGAGAGTCTCCGTTTCCCTCCCACCAGAGAAAACCAGCCAGGTATTCCAGCATCCGCTCTCTCCATGCACGTGTCTCAGTACCTCAGCTTTTTACAGCTCCTTTGGGTTTCTGTGAGCCCCTCTCTTTCCTTCTAGCTGTAGAACTTACACTCAGCCAGCTTTCCTGTGGTTCTGGATGATGTCTGTTCTGTCTTTTAGTTGTAGTTTTGAAATTGTTGTGCGAGGCAGCAGTGTAGGTGTTTTCCTTATCTGCCATCTTGGTTTCTCCGAAAAATGCTTTATTTTATATTAACCGATTGATACTTATGATTTATGTGGAAAAATAGGGCATTTCTTTTTTGCAAAGTTAGCTGCATAATTTCATCTGTCTTTCATTTTTTAACTTGTTTTTTTCCACTCTACACTGTGTTTTGCATGATCAAGAGTATTGTTTGCAAACCTAAACTAAGGGGAACTGGTTCTCTTTTTTCCTGTCTTATTAGAGAGACTTAGAACACATGTAGGACTATGTTTTCTTTTTTTTTTTTCCTTTTCTGGTTCAAATTACTAGAATTCAGAACTGAGTGTTGGCATTCTATTAATATAAAAAACAATGAAGAATTAGTTCTTCACTAATTTAAAAACATTTTTCTCCCTCTTCCTCTTTTTTTTTTCTTAAAAAAAGAAAGAATGATATTTCCATGAAGAAATCAGGTAACAGAGATTTTGGTTTGAGTAGGAGAATAAACTATAGCAACTATAATAGCTACTGCTTATTGAATGCTTAGTATGTGCCTGATAATTTACATAAACAATATCACCTTCTTTTTTTAAAAATGCGGTAGGCTAGATATTCAGACAAACTCTCTCACTGGAAACTACTAATACTACTACTGAAAACGTATATAATAGATACAAGTAAAAATGTCAATAACTATAAAAATGTAAATGAAATAAGTGCTTCAGCTAAAATATAAAGATTGATGAAACAATAGGACTGAAACAATTTATCAGGCAAATCTCATCAAAGAAAAGATGCTATAGTTATTTTAATATCAGACAAAATATGTGATTTCTTGTTATTAATCCTCACCCAATTATATCTTTTCCTTTTTTTTTTTTTAAGAGAGAGTGGGAGGGCAAGAGAGAGAAAGAGTGAGACACATTGATTGATTATCTCCTACATGTGCCCCAACTGGGGCCTGGGATCAAACCTACAACCCAGGTACATGTCCTTGAATGGGAATTGAATCTGCAACTCTTTGGTACCTGGGCCTATGCTCTAACCACTGAGAACACTGGCCAGGTCAGACAAAATATGTTTTAAAGCAAAAAGCAAACTTAGATAATCTCTTCTTAGAGATAGAATATTGAATTCACCAGGAAAATATAATAATTTAAAATTTATGTTACCTAATAACATCTGAAAAAGGAAAATGATGGCTTAATATGATTGACAATCATCTCTTAATGGTCATGTATAAAAACATGCCCCACAATAGAATATGCATTCTGTACATGAATACAAGGGACATTTGCAAACATTGACCATATAGCAAGTCTCAATAATTTTCAAAGTCCTGTACCATTATTTGAACATAGTGCATTTCAGCTAGAAATCAATAACCAAAAGAAATATTGAAACTTTATATACTGAGAAATTAATAAATACATTTTTAAGTAAATCATAAGTCAAAATATCATAATAAAATTACAAAATATTTAGAATAGAATGGTAGCAAAAATAGTGGGACTGGACCCCCAAAACAAGTCCATTATTACGTGTCACTATTGTGTCAATAAGCAGAGACAAGTTTGACTCATTTATGAGCATTTATTTTATATTGTTGCAATATGATATAAAAGTGGGTTTCATATGCTGGAAAAACTGCCCCCTCCTTTCTTCTGTCAGGTGGCTCAAGTCCAATAATAAGGTGGCTAATCTTGTATACTGTTCAGAACAGCTCAGCCTGTTCCTAGGACCACAGAATGGTCAGCATTCCTGAGGCAGACTCCTAGAGAGGGTCAGAATCTGAGCATAGCAACCAAGTGAAAGTGGTACTTCTTTGATCAAGATAGAGTAGACATGATTAATACCTATAAGTATTAACAGTACTCCACTATTCCCACTTTGCTTTAATTAATACTACAATCAAAACCTAAAATATGTATGCAGGTAAAGCAGCAATTAGAAATTTTAGCTTTTAATGATGACATCAAAACAAAACCAAATTGAAAATCAGTGAGTGATACACTCATTTTAAGAAGATAGGAAAATAATAACAAAATAAATCCAAAGAATGTGGAAAAAAGGAAACAATGAAGATCTGGCCAAAATTAATACAAAAGAAAATAAATTTGAATGAAAAGAATGAACAAAAGTAAAATTTATATTTTGGAAAGACTAATAAAATTGACAAATATTTGGCAAGATTAATCAAGAAAAAAATGACCCAACTAAACAATATCTAAACAATATAAAGAATGAAAAGGGGGATGTAACTGTCAGCATTAGGGATAGTATGAATAACTTTATGCCAATTAATTGGAAAATTTATAAGAAATGAACAAATTTCTATAACAATGTAACTTACCAAAATGGATTCAAGAAGTAACAGAACATATAAATCATGTAACAATTAAATGACAGGTAGTTAAAGATTTTCTCACTGAGAGAATTACTGGTCTTAGATGGTTTTACCAAATGTTAGAGGAACAAATACATTCAATCTTATGGAACTATTCGAAAATAGAAAAAAAATAAAACTATTTTTCAACTAGTTTTATGAGACTAGTGTAACCTTAATAACCAAAAACCTGATGTGAACAATACAAGAAAAGAAAATTGCAAGTGAATCTTATTCAGGGGCATAGATATAACAATCTTAAATTATTAGCCAAGCAACTGATGGTTTCCAATGCGAGGGAATTTGAGGGGCTGGATGAAAAAATTGAAGGAATTAAGAAGTAGAAATTGGCAGTTACAAAATAGTCAGGGACATATAAAATAGAGCACAGGGAATTAGTTAATCCTATCTAATAAAAGAGTAATATGCAAATTGACCATACCCCTGCTATACCCACCAGCCACACCCACCAGCCAATCAGGAGCAAGAATGCAAATTAACCCAACCAAGATGGGCATGGCCAGAGAGAGCAGGAGGAAGGCTTGGGTTGCCCCGGCAATGGAGGAAGCCAAGCCCCACACACCCTGTCCAGCCCAGGCCTCTGCTTAAGGCTATAAAGGTTCAATTATAGAAGATAAATAAATTCCAACAGAAACTGCTGCTGCCACAGAGGGAGCAGAAGGTTTAGCTCTGCTCCAGGCTACAAAGTTTCAATTGTAGAAGATAAATAAATCCCAGATTCCAGGCCTCTACTTGGGTCTCTGGGGTGTGTGGCAAGCCTGCAAACCACCACAGGCCCCTCTCCCAGGCCATCCCATGCCCCAAAGGACCCCCCCCATCCTGATCTGGGACACTCTTAGGGCAAACCAGCTGGCCCCACCCATGCACCAGGCCTCTATCCTATCTAATAAAAGAGTAATATGCAGATTGAGCATCACTCCAACATACAAGATGACTGCCCTCATGTGGACAAAAGATGGCCACCACAAGATGGCTATCAGCAGAGGGCAGTTGGGAGGGATCAGGCCTACAAGGGAGGGCAGTTGGGGCTAATCAAGCCTGCAGGGGAGGGTAGTTAAGGATGACCAGGCAGGCAGAGAAAGGAAGTTGGGGGTGACTGGGCCTGTAGGGAAAAACAGTTGGGGGGACCTAGGCCTGCAGGGGACAGCAGTTGTGGGTGACCAGGCCTGCAGAGGAGGGCCGTTAGGGGTGACCAGGCCTGCAGGGGAGGGCAGTTAAGGGCAAACAGGCTGGTAGGGGAGCAGTTAGGCATCCATCAGACTGGCAGGGAAGTGATTAGGGAAAATCAGGAAGGCAGGCAGGCAAGAAATTGGGCGCCAGCAGTCCTGAATTGTGAGAGGGATGTCCAACTGCCCTTTTAGGCCAAATCCTAAGGGCAGTCGGACAGCCCTTGAAGGGTCCCAGATTAGAGAAGTTGCCAACTTCTATGCACTGGGCCTCTAGTCCTTTATAACAAAAGCCTAAAATGCTAAGTGTCTGGTTGACTGGTCAGTCATTCAACCAATCAAAGCATAATATGCTAATGAAATGCTAAGGCTGCTCACTCACTCACTATGATGTGCACTGACCACCAGGGGGCAGACAGTTGATGTGTCGACCAGTCACTTTGATGTGCATTGACCACCAGGGGGCAGATGCTTCGACATGTAGGTTACCTTGCTGCTGGGGTCTGGCTGATTGGGACTAAGCCCTGGAGCCGTCCCACAATCCCTCCCCAGCTGGCCAACCTTCTGCTTCCTCCCCTGGCTCCAATCTTGCACTGGTGTGGTCCTTCAGCCTGGCCTGCACTCTCTTGCAATTGGGGACCTCTCAGGGGTTGTCAGAGAGCTGGTTTTGGCCTGATTCCACAAGCCAGGAAGAGGGACCCCACTGCTGCATGAATTTGTGTACTGTGCCTCTAGTAATCCTATATAATAATGAGCTAATATGCTAATTAGACTAGATGGAAGAAAGACCTTCCAGAACAACCATTGGGTGAGGGGTGGGCTTACAGGGCCTCGAGGCAGCTGGGGCTGTGAGGGCCAAGCCTCTTGCATAAATTTCATGCATCATGCCTCTAATCCTGTATAATAGTATGCAAATTGACCCTCACATCCTCATGGCTGCCTACAGCCAGGCTGGCAGGAGTGTTAGGGATGACCAAATGACTGAACAAGCAGGCTGTATGGGGTGACCAGGCCAGAAGAGAAGCTATAATGGGTGATCAGGCCAGCAGGAGGGGCAGTTGAGGACAACCAGGCCAGCTGGGGGGCTGTTGGGAATGACCAGGCTGGCAGGGGGGCCATAACAGGCAACCAGGCTGGTGGGGGCGGGGGGAGCAGTTAGGAGTGACCAGGCAGCCGAAGGGGCAATTGGGAGCAATTAACTGGCAGGGGGAATAGTGAGGGATGACTAGGTTGACAGGGGGCAGTTGGGGGTGACCAAACCAGTAGTGGGTGGCAGGAGCAACCAGGCCAGTAGGGAGGAGGCAGTTGTGAATGATCTGGCTGCAGTGGGTCCAGTTAGGGGCTATCAGGCCAGCACACAGAGGTAGTTAGGGATGATTGGGTTGGAAAGGGGGCACAGTTAAGGGTGACTAGGCAGGCAGGGAGGTGAGCGATTAGGAGCCAGCAGTCCAGAATTGTGAGAGGGATGTTCAACTGTGGGGATCAGGCCTAAACCAGCAGTTGGACATCCCTCCAGTGGTCCCAGATTGGAGAGGGTACAGGCTGGGCTGAGGGAACCCCCTTCCCATGCATGAATTTCATACACTGAGCCTCTAGTCCTATATAATAAAGAGCTAATATGCAAATGGTCATCATACCCTTGTGTCATTGCGTCAGAGCTGGGGCACCTGAGGCTGGGCTGGGGAACCTGAGGCCATGCCCCCAGCCCGGTGGGGCTTGATGGGGGACCTGAGGCTGTGCTCCCTGCCCGGCGCCAGGCCAGGATACCTGAGGCTGCACCCCTCACCCTGCAGGGCTTGATGGCGTGGGGCTAACTGGGTCTGGGTCTCGTGTGATTTCAAAGCATGCACAAGTTAGTGGGGACTTGACTCTGGGTCATGTGGCGTGCCCCAGACACTGACAAGAGGAAGGTTTTCATATACATTCTACTAATTTTCTTTCATCTCTGGTACTTCTATTATAGAGAAAGGACAAATAGCAATATATAAATATTTCTTCTAACTAATTCCTTTTTAATGTGCATGAATTTCGTGCACTGGGCCATTAGTATTATAATAACTATGTGTAGTGCCATGTGGACTTATTGTGGAGGAAGATCACTTTGTAAGTTATATAAATATCTAACCACTATGCTATATACCTGAAACTAATATAATATTGAATGTCAACTGTAATTGAAAAACAAATAATCTAGTGATATTCCAGTGAAGCAAAATGTTCAGAAACACTGGCTTTGATACTTGGCATCTAGTAGTTGTTTGGTTTTTGAAAGTTCAAAGTAAACAGACTGAACCCCATTTCAATGCTGCCCTCAGTTTTATGTTGTTTTGAATAGTTATTAGTGATTTATTTTTACCTGTAAATAATCTTATAAACTACACTGGATTATAGAATAAAAAAAAAAACCACATTAGCTAACCAATCCAGCAAGTCTAAAAATAATACAACCTACCTAAGTTCTGTTTACCCTAGAAATGCAAGGTTTAAAAAAGACACTTCAAAAATCAATTATCTACATTAACAGCTCAAAGGAAATATATTTTGGCAACAGATGCTGCAAAAGCACATTATAAATGAGCAACTACAAAAAGCCTGTAGAAGATATCAAACTTAATGGAGAAATACTGAAAGCTTCAATATTAGGAATAAGCTAAATGTGCCTATTTTTACAATTCTATTCCATGTTGTACTGAAGGCTCTCACTAGCACAGGAAGTAAAGTTGAAAAATATTAAAAGGCATTAAGATTGAAAAGTAATAAGAAAAAATATCATTAGGAGGTAATATAATTCTTTGCATTGATAATATAAACTAGATACAATATTAGAATTAATAAAAGCTTAGAAAGTTTGCTATAGATAAATTTAATTTCATTAATTAACAAAAAGAAAAAATTAGAAGATACTATTTATAATATCATCAAAAATATAAACTAGGAATAAATCTAATAAAAATGTGAAAGATCTTCTTGGAGGAAATCATAATTACCTCTCTCATTCTATACTCAGTCTGTAAGGGTATTAATACCATCTATTTAAGAGGTAAAGCAACTTAAATGGGTATCACATACCTAAGAAGTGGAGATGGAAGAATATGGACCTGGGATTGTCCAACTCCAAGATTTGTATTTCTCCCTTGATTTGGGGGAACTTCCTAGATTTTGTGGCTCTATATGATTCATAGGCCTTGGTTACTTGTCCCACTTCTAGCTAGAGATGAGTGACAATTTGTGCCATCTCCAGGGTCTTAAGCACTGTCTGCTTTTATCATCTCTTTATCTCAGGTTGTCTCTGGCTCCCCTAGGGATGAGATCTAATTGATGCCAATGACCTGACCTGATTGGAAGAGATTCTGCCCAGAGAACTGGTCACATATGCAAAAATGTGGAGGAGTTGAAAGGGGGTGAATTTTGACCACTGAGAAATTACACATGACATGGAGTTAGCAGGCAGTACCTTACTTTTCTCTGCCATCCTCTACTAAGGGCTCATCTAAGGGCTTATCTAAGAGGTAAAATGCTTCCATGCAGACACTGTAGAGAGGTCCCTCATATGTGAGTGAGTAACCAGCTGTGTTTTCCTGTGAAGCTGTGGTCAGCTTAGTAATGTACATTTAATATGTGTTTTCCTTTTTCCCTGACTCACTTCCTTTTCCTCTCACTCTTGCTTTCCTGAGATAAAACTCACAAAGCACTAAAGTTTTGCCTTTTGGTCTGATTTCTAGGGAAGCTGAACTTTGACATTCATGAAGGCTCAACTTCAAAATTCAAACAGGTGTCACAACCTATTAATAGGTTGTGAATCACTTTCAATACACTGCAATCAGTATTTGAAAATACAATAAAACACAAGAAAATATAATAAAACACAGAGTGCATCAACTATACTAATAAAAGGGTAATATGCTAACTAGATCGGACCTCTTTTGGGTGTCCTTCCTGAGAAAGCTGGGCTTGGGTGAAGCCACCTGTGGTCCCGGGTGTCTGTAGCTGTGGCCAGCCTAGCAGAAGCCACTCCTGTACCTGGGTGTCTGCAACTGGCCTGGACAAAGCCAGCCTGGGTCCAGGTACCTGTGGCTGGTTGGAGGAGGGAAGCCTGGGTCCTAGGTGCAGGGGCCCAGGCAGAGGCAGTTAGGGGTGATCAAGCTGGTAGAAGCACAGTTAGTGGTGATTAGGCTGGCAGGGGAGCAGTTAGGAGTGATCAGGCAGGCAGGTAGAGGGGCTAGGGGTGATCAGACAGGCAGGCAGGTGAGCAGTTAGGAGCCAGCAGTCCCGGATTATGAGAGGGATGTCTGACTGCTAGTTTAGGCCCGATCCTGCAGGGCCCACAGGGATCAGGCCTAAACCGGCAGTCAGACATCCCACAAGAAGTCCTGGATTGGAGAGAGTGCAGTCTGGACTGATGGACCCCCTCCCATGCATGAATTTTGTGTACCAAGCCTCTGGTACATAAAAGCCTAATATGGTGTGTCTAGTCGACTGGTAGGCTGTTCAACCAATCAAAGTGTGATATGCTAATGATATGCCAAGGCTGCTCAACTGTTCGCTATGATGTGCACTGACCATCAGGGGGCAGATGCTCCAACAGGTAGGTTAGCTTGCTACTGGGGTCCAGCCAATTGGAACTGAGTGGGATGGGTCAGAAATGCTTGGGAGCCCTCCAATGGTCCCTCCCCTGCTTCCCTCTCTGGCCTCAATTATGTACCAATGGGATCTCTTGGCCTGGCCTGTGCCCTCTTGCAATCTAGAACCCCTCAGGGCAGCGGTTCTCAACCTGTGGGTCACGACCCCTTTGGGGGTCCATCGACCCCATCACAGGGGTCGCCTAAGACCATCAGAAAACACAAATATTTACATTATGATTCACAACAGTAGCAAAATTACTGTTAGGAAGTAGCAAAGAAAACAATTTTATGGTTGGGGGTCACCACAACATGAGGAACTGTATTAAAGGGTCCCGGCATTAGGAAGGTTGAGAACCACTGCCTCAGGGGGTATCGGAGAGCTGATTTTGGCCCAATACTACAGGCCAGGCTGAGGGACCCCACTGGTGCATGAATTTGTGCACCAGGCTTCTAGCCCTATCTAATAAAAGAGTAATATGCAAATTGACCATACCTCCACCACACCTCCAAGCCATGCCCGCCAGCCAATCAGAGCCAGTATGCAAATTAACCCAACCATGATGGCTATGGTCACAGAGAGAGCTGGAGGGCGGCTTGGTTTGCCCCTGGCGATGGAGGAAGCCAAACTTTCCGCACACCCTGGCCAGCCTAGGCCTCTGCTTAAGGCAACAAAGTTTCAATGGCTATTAGAGAAGAAGGCATGGCTCTGCTCTAGGCTACAAAGTTTCAATTGTAGAAGATAAATAAATCCAATACTAGTGCCTCCGCTTGGGTCACTGGGGTTGTGGCCGGCCTAGAAACCACCACAGGGCTCTCACCCAGGCCACCCCATGCCCCAAGGAAACACCCATCCTGATCCAGGACACCCTTCACGGCAAACCAGCTGGACCCCACCCGTGCACCAGGCCTCTACCCTATCTAATAAAAGAGTAATATGCAGATTGACCATCACTCCAACACACAAGATGACTGTCCCCATGTGGTCAAAAGATCCTGCCCCCATATGGATACAAGATGGCCACCACAAGATGGACAGCAGGGGAGGGCAGTTGGCAGGTACCAGCCTGCAAGAAAGGGCAGTTGGGGGTGATCAAGCCTGCAGGGGAGGGAAGTTAGGGGTGACCAGGCCAGCAGAGGAAAGAAGTTGGGGGTGACTGAGCCTGCAGGGTAGGGCAGTTGCAGTGGGTGGGAGGAACCCAAGGCTGCAGGGGAGAGTAGTTAGAGGTGACCAGGCCCACAGGGGAGGGCAGTTAGGGGCTAACAGGCTGGCAAGGAAGCAGTTAGGCATCAATCAGCCTGGCAGGGGAGTGGTTAGGGGTAATTAGGCTGGCAGGAATCTGTTAGGGGCAATCAGGAAGGCAGGCAGGTGAGCAGTTGGCAGCCAGCAGTCCTGGATTGTGAGAGGGATGTCCTACTGCCCGTTTAGGCCTGATCCTACCTTGATGGGACCTAAACGGGCAGTCGGACATTCTTCAAGGGGTCCCATATTGGAGAGGGAGCAGGCTGGGCTGAAGGATACCACGCCCCCACCCTATGCATGAATTTTGTGCACCAGGCCTCTAGTATATAATAAAGGTCAGTATCATTTCTGGAAATTGTTATTTCAGATATGTGTATGTGTTTGAGGATACATGTGTGTATTGAGTTGTGGTGTTAAGTATGTGTTTCACTGTGTGTCATGATCAATCATGTTTGAAAGCCCTGGTCTAAGCAGTGTGCACATAGAGTTATGATTTCATATTATAACTGTAACTTCTGGGCATAGTCACAAATGCCCCATCTGTAGAAAAAATTTTTTTTCAAAATGCCCTTTCTCTAATGTGGCATTTAACAAATGGACACTGACCCCGTATAGGTAAATCATATGAAGGCTCCTCAGACAATATAATACTTCCTAAGGTAAGGGATTAGACCATCAAAAATTTTTTAGCTGCCACATTAGAAAAGGAGTATTTTTGAAATATTCTTTTCTTGGAAATTCAATGGCATGACTTATTTAGAAAAATAAAGAGGATTATTCAGTGAAAAATTGTTATTTAATGATGTCTAGATGAATTTCTTTATATGTCTTTGTGAAACTGTTATACAGGCAGATCCATTTTTAAAAATAATAATCATTGATAATCCAGACAATCAAATAATATGCATTGTATTTTTCCTTAATGATGTTATTACTACTGAAATATATGCCTACTATTCCAAGTGCAATGACCTTTTGATTTCTTTAGAACATCCTGATTTGGAGAATGCTGGGAGGAGGAGGGAAATACAGGTCTCAAAGATGTGCATGTACTTGCTGACTTAAAAAACAAACACCCAAAGCAGGTTTTAGTTTGCAGTGTTGTGTACTGATTTAACCTGAAGATATTAACTGAGAACAGCTGCTGAGTTGCACTTGGTTAAATATTCTAAGATAAAATACTCTGGCAAGACACATAAAAGAGAAAAACAAGAAAGTTTATAAAGACACAGAAAAATCTTTAAGGTATGAGCCAAAAGGCATATAAATGGAAAGTGTTGTCTTAATTCTTCTGATTCTACAAAGCCATACTAGAGAAAAACAATTTGTATGGATTCATACACTGTTTAAGATTCAAAGACATGGTTGTTTCCAAGACCCTGTTGAATTGCTTTTAATTTTATAATAACTCCTAAGCAACTAATAGACCTAGCTTTCTCACTTGGTTGTCATAACACAATCATTTCTACAATTATTGCCAAGCCTTCTGAGAATTTAATGCATTTGAAAGTCTCTGAAGAGACATTTAGAGTTCATTGTATCCACACCCAGATGGACAGGTCATTAAAGCTTGGCAAAGACAGAGAGGTTGTTTATTCCTTTGCCATGTAATTGTTGTACAATAACTAGGTTATAAAGGATTTGTAAGGTATTTGACTATTTTTACTTACTTATACATATTAATGATATGCTAAGTAAATTTAAAGAATAATCTTTAAGGGTAAGGATGAACAGTGGTTTCATTCTTTATTTTTTTTAAATATATTTTATTGATTTCTCACAGAGAGGAAGGGAGGACAGAAAGTTAGAAACATGGATGAGAGAGAGACATCGACAGCCGCCTCCTGCACGCTCTTGACCGGAATCAAACCCTGGGACCTTTCAGTCCGTAGGCCGACACTCCATCCACTGAGCCAAATCGGTTTCGGCAGTGGTTTCATTCTTTAGAGCTATTTCAAAAGGCCATGCAGGGACCAGAGGAGATTTTATTCAATATTTCTTGCCCTGGAGTCAATAGTAACAAAGGCCAGGTATCATAGGAAAGGAATTCATTTTACAAAAGGAGCCCTAAACTGCTAGTCATCTTCACATCTGTGCACAAATTCCATTGTGTCTGCTTGTCATTTTTTATGTTTGTTGATCACCTTGTGGCAGATCACATTACCTTCCCTGTATTCCTTTTCTTTGTCATACAATTGTTCAGTTTCTCCCATTAAAGGACTACAATTGATCTCCCTACCTCTTGACTTTGAAATTGGTCATGAAACTTGTTTTGGCTGATAGCATCAGGTATTAGTCCAGTGTGCCAGTTTCCAGATTAGACCATAAGAAATGTTGTGTGTATCCACTTGCTCTCTTGTGCTTCTGCTATATTCATGAGAAGAACATTCCCAGACTAATGCTGGTCCCAGGAGATGTCTGAGAGACATGTGGAACAGAACTATCCAGCCAAATGCAGTCTGGATTAGCTAACCTCCATTCAACCTGCATTGCATGAGCTAAATAAGTGCTTATTGTTTTATGCCATTGATATTTTGTGATAATAGTTGGTTGATAGACCTCTAAACCTACTTGTGATTTTCAGGAAATTTCTTGGCTCTTTCAGATTTAGGAAACTTATCTTGTGGATGAAATAAGGAATTAAAATGGAGCTCTGACTTTCTTCTTCAGCTTTAAAATCATGTATCTACTCTTTCTGTGGCTCACAGTAATTTCAAACAAAGGCCAAATGTGACAGAGTATCACTTGACATCTATGTAACTCGAAAACATATCTGTTCAGCTGCTCTGGCCAATATTTTATAGTTATACAGTTTACATGGATCATACCTCCACTAGTTCTTTTCCTCCCTCACCATGACTGAGGTTGTAGAAGGCTTCATGTTGGCATCTGCCAAGTTATAAAAGCATTTGAGGACACCATTACTTTAAGCAATTTTAACATATATATGAGTTGTCACTGAATATATGGGAAATGTTAAAATGATTAATACAATTCCTGCAGAAAAAACTTCTTTTCCTAGGTATTCTTTCTGAAGCCATCTAGGTGTTTCTTGATAAAAATCTAGGCTCTCAGTCACTGTGCTGTACAGTACTGACCTTGTGTTCATGACTTCTCGACTTCTCATAGAAAGAACTCACATGTGAATGTGTTATATCTTGTCCAGCCACAGATATGCTTCAGTAAAGTGCCTGGAAAGGAAGGTATTCTTCATCTACTGGGGTCTTTGGGCATTAAAGGGGAAATCTTTCCCATTTTCTAAAATGTCTTTCACTTCTGTCCTCCCATTAAATGGGGGGCAGGGGGAAGCAAGTTTAGTAGTGAGACTGGATATGTCCTAGAATCACAATGGTACCTCTTGAATGATTATGAGATATCCACATAAGAATTTAAAAAGAATCTTCAAGTGTTTTATTATGCTGGTAATAAAGACAAAATATATGCTTGGAATTCCATTAGGATATTTCTTTTTGAGATAGGACAAGAAGGTAGGAGAATCTAGTGACTCTTTTGCGACAACTCAATACTCTGCATCATACTTACAGAAACCAATGTTCCCAAACCAGAGTCTTTTATATAACATTTTAGTACCTAAAGAGTCTTAACTGGCTCCCTAACTTTCCCCAGAGCACACTGATTCCAACTCTGTCCTTATGGTTGCCCACAAAGAACATGGGAGCCTGAGATGAGAATCCCAGACACTGTATAATATTCCAGGGAACATGCAATATATCCTAACACATGCCTAAGAGCTTTATTATTTCTAACTCAAGCTTCTAAGGTCTATCCAAAGAGTGCTAGAGAAGTCAGCCTGTCCTCTTGAAAGTTTATGGAAGCATCAGCAAAACTTGCTGAGACCTAGAGGCAGTGAGATATTCTAGGAGTCCAGCCTAGCAAATTCAACTCAGACCAGGTTGTACTCTGCAATACTGATGCAGAGGTTGTTGCTCTTTTCCCACCCTTCCATGGGAAATTTAACTCCATCTGAGATTTATTAGATTAACAAATACCAGGGAAAGTCTTTGATTTGTGAGTTCTGATTTAAGATTGGATCAGATACGTTTCCTATGAATTTCTCCTGACTCCCACTTATCTACCACTAGACCTTGAGAGATCTGAAAATATTATGGCAGATAAACTTAATGGTTAAGCCAGAATCTAATATTAAAAACCACAGTGAGGGTGAAAGATCAAAGAGCCTTCTAAATACCAATTACAGCCCTGCAGAAAAAATACAAGTGGGAACTTGGCTGGGTAGCCTAAGGGAAAGGAGCTGTCCCCAGTTTTGGTGCTGACTGCTCAAAGCTTGTTTGCCCTACAGGAACAGGCAGAAGTGTGTGTTAGTAGGCTAGTGGTCTTGGTAAGATCCCATCTAGAGACACTGAGAGGAAAACAGAAGAGGATGGGAGAATAAAGATGTGGAGAGGAACAACATCAGTATAAATCTGAACTGGTTAAAGATGTCCAGTTTGCTGTTTTTCTAACCCCTTTGCAGACAACCAAGGGAGAATCTCAATACTAGTTTGACTATATTAGGGAAACAAGATATAAACCAATCCTAGGATTGTTTTACCATGTATCTAATAGCCCACTCAAGGAAATATGATAAAAGCAAGTTTAGTTACAACTTCACATTCTCAAGCTACTGCCCTATTTAAGAAGGTGGTGGTAGTGGAGGTTGTGCCAAAGAGTGCAGGAGCTCAGGATTTAGAAAAAGAAGCCCCAAGCCAGCATGATCTTTTGTGTCTCATCTGAAGCCATAAGTCATGTTTCTGTTAAGCAAACTCAGCCAAGCATATCCAGACTAATATCTTAGATCTGTAACTATCACCACATGCTAACCATTGGAAAGAAAGTATAATATCTCCTGCTGAGGATTGGGAGGTCTCAGTAAATCCTGTCCTGGGATAGAGGGTGCCACTCTTTGCTTTTATTTTTCTTTATTCAAGGCCTGGGGCTGTCTAATATGCACCAAGTTATTTTCCCACCAATCAGATTTAGGATTTGTAGCATTAAAGGGGAAATCTTTTCCTTCATATTCTGTATTTGAAGCATTAGCTTCATGTCTATGCCCTGTCTGAAGGTTTATTTTATGATCACAGGACACCACATAAAGTTGGTTCCTCTAAGTGTTCTTCCAATCTTTTTGTGAATCTTGGCCTGTTGTCTAATGTCTATCTTTATATGAATACATTACCATAAAAGTAAGTACTGCCTGTTTGGGTTCTAATGTTGACTTCTATCTGCATCATTGTTGCTATGTCCTCTTCTTTTCTACCCATTGACTGGCTCCGTCACAACTTTCATGCCCATTTCAAAAGACCTTTCAGAGGCCGAAACCAGTTTGGCTCAGTGGATAGAGTGTCAGTCTGCAGACTGAAAGGTCCCAGGTTCGATTCCGGTCAAGGGCATGTACCTTGGTTGTGGGCACATCCTCAGTAGGGGGTGTGCAAGAGGCAGCTGATCGATGTCTCTCTCATCGATGTTTCCAACTCTTTATCCTTCTCCCTTCCTCTCTGTAGAAAATCAATAAAATTATTAAAAAAAACAACAAAAGACCTTTCAGAACAATGAACTATAAGAAATAGTTTTGTGTAGTGGTTAGAAGAACTTTCTGGGTTTAGATTTTTGTTCCTGCTTCTGAATAGTTGTGTGTCATTAAACAAGTTACTCAAACTCTCTGTGCTTCCATTTATCTGTCTATAAAACAGAAATGGTAATAATAGAGCCTACCTCAAAGGACTGTATTAACTGAGATCCATTCTCTCCTTTACAAATTGGGCCAATAAAAGCATAACCTTTGTCTTATATGCTAATAGTATTTCATGTATCATCTTTTTTGAGCTTCATAACTCTCACTCAGTATTACCCCCATTGTATAGTTAAGGTAAGAAAAATTGAAGACATTTAAAATATTAAACTGCCACTAAGTTGTGTAGCTAGTACTTGAACATAGGCCTGACTCTAAAGACTGAGCTTTTGACATTATTTTATATGATCTTGGGCTGAACAATTTCCCAGTTTAGGCTCTTTCTAAACCTGAGCTGGAATCCCAAACATTCATCTCATGTAGTGCTGGTCCTCTCAGATTCCTGGTCAGGTCCAAAATTGTGCAATTTAGTTGGTTATAGCTACATACATCAAAGGTATTGATCACAGCAAGAGTGAACACAGTAGGAAAACAATCTTTTTGTCTTTCTTTCCTGGCTCATTCAAAAGACAAGTCATCTAGCTATGGTCTTGATTGTGAGGGATCAGAGGGCTTCTACTTCACCCACAGAAATTTACCTGGGTGCACAAAGTTGCCATCTTGTCAACTTTGTGAATGTGTATTAGCAAAAAAGATAAAAGACATTTAACAGGGGAAACCAAGATGGCAACATAGGTGAACACCTAAGCTGCTTCCTGGTACAACAATTTCAAAGCTAAAAGACAGAATGGACATCATCCAGAACCACAGGAAAGCTGACTGAGTGGAAATTTTACAACTAGAAGGAAAGAGAGGGGCTCACAGAAACTTAGAGGAGCTGCAAAAAGTTGAGGTACAGAGACACATGCAGGGAGAAGATGGGCAGCTGAGTGCCTGGCTGGCTTCCTCTAGCAGGAGGGAAACAGAAACTCCCAACTACACTGAACCCCATATCCGACTGCACTGAACCCCCAGTTCTGGGTGAGACCCATATGGGGGGAGTTTGGGCTGCCATAAAAAGGGAGGAGTGCATGGAAACTTAGGGGAGCCGCAAAAGGCAGAAGTCTGGAGCCGCATGTGCGAGTGAATGCAGAAAGGGCTGAATGCTGACTGTGCCTCTGGTTTTCTGTAACTGGAGGAAGACAGAACATCCCAATTGTGCTGAACTCCAGTTCCGGCTGCACTGAACCCCAGTTTTGGGCAAGACCCTGGGGTCCCAGACTCATATGCGTCCTGCCCAGAGTGCATGGAAACTCAGGGGAGCCACAAAAGGCAAAGGACTGGAGGAGCATGCGTGCACGCAGAGAGGGCTGCAGTGATTACTGAGGGACACAGACACATGGGCCTCATAGGGCAGGGCTGTCAAGAAGCCAAGGCTGTCTGCTCAGCCCAGAGACTCTGCCCCATCCAAGCCGAACACAGAGGCTTTTGCAATTTTGCAAGTCTTGTCTCATAAGCCTGACTCCAGCACAAAAGTTCTCCTGGCATAGACATAGCTGATCCTCACAGCCAATTGGCCTGGAGGTCAATTCCCTCCAGGGATACCAAAAACAATCAAGACTTAACTACAACAAGGCTGTAAACACAGTCCACAAAGGGGTGCATCAAGAGTGTCTATTTAAAGTAACTGGGAAGGTGGAGCTACTGGGCCATATAGGATAACTAGCACACAAAGCTTCTCTACCATATCAAGGAATCAGTGAAAATGCGGAGACAAAAGAACAGATCACAAACAAAAGAAATGGAGGAAAACAAACAACTGAATATAGAGTTCAAAACCATGGTTATAAGGTTTTTCCAGAATTTCCTAGAAAAGGTTGATAAATTTAATGAGACCCTCAATGATATGAAAAAAGACCAACTAGAGATGAAAAAGGACCAACTAGAAATTAAACATACACTGACTGAAATAAAACATATTATAGAGAGACCAACAGTAGACTAGAGGATCACAAGAATCAAGTCAAAGATTTGAAATACAAAGAAGCAGAAAACACTCAACTGGAAAAGCAAAAAGAAAAAAGAACCCCAAAATTTGAAGATAGTATAAGGAGCTGCTGGGACAACTTCAAGCATATCAACATCAGAATTATGGGGGTACCAGAAGAAGAGAGAGAGAGCAAGATACTGAAAACCTATTTGAAGAAATAATTACTGAATGCTTCTCCCACCTGGTGAAAGAAATAGACTTACTAGTTCAGGAAGTGCAAAGAACCCTAAACAAAAGGAATCCAAAGAGGACCACTCCAAAACACATTGTAATTAAAATATCAAAAGCAAAAGACAAAGAAAGAATATTAGAAGCAGCAAGAGAAAAACAGTTTATTACCTACAAGGGAGCACCCTTATGATTGTCAGTTGATTTCTCAACAGAAACTATGTAGGCCAGATGAGAGTGGCAAGAAATATTCAAAGAAATGAATGACAACAACCTATAACCAAGATTATTCTACCCAGCAAAGCTATCATTCAAAATTGAAGGTCAGATAAAGAGCTTCACAGATAAGAAAAAGCTAAAGGAGTTCATCAACACCAAACCAGTATTATATGAAATGCTGAAAGGTACTCTTTAAGAAGAGGAAGAAGAAGAAAAAGGAAAGATAAAAATTATGAACAACAAATACATATCTATCAACAAGTTGTTATAGTAATAATAATAAGGATAAAATATAAATTTAAAATAAGAATTGAGTGTGACATATTAAAGAGTGAAATGAAGTGTAAACACCCTTAAAATGATGTGCATGTAAGAAATAGATAAACAAGTTTGTAACCCACATGTAAGACCAGATAGGGACCTGCTGATAAGACACACTGAAGACACACTGAAGACACCCACTTGAGCACATAAAAAAAGCAAGCCCCGAAGGAGATCAGAACCACTCATTCTTCCCCTCCACAGATGATCACTCTCGGCTCCCCTTTCTGCACCTGCCTGAGCTCTGCTGTGGGCTGTGGGTCCGAACTGTGAGCCACAAGCCAAGGCCTCTACGAGATGCCGAGCCACAGCTGCAATGTCCAATGTCCAGTGTGTGTGTCTGTCAGTACGGATCTCCAGGAGGTCTGCCGAGGTCTGGAAACCACCAGGACTCTGGTAAATAAACCGCGTGTGATTCGTGCATTGTATGTCTGTCTCCTGTGTAATTTATGCTTGGCCAATATTTAATAAGTGCCTTGAGTCATCCGTGTAAGTCCAACCTATTGGCAGAGAATAATACTCTTGGCCACCTGTGCTTACATCCCTAGAGGAGAAATTGGGACACAAGTGAATCTAAAAATCAAGTGAATTAAAAATCTGATGAACAGAATAAACTGGTGAATATAATAGAATCAGGAGCATAAAAAGGCAGTGGACTGACAATTCTCAAGGGGAATGGTGTGAGGGGGTTGTGGGGAGAGACTATACAAAAATCATATACCTATGGATGAGGACAATGGGGGGGAGGTAAGGGCAGAGGGTGGGTGGGAACTGGGTGGAGGGGGGCTATGGGGTAAAAAAAGAGGAACAATTATAATAATCTGAACAATAAAGATTTATTAAATTAAAGAAATTTAACTGTGAAATAGAATAGACATTTTCTTTTGAAAGTCTGAAAAGAGCTTTAACTTATTGAATATATTGAACCACTTTGAAATATTTCAAGACCTGAATTAATCCAATGCAAGATGTTTAAAATGGAAAGCTCTTTTCCCCCCAGAAATTATTTACTTACTTACTTACTTACGTATGTATTTTCTATATCTATGAGTTTGATATTAATTAGTATTGTGATTAGGCCATGAAGGCAAAGACCCTGATGAATGTGATCAGTGCTATCATAAATGAAAACACAAGAGCTCCCTCATTTCTCCCACCATGTGAGAACCCAAAAAGAAGTCAGCAGTTTGCACCAGGTGACTATACTGGCACCCTCATCTGATATTTCCTAGCCTCAGAACTGTGAGAAATAAATGTTTGTTGTTTAAGCCACCCAGTTTATGATATTTTTGTTATAGCAGCCTGAGTGGACTAAGACAGTATATATATGTGTGTATGATTTGTTTTTTTAATTCCCCTCCCTCATGAGGTAGTATGGGAAGTCAGTTTGAAAATGAGAATGTTGTGGTTCCTTTTAACCCAAGGAAAGTCCAAAATTGCTAAGCTTTTACATTGCTTATTTTGGCTCTTTCATATTAGAACTAATGTGCTTTAAAAGTGTTGAAGAAAAAGGAAGTCTTCAAGCTACTCAAAGATTTGAATCACAGTGTTATCTAAAACTGTACTTAAGAGAGAGATTTACAAAACATTAGAAGGAATTAATTAAAACTTCCCATAAAAAAGAAGCAGGAAGCTAAAAATAAAAACTGTCATAGAGAATAAATAATAGAACTATTCAGATTAAATGAGTAGGTCTTTCCGGTTTCTACACTCTCAAGCACTCTGAAGAAACATAAAATTCTGTCATTGGTGCTATTATTATTGTTATGGAATTGTTTCAACTTAATAAGTAATTAAGCTTCTGGCCTATACAGGATCTATTCATGTATAATTAAATATCATAATATGCATCTGTGGTTGCTTATTCAAAGTATTGCTCTGTATTACTTTATTATGAATTAATCAAATGAAAGAACTATTGCTTTTAGGTGACAAATGTTTTTCTCCTGAATTCAGGAAAAATAAGTTATTACTTTTTAATATTTGCATCACCATGAAGAGCAACATGGAGTTATTCTATATTGATGTTCTCTTTCAGGTTTTTGAGGTAGCTGAACATTCTCTAAAACACTCTCTGTACCTCTTTCTGTTCCTCTTTTTCACTTGGAGCCATCCTTTCTTTCTTAGTTGCCCACTCCTGGCTCTCAGCAGACCCTCATTTTTTGGCATTGCAAGGACTGTTTAATAGTCTCTGATGCTATTCTGCTCTATTCTGGTGCTGTGTACACTGTCCTTTTGGGAATCAACCTCCTATAGCTGTTTCCTCACCTTCTCCTCTTTTTTATGAGGAGGAATATAGGCGACAACCTGGAGGTATGGGGGGAGGGGGAGGCTAGCATTCTGAATCTGTGCCAGTGACTGGTATCCTAGTGCACATTCATGTTAGCCTATAATTAAGTTGCTGTCCCTTCCTTAGGCAATAGTCTGTTTTCCTGGGTGCTCCCAGATTGCAGGAGCCACAGGCCAAGAATTTGGTAGCTTGCCTGGAGGGGGCGGGGTCACTGGCACCACCCAGGCCAAGCATTTAGATACAATCTAACTTCCCCATTCTAACTAAGGTAGGGCTGCAAAAACCCAGAAATAAGGAAATAAGGAATGTAGAAATATACACTGAGTGGCCAGATTATTATGATCTCTGAACGCATAATAATCTGGCCACTCAGTGTGTGTGTGTGTGTGTGTGTGTGTGTGTGTGTGTGTGTGTATGTGTTTGTGTATTATTAATTCGTGCATGGGTGGGGTCTTGCCGGTCTGGCCAGGGGGAGGGACCAGGGGGGAGGGGAAATGGGTGGTGGGCTGGCCTGCCTGCTGGTTGAACTCCTAGTAGAGGGGACAATTTGCATATTAGCCTTTTATTATATAGGATATACACTGAGTGGCCAGATTATTATGCACTCAGAGATCATAATAATCTGGCCACTTAGTATATATAAGGAGTAATCTCATTATATAAGTTGTTCAGGCTTTGGATCTTTGAATCCTCTGAGCCAGCAGTGCTGCTTTAAATAAAGGCTTTTTCCTGAATCTCTGGGTATTCCTTTTGTATTTTCCAGTCACCTGGTAAATTCTGTAACACTTTAAATTTCAGAGACCCCTTTCTTCTGCTTGTTCTCAGCAAATGACCTTATTTCACTGGGAAAAAAAAAAAGTAATCAGAATAGGACTTCCTCTCTTTTCTACCAACAGTGGTAACTGCACCAGAGTATTCTGCCTTTCCTTGCTTCCAGATTAACTGCACATGCTCTAGTCTAAAGCTAAACCCTTCATTTGTCCTGTGGATCCCATTTTCTATTGTCTAACCCAGTCTTTTCTAGGTATCATATTTCTGTCCTTCATGATTTTCTCCATTTCTACTGTATCTTCCCATGAGTATACAAACTTATTGTAATGACTCTCACCTGAAAAATAAAACAAAACAGATAAAACAAACCCATGCTCTTCCAAATCTTTCCCTATTTCTTTACTCCTTCTATGGCAAATTTTCTGGAGAGAAAATCTATTCTTATTGTCTCCCCTGGTTTTCTTCTTTACTTTTAAACTGACTCTAAGGAGGGTTTTGTTCCCATCATGCCACTAAAACTGCACTTATTAGTGTCACCAAAGATTTCAGTGTGGCCAAATTTAATTCTCAATTCTCACCTTGACTTTTCAGAAGCAATGGAAATAACTCATCATTCCTTCCTTTTGAAACACAGCTTCATTGTTTGACTTCTAGGACACCTGAGTTCCTGGTCTTCTCAAGCTTTGTTGCCTGTATTCCTTCATGTTAGGTAAAAATCCTTTGCTGGTTCTTTCTCCACCACCCACCTGGAAACATGGAATGCCCCAGGGCTCCTTGGACCCCCTCATTTTTTTTTCTGCACTTATTCTTTAGGGAAATCTTATGGCATTCAATGGTTTTAAACACTATGTATTTATATCTTCAACCTTAAACTCTTTCCTGAGTTCCACATACTTCTATTCAATTGCTTACTTTGACATATTGTTATACAGCTCAAACATAACATGATCAAGACAATATTCTTGATTTTCCCCACTGAATCTACTTCTCCTTGAGAAATCACCGCTATTTATCCAGAGAGTTTAAGGAAAAACCCTAGGAATTATTCTTTGAATTCTTTCTTACTAAGTGTACATATCCAATCTTGAACTTGTTTGTGTTATTTCTACTTTGAAACATTACCCCAAAACTTAACTGTCTCTACTGCTATTTTCTTAGTTTAAGCCACTTTCAACTTTCCCGATGGTCTTACCTGTCCAGCATTTATTCATTCAGCAAAAACTCTAAAACTCTAACAATGTGCAAGGCACTATTCTTGGTGCTGATTTTGCGGCAAAGAACAAACCAAACATAAACCTTTGCACTTAAAAAACTTAAATTCTGCTTTAGGGAGAATTGGGATCTAAAGGCTCACAGTCTGTTCCCCTAATCTCTTTTTCTCTCCTCTCTCTTCAGTCTATTTTCACATAACAGCCAGAATAATCTGTTAAAAACAACAACAACAAAAAACAAAAACAAGAAAACACAAGATCAAGTTGTTCCCCTGCTGAAAATCCTCTGGTGGCCTCCCTGACTTCACCTCCACTGTTCCCCTTCATTTAGTCCATACAGGTCCTCACCCACAAACTCTTTCAAGCTTCTTAGACTTTGTATACATTGTTCTCTTTGCCTACAGAGTTCTTCTCCAGGCTACTTGTGTGACTTGAACCCTCACTTCATTTAGATCTGATCAAATATCACCTCAGAGAAAATTTCCCAGATTATCATTTCTTAAACAGCTGCCCGTTATCACTCTCTATCCCTTGACCTTTATTTTCTTTGAAACATTCACTACATGACATAGTGCTATATATTTATTTATGTTATATATTGATTTATTTATCTTGTGTTTATCTGAATTTTTGCTATTTCCCACTAGACTGTAAGCCAATTGAGGCAAAATATTTTTGTTTCTCTTGTTCCTTGTTTTTTTTTTTCCAGCACTCAGAACATTGCTTGCCATATAATGGGCATTGAATAAATAATGTATAAACAAGTTAATGAATGAAAAATACATGTCATAATGGGAAAAGGCCCGTTAAACGGAATCAAGAGAACTAGGTTATAATCCTGGTTTTGTTAGTTATGAGACACTTGGTAAGTCTTTCTGTCCTCTTTGGTCTCAGTGTTTGTACAATGAAAAGCCTGGACTGTGAGCCTTTAAATCCAAGTTCTAATAGTCTCAAATTCTGTGTGCATAGTGTCTTCATACTAGAGAACACTCCTATGCCTCATTTGGCCCAAATAATACTGATGGCATTTTTTTTCTAGAGCTGCTGGGAAGTAGACAAGGGATTTTTCTTTTCTCCATATCCTGTCAGGGTTGAGATCCCTGCCAGAAGGGAAGTCACATCATTTGCATTTGTACAAACATTTCAGTCAAGAACCTCCCCAAGTTGCCTAGTGAAGGGAAGGAGCCAGAGTGGGGAATATCACAAGGAAAGAGATTTAATGGTGCTTTGATTAAAAAGTTCATTACATTTGCTTTCGATCACAATGCATACTTACTCATGTCTGCAATCACTTATTCTGTTAGGCACAAATCCTAGCGGGAAAAAATAGCATGTGGACAGGACTCCATCTGTGTGAGCCCCTGCCAGAAACATTTATGAATCACTCATCTCCTGATAGACAACTTGCTTTCCTAGTTTGCAATCATATTTCCCACAGATGTTGCCTTTGAATTAGCCATTGTCTCATTTGGTTTTGAATGTTTTCTCCTATTTGGGACTGTAATATGGGCGAATCCCACCTACCATCAAAGCTGGCAGTACTTGTTCAACGTTAAAGGAAGGAGACATTTGGGCAAGCAGGCAGCTGGAATCCAGGATCGGGGATAGACACTTCTTCACAAGTTTGGAGTTTATTATTTCTCAAGTCCTGGCGTCAGGGATGTTTACTCTTAGGTTATGCAAAGTCCCAGCTTGGGTTCTGGAAAAAATGAGCTGACAACTTTGACTGAAAGGAGTTTCTTGCTAATTCTGGGGACATCTTGCTTTTATTAGACCATAGCTATTGTTGTGTTGCCAATCCTGAGCAATGAGGGTGCCACTCACTGTCTAGAACCTATACCTATTGTCTGACAATTTATATGCTGTGATACATCAAACCTGCTCATAGCTTTATTTTCTGGATTTCAGATGTTACTGAGAAATTTTGGAATATAAAATTTGAGGCATAATTTAGAAGTTAGCACACTATATCTACAGAAATATTTTTATCTTCACTTTTGAGTCACTCTGCCATTCAACCTCTATCCTTCATTAACTTCAATTAGATCTTACCTCTCTTTTCTTTTAGAGATAAACTATTTAAAAATCTTATAAACCAAATTTTATTCCTTTATAAATACCATGTCTAAATATGCCAATAGTGTGTCCAATTTCAAATTCATGAGCTTGAAGAGAAATGCAAATTTTAATTTCCTTTATAAAGGAGCTGCTGAAAATCCATTGTGAAAAGGTTATGAGAAAAAGCTTATCTTATAATTGCAGCCAAGATTCAAGCCATTATTTAAGACGTGAAGCATTTGGCAACAGAAAGATTGTTGTCATTAAAAAGGAAGCTCAACACATTACTCTTGGGCAGAGAAAAAATAATTTAGCTGTCATTGTTACTTAAGGAGCGACACAGGAAGATAGCAGAAATGAAAATGTCCAGCTTTACCTCAAACAGTTTAATATATATTTTTTCATCTAAGAATCAGAGATAGTTAATAACCATAACAAAGATAGTTTCACTTATTGGTTAGTACTTGACATTTAGCTAAAGCTGTATTCCTTTAATGCATAAAGGAAGCCAGTAGGACTTTACCACAGTGGCAGTAAGGAGATTAAGTTCTTTTCTCACTAGTATACTATTAGCAGCCTGGCATTTGTAACTTAATAACATTGTTGCCAAATTGGTAGGTATTCTTATACTCATTTTAGAAAAGAAGGGTTAGGGTGAGGCCACTGAGATCACCCTGGCTGAGTTCACCTTAGTCTGGATGAAGAGAAAATGGCCACTGGAGATTTAAGTATGTAAGAATTGGGAAGATGCTATTATTTTTTGGAGGCTACAGAAAAGTCCTGTGTACTTATCATCAACTCTTCCCAATGGTTCCTCCAGATGTCCCATCCATTGGTGGTTTATTGCATCACTGTCTACAATGGTTCTGGCTGTCTCATTTTGCATCTCATCCCAATGCAGTGTTATTTTTCTCTCTTCTTGATATGAGAAGAAAATTGACGAACGTTCCCCAAAATGTTTCTTATGTAACTCTTGCCCTAAGCTTGCATTGAATGTCTGTGTTATTAGACTGTCTTTTTCCATTTGAGGGGAGTGAGGAAAGAGATGGAGTGAGGTTAATGAAGGCACTATTTTCAAGGTTATGGGCAAGTTTAAAGGAGACCAACCAGGAAGGGTGTAGCACCTTATTTGCACTAGTCTCCCAACCTCTTATCTCCTATTGTTGCCTCCCATTGACCTCACCCAGTTCAGAGCCCTGAGGTACTCCTTAATGCAGGTCAACCTCTGATGCACAAAGCATGATGGAAAAGATTGGTGTGTGTATTTGGATAAACAAATAGAGAATATTCAACACCTGAATTACTTCTGGGACACTATCATTTTCCTAGTACTCTTTGAACTGCTTTCTTAGCCTGTTAGTTGGTATCTTTGGAAATCCAAAAATAATTTCTGAGTGATTATTCAGAATTAGGGAACTGGCATACAAAGCAGAGGAAATGAATCAAGAGTTCTCATGCATTTGCTTCTCATCCACAGGCTTAACAAACCTAAGCAGAAAGTAGAAAAGTAAATACGCTATACTGTACTGTCTAGACATCTCTTGTGGTCCCAACTGCAATGTAAATGAATCTGGAATAATGTATTGTCAATTATTCAGGCGAGATGCAGGTAATGGAGGTGCTCATAATATTAAAAGATTTTATTTTTGTTACTATGGTTCTATTTCATTTAAGATATTTTTTCCTTTTCTTCATTTCTAGACTTACCCCAATTATCTGGTTCTATCTCCATTTATCTCCCCATGTCCTTTTAAATGACTATTCGGCCTCCCCTCACCTTTTTTTCTTACATGGATAAAACCACTATTGTACTTAGCTTAGAAACTGTTTCCTTCACCTTTATTCCAGAGTAATTAGTTATAGGCTCATTTCTCAAGAGTGTGGACATTCCAAGTAAAATATTTTAAAGGGGAATTTCCTATATAGCCTGCCCTCCGCTGAACCTCCACTTTGCCGTGGATTATGGAACTTGCCTTCATTTCATGGAAGATGTATGTATCCTTTAAAGTTTGTGAGTGACTCCATTTCTGCCCCAGCAGATTCTCTCTTCCCTGAGTCCTCATGCCACCTCTATCAGACTAGCTTCTGGCATTCCTTCAGGTTTCATCTAACTGCCATTTTCCCCACAGAAACTTCCTCTTAATCCTACAACCAGGATAAATTTTCTGCTGTGCAGTTTACTATACAATAATTAATCTTGTTTATCTGTTGTTGCCTGTAGTTCATAATATGCTCCGGAAGGGCAGGAACAATAAGTCTCCTGTTCACCTCTACTCCCGTATCACTGAGTGGAAATTGACTCTGATACAGCCAAAGACCAACTGAGCTGCAACCAGGGTGGTTTGAAAACCCAAGAACTTTATCCACGCCCCCACCCCCCAACTCGGCTCTCCCACCCGCCCCTCCATCCCACCCCCCCTCACACACACCCTTAGGTTTCTCAAAATAGCGTTCTTGTTTGTTCTTTGGTCAATTACAGATTTAAAAGTAGAATTTTGCATTTAGCTGCAAATATAGTGGAATTACAACCTTATTGCAATTTACAAAAGCTCTTCTAAAAGCTTTGGCAAATGTTTTTGCATGCTGCATTTTTTGTAAGTATTTATTTTGGGAAGAGGCTGCAAATTTAACTTTCTTTTCATGGTCCCTTTCTTGCTTTATTTGTGTCTGAAGGAAACTGATATGAAATGAACTGGAAACTTTAGCATTTTCTTTGTTCTTTTTTAACTCTATTATTGAAACAATGTGGAAGGCCACTGGACTTCTGCTCATAAACCCTAGATTCCAGGCATTAATCAACCATGTTTTTTCATCTGTAGAACAGAGATGATAATAATATCAATTGCCTAAAGTTGTTCTGAGGATTAAATGAGGTGATCCACATAAAACATTTAATGCAGGATGGCAATTTTTAACTGGAGTGGTGTGGCATGCTGGTGTGCTGCAAGAATTTTTAAAACATCAGGGGAACTAACCTCTTCCCCTTAGATTGGCAAAAAATATAATAATTTTTTTGGTGTACTGCAGAATTTTAGTGATTAATTTATGTGTGCCATGAGATGAAAAAGATTGAAAAACACTGGTGGAAGGCTCATGAAGTGATGATGGTGGTGGTAGTGCTGTTGATGGTGATGGTAATGATGGTGGATACTAAATTATTTTAGCATCTGAATACTTGCTGCTTTATCTATATCACAGGATTGGGACAGTCATGTAAAAATGAGAAAAAAATATGTGAAATCACTTTTTAAACTGTTTAACTCTAATGCACATTAATAATAGTAATAATGTAGTAATAAATAATGTTAAAAATAAATGTTGTGTATGTATTTAACCCCGATCACTCAGTTCTGTTCTGAACATATTATTCTCTCTTTTTCTTCCTGTTCCTTATTGTGAATTCAAGAGTTAGGATTGGGAATGGAGTTTAAATGAGCCAGCCACTCATCAAATAAGTTTCTAAACTTATGTATCAGTTCCAAAATCTGAAAAGTTAATTCTACATTTCACAGGCTCTCTGACTTCTATAGTGTCTTAAATGCCAAGGAAGTTGTTGATTTAACTTTACATTTGTGAAAGGTAATACTTAGTTGACAAATAAATACAGTGGTACCTTGAGATACGAGTGCCCTAACATAGGAGATTTTTGAGATACAGCCGTCGAGCGAGCGATTTTTGCTTTGAAATACGAGCAACATTTGAGATAGGAGTAATTGCGCAGATCGGCCGGCTGCACCTGACCCACCAGTTCACCGCGACTCTAGTTTCCCACGCCTCAAGGTTACGGAACGAATTAAACTCGTATCTCGAGGTACCACTGTACTTATGAACTAAAGGTTATTAACTCCCTCTAAACTTGCAAGTTACTGCTTCTGTTTTTTTTTTTTTTTTAAAGGAAACACTATTGGTTGCTTTCATTCTTATCACAAACATCATTAGTGTCCAGATTGCCAGCCTTGGAGGAATCCTAGCAGAAGTTCATTGCATTCTCGGAGGCCATTTTGCTACAGCAGTGTCTTTGTAAAGAATCTTTAGGCTTGCTACAGTTCTAAGCAGAGCTAACTCTTTCTGTAGAATGCCACTGAAGAAAGAGATATTGAAAAATTATTTGGATAATCTCAGAACTTCAACTTTTTATTTTATCAAATTTGACTTAACAGAACTGCTCTTTCTTCCCTCTCTGATTATCAGTATTAATGAGAAGTGAGTACATGATAAAAGATAGGAAAGAAAAACAGAAAACAAACAGAATATGGAATATAGTAAGTTCTCATTTAACATTGTCAATAGATTCTGTGACTTAAAGTGAAATATCCTATAGGGAAATCAGTTTTACCACAGGATAATTGATATAAACAAGAGTTAAGTTCCTATGGTATCTCATCTAGCAAAACAGCATTTATTAGACCTGCTGTACTGAGAATTGATAATCAGCCTTTGAAGGAGTTTGAACCTTTTATTTGTTATTCAATCGATGCTTTTTAAAATATTGTCTGCTAACCAAAGTCATAAAATGTTAGATCTAGAAGGTGCCTTAAGTCCATGACTTAACCTCCTTCCTTTTCTTTTAAGAAGGAAGCAGATACTTCAGTTGCTGACAAGTACCTCTCATATGCAAGTGTTGTGTTCACTATGCTTTTCTGCATCTCTCTTGTTAAGTCTTGGTTATCACATACACACTTGCTAGCAATTAGAATAATCAGTGTTGGCACAATATAAATGTTAATGCCTTTTAATCAGCTAGGCTTTTAGGAAACTTGGGCTGAAGCCTGGAATAAGCCTACTTAGAGATGAATGGTGCAGCAAGTTTTAAGAATTTTTATTCTAATTAATGATGATAGAAATGGCAACTGTCTTCACAGTGACAGAAGAAGCTGCAAAGTCATGTGTTGTGTAAGCATGCGGGTGTGTGTATCCTGACCTCACTATGTGTTTTACATTCCCAACTTCTTTGTTACATTTTCTTCTAGCTTCTGTATTATTTAGCATTAAGCCTATGTGCAAGGCAGAGCTTCTGCTACCAAATCTTCCTAAAATAAATAAACCATACTACTGTAAAAACTGACCACAAACATTTCCTTGGCACATGGGGAAGTGGGCACCCATGCAATCTGTCCATCCTGGATGCCCTGGTGTGGACCAAGATTCATCAGTTCTCTCTCATAACTAAAGTCCCACTACTTCTCTTTCCTTTTTTCTGTAAGTATGAGATTTGGTGCTGCAAAGCCTAAGAGGGTTAGGATATTTCTACTGCTGGCAATCTAGGTCAAAATAGTTGGACCCTACACTTTTTTTTAAAGGTCATTTACCACTTAACCTTTGATTTTAGGACACATTTTAATGAGTAACCAAAGTGAATATTAAAATAAATTTTATTAAATGTAAATAAAGGCATGCATTTTAAGAATAATGCTCACATACATTATTAAAAAATACTCATACATCTATTTTGGATTTTAGAGTTTCACACCAGAGTACATATCAGGGATTGCCCTAAAAACCTGTCTATGGACAGTTGAAATTAGCACTGTAGGGATGCCACTGTCTAGTTTTACCCAAGTCCTACTGAGGTTTATCCTCCACATCTCCACAAACTCTGTGAGTCACAAACTCTACAAGACTCTTTTTGAGGGGGTCTTACAGTATCCCAGGCTGTAGAACCTAAAGCAGAGTCTGGGTAGTGGTGCCTTTGGAATGAGGAAGCAAGCTGCAGATGTGTGTGAACTTCACTTTGCTGGACATTTTCAGGGTGGCCTGTGCATAGCTGTTGATGGGTAGTATTTTCTTAGAGGAGCAGCTAGTGTGACTTCTTTGTGTAAGCAGCATGGGGGAACTCTCTCAAATAATCTTGAGATGTAAGGGGAGGTGTGGGGGTTGCTTATAAAAAGTGGATTTGCTCTGGCTTCCAAGAGCATCACCATGCCAGACAATTAAATGAGGCTGGGCTGTTTTCTAATGAGCTAGCTTCTCCTAGGCATAGTATTCCTTCCCCATATCATGTCTCTCTCAAAGGTTATGTAATTGCTGTTCTTTGAGAAGTATTTTTATTTTTCTGAGATTGTGAGCTTTTCTCATTTTTAGTGTTAAAATGCTTTTCTTTCATAAAAAGGTGGTGATGATAGATGCTATTTCTTGTTTTTGACTGACTACTTGGCAAAATAGACACTTGGCAGCCTTCTGCCAATTCTCCACATTGTTTTTGTGTTTGTTTAGTTTAGTGGTAAGTGAACTCCCAAAGTCTGGAATACCAGCCTGTGTAGGTCCTAAGGGCAGGGTGGCCAGGAAAGCTTGTGGTGAAGAAGGATCTTGTAGACACAGTAGACAAGGCTATTGAGTGCCAAAGGAAGGGAGGAGTAAGCAGGTACTTGACCGGAAAGAAGTTAAGTCAGAGGAAATGAGATAAAGTAGTAATGAATGGGTCTTGCAAATCCCAGGCATGGCAGGTGGAAGAGAGGCAATGTTAGAGGCAGAGTCACAGCACAGGTACATGCTGATATGGGCACAAGGCTCTTTCCCTGGAGCGTGTGAGTAGTCTGGGCTTTGAATGGAGAAAATACATAAAAAATAGGTAATCATTAAAAATATATTATTTTTCATAGTCATTTAAGTTTTTATTCTTTCCATCCAAAATGTCAAATGTCCTTATAATTGCAAAGTGCTGAGTTTTCTCTAAAAAATGTCTTACCCAGTATCAGTCACAATAGCTAGCACTAGGAGAAATGCCTATTTAACATCATCTTCTCCTAAACTAGATACTGTTAATGCTTGTAATTCTTGTATCCAAAAGTAATGGATGAAAAAACAGATAATACATTGCCTTTTTAATTTGCATTTTTCTTGATTAGTAGAGATCAATGTTTTTTCTCATGTCCAGGGGCAAGTGTACTTCTTTTGAAATTGCCTATTTGAAATTGACCATTTAGTTTTCCAAGATCTCATGTAGTAGCCAACTCCTGGTAATTAAGTTTTATCAAATAATAAAATGTGCCTCCCTCTTTGACTTTACGTATTTACCCACCTACTCTGAGAGATTAAGAGCACGGTCTTGGATTTAGAGAGCCTGGGTTTAACTTTTGGCTCTACTGCTTATTGTGTGACCTACATACCAGTTAACACTTCAAGAACATCATCAGTAAAATGTAGATAAAAAACCTATTCCATGGAATTACTGTGGAAATTAAGTGAAGAAACTGCATGTACAGGGCTTAGTACAAGGCATGGCACATTATATAAATGGTAGTAATTGTCTTTAGAAGAATAATTCCAGACTATTAATTATACAGACCAAATACACTCTTCTTCCTCAATTAGTAGGATTTCTCCTCTTCAACCTCACTTCAGGCATTATGGAGGCTTCTATTTTTATTGGCTTAAGTTAACTGCAATTCCTTTTGAGATATTTCTGCACATTAAGGTAAGTGCTCACTTTGCACTTATGAATTACCCTTTGTAAATGGTTCAGAAGTTTGAAAATATATTACCAAAGTTATAAAAGGTTTAAGAATTATTGCTGTATGGAATATTTCTTGAAACTAAGTATAAAATTAACCAGAATCACAGTAATTTTTCTGTGTTGTAAATTATGAGAGCAATAACTGAAGTAAATGAAAATCTGAGTATAGGAAAAATAGAATGAGTTTTCAGGGTTCTGCTAGACTATTCTGGAGAATTGTTATTCTGAATAGTTAATAATCACAATAATATGGAAATGATGATATAATTAAATACCACTTTTATAAAATAGTTTATTGCTGAGGTCATTTCATAAAAGTAGAAACTGGTAATTTCTCCTAAGAATTCTATTATGAAAATATGCTACTCTGAATAATTATGAGAAAATAGGCAATGTTTCTTCTTTTCCTCTTATTATTGAATTATAATCTGTAAAACTATAAAACATTTCATAAAGGAGTTATAAATGTCACTCCAGTCTCTCTTATCAATTATTTTTATTTTATGAAACTGGAATTTCTATTAAAATGCAATAGGTAGAACCAGGAATTTATAATAACAGTCTTGATAGCTCCATGTTTCAGAGACTTTTTTCCCTTGATCTCCAAAATTTACATGGGCTTTTGAGAGAAAGCAGATGTTACATCCCCTTGGTGGAGATCAAATGCATGTGACCATGAAAGAACTTGTTGAGGAAAAGCACGCAAGAAACCAGGCTGGTATGATCATCTGAGTCCTCAGTTCCCAAAATTGGACCCCTGTAACTCAAACAAAATCAAAGGTGAGGCAATTAGGTTGATGATTCCCTCAGCTGCTCAGTTTCTTACATCTTCAAATGGTGCATCTGGCAGCTCTGAAAAATCAACAATTATGAAAAAAGTATTGGGATTTACTTCTAACTCTTGGGAGCTTTTCTTCATTATTATCACATATGTGTTGTAAATTGTTTAATATAAATTAATCTTAAGATTATTATAGAATGAAGGAGATCAAGTAAATGGATACATTTCTATTTTATAGATGGAATGCCCATGGGTGATACACATGGACCTAGACATGACTAATGTCAGGCCACCATTGGGAAAACCAGGCATCTACAAACTAAATGGAGACATAGCTCATCTCAGTGGCCTGACATATAGGGATCAACCCTATTGGCTTGGGGATTGATAGTTCATTCTGATCACAGGATGAGATGAGCCATGGGAAATCAACTTAAGCCTTTTTACACCATTATTTTATTTTTCTGATTCTTGTGTGCTGATCTACCATAGATTTGATAAGCTCCATGAAAATTAGATGGAATATTATTTTTTTAAAATACATTTTATTGATTTTTTTTACAGATATAAAGGGAGAGAGAGAGAGTTAGAAACATCCATCAGCTGCCTCCCTATTAGGAATGTGCCCACAACCAAGGTACATATCCTTGACTGCAGGCCGACACTCTATCCACTGAGCCAAACCAGTTAAGGCAGATGGAATACATACATATACATATATATATATTTTTTAAAGAAGAGGATGTGAAGAAAGTATATGAAGGGGAGGATGTTAACTGAGGTTTCCTTTCAGACAATAAGAAAATAGAGAAAATTTGTCCACTCAGAAAAAAACATAACACAAAATTTGAAATTATTTTAATTGAAAAGTGATTTTTAGATGTCTTAGACAAATCTTTCTATTATAGAACAGCAAAATAAACATGGTCATGATGTGTGTCTGACAAGTGAATAATATAACTGCAAGGAAAGTGAACTTCAACACACTTATCAAGGTACTGTTGTTAACAATCATAGAGTCCCTGGGCACTTAGGGCCAGGTTTCCAGGGCACTATGCTATATCTTCATTAAAGACTAGATACATACACTACTGAGCAGGGTCTCTGAAGGGTAGGACAATGCAGCATTGCTGCTAGATACATGAGATAATGGTAAAGGTCTAGACCATGCATGGAAGACCTGGGTCTTAGTCTCAGCTTTCTACTTTGGTACCTGTGAAATTATGAATAGAGGTCCAATGCACCAAGATTCCTGCAAGAATGGGTCTTCTTTCTCTTGGCTGCCGGCACCACCTTTGCTCCAGTTGGAGCCGCCTTATCCCTTTGGCCCGGAAGCACCTTTCCACCTTCCCACGCTGCCCAGAGGCCCAGAGTGACCGGGGCAGTGTAGAACGCTTGTGTCCCACTCCACCCCCAGCTACTCAGCACCTGTATATGCAAATTAATCTGCCATCTTTGTTAGGTTAATTTGCATACCCCCCTGATTGGCTGATGGGCATAAGTTACAGTAAATTTGTATCTTATTCTTTTATTAGTGTAGATCATTACACCTTTTAGTGTCCCAGTGCCTTTGCTGGTGACACCAGAAGATGGAACTAAATCATTTCTAAGGTCCCCATTTAGCTCTGAAAATGTCAATGATTGCTAGTTTTGCAGGCAATACTTACTTTCTTTTTCTTTCTTTCTTTCTTTCTTTTTTTTTTTTTTTAGAAAAGATATCTTTGTTGTTCATTTTTAAAGTGAAGGGTTTAAATGTATCATGTTCTATTGGTTTATTCATATGTACTTTTATTTCAGCAAATGAAAACACACAATTGACATTTAAATTAAGCATTATAGACATGGTGTCTATCTTTTCTGAGGTTGTAGTTCTGTAGGAATTAAGAATATTTTTTGATATCTGGGATATGACCAAAATTCCATAGGAATAGGACAAAACAAGGCTTCGCCTAGTTGCCAGAAGATTGGATTTCATTAAATGCATAATATTTCTGGTTTTTTGATCTCAAACTCCACCCTGCTGCAAAAATGCAATTTGGGCCAAATACCACATCCAGAGATGAGGCTAATTTAATTTCTTTTCATTCTGGATGAAATACAACTGATATATTTTTTACTATTCTGGTGCAATTTTCAATAGGGATTATTATCCTTATTTAAGCAACAATATTTTGCTTAAAATGGTGTTGGCAGTAAAGATAGCATAAAAATGATATCTACAAATCAAACCTTTCTAATAAATAGTTGGCAGGTATAAATTATAAGGAGAGCTTCTGATTTATTTTTGGCTCCTAATTCCTAATTTATTAAATAAGCTTGAAAGAGATATCATCTATACTATCTTTTACCATTTTCCATTGAATCTACAATCTATCTCAGGCTTATTTTAGTTAGTTTTAAGCAGACATTCCTCCTTTCTTTAAAAAATGTAGTATTTACAGACTTGTCTGCTCCCATTTAGGCATTTATGGAGTGCATCGTTCACAGTTTCTGGGAATTCTCAATCATTTAAACACCTCCCCATAATAAAATAGAGGGATATGTACACAATATAGTCACAGATAATCATGGATGGCAACCATGTGACACATGCACACATGACTGAATTCACTCATCAAATAGTTACTGAATGTCTGCCATATGTCAAGCAATGTATTAGACACATCACTTGTGATGGTTAATTTCATGTGTCACCTTGACTGCACCACAGGCTGCCCAGATGAAATATTATCTCTGGGTATATCTATGAGGGTGTTCTGTTTGAGATTAGCATTTGAATCTGCACACTTACGTGGGAATTATCCAATCTGTTGAGTATCTGAATAGAGCAAAAAGGCAGAGGGAGGTGTAATTCACCCTTTTTGCTTCCTGCTTGCTTGAGCTGGGCTATTATTGATCTTCTGCTCTGGGGCTGGGATTTGCACCCTCAGCTCCTCCGGATATCCATTTTGCAGACAGCAGAATGTGAGACTTCTCAGTCTCTGTAATTGTGTGAGCCAATTTCTCATAATTAATCTCCACATATATACATATTCTATATAATAAAAAGCTAATATGCAAATAGACCAAAGAGCGGAATAGCTGAATAACTGGTTGCTATGATGTGCACTGACCACCAGGGGGCACACATGGAACATGGTGGAAGAGTGAGGAACATGGTGGGTGTTGGCCATGGTGGGATGGTAGAGCAGATGAGCAGGGGTGCCAGAACAAGGTGTGGTGCCGGTTGCTGTCATTGGAGTGAGCCTCTGGTAGTTACTGGAAATTCTTTGCTCCCATGCACTGCAGTGCCACCTGGCACCTGCACCTGCTGCCAGTGCAGCCCCACTCACACCCGCTGCCAGTGCTGGAGCCATGGCTTGCACCTGCTGCTGGTGCCCAGCACCAGTCCCGATCGCTCAGCACTGTCAGTGGGTGTGAAGGGTGGCTGCCAGTCCTGCTCACCCCTGAGGGCTTCTCCATCTCTCCCTGCTTCTGAGGAGTGATTGGGGCAGCACCTGCTGCTCTCACTGCTCCTGGCGCTGGCCCCAATTGATCCACGCCATCAGCAGGTGCGAGCAGGGTTGGCACCATCAATGTGTGGGGGTGGCTGCTGTGGAAGCAGGGCTGCTGGGAGGGTACTGGGTCCACAGTGGGAAGGGCCGATCAGGAGCATGGAGGATGGGCCGACTCCTGCCTCTGTGCCCACTGTAGCCTGGAGGCCCACAGTTTCTTTCAAGGTGCACGAATTCATGCACTGGGCCCCTAGTTTTAATATATGTAACTTATACTGGTTCTATTTTTCTGGAGAAATTGATTAATACAGCAGTGAACTAAAGAGAGACAAGTTTTTTTCTTATTGTTTAAAATATTATATAAGTCTCCTTTCCCAACCCCCCATTGATCTCTCCTGGCCGCCCACAACCCCCAGCACATGCCCTCAACTCTGCCTCCCCTCTACTGTCTGTGTCCATTAGTTATGCTCACATGTTTGCATGCAAGACCTTTGGTTTATCTCTTACCCCCTCATTACATAGATTGTGCAGTCTGTTCTATGCTTCTATGACTCTGATTCTATTTTTCATCAATTTATGTTTTTCATTATATTCCACAAATGAGTGAGATCATGTGATATTTATATTTCTCTGACTGGTTTATTTTGCTTAGTATAATGTTCTCTAGTTCCATCCATTCTGTTGCAAATGGTAAGAATTCTTTCTTTCTTTATTTTTTTATAGCAATGTAGTATTCCATTGTGTAGATGTACCACAGTTTTCTAATTCACTCATCTGCTGATGGGCATTTAGACTGTTTCCAAATCTTAGCTATTGTAAATTGTGCTACTATGAACATGGGGGTGCATATATTATTTCTGATTGGTGTTTCTGTTTTCTTGGGATATATTCCTAGAAGTGGAATTACTGGGTCAAATGGAAGTCCCATTTTTAATATTTTGAGGGAACACCATACTGTTCTCCACAGTGGCTGTACCAGTCTGCATTCCAACCAGCAGTGAAAGAAGATTCCTTTTTCTCTGCATCCTCTTCAGCACTTGACCTTTGTTGATGATAGCCATTCTGACAGATGTGATATGGTACTTTATTGTTATTTTGATTTGCATCTCTTGAATAATTAGGGACTTTGAGCATGTTTGCATATGTCTCTTGGCCTTCAGTATGTCCTCTTTCAAAAAGTGTCTATTTAGATCCTTTGGCCATTTTTTGATTAGATTGTTTATCTTCTTTGTTAAGTTGTATGAGTTCTCTATCAATTTTGGAGATTAAACTCTTATCGGAGATAATATTGGCAAATATGTTCTCCTATGCAGTGAGCTTTCTTGTTGTTTTGTTGATGGTGTCTTTTACTGTGTAGAAACTTTATATTTTAATGTAGTCCCATTTGTTTATTTATCTCCTTAGTTTCCACTGCCCTAGGTTCTGTATCAGTAAAGATACTGATATGACAATTATCTGCTAGTTTGCTGCCTATACTTCTAAGATTTTTATGGTTTCCTGTCTTACGTTTAAGTCCTTTATCCATTTTGTGTTTATTTTTTTGTATGGTATAAGTTGGTGATCTAGTTTCATATTTTTTGCATGTATCTGTCCAATTTTCCGAACACCATTTATTGAAGGAACTGTCTTGATGCCATTATATGCTCTTACCTCCGTTGTCAAATATTAACTGAGCATAATGGTTTGAGTCAATTTCTGGGTTCTCTGTTCTTTTCCATTGGTCTATATGTTTGTTCTTGTGCCAGTATCAGGAAGTTCTGAGAACAATGTATTTGTAATATAGCTTGATATCTGGTATTGTGATCCTTCCAACTTTGTTCTTCTTTCTCAAGATTGCTGCAGGTATTTAGGGTCTTTTTTTTTTATTCCAGATGAATTTTTGGAGAGTTTGATATTTGAAATATGCCCTTGGTATTTTAATGGGGATTGCATTAAATCTGTAGATTGCTTTGGTTAGTATGGACATTTTAATGATGTTGATGCTACCAATCCATGAACATGGTATATTCTTCCATTTGTTTATGTCTTCCTTTATCTCTTTTTTCGGAGTCCTGTAATTTTCTGAGTACATGTCCTTTACCTCCTTGGTTAAATTTATTACTAGAATCTTAATTTTATTGTTGCAATGGTAAATGGGATTGTCTTTTTAGTTTTGGTTTCTGAGAGTTCGTTATTGGTGTATAAAAAAAGCCATAGATTTCTGGGTGTTAATTTTGTATCCTGCTACATTGACAAATTCATTTATTAAGTTTTTTGATGGAATCTTTAGAGTTTTCTACAAACAATATTATGTTATTTGTGAATAATTACAATTTCACTTCTTCTTTTCCAATTTGGGGATGCCTTTTATTTTTCTTCTTGTCCTATCACTATGGCTAGTACTTCCAGCACTATGTCGAACAAGAGTGGTGAAAGAGGGCATTCCTATATTGTTCCTGTTCTTAGGGGAAATGGTTTTATTTTTTGCCCATTGAATATGTTATTGGCTGTAAGTTTGTCATATAAGGCTTTTATTATATTGAGGAATGATTCCTCTATTCCAACTCTGCTAGAGTTTTTACCAGGAAAGGGTGCTGGATTTTGTCAAATGCCTTTTCTGCATCAATTGATATGATTTTGTGATTTTTGTCTCTCAATTTTTTTATGTGATGTATCACATTTATTGATTTGCAGATATTTTTGTACCAGCCTTGCATCCCTGGAATAAATCTCACTTGGTCATGGTATCTGATCTTTCTAATGTAATGCTGGATCTGATTTGCTAGAGTTTTGTTGGGGATTTTAGCATATATGTTCATCGGGGATATTGGCCTGTAATTCTTTTTGTTGTAGTGTCTTTATCTGGTTTTGGAATTAGGGTAATGCTGGCTTCATAGAAATAGCTTAGAAGTATGCCTTTCTTTTGAATTTTTTTGACTAGTCTGAGAAGGATAGGTTTTAGTTCTTTGAATGTTTGGTGAAACTCCCCTGTGAAGCCATCCAGTTAGGGCTTTTGTTTGCTGGAAGTTTTTTGATTACTGTTCCAATTTCATCAAGAATTATTGGTCTATTAGGTTTTTTGATTATTCCTGATTAAGTTTCAGAAACTAGTATTTTTCTAGGAATATGTTTATTTCATCACAGCTGTCCAGTTCGTTCGAGTAGAATTATTCCTAGTATTTTTTTTTTTACATTCCTTTGTATGTCTGTGGGTCGGTTGTTCCTTCACCACTTTCATTTCTGATTTGGTTTATTTGGGTCCTCTCTTTTGGTTTCTTGGTGAACTTGGCTAGTGGTTCATCAATCTTATTTATCCCTTCAAAGAACCAGAAGAGAGACAATTCTAACCCAAATAGCTCATTATCAATAGGAGAATGGTTGCTCCAGCTGCCTAGAAACTCCTTCATTCTCATGCTCTAGGAAGCACTGCAAGCATATCTGATGCTTGCTGTGGCATAGTGATGCTGAGTCTGTGAAAGAACTTCCAGATGCTTTCCGTGGCTCTTAATTGTTCTGTGTGCCTGTCTATGGAGAGCAGAGGATAAATTGTGTATTTAAAGATTCCTGTGGGAGTCATTACCAAAGATAAAAGTCAGGAGATTTTAAATCCCTGAACTGCTTTTCATTTTTTTCTTTGACTTTCTATGCTTCACTAAGAAATTTGATCTGATAGCTAAGAATCTGACCAGTCTATGTGAGTTCAAGTCACTGCTTTACTATTTTTTAGTTCTGGGACCTTAGACATGTGACATACTTCAGTTTCCTTATCTGTAAAATAGAGATGATAACTCATATCTGTGGTAGGCAGTTAGACAGATATAAGCAGATCAAGGATGATGGGCCAGGCACAGCATGGAAAGCCTCAGGCACCAAGCAAAGAACAATTGTAGGGTACGTTATCCCCAAGATGACTTTTTCTCCCTGAGCATATCACTCCCTGGTCATGAGGCTTAGACCCCCTGACCTTTCCTCTCCAGAGATAGCATCCAATCCTCAGTGTATTTCAGCTCCAGATGCAGGAAAGCAACAAAACCAGACCATCAACCCCATGGTTGCCCTCAAGATCAGCTGCATTGAATAATGAATTCCTACTCTGGTGCTGACCAATTAATCAGTGGAGACCTAGACCCTGAAAGCACACACCTGGAAAGCTGCTGAATATTCTATTAAATCTTCCCTTTGGGTCCTCCTCTAAAATCTCCACCCTTAAAATCCTTAGGATGGAGGATCCAGTACACTCTTCCTCTAGAACCATTCCCTCCTGCAATGTCCCCAGGTGCATTACCATTACCTTCTACACTTCCAAGCTCTTCTTTACCTGTAGAACTTTTTTCCTAAGCTCATTTCTTTTAGGAATTACTTCTTGTACTTCTGTGTTTTATATATACGAATAAATATTCTCTTACAGTTTGAGTCTTGGCTGTGAATTCTTTCCTAGCCAGAACTCAAGTACTGAGATTGCTTAATCAAGGTCTACCATCTAGTGCCATTTGTGCCATCTATAACATATTTATGAGTAGTGCTAAGATGTTATACATAAGGAAAAAAACCCACCCCATAAGAGAGAAGTTTTTGGAAATCATTTTTTATTTCTGTTACAGTAAATTATTTTGGAGTCTATATATTTTTTTCCTTTTGGTGTTTAGAAGAATCTCTGTCAAGTTTGAAAAATTGACCTAATTTTGGTATATAGTAAGGGGAAGCTGTATTTTGGGTGCTTATCTCCCTGAAGACTCTCCATGGCTTAGTTCCTGGCCTGTCACTTTTATTCTGAGGTCTTCAGGTTCCCTATGCAACACAAACACAGAACAGATGTTATGAGGCTGAGCTAATGGTGGCCCATAACACTGAGCATCTTGACTGATGAGTTCAAACGTTTTCTCCTAGCAATTCAAAATTGCCAAGACTGAATGAGCCAAAAAGCAAAATTATGGCTTTTTGCAAACCCATAAGGAGTAGTTCTCAGTCTGCACTTGACAAGTCTGAGGGTTTTGAAGACTGTTTTGTGGTACAGCTGAATCCCCAGTGTGCAGTGTTCCCAGGGAAGAAAACCAATAACAACAGATCCCACAACTCATACCATTTGCTAAATGGGCTTCCTTGCAAGTGGGGCTCTGGGAGGAATCTCACAATTTCCTGCTGTTTTGTCTCTGAAGAGTCAGCAAGGAGAATTTTTCTCATTTCAGCTGCTTTCATTTCTTGTGTCTATGGAGGGTGTGTAAATGACTTTGCTTTTCATCTTTGCTTCCATTCAAATGCTTACTTTTATCAGCTTTATCTTTCATGTGGCCCAACAACCCTCAGAATTGACATAACATTCAGATCAAAATTCTATATTTCACCAGTTTTCACAAGGAAATGTCTCATAGCTATCTTTCAGTAACTAAGACAGAAAAGTGGAAGGGACACAAAGACAGTGACCAAAATCAGGCAAGATAACTCAACTAGCTGATGTGTTGCAGAAATCCTGCAAACTCACATGGTTCATACCAGTCTCCAAAGAAACACTTATTATCTGATTTTATTAACACTAATTTCTGTTTTCATTGTAATGTGCTTTCATGTAACTGGAATAAACAGGATTTAATAATTCTCTAGAGATCAGATGCTGGTTTCTAGCAGAACTTATAATTATGTCTGATAGATACTGGTGTTCTAAAGACCCAACTTACCACATTTTGAAGTTCAAATGGCACAGTTTCATCACTGAAAATGCCTAAGTTCATATTCAATATGCTCTTGACCCTAACTAGCTGATCTTTGATGTTTAATATTTTGGGGTCTCATTCACCATTTGAATGGGTCCCTGAGGTATGTCATCTTAACCAGTAGGAAAAAGACTGGGCCTGAAAGACTTGTACTAATGATTTTCTTGGCCTGGGGAGTACAATAGCATGATTTAAGTGTCCTTATCTCTTAGATACCTAGTGTTCTCTTCCTGAATTCATGAAGAAGTGATTGAGTCATCACCTATAAGAAATCAGGGATAGCAGAAACCGGTTTGGCTCAGTGGATAGAGTGTCGTCCTGCGGACTGAAAAGTCCCAGGTTGGATTCTGGTCAAGGGCACGTATCTTGGTTGTGGGCACATCCCCAGTAAGGGGTGTGCAGGAGGCGGCTGGTCGATGTCTCTCTCTCATTGATGTTTCTGGCTCTCTATCCCTCTCCCTTCCTCTCTGTTAAAAAAATCAATAAAATATATTTAAAAAAAGACCTGGCCTTTAAAAAAAAAAGAAAAAGAAAGAAATCAGGGACATAATGCATTAATTACAGTAACATTCAGGATAATTTTTAATTGAAATATATTTGACATAGAACATTATGTAAATTTAAGGTATACAACATGTTAATGTGGTACATTTATTTATAGTAATATGATTGCCATAATTATCACCTCTATCATGTTACATACCTTTTCTTTTTAGTTGTTGGAGTGATTAAATTCTAGTATCTTAGCAAACTTGATAATTGTAATATCATATTGTCTATATTCAGTGTACTGTACATTGGAAATCTAGGACTTATTTACTATTCATTGTTTATTTGTACCCTTAAACATCTATCCTTAAACATGTAGCCTATTCTCCTACATCCTTAACCTTGGGTAACTATCATTTTACTCTCTGCTTTTATGGGTTTTGCATTTTAGATTCTACATATGAGTGATATTATACAGTATTTGTCTTCCTCTGTCTGACATCTTATTTAACATAACTTGTTCAAGATCTATCCATGTTGTCCCATATGACAAGATGTCCTGCTTTCTAATGGCTAGTACTATTCCATCACATATATACTACATCTTCTTTATCCATTCATTCATTGATGGATACTTATAGGTTCTTTGCATATTTTGGCTATTGTAAATATTGCTGTAGCAAGCATGGGAGTGCATGTATCTCTTTATCTTTTGGGTGTAGCCAGAAATAGAATTGCTGGATGATATGGTAGATTTATTTTGAATTTTTTGAGAAATTGCTATATTGTTTTCCATAGTAATTGAACCAATTTACATTTCCCACCAACAAAACACAAGGGTTTTCTTTTATCTACATCCTTGCCAACACTTATTATTTCTTGTCTTTTTTATAATGGCCATTCTAACTGGTATTATATGGTATTTAATCATGGTTTTTATTTGCCTTTTCCTGATGATTATGATGTTGAGCATATTTTCATGTACCTGTTGGTCATTTGAATGTTTATTTTTGGGAAAATGTCTATTTATTTCCTTTGCCCATTTTTTTTTAAATCAGACATTTTTGTTATTGAATTGGGTGTGTCTATTTTTACTCTAGTACTATACTTTCATTACTATAGCTTTGTAGTATAGTTTGAAATTTAAAAAAAAAGTATGATACCTTTGGCTTTGTTCTTTTTTCCTCAGGACTGCTTTGGCTATTTGGGGTCTTTTATGTTTTCATACAAATTTTAGGGTTGTTTTTTTCTATTTCTGTGAAGAGTGCCATTGCAATTTTATGGTATTGCATTGAATCTGTAAACTACTTTGTAAGTATGGACATTTTATTCTATTTGAAGCATTAATTCTTCAAAACCATGAACATAAGATATTTTTCCATTTGTTTGTGTTTTCAAATTTTTCCCTCAAACTCTTTTAGTTTTCTTTATACAAATCTTTCACATTCTTGGTTAAATTTATTCCTGGGTATTTCATTAGTTCTGATGCTATTGTGAATAGGCTCACTTTCTTTATTTCTTTTTTAGATGTTTCATTGTTAGCATACGGAAGTTACTGAAGTCATTAATTAGTTCGAACAGTGTGTGTATGTGTGTGTGTGTGTGTGTGTGTGTGTGTGTGTGTGTGTGTATGTTGCTGTTGTTAATCCTCACTCACCCAAGGATATTTTTTTCCATTAGTGTTTAGAGAGAGTAAGAGGAGAAGAGACAGAGAGAGAGAAACATTGATGTGAGAGACACACATTGATTAATTGTCTCTTGCATATACCTCAATCTATACCAGTGGTCAAGCCTGCCATCAAAGTACATGCCCTTGACCAGAAATTGAACCTGTGACCTTTCAATCCGTGGGCCAATACTCTAATTACTGAGCCAAACCAGCTAGGGCAGTTCCAACAGTTTTTTGGTTGAGTCCTTTGGATTTTCTATATATAGTGGTACCTCAAGATACGAGTTTAATTTGTTCCGTAACCTTGCTCATATATCAAGTTGCTCATATCTCAAAGCAAATTTCCCCTTTGAAATCAATTGAAATGCCATTAATCCATTCCAGCCCCCAAAATGCCACCCCAGTTGTTCTTGTTACGTGTTTTTGAATAAGAAAAATGTATTTAAAAATGACAAATATTGTATAAAAACATAATAAAAGAGAATGTAAAGGAATAAACTGGTTTTATAAAGTGTATTTACCTACTCATTACACTTTTAATGCTACACTTTATCCCTAAACTGAATGTAACTTACTAATCTACACTGAACTTAATTGCTACTGGTCTTTGCATTTTTGGTCAATTTCAAAAACAACATGTCCAACAAAGTTTGCCTCTTCCTCCCTTTCAGAATGTTTCTGAAATGGGTGAGGCAAGTTTCATTGAACAGCTCAGATGCACAACCAGTAGCAACTTTTTCGGGGTATTTCTTTTCCACGAAGTGTGACACCCTCTCCCACATTCCTAAGATCTCCTTTATCTCACTTGTAGAGATCTCTTCCACCTCTGGCTCCTCCTCAAAACCAATTTCTTGGAGAACCTCTGCATTTTGCTGAGACTGCAACTCTTGTAACTCCTCTGTGGTGAGTTCCAGAGAGTGCTCCTCAATGAGCTCATTCCCGTCTCTCATCCACCTCCAGGCCCATGGATTTTCCCAGAGACACTATCTCCTCCTCCACTGGCACCTCGGGTTCGAATCCTTCAAAGATCCTTTTGGCTACGGCCTCAGGCCACAGCTTCTTCCATGCAGAGGTCAAAGTCCTTGTTGTAACACCCAGCCAGGCCTGATCAGTAATTCTGAGGCATATCACGATGTTAAAGTGGTTCTTCTAGAACTCTCGAAGGGTGAGGTTTGTGTTCTCTGTCACCTCAAAGCAACACTGGAATAGGTGCTTGATGTACAGCTTTTTAAAATGAGAAATCACCTCTTGATCCATGGGCTGCAGGATAGGAGTGGTGTTAGGAGGTAGGTAGACAAACTTTATAACCTTGAACTCTTCGAGGAGTTCATCTTCCAGGTTTGGTGGGGGAGCTGGAGCATTGTCGAGGATGAGGAGGGCTTGCATGGTTAAGTTGTTTTCCTGTAGATATTTCTTAACAGAAGGGCTGAAAACCAGGTTTACCCACTCCACAAAGAACTGCCTGGTGACCCATGCCTTCGGGTTTGCCCTCCACAAAACTTGCAGTTTATCTTTTAAAATCTTATGTGACTTAAAGACTCTGGGGTTTTCCAAATGGTATACGAGCAGAGGCTTGATCTTGCAGTCGCCACTCGCATTGGCGCACAGTGCGAGAGTTAGCCTATCCTTCATGGGTTTGTGGCCTGGCATCGCCTTCTCCTCTGCTGTTATATAAGTCCTATTCGGCATCTTCTTCCAGAAAAGCCCTGTCTCGTCACAGTTGAAGACTTGCTGGGGGATATATCCTTTGGCTTCTATCAGTTCGGAAAAAGTTTTGAGGTAATCCTCAGCTGCCTTCATATCCGAACTTGCTGCCTCACCATGCCTGAAGATGGAGTGAATGCCGGACCTTTTCCTGAAGTTATCAAACCAGCCTCTACTGGCTTTAAATGAGTCTTTCGATACTTCATCTGTGGAAGTGTGCAGGGTCTGCTCCAGCAAATCACCATAAATCGCTTGCACCTTCTCGCATATGATGCCCTGTGTTAATGTATCTCCTTTAAGCTGCTTCTCCATTACTCACACCATCAGTAGATTCTCCATCTTTTCATGAAGAGAGCTACAGAGCTTAGAAATTATTGTAACACCCTTAGCTGGCATTATACTCTTTATCAACTCCTTCTGTTTAAGCACAGTGCATATCATTGAAGTACTACGCCTGTTTTGCCTCGCCTAGTCAGCCACTCACACACCTTGCTCATATTTTTCTATGATTTCACGCTTTAATTCAGTAGACATCATCCTCTTCTCAGCACTGACCTTTTCACTCGCTTTCTTGGGACCCATGGTTATAAAAAGAAATGTGATAAAGTATGTAAATGCACAAAAGATGCTTTGACAACGAGGTAAACAAGCACACTGACTGAGGCATGGGAAACTATGAGACGCTCAAGTCGCGGTAATCTGGTGGGTTGTGTGCAGCCAGCGGTTCCACGTGATTACTCATATCTCAAATGTTGCTCGAATTTTAAAGCAAAAATTCGCTGGCTCGATGGCTCGTATCTCAAAAATCTCATATGTTAGGGCACTTGTATCTTGAGGTACCACTGTACAAAATAGTATCATTCATCTGCAAATAGTGACAGTTTTACTTCTTGCTTTCTGATTTGGATGCCTTTTATTTCTTTGTCTGCCAAAAATTCCTCATCAAATATTTAATAAGGACTAGAGAAATGACTCTGAAAATATTTCCTTTTGTTAGATGAGAAGCCTGAGCCTTTAATAATGGTGGCAATAACGCTTTTTAAAAAATCCTTAGTTGTAAATGTATTTTTAGGGCATCCAGATTACCAGGAGGAAGTTTGGTTTCAATAAGAAATAAGTAGGGTTTAAAGAAAAAATATTATGGGGAAAATAAGGAAACAAGGATATTGATAAATCTAGTGAAAGCATAGTATATGGGTTAGGGCAGAAAGAGGACATGGCTGTCTGAGACTGAAATTAGTGAAGAAGAAAGTGGCAGGCATTTGGGTCTGATAATTCTTGACAGGAAATTGAACTGTCTGAAACTCTGCCTATTGTGGGATATTCTAAGTGTTCAATATAGATTTTTCACATTCCTTTTATATTATCACTATATACCATCAAATCTATCTCATTTCTTATACATGCTCAGTGATGCTCAAATTGGAAAAGAAGGAATAGGTAGAATTTGAATAGGCAGATTGGATGAAGAGGATGTTATGAATAGTATGAGCAAAAACCAAGAGATGTATGGTGAAAATAAATATACAATTAGGATAGGAAAAGAGAGAATACAGCTGGAGAAACTATACAGATTCTAAAAGAAATCAAATATGTTTTTTGGTTTCAGAAGTTCAGAAGGCCTGAGACCTTCAGAGTTCAGGGGCTCTCTAATACTGTGTTCTACATTTTTCATGGATGCACTTCCATTAAACATTGTAAAGTTGTAGAATTTTCCTACCATGGCTTTAGCAATACCAGTTTTATCCTGTTAGTTTTCATCCAATATATAGCCTCTCCTGAAGATGTTTATTGTTTTTAGAGAGAGAGGAAGGGGGAGAGAGAGAGAGAGTGTGAGAGAGAGAGAGAGAAAGAAAGAGAAGAGAGTAACATCCATCAGTCACCTTCTGCACATGCCCCGACCAGAGATAGAACCTGAAACCTAGTTATGTGTCCTGACAGAGAATAAAACCTGCAATCTTTTGGTGTATGGGATGATGCTCCAAGCAACTGTGCCACCCAGCCAGGGCTGTTTTGTTTTTCAATGCTGGAATAGCTGAGCTTCTGCTTATTTTAATCTGATATACAGAAAATATATTCTCAAGTCTCATCTTACATGCTGGTGTTCTGGAGACTGAAATAGAATATTTGAGTAATTGCCATAGTCCATAGTTATTTTCCAGTTTCCTCTCTAATACATTGTCATTAATGTGCTATGATAAAACATATGGCTTTGTAGTTTAGCATCGTTGCTTGTTATTAAAGAAACCTGAGTGTTTAAGCATACCTCAAACTTCACAGAACGTGTATCACGATCCCACTCCACATTCCTACCTATCTCCTCCTACTTTATATACACACTCTGGTCAGAAATAAACTAAATTTTCCCAATTTTTCTCAAAGCATGACTCAGTCCCTTGGCAACTATCATCCTCTCTTCCTGAACTTCCCTTTCCCTCTTCTTTGACTGGGGATCTACATCTCATCCTTCATAATTTATTTAAAATTTGGGAAATTATGTAGAAACTTTCCTGTCTCTCCTGGCCTTAATTAATGAATAACTTCTTTAAGATTGCTAACACTTCACAGTATTTTTCTAGTCTTTCTACTCAGTCTAGTGTCATTGGAACACATTTCAACTAAATATTTCCTCAATGCAAATATTTATTTAATGTTATCTTTCTAGGAAAAATACTATGTTTAATGGACACACAATTTTAAAACCAACAGTATCTTATTGTTAAAACAAATACACATACCACTTTTCTTCAGTATTCCAAAGTTGAATGTGTATATTTTTTATATTCCTAAAGATTCTTACCTTAAACTTTGGTAGTGGTTTTTAAGGTCATGTGACATTATTTTTAATAAATCATGCTGGTGAGTTAGGCCATTTTACCTTCAAAATAAATAGAATAATTTTGAGTTGTGTTGAAGAATGCCAGAATTTTATTTTAATTATATATTTGATTCAATTCTTGATTTTTTAAAAAATTGAATTACATGCTACTGGAAATTAAGCAGCTTCCTTCAGAAATTCTCTGAAATGGCCTCTGTTGTTATCAATGTATTCCCAAGGAAGTCTTTAACTTGAAAAGTTCTATTATCTTTTTAAAATTTGGCGATTTCTACTGCCTTAATAGCATGGCCTGTCATGTGACTGGTGTTGACTGCCTATTGAACTTTTATTATAGGGCTTCATTGTAATTTATTCTTTTTGAAGACAGTGAAATTAACAGCTATTCAAATTTATGGTAATGTTCAACAGTTTCACCCTTATGTTCTTGCTCCAACATTTTATTTTTTAAACTTACTTTCTGGGAAGAGATTTAAAGAATCTCTAATGCTTCACAAGGATCAAAGGTAGAATACAATTACAAAGAGATGCCAATCTAAAAATCCCAAGATATTAAGGAATAAGTTCCACGATCATCCCCTCACCCCATCCCCACTTAACTCTGAAACTTATTTCATCAAAAGAAGGGAAGAGGATATTGTAGGGTTTCTTTTTTTATGTATTTTTGAAAATGTAATAGCAATGGGTGATTTCAAGATAGCTTCAAAGTAGGTGGAAGCTATATTCACCCCCTTCCAGTGTCAAACTGGACTTACAGCTAAATTCTAGAGCGATCAACCCAAATGACCAACTGAAAGACAGTTGAACAGAAGCATTACACCCAAGGACTTATAGAAGAAGCTATGTAGAGACTGGTAAGAAGGGCAAAAACAAGAAGAGGCTTGCCCCTAATCCATGTGTGGTAGCTGAGAAGCTTAAGGGATACTCAGCTGCAAAAGTTCCCCCCTCCCCCCACACACACATGAAGAGTGTAGGGGTTTCAATCCCATGCCAGAACCCAGACATAATGCACCAAGGCCAGAAAATGGAGCCTGCATAGCATCTGGCAGTGAAAATCAGTCGGAACCCTGTCAGCCAGGAAGAAGAAGGAGTCTGCTAGAATTGCAAGTGCTCTCCTAAAGTGCCAACATATAGGAACTTTCTCTAGGCACTCCTCTGGGGCTTTGATAGAGGGAAGGTGACTCAAAGCATACAAGAAGCATAAATAGAAGACCTGGGTGGTTTCTCCCCAAAATAAGATCTGGAAGATCAGCTACTGTCAGTATCCCACATTGCCCTCAGGTACCAACTTCCCAGAATTAGGCACTCCTATAGCACTAGCATGGGGAGTGTACTAACCTGGTCCTCCAAATACCAGTGACACCTCACTGCCAAGCTTGAGTCTGGCAGAAAGGACCATTAGCTGTACCCAAGGACCTTTGGTGTGCTCTTTCTCTAGAGAAATTATAGACAGACACTCAAACATTGAACTGTGAGGCTTTGGAATGGAGTTTAGTCTTCCCCCCACCTACAGGCTCAACCAGCACCACCCCCAATGAGACACTGTCTTGGTCTATTTTCCAAAGTCCCAGTGGCCCTTCCCTGCTGAACTTATTTGTGCAGTGGGGTCAGCTGGCTGCACCCAACCTGAACCAGTGATGAGTTTCTCTTTGGGGAGCTAGAGTTGGAGACAAACAGAGACTGAGTGTGTGGTTCTGGAGTAGGGGCCACATTTCCCCCATAGAGTATCTGACCACACTGCCCCCAAGTAGAGGACCCACAAACTGTCCTCTTAACCCAATCACCTCACCTTCAGAGCTTGTACTGTGTAAAAGGGGCAATGAGATGTGGCCAGCTTGGGCTCACTATACAGTCGTTCTTCAAAAGGCTCTAGAGCAGCGGTTCTCAACCTGTGAGTCACGACCCCTTTGGGGGTCCATGGACCCCATCACAGGGGTCACCTAAGACCATCAAAAAACACAGATATTTACATTACGATTCACAACAGTAGCAAAATTACTGTTAGGAAGTAGCAACGAAAATAATTTTATGGTTGGGGGTCATCACAACATGGGGAACTGTATTAAAGGGTCGCGGCATTAGGAAGGTTGAGAACCACTGCTCTAGAGGAAGTCCAGGCAACTTTAAGGGGTGGCAGAATAGCCAACAGTTATGCATTTATTACACTCAATTGATTTCAAATTTTACTGTATTCCTGGTAGTTTTTGATTTAGTATTATAGTAGCTATTATTATTTAAGATGAAATTTCCATCTTTTTGTTCATTTTGTGCTTTATAGCCAGGTTCAGAAAAGAGAATAGAGGTAGAATCATCCTTACTTCCTAATCTTTTTTTAAATCAACATATTTTTATTGATTTTAGAGAGGAAGGGGAGGGAGAGAAATAGAAACATGAATGATGAGAGAGTATCATTGATTGGCTACTTCTTGCATGTCCCCTACTGTGTATCAAGTCACAATCTGGGCATATGACCTTGACCAGAATCAAATCTGGGACCTTTCAATCCTCAGGTTGATGTGCTATCCATTGAGAAAACTGGGCTAGGGCTATTTTGCAATATTTAATTCTATGTCTGTAGACCAGTGGTTGTCAAACTTGTGGCATAGATTGTCTGTCAGGCCCACTGCCAGAACTTCTGATTCAGTAGGTCCAGAATGGGGCTCTAGAATGTGCATTTCTAATTAGTTCCCAGGCAATGCTGATGGTACTGGGTCATAGATAACTGGGTTTACCTATTGGGAGGCAGATTTGAGTCCCATGTCATAAATTTCAGCTGGAAGTTTTTTTTAATTCTTTATGTAAAAAGGGAAATACATATATGTTTGGTGAATCTGCTGTGGAAAGACTCTGAAAGTTCAGTAAAAATTTTACAGCTACTGATTCTGTGGGAATTTGTTTTGTTATTTTCCCCCCTTAAATAACTATTCAGTTTTACTCATGATTAAGCTAGTGGTTTCTCCAGTTGGTCTCAAGTTTTCTAAGTGTAATTAAGGTGTGATATTAGGCACTCACATTACACAAAAGCAGACACTTTTTGGTCCTGAAGTTCTATTCACAATTTTTAGACCCGAACTACTTGGTAAAAGTCTGACATATTGAACCAACTTTTACCATATAGCTAAAAATATTCCACCTGAATACTTTTCACTCTGGCTTATATATTTTCAGGCTTGGCATTTTGATGGCTTTTTAATCTTTATCTTTATTGCCCTCCTTTCTCTATCATAGGACAGAGATATTGGCCCAGGCAATGCCATGTTTCATGTGGCCAAAAGCCCAAACACATTTGAAACTCTAATGATTCAGTCATCTGGAGAAAACTATAGGTTTGATAGAAGTAGTGAATTTTGTTGCTTACATATTAATAATGAAACATCTGCAGTTGCAATAAATCTTAAGTGGATATGAACCTTAATTTTTAAAATTTAAAAATCCAGAAGCTGCATCTAAGGAAATAACTTAATGTTTTGTTTGTGGTAACCTCTTTCAAAGGTGTCATTTCTGCTGCCTACCACTTGTAAGCTGCTGTGCACACAGTGGTCAGCCTGGATCCATGTGGGAGCTGAAGAATAATTCCCGCATTAGTTCATCTATGCCAGAAATGCTGGATTGTAATCATGGGAAGCTTTGATGACTGGAAAGTACTCTAATCCTCTTTCAAAAAATCTAATTCTGTTAATGAGAGGAGGGCAGAGTGGGCCCTTCAGGTTAGCTAAGGCTCTAGAAGCATTTATTGGGTGTAAAGTGAATTCAGAGCCATGTGCCTGAAAGCTATTTGAAGATATGCATAGTTGTCAGAAGAGCCAAAAGCACAAGAAAATCATAGCACCTTCACACTTTTTCTCCTTTACAATCCTTGTCCCTATATATAGCCCACAACTACCTATAAAACTGTAGCAATGACAGACAGAAATACTTACTAAGATCAAGAAGAAAAAGAATCAAGGACAAAGTGGGAGAGTTGCTTAAAAAATCAGCCAAAACAAATAGAAAAACAAAAGTCGATTAAATAACAAGATGACAACTGTCAGTCCTTCCAAAATGTTGTTCTTGTGTAGCTTGGCCCAGGGTTTGCCATGCAGGCTGGAATGAGTGCTGTTGTGGGTTTCCCACCACATACTTTCTCCACACCCAGGCCAGCTGTCACACGCTCCCTCACCAAAGTGGGAAAAGACTCCTTTCTCTCTTATTGGCTGAAAAGCTGCAGTTACACTTTATTAAACTGGAAGCAAAAGGTACACAGTTACATATTTATACCTTCTTCCTTGTGTGTCATTTCAACAGTGTGCCCTTTGCATTTCCAAGGAGGGCTACAGACTTCCCAAAACGTGGGTACAGAATTTCTGCTGGTACCTAGGGGAAGCCTGGTTTGCTTTGTGTTCCCACCTGCATTTTTTTTCTCAGTGATGCCATTAGCTAATAGAATTCTGTTTTAGTTTTCTCACTCAAATACAATACCATCTCTCTATATAAAAGGCTAATATGCAAAGTGTCCACTTGGGAGTTCAACCAGGAGACTGGGAGTTCAATTGCTCACTATGATGTGTGCTGACCATTAGGGGGTAAGTGTGTAATGAAGGAAGGCCCTGATAGGCCTGATTGCCAGCCAGGCCTAGGGACCTTACCTGTGCATAAATTTCATGCACTGGGCCTCTAGTAAATAATAATAGCAACTGCTTTACTTATTATTTACCTTGAACTTTCATAATAATTTTAGTAGTAAAGGTATTAATATGAAGTACAGGCTTACTCAGAGTTCCAATGTAGGCTCTGGTATGATTTTTCAAACACCTTATCCAAAGGAGTTTGTGCCCACATAAACCCACCCAACAGAAAGCTGTCTATATAGCTCAGGCAGGTAATTTGGCACCAGTGAACTGACTTAGATCTTAGGATGAGGACCTCTGACTGCACAAAGAGGCTGACCAGTTGAAAAAGTTCACTGTCCTCATAAATCTCAGAGATTTGACTAGAGATGGAGAAAGCGGATTTAGCCTGGCATGTGAGGCTGCCGAATGAAAACATTTCAAGTATGCAATCGAGACTTGTTTTCCCCCAAAGAAGGACTAATATGGAAATCTAGGCTCATGGAGACCCCTCCGGAAGTTCCTCACATTATTATGAGTATCATTTTTTCTCATAAGCTGAACGGACATGCAGCTAAGAAATAAAGCATTCTAGCTATGTGTTTGTTAAAGATTATGTCTTCATTGGAATTTTACAGCATCAATGGGAATAATAAAAATAGAATTTATTGAATCAAAGTGCTAAATCTCACAATTAAAGTAAAAAACTAGAACCAACTGCCTTTATAAGGCCTGGATGTCCATGCTACTGTATTAAATTAATATAACCAGGAGTTAGTTATAAATATTTATTCTTTCACTTAAAAAATAGTGGAAAAACCTACTTGGAAGAGGATATCAGAATATTAGAAAACATAAATATAAAAATAACTATGAACCTAAAATTAGTTTCTCTTTTCCCAGATTCTTCTACTTTGTAGTACTTCTCACAGCAAGAAATTTTGGCAATAGTAGCAATTATTTACAGTAAATATAATTAGAATTTTGCCATAGAACTTAGTTTTTTTGGGAAAAATGAACAGAAATAACAATGATAACAAAATTCCAAAAGGGAATAGAGAAAAATAAAAGAGTAATTGAATTTCTTTAATCTCTATGGCTAAAGTAAATGTAATGATTTTTATTTCATTATTATTTTTTGGCTAATCCTCATCTAATAATATTTTTTCTCTTTTCCAGAGAGAGCATAAAGGATGGAAGAGACAGAGAGAGAAACATTGATGTGAGAGAGACATATCGATTGGTTGCCTCCTGCACCACCAGGGCCAGGGATTGAGGTACCTCTCTTGACTGGAATGGAACCTGGGACCATTTAGTCTGCAGGCCGACACTCTATCCACTGAGCCAAACCAGCTAGGGCTAAATGTGATTTTTAAGTGACTATCAGACCTGCTGATATTTTCTGAACTCCAAGTCTGTTTAGTAGGCATGAGATTAGAGGCCAGGCCTACCTGCCTTCCTGCTGGCCTGGCTTCTCCTTTCCATGTTGCCCTAGGACACTCTGTACACAGAGCTGTGTCAGCATTTACCTCTTGTATTTACATGTTCATCTCTCCCAGGAATCAGAAATATATGGAGTCAGAGTCTGGATCTTATATAACTTCTAACATTGTCCCACTTCTAAATTTCTTCATGTTGGTAAGGAACTTTTTATATCTCCTGCCATTTTGTTTTATTTGGGAGTTGGGGGAGGTGAAGTAGGGTTGAAGAAAGGAAGGGGAGAGCAGAGGAGATAAGGATGACCTACCTATTCTCATTTAGACAAGTGAGTACCTAAGAACTGGTTACTCAATTTTGGAGATTCTGGCTGGCAGAGCTTCCTTGGAGCCCAGGTGGAAAGTGATGTGTAGAGTTGGGGAGAGTATTCTTATAACATATAGACAGGAATTTTGGGGAGCTTCTGTGGGCAGTTCCCTTGGCAGGCATGTTGGAGATTTTAGGATTCCCTTGGCAGGCATGTTGGAGATTTTAGGATTGGCAGTGTGAAGTGAGGCTTCTCAGACCTGAGGATATACTTCCCAGGATACCATGGTACAGTTTTAAGCAGTTGAACTTCCCCTTGATGTTCCTGGGAAATTCTTGGTCATCCTGGGTCCTGGCTTCTCCCTGAGAAAAGGCAGAGCTGGGATAGCTTCTGACTTAGAACTTCAGATGGATCAGCTTGCAAGGGACTATTCCTGATTTTGCTGTGAGAAGTACATTCTGGGGTCTGTGTTGGGGGCTGGATTGTTCTGATTATAGGAAGAGCAAAGAGAACCTGTCCTGGGGGTAAGGGATGTCATGGCCAATATCAGCCAGACTGGTTCCATTTCAGAGTAAAGAATAAACAAAAAGACTCAGATAATAATCTCTCCAGAGAACAACACTGAACCCTATGGAGACACATGGGAAGTGAGTTCTCTACTTTCTTTCCCTTCCATCCTCTCCTTTCTCCTCAGTTTTCCCTTCTATTCCCCTCCCCTCTCTCTACCTGCTTCTTCTCTCTTCTCTCCTCATCTTATCTTATTTCAGGTTTCTATGAAGCCCCAAGTAAGGGAAAATAAAAAACAAACCAACAGGGGATATAATTCATGTCAGCTTTGATTAAAACTATTTTTATTAGTCAGGAAAATAGAAACCACTTAAAGTATTTAAAATATGGACATTTAATAAGGTGAATTGGTTTTATATATGGCAAAATATCTGAGAAACCAAATAAGAGATGGCAACCTAGATATTAGTAACAAAGGAAAGGTATTTTTAAAATGGAAATATAATTGACATATAATGTTATGTAAATCTAGGGTGTGCAATGCATTGATTTGATGCATTTATATATTGCAATGTGTTTTTTATGGGATCCTAGGGGTTGAGGTCATGTGGAACAGCAGCTGGTCTTTCATGCCATGAAGCCATGTGGGAAATGCAGCCTGAGGCAGAAAGAGAGGTAGAAATGTCCAGACTCTTCCTTTTCTGCTGCTTTCTTATCTCCCCACAGGTTGCTACTCTTAGCTAAAGCCAGTGCCTGCTGAAAATTTCGGAAATGCAGCCTGCAGGGGGCAGTATGGCCTTATTACACAGAAGCCCTAGGGTGCAAGAGAGGAATATGAATTTGAGAGCAAATTGATCAAGACTCAGTCCATTCTTCTTATAGCAGCCTTCCGGGTAATATCTTGGAGAAAAATGAGTTTACATGTGTATGTGTGGTTGTGTGATTGTGTGTGTGTGTGTGTGTGTGTGTGTGTGTGTTGGGGGTGTAGGTCTGAAACTGTGAGAAATTCTTAACTTTCCCTGCCAGAAGACTTGAAGTTTATGCTGACTTGATACTCAACTTTTAGACTAAAAGATCATGTTCAATGTGAATTCATTTTACAGACTTTAATAAATATTATAATTTGCCACCAGTTCAAATGAGCTTATCTAAAACTGTATTCCAAATGAATAATATTGATGGAATTTTATTCTGAAATGTATATATAGCCAAACAACTCAATCAAGAGGTGTTCCATTCTTACACTGAAGTGGTAATATTAATTTCTTGTTATAATTATCATGGAAAAATTAAACTTAAAGGAAGCATATGTGTTTATATTAATTTATTTATGATGCTACCACCATGGATGGGAAAATTTACTTGCATAAAATACAAATTGGCTTAAGGGTTTAAAAAAGATCAACTATTTGATGGTTGAAAATGTTTAATTAACATTTTTCCTTTTTTGTTTTTATGTGCCTCTTACTTTTTCTGTTTTAGCCAAGAGAGACAGTACTGAAATGTCATTAAAAAATGTTGATTTTGCAGTATTTCTCTGCCCTTGGGAACAGGAAATACCTAGAATTTTGCTAGTAAGATGGTTCTTATGAAACTCCTCCTGTAATTTTTATAATGAAGAGGATTAAATATGTTTGGGTGAGTATCTAGCATTTGAATTTTGTCATTCTGATGCTCCAGACTCATTGACGTTTTCCCAAAATGTTCCCTCATGCATATGTTAGAGAATTCCTATTAAGATCAAATAATGAATACAATTGAGTCTGTGCTGGTTTTGGATTTCATATTCCTTATGAATGTGAAATAGATTAAATAGAAAACACTTGAGAAGTAATGAATTCCAACAATAATATCAACCATAATGAAGAGGCTGACGAAAGTGACTTTTCGATGGCATAAAGTTGTATTGACATTTTTTGCTCTTCAGGAGGAAAGAAGCTGGGAATAGGTGGTGCAGATCAGTTCACTGAAGACCTCCTGGGTTACCTAGACTGCTTTGTGGCCTGTGTGGTGAACTCCTGGTTATCTGAGCCATGAAACTGATTTAGCAATAAAGTTTATAAAATAATGTCGCATAGAAACCAAATTGAAAAATTATGCTGTTCTCATCTTTCCTGAATCATGGGAAAGAATGACCTTTCTTCTTAGAAGTTAGTTATTTGCAATCCTTCTCTTATGTTTACACTACCATCAATATAGATAATTTCATTGGCTTAGTCAACATTTGAGAAAAAAAAAGAAAACCAGGTTAATATTCACTGGGTGCCCACCATGTTCTGGTCTCTGTGTGAGGTGCTTGGCAATGGAAGAAGGAATAACAGGTATTATTCAATTGACAAGTGGATGACTTGTCTGTCACAGCCATAGACTGTACTCAGTTATCAGGCCAACTGTTGCTTGTTTATACTCAAATCCATTCTCAGGTCTCCCTCTCCTCTTTTCTTTCCTCTCCTGTGTGATAGAGAAGCTATCCTTGTTATTTCCAAGACTTCTTTGCTAATCAGCTTTTCCCGGAGAGTAGCACTTGGGAGAACTGTCAGGAGATATAGCAGGTGGGGAGGAAGGAAATGCAGGTACTTAGTTCCATCTCTCTCTGCCTCAAGGAAGTGGTGACTGTCTCTTGTGAATCTCCATCTCTTTCCAGAAAGCTTTCTTCCATGGTTTCAGTCCTCACGATCTGAGCCTGCTGGGTCCCAGCTTCTACTGTATCTTCAGCTCCTGAACTCTGGTGACATCACTTCCTCCCTTGGTTCAACCAGCTCTGGGAATGATCACAGTTGGAAATTTCTGGTTGATTTTCCTTCCAATGTTTGCTCTTTGGGCTTTTCTAATACCTTTGTGACAAATATTCCAAGGTAAACTCCTTCTGTTGAATTACTGGGTACAGGCATTGGTTTCCAGCTGTACTATGAATGATGCAGAGTCTGAGAGATGTAAGTTAGAGTCTACTTATAACCCATCATGAGAAAGCAATTTGGAAAAATCATTTAACTGTCCAAGGATGTTTCCTCATCTATATTGTGGGTTAATACTGACCTCAAAAAATGGAGCTTAAATGAGATTCCTATCATGGCACCTGGCATGGTGCAAGAATCCAATAAATCTTAGCTCTTAAGCCTATGATTTAAAAACCAGGGCACTGTTCTCTAAACACTCTAATACATAGAATCCTAGGGAAACAGGAAAAGTATCATGATCATATGAGTAAAACATCCATTTAAAAGGGTGTGTGGGTTGTTGGAAAGGTCATGGAATACAAATTGGAGTTGTTTGGACATACTGTCTATGGAGAAGAGTAAAGTGTCTGGGAGAAAAAGATGAGACTAGGGTGTTTTCCAGGGAAAGGGTCAACTGGGAGGCAAGGGTTAGCTAAAAGACCTTAAGGCGTGACTGTGAAACAAGAAGAGTGGGCAGCTAGTAGTTACAAAAGCTGAGGGCACATAAGGATAGCTTCCGGCTGTGGGAACCATCCACAGATTAATGTAAATCCAAAGTATCAGGGGAGAATACTCCCTTGTGTAAAAGAAAGCAATGTTGCTTTTCTCTTGTTGTTATACAGTTTTACTAATCTATATTGAATATGACATCAGAGCTCTTTCATGACATATTTGGTGATTGGAAATGGGCAGCTACTTTAAACAGAAAAATTTGTAAGCTTACCTCAGTTTATAGAAACTTATCCAAGGAAAATTTTAGATAGTCATCCAAAGCTTAATTGATTTAAATACATTCTTTACCTCCTTCATTTTACTGGAAATGACACTCAGCAAAGCATGATTATTAACGTGATTTACATGAGATTTATTATCTAATAGATCCATTTGTCTCGGGTTGTGATGGAAAAACATGTTGGTTAACTTTACTAAGCATGTTTAGAGTGTGACAGCAGGTTGGAAGATAGTAGGTGCTCAATTAGTGCTTGGTGAAATAAATGTGTATTGAATAAAAATACTGGCAACATAAACTGACACATTTTCCAGAAATTTAGCAAGACAATCATACAGAAACAACATACTTATGAAATAATAAGTTTGACACTATAAAACATGATACAAATATAAAATATTGTTATTTTAAAAGTATCTTGTGTAACATAGCAAGAGTTGTTGGCATTCAATCATGAATCATAATTTTAATCTCCTAAAGAAGGGAATGTCAGGTATTTGTATCTCTGATTTATATCTCAGTAAATCATAGTACAATTCAGCAAGCCTTGAAATCACAAATCCAAAGCAGACTTCAGTGGAATTTGAACAACCCAATTTAAAATATTGTCCCTGACTTTATTATCGTCTACACAACAAAGCATAGAGGTTGTCTGGCTCCCCAGAGAGCTTGCCTTTTCCTGATCACTCAGAGCAAGAGGGTTGCTCTGGGCCTCCTCCAAGTTGGCTCATATATCTTCTACATTGCTAAATTTATACTCAGGCAAAACCTGGTACCAAGGTGACTGTGCAAACGGTTGCTTGGGTTACAATCTTTGACTAAAGACACCCTATCTTTTTTTTTTTTGTCTCTAAAGACAGATAATACTTCTATCAGCTACCATGAGGGACACCTGTTACCTTTGCTATTGGGAGGGTCCTGGGAGAAACTTCTTTAAGAATAATGAAACTAATTATAAACATAGATTTGGGGATGAAGGCATGGAAACTTGAAGTCAGAAGAAAAGTTCCAGTGGTTCAGTCTTATTTATACTTTGGTTGAAGTTACAACATTTAGTTAACAACCTCATGTAATCTTCCTTTAAATGAACTTACACTTTTTCATACGATTCTTGCAAATTCTCCTACCCTACCTTTTTCAGTATTCAAAATAAGTTTTCTTTTAAAATGGGAGTAATTTAATATGCTTCCTAAGTACAGCTGTTGTTATTTTATGTTGGATAAAACAATACCCAAAGTCCTAAGTAAGAACAGAATGGTGTTCCTTTCAAATATATGTATACAGTGGGATTTTTACTTCCAATAAGATTGCCCTGAAAAATAAATACAGTTTCAAATAGCCACATTGAGTATCCTAAATTGCTCTAAGATATTTTGGCACCATGGATGAAAATTAGTTTGTGGTTTATTCAAATTACTCCACATGAGAAAAAAATAGCTCAGTAAATAAATGGAAACCAATTTCTTAATGTTTCTCATTTGCCTAATGGCTTTCCCAAGGAATAAATAATAAACAATGAAATAGAAAGTTCATGAAAGATACAAGACATTCTTATGGCCATAGGGCTTCTTTCCATGCTTTCATAGCTTTATAGTTACTTTTTTGAACCCATCACCTATGGTACTCCATCATTGTTGCCATTAAAGCACAATAGTTACCCATTTCCAATTGTTTTTGTCTTCTCTGTTTTTTTCTTCTTTTATCTTCCTTCTCCCCCTCCTCCTTTTCTTTCATTTCTTAGAAATATAGTGGTAACAAGAAGATGAAGAATGGTACAGTGGAAGAAGTAGCAAACTCAGTGCCAAGGAAGATGGGTTTAAGTCTCAATTTATTATTTACATGTTGGGTGACTTTGGGCAGTCTACCTAAACTTACTGGATCTCATTTTCGTAAGCTCATTTTATGAAAAATAGGAGTCCTTTGTCAAGGGTTGGAACCCAAGCTTGTCACAATGTTTGTCACAAGATTTTAAAAAAATAGCAAGGTACTATTGTTAGGACAAGAATCTTATGGTCTGGGCAGTTCTAAATGTTATTTTTGCTAAATGTGAAAATGTAGTATAATATTTTGCAGATGCTACTATAAGTAGGGTGCGCTTGACAGGAACTCAACCAGATAAATGTTGCCAATTGCAAAGAAGAAATCAACATGTAATTGACCAAATGGTGTATATAAGCAATGGCAAAGCCCCCATTTAGGAGGACATAGCTTTGGATATGAATACTTGATGCAAGTAAATAAACCACATATTGCAACAACCACTTCTCCTTAATTAGAGCACCCAAGCATCAAACTTATTTATCACCCTTAAAGGAGTTCTTGTTCCCTCACCAAAATATTAATCAAGAGAGGAGGAGAAACAGATGCAAAAGAAGAGGTTTATTGGAAACAACGTGGAGGGAAAGGAGAAGAAGAGAGAGAGAGCTTGGGGCATCAAGGGACCACTCACTAATAAAGAAAGAATATAGTTCCCGAACTGTTGCTGGGGCCTGACTTTTATAGGGTGGGGTTCTTCACGTTAGGTGCAGAGTAGTTTTCTTTGCTTTTCAGGTTCCACTCAGGAGCTGGTATCCACTAGAACAGGCTCAGGGCAGAGTTATTTGCTTTCCAGGAATTATTTCTTTCCCAGTCAGGCATTGACCAGCACATGCACAGAGCAAAGCTCTTTGGGGTATGCCTGAAAAGAAACTTTAAACCTATAAGAGGCTAAAAAAAAAAAAAACACCAAAAAAACCCACCAAAAATTGGAGAGCCTTCCCATCCTTTTAGGAGAGGCTGAGCCTGTTTCATTTTGGGTTCGGAAGCACTACCATTGCCTTGCTGTTAGTGTAGGATATAGGTATAAATATGTCTATGTGTGGGTGTATGTGTGTATGTGATAGACAGGTTAAAAAAGGAATAAGAAGATAATATCACAGAACAAGCATGAAAACAACTATAGTTAGGTCTATGATCTTTATTCACGTCTTTATTCCCAGTGCCTGGCATATGGCAGGCCCTACATATGCCAAGTGGGTTTCATAAATTTCAAGTTTTAATTTAAAACATCACATCCAGCCCTGCTGTGTTGATTAGTTGTTAGAGATTCCTTTCTTGTATCAAAGGATCATGGGTTTGATTCCTTGTTAAGAGCACAAAGCATCATGAGTTTGATTCCTGGTCAAGGGCACATACTTGAGTTTCCATCCTCATTCCTGGTTCGGGCACCTTTGGGAGGCAACCAATCAATGTGTCTCACATTGATGTTTCTCTCTCTCTCTCTCTCTCTCCCCCGTTTTCTCCCCCTTTCTCTCTCTCTAAAAATCAGTGGAAAAAATATCTTTGGTTGAGGATTAACAACAATAAAAAAACAAACAAAAAAAATTGCAAAAACATACATATCACATCCAAATGCTTTTAGAAATTATTTATATTTATTTGAAATTTGTTAAACTTTTATTTGTCTGATTTCTCTTTATTAACTCTCTAGAGTAGACTACATTGTAGAAAATGAAGGTGTTTAATATAAAACTTTTGTTGTTTCTTTAATTATCAGGAAGATATCTAAAAGTCTATCAATATTTAAAAAATATAGAACTGTTATATTTCTTTTCTTAAATCATCTTTACCTGTAAACCTACTATCAATCCAGAGACATAGAAGCATCAAACAGACTGTCAAACCTCAGAAGGAAGGCAGGGGAGATTGGGAGGGGGTCAGGGGCAGGTAAGAGGTCAAGCAAAGAACTTATATGCCAATAAGCACAACCAATGGGTGCAGACAACAGAAGGGTGAAGGCTTGGGCTGGGGGGCAGGTGAGTGGACTAGAAGAGGTGAATGAGGCTAAAAAGTGGGCCTATGTAATACTTTCAACAATAAAGATTTTTTAAAAAATAAAATAAATAGCTGAAACCGGTTTTGCTCAGTGGATAGGGCATTGGTCTGCGGACTGAAGGGTCCCAGGTTCGATTCTGGTCAAGGGCATGTATCTTGGTTGTGGGCACATCCCCAGTAGTGGGTGTGCAAGAGGCACCTGATCGATGCCTCTCTCTCATCGATGTTTCTAACTCTCGATCCCTCTCCCTTCCTCTCTGTAAAAAATCAATAAAATTATTAAAAAAATAAAAATAAAATAAATATCAAGCCAGGCATACTTTCTTCATAGAGTTTATTACAAGTCATTGAATAGTATGTTGTATTCTGTTATAAGGAAAGCTCCTATGAGGGTACTATGTTGTTTGTTGCTTTTTGTTTTCCCATGGAGATAGGATGGTAGGGGGAAGAAAAACAAGAAGTCAAACATTATTGTCCCAGTTTTCCTTTTTGGGGGGAAAACCCCAGGAAGTGGAAGTGAGAAGCAGAGACTCAGTTTTGAAAAACTCCCAGTATAGAGCAGCTAGCTCCTTACTTCTCAGGCAAGAAATATTGAATCCAGCACTATAAAGAACTTGTTTCTTTCTGCATACATTGGAAAATTATGGCGCTAATCAGTAAGTACTTTGAAATGTCAAAGCTAATAGGCTAGACCAGTGGTTCTCAACCTTCCTAAGGTCGCGACCCTTGCATACAGTTCCTCATGTGGTGGTGACCCCCCAACCATGAAATTTTGCTACTGTTATGCATCATGATGTAAATATCTGCATTTTCCGACGGTCTTAGGTGACCCCTGTGAAAGGGTGATTCGACCCCCAATGGGGTCGCGACCCATAGGTTGAGAACCCCTGGGCTAGACCTATGTGCTGGTTAGTAACCTGACAGTTGGTGGTGACCTTTAAGCGATCTAATTTATTTCTGGGTGCCTTGAAGAGACATCTAGGCACTAAAGCAGGACAAGAAATCAGCAGAAGTCATTTAATCTAGTGCCATGCTAGGAACCAGTTTCATCTCAACCAATATCATGGAAAGATTCCTGAGGGCAAGACCAGATCAACTCTTATGTATCAGAGGGAAGAAAATAGCAACAAAGGTTATGTAAACCTCCCCTGTAATTAGATACCACCTTTGGAAGGTGAAGTGGGATTGTGTGTAACCCTTAAGGAAGTGAGAAACTTAGAGTTGACTAAATTGACCTAAAGAAAATAATTTTTAAAATTTGGAATAAAAGAGCTTTTTTCTCCATCTTACCTTAACATCGGTTCTAGAGAATAAATAAGATAAGTTTTAGATAATGACAAAAGGTGTAGGATATATCTGGGTTATGGTGTGTATATTTCAGCACTATTACAAGTACTTAAAATATCTACAACTATCCCAAAGTAAACATTGACATTTACTGGCACTTAGAGTTAATGCTATTTTAATCAGTGGTTGCATAGTAAGATATTCTCTTTTATAAAAAAGAAGCCATTGATTTCAGTACTTTCATAACTTCTGAATTTCTTCATGACTAGATGGTAGGGTGGAGAAATTTAAACCCTTCAAGAGAAATCCAACTGACCTCCCCATGAGCAAAATTTGGAACTTACAAGGAGGTCAGTGAGCATCCTGAGGAAGAAAACGCCTATTGCCAATCAAAGGTAGAGCCAGGGCCCCTGCTCGATTTGCTTTTGTGCCTGCTGTTTGGCTTGGCAACGACAGGCTCCTTGCAGGAGGGAAATGGTTTCTATGTTGGTCCACAGACTAAGAGGATGTGGACTCAAAAGAAAAGTGGATTGAGTTATTCTGACTAAATAGGTTTGGTTCATTTCCCTGGGACCTCCCCGAGCACATTGATATTCTCAAAAAAAAAAATGAAATGAAGGCAGTAATGACAAAGAAGACATTATAACTGATGCCTGAATTGCCAGTTAGTATATTTATTTGTTGGTGCTTCTGAAGTGGTTCTGTAAAGAAGGAAAATTCCAAAAAGTCCAATGCATGAAATTTGTGCATGGGGATGTGTGTCCCTCAGCCCAGCCTGAACCCTCTCCAATGTAGGACCCTCGAGGGATGTCCGACTGCCTATTCCTCTCAGAATCCAGGATTGCTGGCTTCCAACTGCTCGCCTGCCTGTTTTCCTGATTTCCCCTAACCGATTCTGCCTGACAGCCTAATCATCCCCTAAACACTCCCCTTCCAGCCTGATTGATGCCTAACTGCTACCCTGACAGCATGTTGGCCCCTAAATGCCCTCTCCTGCAGGCCTGGTCATGCCTAACTGCCCTCCCCTGCATGCTTAGTCCCCCCAACTCTCCTTCCCTGCAGGCCCGGTCACCCAACTTCCCTCCTCTGCTGGCCTGGTTACCCCTAACTGCCCTCCCTTGCAGGCCTGGTCCCCGCCAACTGCCCTCCCCTGCTGGGCATCTTATGGTGGTCATCTTGTGTCCACATGGGAGCAGTCATCTTTGTTCACATGGGGGCAGCCATCTTGTGTGTTGAAGTGATGGTCAATTTGCATATTATTCTTTTATTAGATAGGATAGAAGCCTAGTGCATGGGTGGGATCCAGATGGTTTTCCCTGAAGAGTGTCCTGGACCAGGGTAGGGGTTCCCTTGGGGCAAGGGACAGCCTGGGCGAGGGACCTGTGGTGGTTTGCAACCTGGCCATGCCCCCCGACAACCCAAGTGAAGGCCCTGGTATCTGGGATTTATTTATCTTCTATAATTGAAACTTTTTAGGAAGCACACAGAACCCCATATAAAAGGAATCCAAAGAGGGCCACACCAAGACACATCATAATTAAAATACCAAGAGCAAAAGACAAAGAGAGAATATTAAAAGCAGCAAAGAAAAACAGTTCATTACCTACAAGGGAGCACCCATACGACTGTCAGCTGATTTCTCAACAGAAACGATGCAGGCCAGACGGGAGTGGCAAGAAATATTCAACGTGATGAATAGCAGGAACCTACAACCAAGAATAATCTATCCAGCAAAGCTATCATTCAGAATTGAAGGGCAGATAAAGAGCTTCACAGATAAGAAAAAGCTAAAGGAGTTCATCAACTCCAAACCAGTATTATATGAAATGCTGAAAGGTACTCTTTAAGAAGAGGAAGAAGAAAAAGATTAAAGTAAAAAAAATTATGAACAACAAATATGTATCTATCAACAAGTGAATCTAAAAATTAAGTGAATTAAAAATTTGATCAACAGAATAAACTGGTGAATATACTAGAATCAGGAGCACAGAAAGGGAGTGGACTGATAATTCTCAGGGGGAAAGGGTGAGGGGTATACAGGGAGAGACTGGACAAAAATCATACACCTATGGATGAGGTCAATGGGAGGGAGGGAAGGGTGAGAGCTGGGTGGAGGGGTGCTATGGAGGGGAAAAAAGAAAAACAAATGTAATAATCTGAATAATAAAGATTTAATTTTAAAAAATAAATAAATAAATAAAAATAAAAAGTAATTATCTCCAAGGCAGACAAAAAGTTATGCAGGACAGAAAAAGAACTCATCATTTTTCACATGGCTCAGCTTCTGCATATAGTATTTACATTGTCACAATGTTGTAGACACTGAGTATTGATTTACACGAAATTAAACCAGTTTGGAAGCCGGATGGAAAAAGGACTTCTTGTGGAACATAGAGTCGGGGAGAAGAAAGCTAAATCTTTATCTTCTACAGGTGAGAGTAAATAGATTACACCTGAGAGGGAAAAATCAAGAAGTACCAATATAAGCATATTATTCAGAGAATTGTGGTATTTATCTATGGAATTAGTTAAAACAGGTGGAAGTACTTATCTCTGAGATTAAAAAAAAATTCAGAGTGTGGGGTGGCTTTTTCATAATAAACTTTGGAGGATATTTGACTCAAACTAATATGCAATATAACTTTTAATAAACTTTTAAAGTATAAAAAAATACTGTTTTTGATTTGTGTTTGGGTGAATCTGTGGCTGCAAAACTCAGGGATATGGAGGGCCCACTATATTTATTTTTAAAAATCTGTATATAAGTAGACCCATGCTGTTCAAGGTCAGCTGTATTACAGTGGATAAACAAGTTCCTCCAAAGGAATTTCAGGAGATTTAGTTGAGATGTAATGAGAGCTTGTATAATTATACAACCCTTGTCATGGTATTATTTATACTTTAAAAACTCATGAATGTATCCTATTACTTGAAACCTACATATAAATGTACAAGTTCCACATTTTTATTCTCAGTGTAGACTTCAGTAATGAGGGTAAAGGGAATGGCAGAAAAAAATTTATATATATATATATATATATATATATATATATATATATATATATGTAGAATATATGTGTTTATGTGTGTGTTATATCATTGTGCTAAAAGGTGTTAACTGCTTTGCCAAGAATCATAGAGAAAGTCTGGGGAAATTTTACTTCAATTCATTATCCTTGTGTCTGGCACTGCTGCTTTCCACCTGGAGAGTATGTGAACTTTTCAGCTCCTGAATTGTTCGTTTTTAGCCATTTAACCAGTTGAACTTTATGAAACCAGAGAAAATTGATTCTGGAATGATTTCCTGTCAGTACTTAGTGCTGATCTTTTTTTAGAGAAGGCATGTGCTTAATTGTATTGACAAGATTTTGATAGTTTTCAGTTTTCCTATCATGCAAATTTTCATTGCTCAGCTGTATCCCTATAAAATGTCCTGTTATTTCAGTTTGTTATCTTGTATTATATGCAACCTATTACAACATTTAAGAAAATCTTTGTTCATCTTAAATTCCCCACTGATTATTCTGAAGAATTATTACTACTATGTTGATCAATATTGAGTCCAGTTATAAAGTACACTTCTTTTTTCCCCTTTCCACATGTTTATTTTCTCTTCTTTAATTTCACCAAAACTCAAGATGACTCCCACTATAGCTAATGAAAAATTCTTGATTTATTTAAAAAATTGTGTTTGTTTATTACTTTTATATCAGTTTTTTTATGATTTCTTATGAATGTCAAGTGAAAGAAACAATGTAAAGAATTTAATATCTCTGTAACTCATAAAAACTTTAAATCTAATCTTTTCTTTTTTTGACACAAAATTCAAAAACAACCCAAACTGTCCAATTGCAACTTCTTGGAAACATTTCCAAATTCATTCCAAATATTATTTTGAAACCATAGGCCCCATTTTATTCCACATATTAGTTAAATTTTCTGCCCCTCCTACCCCAGTTTCAGTGAAGTGAGAGTTCAAACAAATACCATGCGAGCACTGAAACACATATTCATTAGGTTAGATAAGACCTTCATGGTGATTTTATATACTTATTGAATTTAAAAATCTCCTTTATATATAACCTTTCCAATAGATAATCATGCTTATTCTTGAGCTCCTCCTAAGAAAGGAAAATTACTTTCAAAACAATACATTTTATGGTTGAGTAGCTATCCAGAAATTTTCTCCACCCACGACTTTTCTCCCCTTGGTCTTAGTTCTGGGGTTAACTTGGAATTATAACCCCTGTGGAGTTTTTTTTTTATCAAGATGGGTAGTAACTCAATCAGATGTAAATCTCTCAGTATTTTATACCAGCAATTACTTGTATAAGCCCCCAAAGTTATCATCTTTTCTGCCCTCATAGGTCCATCCTTTCCTATTTTCTCAGCTGTTCCTTAAATTATATGACTAATTATTGCTCTCAGAACCTGCTTCAGTTTTGTAGCCTTACAGGAGAGTAATTGTGCACAAAACCCAGGTATGTCGAAAAAGTACTATCATCCTTCCTTATTCTAAAATGATAAACTTTTATCAGAATACACCAAGATTGCATATTAGGAATTCTGTACATCATACTTCATTGTTGATTCCTATCAGGCCTAATGTTGACTTAGACCATAAGTCATAGTCTCACCTCTTTGTGCTGTATTTTTTTACTACCCGGAACTCAAACTGTTTTTTGGACTTCAGTACAAGGCTTTAAATTCATCTCTTTTAAAACTTATATTCATTGTGACCTGGAAAGATGTTTTTGGTTTTTATTGAGTCCCAAATTTTTCATAATCATTTATGACTTTAGAATCATTTCAAAAGCTTTCTACAAATTTAGCATACCTTTATATTTTTATATGAATTATTGATAAAATTATTTGACATGAGAGAATCAGGGCAGCCTCTCTCTAGGTTGCCACTGACCCATGGATAAATATCTATTGCTCGTATTACTTCAAAAATTACAAATTCAATTACTAAATAATCCTTTCATCTCTCCTTCCTTTATGTATTATCAACTAAGCGATTTAGAGAGACTACAAAGTACAGACATCATATGTTCTGTAGTCACTACATTGTCTTGCTATGCCATAATAGAAAAAGTAGGTTAATATCATGTGACTTATTAACAAAACCATGTTAACTCCTATAGAAAATGTCAACTGTCTGTCTCCTCACAATATTTTCCTATTCTGGAGTCCTGTTGGCATTGACGTGTAGTTCACTGGTGTTTGCTCTTTTCATCTTCTCCTCGGTGTTGGAACTAGGCATTTGGTGGGTCTGTAATCCTCTAGCTCATTTACCAGATTTCTTCACTGGCATACCTGACACTTGCATTTATCTTAGCCATAGGAGCTGAGACTCCCTCTGACAGGATGGTATGTTTTTGTTTGGACAATAAGATATTCTATGAAAATTTGTTCCTACATTTAGGTTGAAATATTCTCTTGCTAGTGTTTCTAGTGCAGTTTTTATTCTGGTGAACATTTTCAACAAAATGATGGAGATCAAATAATAATTTTGGATTTATTATTTCTCCTTTATCTAGCAATCTGGTACTGTGGGCTTCTAAGGTAGACCTATTCCTCTTCAAAAATCTCTTTTGGGAGAATGAAAAGGCAAGATAGGAGAAAGGATTTTCAAAACACATATCTGATAAAAGACTTATATTCAAAACAAACAAAAAAACACTGAAAGTCAATAATAAGAAGATAAACCAATAAAAATGGGCAGAAGATCTGAATAGTAACTTCAAAGAAATTTATGGATGGCAAATAAGCATGTGAAATGAGGTTCAACATCATTAGTCATCAGAGAAATGCAAATTAAAACCAAATTAGATATCATCGCATATTTATTAGAAAAAACTGGTCATCCCAAGTGTGGGCAAGAAAGTAGAGAAACTTGAATTCTAGTGCATTATGACAGAAATGCCAAGTGGTTCAGCCATTTAAGAAGATAGTTTGGCTGTTTCTGATGAAGTTAAACATACACTTAGCATACAAATCTACCACTCCCTAAGTACTTATTCTAGAGAAAAGAAAACATACATCTACACAAAAATGTACCAGAATATTAATAGTGTTTTTGTTTTTTAATTGCTAATAACTGGAAACAACCTAAATGGTTCTCAACTGTGGTCTAACCACACAATGGAATACAACACAGCAATGAAAAAGAACTAAATATTGATATATGTAAAAACATGGGTGAATCTCAGATGTATTGTGCTAGCAAGAGAAACAAGGCTCAAAAGGTTAACTACTATGGAATTACATGCAGATGAAATTCTTTCAAGGGCAAAATCGAGGGCAGATAGTTGGTTGCCATTGGCTAGCCAAGAAGGGAAGGACTGACTAAAAAGGAACATGGGAGAACTGTTTTAGATGATGGAACTATTCTGTAACTTGATTGTGGCAGTAGTTACCCATGATCAAATATGTTTGTCAACTTATAGAACTGTCCATACAGAGGGTGAATCTTCTAGATGTAAATTAAAACTTAATTTAAAAAGTAGGTGTGTAACTTCTCTGTTTTTATTATACAAATACATCTTATTTTTGAAAAAGCCGCTTTCATTTTCCTAACATATGGCAAGCATTTAGCCAAAAATATCACTAATAAGAGCTGAATGAAAATTTTAGAATGACAATTCTAAGTTTTCTTTCCAAGCTCTTCTCTCAAGGATTCCTATCTTCAGAGAGCTTCCTGTGTAGATTGTAGCCCCAGGATTATAGTCACTTGTTAATAATGTCTCAGAATCTGTACTGTTTTCCTCATAGTTTAATACAGAACAAACCTAATAGCCAAAACCTATCTGTGATTTCTTCCAAAGGCTCTTGAACCCTAGACCCAGTTTGCCATTTGAGAAGATCTCAGCAATGATAAAATATACACAAATTAGGTATGTCTGTTCTGACCACATTTTTTTTTTTGTTGCTGCTTTATGGAATTGTGAAGTTTCAAAAGCCACCAGTCAAGATAATATTTTCCTTGTTTGTCAATAAATATGGAATGTGGGGTGGAATCATAGAATCATGGAATGTTCAAGCTGGAAGACTTAGAGTTCATCTATTCCAATTCTTTATTTTATAGAATCAAAAGCTTCATTGCCTGTTGGCCATCATCTAGTAACTTCAGGCACTCTCTGATCTTACATTCCTTGGTTGCAATCCAGACCCAGGTCTGAGATACACTGTGCTCCTAGACGAGTGCATTCCACTTGGATAAAGCAAAACAAGAGCCAGCGCCCTATTCTGCTAGCAGACAGGAGTATAAACATGTAGTTCTGAGGGTACATCAGCGATCAGTTATGCTATGGTTCATTAAAATGAGGCTTATTTTTTTTTCTTAAATATATTTTTATTGGTTTTGGAGAGTATTGGGAGAAGGAGAGAGATAGAAACATCCATGATGAAAGAAAATCATTGATTGGCTACCTCCTGCCCACTTCTTACTGGTAATGGAGGCTGCAACTTGGGCATGTGTCCTGACAGAGAATCAAACCATGATCTCCTGATTCATAGGTTAATGCTCAATCATGGGGGAAAGCTGGCCAGGCAAAATGAGGCTTGTTTAAGTAGTTCTTGGGTTTCTCCCTAACATCATGCATTTGGGCTCTTTCAAAGTATCTGTCAGTCCAAGAAAAAGAGACTTATTTTATTTTACATGTTTATTTATTGAAATTTTACTATAGTTCAGTTGGAATAGTCTGGGTGTAAGGAAGTCTGATTTTTTTGAAACACCTATCCTCAAGTCTACTTTACCTTATTTGCCCATAAACATTTTCTGTGAAGGGAGTTCAAGGCTCTCTCTCAAAAAACAAAAACAAAACAAAACAAAAACGAAACAAAAACAAACAAACAAGCAAACTTGTAGTTAGGTTTTCTGCTGCTCTTGGCTTCTCAAGAATACAGTTTGTGGCAATACTTCAGAACCACCAAGGTTTGGAGTTCTCACTACTGAGCGTAAGTGGTAATATTTGAGAAGGTAGCCTCAACTGAAAGAAAACAAGGCTACTGAGCTCAGTTGTTTATTTTTCTTTCCTCTCTCTTAGCCAAATGCAAAAGGTTGATCCTGTTCATATGCCCCTTCCTCTCTCTTTGGGGACAAGTTAAGTCACCATACCTGGGCCTGAATTTCCACCAGAATTGAACTGACGGAAGCTCTAGTGTATGGGACCTTTGGTTGCTGAGAAAACATGTATTTCAGTTTTATTCTATAATTGATTTCAAATTTCATAGCATTATGGTGAGAGAAGATGCTTGATATGATTTCAGTCTTCTTAAATTTATTGAGACTTGTTTGGTGTCCCAATGTGTCTTGCTGTAGTTGTCTCTAGGATACACGGAAGTATTACATAGCAGAAGTGATCTAGGTTCAGTGTTTTCTTTCTTTTCCTTCTTTGAGAGTGTGGATAACTTCTTGTTTGCCTAGAAAAAGCTCTCATGAGAGTATATATGAAGGCCTGGGCAAGGTTTGCTGGAGAGAATGGACATTTCTCTTGGGAATTCCTGTCAACTATTTGGGAAGCTGGCTGGCCATTGTCGCTCTTCCATTTTTCTCCAAACTCCCTTTGGAATTCTTTTTTGACACACATGTCTAATTCCTCCTCTCATTCTCTGATTGGCCGTGTCTTGTGGAATACTAAGGTCTCGAAGCAGCCCTTGTCCCTGCTATTCTCTGCCGCCCGGATCCTGTCAAGACCCCATCACACTCTCCACATCATGTTCCTTAGACATGGATCCATTTTCTCAGTTCTTTCAAGGAGATGGTTTAATCTGATAGGTAAAGGTGAGGTAAGGAATAGTTGTAGATTTTAATAGCAGCCATCTAGGGACAGTGCATCTGCTTTTGCTCTGTGACATAAAGGACAGTCTCTCAGGGCAAAGTGGAGAGTTCCAGGCAGGGTGTCTCACATGGTGGGAGGCTTCCTTGCTCAGCCTGGCTTTGAGCCTGCCCATAGCATTGTACCAGAGCAGTGAAAATCGGACCATGCTCTTGGGCTGAAAGTAACTCTTTGTGTTCATTCAGACCTTTGATGTCTGCAATGATATTATATTATCCCACAAGACATCAGTAGTTCTGGGGCTTTTCTGATTAATGTTGCTTATTTATGATAAGCCTCTCAAATCACAGAATGTGACAAATGCCCATTAAGAGAACAAGCTTTTGCAGTATCTATCCAATTCCCAAAGCTACTTAGATTACATATCGATTTAGCCTTAAGAAAATAAAAATAGAACAAAAAATTGTCTATTGAACATTAAAATTAAGAAATTGAAAGGTAGCTGTTTATTATCATGTTCATCTTCGTTCCTGCCTCCCCGCGAAGAAAGGAACATTTTTAGTGCAGTAACACTTAGTTGGATATGAAGACATCCATCTAATGAAATTCCCAGACTCTGGGCTGAGCTGGAGGGAGCATCATGAGTGGCTCAGACCCAGGCCTTCGAGGCAGGGGACAGACACCATGGTACTCGGTTTGCAGTGCAGTCAAGTATCTGGAAAAAGCATTGGTTACATATTTGTAACCCTTAGCTAATGATTCCCAGTCAGCAGAAGCTGAGCTGAACACCACACAGGCAGCAGACCATCAGCAAAAATGTCAGTGGAATCAGGCCTTGTCTTTTCATGTAAACTGGCAGCTAATTTCCCCTTTAATTAGTTACAACACCATCAACACAAAACAAAGGATTTTATTATTTTCTTACACACAATGGTGCCAGAATCTTAGAATTTATTTTCTAAGTGTGTCATCAAGTACATGTATGTAAGAGGCTCAAAGGTCAGCCTGCCCAGAGATTTTCTAGTGGAAACTGTCTGTTCTCCGGCCTCTCTGGGTTTCTTGAAAAAAAGTGTGATGACAGAAGGATATGCTCCATTTCCCCCAGGCCCTGGCCCTGCGTTATTATAAAAATTATTTAGTATTTTGAAGTTTTCAAAAAGCTTGGATGTGTAGAATCTTAAGTGGAGGTCCTTCTGTAGATTAGAGGAAAGAAAAAGAGACTTCTAGGGTAAAATTTCAGAATATTACTGCTTAGAAAGGCTTTGGACAAGAGAGTCTACTGCATGGGAGAGCATATTTGCCAATGTTATATCCAAAATAGTCAACTCTCCAAAATTTATAGGAAACTCATATTAAAAAAAAAAAAAAGGAAAATAAGCAGTTCAATAAAAAAATGGTCAAAGCACCTATATAGGCACTTTTGGAAAGTGGACATACAGAAGGCCAAGAGACATATGAAAACATTCTCAAAGTCACTAATAATCCAAGAGATACAAAGCAAAACAACAATGAGGTACCATCTCACACCTGTCAGAATGGCTATCATCAACAAATAAACAAATAACAAGTGCTGCTGAGGATGAGGAAAAAAAGGAACCCTCTGCACTGCTGGTGGGAATGCAGACTTCTGCAGCCACTATGGAAAGCTGTATAGAGTTTCCCCCCCCAAAAAAAAACAAGGAACTTCCATTTGACCTAGTAATCTCACTCTAGGAATATATCCCAAGAAATCAGAAACACCAATCAGAAATAATATATTCACCTCTATATTCATAGGAGCACAATTTACAATAGCTATGATTTGGAAACAGCCTAAATGCCCATTAGCAGATGAGTGGATTAAAAAACTATGGTACATCTACACAATGGAATACTATGCTGCTATAAAAAAGAAATAACTCTTACATTTGCAACAGCATGGATGGATCTGGAGAGCATTATGCTAAGCAAATTAAGCCAGTTGGAGAAAGATCAATATCACATTATCTTTCTCATTTGTGGAATATAGTGAACAACATAAACTGATGAACAAAAATAGATTTGGAGACATAGAAGCATGAAACAGACTGTCAAATCTCAGAGGGAAGGCAGGGAAAGGGGCAGGGTGGGATAATAGATCAACCAAAGGACTTGTATGTATGCATATGAGCATGACCAATAGACACAGACAATAGGGGGATGAGGGTGTGTGCTGGGGGGTGGGAGCAGCTGGGGAGAGGTCAATGGGGGGGAAAAGGGGACTTATGTAATACTTTCAACAATAAAGAATTAAAAAAATAAAATAAATATGATTTAACAAAGGCTTTAGAAGTCTTTTAGTCTTGCAATTCTTAAGTTCAGTAGAATACTAGTTCTGAAAAATGAGATTTGAAAACAGGGTTCAAAGATAAAATAAGTTTGGGAAACAGGGAACTCTATTTATTTTCCTGGAGAGTGACAATGCATCTTAACATCTTTAGTCCCTGAAGAGTCCTAAAATGAAAAAGAGAATTATTTTTTTCTAAAGCAGAATTTCTCACTTTGATTTGATTATGCATATCTCAATATCTCTTGCCTTTGCAAAACAAAAAAAACCACATTTATTAAACCAAAGTTTTAGTTACACAGCTAATTGGTGACAAACTCCCATCTAACAATTTGTAGGCTCCAGATCATTGTAGAACTTAAGTTTGTGACTTGCTCCCATCATGACTCTTAACTGAGGACTTGTGGAGTTGTGACCAGGCCATGAAGCTGTGGGCTATACTCTCTGACATTATGGTTTACTAAGAATGGTTTGGTTCTATTTCCCACGGTGAATGCAGGGAAAGATCACTCGGCTGCAGACAAGGCCAGACTAAGGCAAGTCAGTGAAGAGATGACATGTGCCTTCAAAAAGTTCTGTTCTGCCTTGAGAACAGGGGTTCAAACATTGGCCCATGCATGGAAAGGTCACAGGTTTGGTTCCTGTTCAAGAGCATGAAGCTGAATTGATCCCTGGTTCCAGTTAGGATTGTGGGAGGCAACCAAACCATGAGTCTCTCTCACATTTATATTTCCTTCTTCTTCCCTTCCTTGCTTACACTCTTTCTAAACTCAATTAAAAAATATCCTTGGGTGAGGACTAACAAACAAACAAACAAACAAAAGTAAAGCTCTGCATTTATTTTATTTTATTTTATTTTACTTTATTTTTTAATCCTTCACTTCCCTGTTTTGGCAACTTTTATTCACACTAAAATGTAAATGATTTTAACTAAAATTAAAGTATTACCTAATCTCAGGGATTTACATTTTAATCTGAACCCTGTCCTAAACAAATACACTCTCAGGATCTGCTTCTGGTATTCAGGCCTGAGACACAGGCTTTTACTAACATATCAATAAAGAAAAGTCTTATTTAAGAATTATATATATGTAAAGCAGAACATACATTTTCCCTTTTCTAGGAGCTGCTCAGAGTGGAATGACATAGTTTCATGGAGTTCACATATTGTACATAAAAGCTTCTTGTTTGCAGTAGGAGCTACAGACGTGCTAGTTATTATGACCAAATTGGATTCAAGTTAGAAAAAAGAAATCTGACTGCGAAGTACACATCACAGTTTCCTTTTCTCAGCTTTCAAGGCATGGGAAGTTTTCATTTCTATCTTTTCAGTTCCTCTGATTGAATCTGGCCAGCATTGTCAGAGGAAGGGATGTAGAAATGGGATATTTAGTGCATCCAAGGTTAGGTATAGAGTGTATCATCTGAAGATTGTAGGTTGTAGATTTTTATAATATTTTTATTTGCCTTCATCTTTAATTTGTGATAGGTTTTACTGTATGAAAATATGTCATAGTATGTATTTTATTATAATTACCAATTATTCTTCTTATCTATCTCCCCTCATGTTCAGGAGAGAGGTGAATTTAGCCCTTAATTTGAAAACAACAAATGGACAAGGGAAAACAAGTTTCTACAAACAAGAATGTTCCTCTGTTACATGTATGAATAAAAAACTGTCTTCAGTTATTCTTCCTAATGTTCTCATTTAATGATTGTGATAAAAATACTTTCCCATCAAAAAATCCAAAATAAATTAAGAAGCTCGTTTTTCCCATAGATTCTTTGTGGTTTCTGCAGTGCCACAATACCTTCTGTCATTGCATTTGTAGTGGTCTCATCAGAACTGAGGTTGTCTCCCAAGTGGTAGGCTGGAAGTTCTTCACCTCCAGGCATTGTGGGGCAGCATTTGTCCTCTATTCCCACAACTCACTATGTTTTCTGGAATAATATGTGTAGCCCAAGCAGATGCAGATGCTGAAATGCCAGTTGTTTTGCATATTCTATGAGATGTTGGTTCTATCTTTTAAAAATATATATATATTTTTTAATTTCAGAAAAGAAAGGAGAGGGAGATAGAAACATCAATGATGAGAGACAAGAGGATCCTCTTGGGGACTGAGCCCAGTGCCTTAACAGGGAATCAAATCTTCAGCTCCTGGTTCATAGGTAGATGCTCAACCATTGATCCACACAGGCCAGGCAGGATGTTAATTCCATAATTTGCAATCAGTAGTAGAGTTCAAAGGAGGGCTTTCTCTTTCTAGGCAACAACCTTGCTGTTCCCTGGCCATAGCCAAGAAGTCCAGATTGCACAGATTCTGACAAGTTAATATTCTTTTTTCCCCTCTTCTTTCCCCATATAGTCCACTTCAGGATGTACCTCTGGTGTAGAGTTAGTTGAAAGACATCTGTAAACCACAGCGAAGTGGGGGAATAGGTGCCATTGCCCTGGAGGTATGGTCACAGCCCCAGGTTTGTATGCCCAAAATGGACTTGGGCTAAAGGCCCCAGAATTGCAGGTGACATGTAACACATGAGAGATTCTCAGCCCAATGGGGTTTTTGTTTCTTCTTTCCCAGTGTTTATCCAATTGTAAACTCTGTACACTTATTTAAAGAACTAGAGGTCCATTGCACAAATGTATATGCAAGAATAGACCTTTCTTCTCCTGGCTGCTGATATTGGTTTTCCTCTGGCAGCTGGGACCCAGACCTTTGCTCTGGCTGCCGCCTTCTACCTTTGCTCCAGCAGGAGCACTGCTCTTATACTCTCTCTGTCCCCCGCCCTCCCTCTCATAGCAGACATCCTGTCCTGCCAGGACACTCTGCACCTGCATATGCAAATTAACCTACCAGCTTAGTTGGGTTAATTTGCATACCCACTCCTGATTGGCTGGTGGACATCACAGAGGTATGGTCAATTTGCTTATTTCTCTTTTATTAGTGTAGATGCTATCCTTGTTATTAGAAAGCCAGAATGAGAAGTTCCTGAGTAATCCATTTGATATAAAAAAATCACTGTTGAAATGTATAATTGCTATTTTAAGTAAAATATGAAGAATATAATGATTTTATTTCTTGCAAAGCTAGTTCATCTTTTCTCTCATTTTTGAACTTATAATTTTGGCTTTAAATTCAAAATCAGTGCTTCCTGCCAAAATGCACAGTCTCTATTTGAGCCTGAATAGCTCAGAATAGTTGTGTGTGTTTTTTTTTGTTGTTGTTTGTTTGTTTTTTCAGTATAAAGGAGAAATTCCTTGTTCCATTTTGCTGCTGAGCTCAAGATCCTTAAAAGCCAGTTTTGGTTTACTGTGACTTATCTGAGGTTTTTCACTGCATCCAAATCCATTCTTACTTTGTACATGTTCTCAGAAGAAGATGTTTTAGGAGAGTGCACATGCCATGAACACTACTTGGATGGGCTTGTCTTACACCCTGGGCATCATGAAATCCCCAGAGAAGACTGTTTTTGAATTGCATGAGTAAGTTTTATTGAATTACATTCTGATTTCTTGATGAAGAACCTCATCTGTATTGTACTTTCCATGAGCAATGCAACCAATACCATTTGGATACATCTACAGGTCATCTACTGCATAAGTTAGCTTTTAGGTAAGTCAGGATTGAAATATCACATTTCTCCACTGAAGTGTCCCTGGCTCCAAGCTGTTGGCACAGAATGTCATTAATCAATGAGAGAAAGAGGTGGTGGCCAGGGGACTGCAGTCATTTATAGACTATTGTAGGCAACCTGAAGCCATAAGCCCAGATCTAGCAATTCCTTCTTTGTTCCAAATTTTTCATCTGAGTTTATAGAAATCATAACATGCTTCATCCAGTGCTCCAAAGCCACAAACACATACTCAGCTAGACTTCATGTTTAGCCTAATGGCTGCTGAATGAAAGAAGAGTCAGAAGGAGGGTGATGGAGGTAGAATTGGGTCAAATAGACAAGGAAAGAAGTAGACTTGACTTCAGGTGGTGAACACACAATGGGCAATACACAGTGTTATAGAATTGTTCACTTGAAACTTGTTTAGTTTTAACCAATGTCACCCTAATAAATTTAATATATTTTTTTTGTTGTTGTTTTTTTAGAAAAAAAAAAAGAAGTTTGCAGGTGTGGCTGTGGGGCTGGCTAGTGTAGCTGGTGTACCCAGATTGAGGGACTAGCCACTCTCAGTGGGGCTGGGACTGCACTGGACTAGGCACAGCATGTGGGCCACAAAAGTCCTGGACTCTGACCCCATCCTCCCTCTGGAGCCATACCCGTGCCTCATACAGTTGGACAAGCCTGTTGGAACCCAGCTGCTGTATCTGCCATGTACCTGGAGCATTGGTTTGACAGTTGAACCAGGTTGTTTACCAGATTGATACATGTTATCCCTTTTTGGCACCAGCGTTATTCTGATACATGGAGCAGACTGTACTAGTACATAATGACATATGGGCCTGCAAATATGATAAAAAAGTTTACAAGAACAGAAAATTGCCCAATAGCTGCTAGAGACATTTCAACTTTTCAGCCCTTCTTTTTTTTGTGTGTGTCAGGGGACAGCTAACCCTGGCACTGTTCTTCTGTGTCTGAATTACTACAATATAGCTCTTGGAACAGCCTTCCTACTTCTTGTCATCACCTACCCACTAATGAAAAGAATTATGTATTGGCCTCAATTAGCCCTGGGGTTCACTTTTAATTGAAGAGCTTTACTTGGATGGTCTGCTGTCAAGGGCTCCTGTGATCCATTTGTTTGCCTGCTTCTTTATTTTTCTGGAATTATGTGGATGCTAATATATGATACTATCTAGTCCTATCAGGACAAAAGAGATGATGTGCTGATTGGATTAAATCCATGGCACTGAAGTTCTGTGAAAACACCAAGTGGTGGCTCATTGGCCTCAGTGTAATGATGTTGGGGCACTAACCCTGGTAGAAATATACAGTGCTTGACTGCACCCTATTCCACTGCTCAGGCTGCTGTTGGAGCCCACCTAACTCACTGGATATAAGCTCTAGACAGCCACAGATCTGAGGACTGTTGGGATAAATTTGCCTCCAACTGAACATTAGGACTAATAGTTCTTATTTTTTTACTTTTATTTTTATTTTTTGGAATTGTCCTAGAGAACTTATGGGGAAAAAAGAAATATATGAAACAAAGAAAAAATATATTTAGTAGAATAGAAAATTAGCAAGTAAAGTTTACCTAGGAATTTTTAAATCAAAAATTCAAGAATGTTTTTACAAAACATTCTTAAGTCTTGTTACTACATAATTCGATTTGAATAAGTCTTACAGTATGTCAAAGAATTAAGAATCAGAAGATGAAGACAGAGCATATTTGCCTGGATTTTAGTTCAAGTATTTAACAACAAAATTCTTCCTCTGTCACAGAAACCTGGAACTCCTCAGGATTTGAGGTAACCTTGAGTATTTAAGTTGATGCTTTCTTCTGCTCATTATAATTCTTATCTGTATTTATGGACACTGTATGGATTTTGGCACTTTAGAGGAAACCTCGTCTAAACGAATGTCTGTAGGAAAAAGGGACTCTCTTTTTAGGGAAAATCAGAGACCACAGCAGGGGTTAGGTGGGAGAAGAAGTTTCTGGTCCTATATGTAGGTCTAGATTTGAGATATTCTGCTGCATAGAGGTGAGGATGAGTTGTGTATATTAAGTATTTTGTGCCAGGCAGTGTGCCATGTGCTAGGAATACGAGGATGATTGGGTGCCTCTGTCTATCAAGTGTCATTAACTCTGATGGGAGAGGTGACAGACAAAACATTTCAATGCAATTTGATCAGTGTTATGCAAACTGCTAATTGCTGTCCCTGAAACTATTCCCTCTTTGTAGTTTTTAGAACCTTGCCTTCATTCAGGCTACAGGGTGTCCAACTAAATTCTCCTACCCCTGGCCCCAGGCTTCTGTCATGCCAGGTGTGGCTGTGATATATCTGATGAGTGGGATATGCCCAGAGCTTTGAGGGGGCTTCCATTGGAGCTGTCCTGATAAAGGGGGATGATCACAAGGGACACTGCCCTCTCCCTTTTTCCTACTTTGAACATGAACATAATGCCCAATGATGCAGCAATCATTTTAAAAAATAAAATAGTTTATAGTAAAGGTTTACAACATGAGGTTTAGCTATGCATGTACATAGTGAAGCGATTACTATGGGCAAGCTAATTAAATATCCATTTTCTCACATAGTTACTACACTTTTTTTTTTTTTGTGGCCAGAGCACCCAAATTCTCTCTTAGCGAATTTCCAATATACAATACAGTATTATTAACTATAATCGTCATGCTGTACATTAGAGCTCTGGATTTGTTAGTCTTATATAGTGCAACTTTGTACCCTTTGACCAATATCAGCCCCCTCTTCCTTGTCCCAGCCCTACTCTCTGCTTCTATGTAGATTCCACACATAAGTCAGATCATGCAGTATTTTTCTTTCTGTGTCTGGTTTACTTCACTTAGATTAATGTCCTCTAGGTTTATCTACAGTGTGTCCCCAAAATATATACACACTTTAATAGCCGTTAACTCAGTTTTGAAAATGAAATGTATTTTAATGAACACTGCCTTTATAATTATTCCAAGTGTGTGTATACATTTTTTGGGACATCCTATATCTTGTTGCAAAAAGCAAGGTCTCTTTTCTTTTCAAGGCTGAATAATATTCTTTCTTTATCTGTATGTGTACCACAGCTTCTTTATTTATTCATCCATTGATCAGCAACCATTAGCTGATGTGACCATGAAAGAGACAAATATGAGGGGAAAAGTAAGAGAATGTTGGAGATGCTAGCTCTGCTATCACAGAGTTCCTGAATCCATCTATGCCAGCTGCTGTAAAAATCCAAAATCTTCTGCCAAAACCGGTTTGACTCAGTGGATAGAGTGACGGCCTGCAGACTGAAAGGTCCCTGGTTTGATTCTGGTCAAGGGCATGTACCTTGGTTGCGGGCACATCTCCAGTAGGAGATGTGCAGGAGGCAGTTGATTGATGTCTCTCTCTTTCATCAATGTTTTCAACTTTCTATTCTTCTCCCTTCCTCTCTGTAAAAAATCAATAAAATATATTTAAAAAAATCCAAAATCTCCTTGTGTGAGAAGAATATACCTGTATCTATTTTGAGCTGCTTTAAGGAAGGTTTTCTGCTACTTGCAACCAAAGATGTTCCTAAATAAGACAGCTCCTATAGGCGTGAAGAAAAGATATATTTTTTTCAGAATACTAAGCAGCTGAGAGGAAGCACTGTGCCCTCTGTTAGGTGGGAAGAGTGCTTGGCCAAATGCCTCTTAATTTTTAACAAGAACATCATACTCATCCATCACCTATACTTCACAACACCACTCAGAATGCAGTTAAGAGAGACAGAGAACTTGGATGGACCTGCCTCATGGGAGATTCTAGTCTAATTTGAGACATACACCTCTAGAGTCTTCCATGAACTCAAGACAGTCTGCAAGCAAGGGCCAAACTAGTTAGTATGTCATGTGAGTGACTCCATGTGTTGGGGGATCTAGGCTGGGAACTCAGAGTTTCCTCTGACTTAGATCACACCAGAGCCATCCTCCATCCACATTTCAGGTTGAACCCTTGCCATATTTTCCAGAAGCATGGCCTTAGAAACCCTGTCTGAGGCCAGATTCACAGATATACAGCTGCCAAGATTAACAAAGTGGTAGACAGTCTTTTTGCTGCCCTCGCAACTCCCAAAGAGATGCCTGCTTTTTCCAGTATTCACTTCTCTCTCTGCCTTGCCCTTTTCTTTCTCAGGAATAAGTTGAGAGTCTTACAGATGGTTTTGGAGAAAATAACTGTTTATTCTGAAACAAGCAGTTGGGAGACACATTCCTGCTCCCTTCCTCTCTCTCCCAGAATTCTTGGCCTGCCTTGGCCCTGTCTCCAGGAGATCATGATGCTGCTGCCTCACTCTGCAAGTCCCCATACCTTTCAGCAGTCCTGCTGGCAGCCTGGGCTGCTGGCATTTACATTTTTCTTCTAAGCAGCTTGGCAAATTCGAGCCTTTGATTTTCTGTTATAAAGCCTGGCGTTTAATATCTAGGCTGAAGGGAGCATTCAGCATTGTGCCCATGAAACCACAGGCCTCAGGCAGTTCTTCCACCCTTTCACCCATGCTTACTTGTAACCTCCAAGATGTGGCTCAGGATGCAAACAAACCACTGGAGTGAGCTGGTTTGAACTGGAGCCCCATTCATGGGGAGGTGAGGCAGGACAAGTGGGGTGCCCACAGACATGATTTGGCATTGAGTACTGGAAGAGAAGCCTTGGAGGATACATGAAAATGCTGTGCCTATGATCCTATATAATAAAAGGGTAATATGCAAATTGACAATGGTGGAACCACTGGTTGCTATGATGCACAATGACCACCAGGGGGGCAGATGCTCAATGGAGGAGCTGCCCCCCCCTTGGGTCAGTGCACTCCCACAGAGGGAGCTCCGCTCAGCCACAAGCCAGGCTGATGGTCATGGCAGTGCTCAGGATGTCTGACTGCAGTTTAGGCTCCTCAGTTGGATATCCCCCACGGGCTCCCAGACTGCTAAAGGGCACAGGCTGGGCTGAGAGACTCCTGCCCTGCTTGAGTGCACAAATGTCATGCATCAGGCCTCTTAAAATAAGGGCAAGCACAGTTTGTGTTCCTTCATTTAGTTTCAGTGGATTGGTGGCAGATAAGGAGACCAGGGATTTTAAAGCAATTGCTTAGCCAAAGCTAATCTTCTTGTTCAAAAATGAAAATAACCATTGGGACAAAAGGCAAGTGACATTTGACATTCATGAAACCAGGCATGTGTTAAAACATGGTCTTGTCTTTAGGTTTTCATTTCTACTGAAATAAGTGGTAACCCCTGAGTAAGATTTATTTTTGCTTCTGCCTAAAATTCACTTTGTTTATCCTTCTGAGTTTTAGTCTCTTCAGCGGTAACTTGGGCATAAATATAATACGTTCTTTCAAGAGTTGTTTTGAAGCTCATATCAACTGATGAGTCTGAAAGAAATTTATATTTTCACAAGTCCTTTTTCCCTCCCTCTCTCCTCCACTGTTTTCTCTGTTTTCCTTCCTTTTTTCACTAAATTCTCTATTATCCACGAACCAAATAAGAATAGACTGTCATAAAGCAGAAGGCAGGAAGGCAAAGCTCAGAGAGACATAAGTCATTATCCATTTCCAAACATGACTAGCTATCTAGGCAGAGTGGAGACAGAGCTGCTTAAACTGTTAGTCTGTGATGCATTTTGGTCACTTTAGCCTTTACAGACTTTTAGGGAACCAGCTCTCAGATTTCAGAATCCACAGGGTAGACACACTCCATGTACTGGGTATATCCCTCCTCTCTCTCTCTCTCTCTCTCTCTCTCTCTCTCTCTCTCTCTCTCAGGGGAGGCTTGAGTCTAGAGGCAAGAACAGAGACAACTGGACAACACAGAATGGGTAGGTGCATCCTTTTGAAAAACTGCGGCTACATATAACTAGAACTTGATTTTAGAGCTACAGAGAAAAGGGTACATGGTTCTAATATTCAGCAATATCCGTTTCTGTGATCCCATGTCCTTTGAAGTCAGGCACTGAGTAGAGGGACTAGAGGGGGCCAATGAAATATGAACAAGAGTGCCATGTATTACTTATAATCCCAATGACTGGTGTGGGACTCTCCTGCTCAGTCTCTCTTTCTCTGTCATGCTAACCAATAGGGCCATGTGTTTGAGATGCAGTTGCGGGGAGCAGAGAACTCTCTCTGCAAGGCTTAATTGCAGAGGCATCACAGGAGGAACAGTTGCCCTAGAGAGTGTCTTGCTTTGTGGAGGATTTTGTGTGAACAATAAGTCAACTTTTGTATTGGGTGGGGGAGCATAGCAGCATGTGGAGAGCAAACTTAAAGTTCTTCTTTTGGTGGCTTTCCTTACACGCTGCCCACTTCTAAGCAGCCAAACCACCGCGGAGTGTCCCACTTCTCTTTTGTTTTTCCTCTATCCCAAGCCCAGAGTAGCAGCTGTGTGGAGGGTTGCAGCTGTTGGAAATGAAGTGGGGGAAATGTCTACTCCCCTTCCCTTCAGAATTAGTCTTGTCACATAAATGGTTTACATACTGGTGGTCTCCACAGATGCCAAGCATGTGTTCTCAGGTGCTTCCCCTATTCCACGTGCAGCCCCATCCCAATGCATAGACAGGAGCCACAGACCCCCCAGAGAGCCAGAAGGCATTGTAACACTTCAGGGAGCCCTGGGTCCTTTTTGGAAATGAGCAGACCTGATGTGCGCCACCCACACATCCAGCTGTTGCAGAACCGATGCAGCCACAAGCAAAGAGAATCTGCAGAGCTATTTCCTGGCAAGAGATGATGAATGTGGTTTGGTCTTTTTCCTTTTTCCAGAGTATGAAAATGGTATATCTCAAATGACTTAGAAAGGTATAGTGTGCCTGAAAGGTAGTTTGGTATTCCTGTGGATTTGCTTACCATACCTTTTCCTCAAATATATTCTATTCCTAAGGTTTTTAGAATTTGTATAATCATATTGATATGGACACCATTTTAGCTTAAATGAGTGTAATCATAGATTAATGTAAGTTTCCATAGCATTTATTCATATTTAAATACATGTAAAATGTAATAATTAAAATTTATAAACTGATTAAAAGATGTTAGCATTAAAAAATGTTCAAGCCGAGACCAGTTTGGCTCAGTGGATAGAGCGTCGGCTTGTGGACTGAAAGGTCCCAGGTTCAATTCCGGTTGGGCATATCTCCACTGTGGGGTGTGCAGGAGGCGGGAGATCGATGTCTCTCTCTCATCGATGTTTCTGACTTCCTATCTCTCTCCCTTCCTCTCTGTAAAAAATCAATAAAATATATTAAAAAATATATGTTCAAACCTAAAAAATGGAAGTTTTAAGATACATTACCAAATCATATCTTCCCAGGAAAGTTCTTGTCCTTTATTACTTTTCTTTGTGTCTTTAACTATACAACAGGGTTATTGAGTAGGTGGTGTTGGAGTAAACCAATATATCTAAGCCTCTGGCTATTGAGTAGTATTGCTGCTCATTAAATTTGTTAAAAATATGGACAGAAGTTACTGACATTATCTTCAATTTTATATTCATATGAATCCAAACGATGAAAAAGTTTTGCCAAGATTGTTTTATATGCACTTATTCCATTTAATAAATTTACGAAGTTTTTGTTTCTTTCTACTAACTAAATTGCATTCCTTTAATTCTGGAACAAATTCTAGCTCCATTTTTCTGACCCAGGGGTAAAATAATCTAACTAGAAATGAAAGGACAATGATCATTCTGAACTTTAATATAATTAATTACACTTTCTATTGGACATCATGGCCCAATACTGATTGGTGATAAGCACAATCACCATGGTAGGGTTTGGATGAGTCCCCACTTATGTTGAATTGGAACACATAAATGCACATTTCTGTGTCCAGTTCTCATTTACTCAAATTTCATCTTTGGAAATGACATCCTGACTCATTAGGATCAATTTCAGATGAAAATTAAAATATAGATATTAAATTAAAATGTAGATTTGGGGTGAGTTCTTCCCTTCACTGTGCTCAGACAGCCTTCATTACTTTGATAGAAAAACTTGCCTGCACGTATGTGGACAAGATTTGGCCTCAGGTGGTTGGATCCAAGTGGTAGTCATGTACCAAACTGGAAATTGCTTAGTCTATTAATGAATTCTCAAATTCTTCACTGTAGGCATCTTTTTGTATGGGCTTCCAGTTGAGACTAATAAAGCCTAAAAGGACTCTGAAATCTGTAACATGAAGTACCCAACTCTTTAGCTGGATGAGAGACAAGGTGCTAATTGCGTATGTCTCAACATCTGACCATCTTAGAGAGTCTGCAAAGGTTAGTACTTGTCTGAAGTCTCTAAAAGAGGAATTGTGTAGCTTGACTCAATAGAAAGAATTGGTCTTAGTCTCCATTGACCTTAGAAAGCAATGGAGACTAGATTAAGAGAGGGAAATCAGAAGTTTCTCATTAATGAAGCATTCTTGTCCCCCCTCTTACATCCCTTTACACAGATGGCTAGCTATGAAATCTTTTCTTCCTTGCCGAAATCGGTTTGGCTCAGTGGATAGAGCATCATCCTGTGGACTGAAAGGTCCCAGGTTCGATTCCCATCAAGGACATGTACCTTGGTTGCTGGTACATCCCCAATAAGAGGTATGCAGGAGGCGGCTGATTGATGTTTCTAACTCTCTATCCCTCTCCCTTCCTTTCTGTAAAAAATCAATAAAATATATTAAAAAAATAAAGAAATTATTTCTTCCACTTGTTTGTTTTCAGTATCATAGACTGAACTGCTTATTGAAAAGTTTATTAGCAATACGCTATAAGCCTTTGAATGTTATATAATAATCTTAATAAAAATTTATTTTTAAAAGAATATTTCTTTTTTTAATTTTTCTATAACAGTTTACATTTAATATTATTTTGTATTAGTTTCAAGTGTACAGCACAGTGGTTAGACAAATACTTTACAATACCTACCTGGCACTGTACATGGTTATTATAATACAGAAATTCATGCACTGGGAACATGGGAGAAGGGGTGCATACAGCCTGTTCAGTTGTCTGTTTGGTTGTGACAGTTGCTTAGGCTTTTATATTTATAGATATCTGCCATGTTTCAGGTAGAATACTGGATTAGGGATATCAATGTGTTTAGATTATTTTCCCTGCCATAGAAGGATGCAAAAGCAAGAGATAGTAATGAGGTGAGGCTGAAATACATGTAGTTTAGAATGCTATAAGATCAAGAAAATAAATTATCTAACTATGTTTAAGGAGGTTAGGGAAGGATTCACAGAAAATGTAACATTTGAATTGGGTTCATTGTCTAAGAAGAAAGGTAGGTAGAAGAAACAACATTATACATTTTGAGTGCCAATTAATTTAAAGTTTCTGAAATATAGGTGGAGAGATAAGATTACAAAGATAGGCGAGGACTATGATGGTCTTTGTAGACTATGGCCAGGGAATTTATAGTACATCCTTAGTGGACTTTATATAGTTTAATTAAAAAAGGACTAATATTTTTATTGGAATGTCCACATTATTACATTACAAATATAAAAAATATTCTTTATTCTCAAGTTTGTGAATTTGTGAATTACTATATTAATCTTTGTATTGGTATCTAAAATTAACTCATTACTTCAGCTCATCTATGTGATCAAAGTTACCTTCCTAATGTAGCAAATCTCCTGCCTGATCTTCAAGTCATTTCATAAAAGTACCAGTCCCTACTTCCCATTAGGGAACCTAGTGCACCTACTCAGTAGTTTAACTCCAAAGCATTGAGCATGATTCATTTCTTGGAGTTGTGCTTGACTTTCGTGTAATTGTTACAAATACACAGACACAGGGAATATCCTTGAGATTTTTCCATTGTGTAACCTCGTGCTGAAAGCTTTCAAAATGAGCAGAGCTGGCATGCAGTTTCTTTCACTTTCCTATGCCATCTTGGTGTTGCCAACAACCCTAACTGCTGAACAAGGTAAATTTTGATAGTCAAAGAGCCAAAGGGTTCTATGGTCTTAACTTTTCAGTGTGAGTTCAATTTGTTGTATGTTCTGATAATAAATACAGTACCTTTGGAAAAAAAGCAAGCCTAAATGAATAACCAGGATTCAAAGTGCATTAACAAGTTGGAAATATTTTGGTCATTGTTTCTGGATGCTTTAAAAGAAAACTGAGTAATGCATGCTCTTTATTCTGTAACTGTAACATTTATGCAGGATTTATAAACTAGAATATGCTTACAGCATACTTAAATTTAATCTAAGCTATAGTAATGTGGTATTTTGTTTGAGTATGCAACCCAATCTTAATCTAGATTAATTAACTTTATAGCTAAAGCTGTAAAATGCAGTTTTTAAATTAAAAAATGGATAAGATGGCCTTGATCATATTGCTCAGTGGTTAGAGTGTTGTCTCATCCATTAAAAAGTCACGAGTTTGATTCCCAGTCAAGGGCACTTACTTGTGTTGCAGGTTTGATGTTCAGCCTCAGTAGGGGTGCATGTGGGAGGCAACTATTTGATGTGTCTCTCTCATTGATGTTTGCTACTCTCACTCTCTCCCTCCCATTAACTCTCTCTGAAAATCAATGGGAAATAATCCTCAGATGAGGATTTAACCAAAAAATAAAAGAAAAAATAAGACCAGTAAGCTATGTAAGTTATGTAATGCCTTTTAAGTAAGATTATGATGTCTCTGAGATATTGCATTAAGTACTGTAGAAGGGTAAATAAAAAGCAAAGTTTGAAAATTGTTCATTTAATGAGTAGAGAGGTAACAAATAAGAGTAAAATTAGACACAGGTAGGGGACAATTTACAAGTAAGGGCAGAGGACACCTGGAGAATGGTAGGAACTAGGATCTGGCTTGTGTGACAGCTGGCCAGCAAGCCAAGAGGGTGAGGAGGTAGTTGCATTCCACCAAAGCCTTGTCCCTTAGCCACAGGCATAATATCCAACTGTGGAAAGGAAAAGCCACAGGGCTGCTCTAACCAGGAATCTGGACCTACAACAACAGCCTCCAAAGGCTGTGGTAGTGAAAGTTGGCCCAAGCAGTGTGGTGGGGGTGAGAGTAAGGGGAAGCCACAGTTTCCTGGTTGTTTTGGTTTTGTTTTATCTTTGTTTTTATTCAATAAACCTAGAATATAGGACTTTTTGATTACAAACACTCACCCGAGGTTTCGCACAGGAAGAGAGGCATAGACTTTAGGTCCCTGAGGAATGGCTGGGGAGGGAAGTAGGTCCAGGGAGACTGGTCAGGACTCCTGCATTGGGACTTTCTTAAGCTTCTAAAACTAAGCGGCCATTTCTCCCTTGAAGAGCTAGCCCCTCCCAGTAGCCTCAAGACAGGTAACAGAGCCTGCCACACCCTGATTGTAGTTTGAGCTATACAAAGGAAACAAAGGCAGAGGCCAAGTTTATGGACCTGAGTGATTAAGACTGACCGCTGGCAAATAGGCAAAGAGAACAGATTGGCCCCACCTAATTGCAACCAAGGCTTGTGGAGAAAGACACAAGTAGAGGATCTGTGGATTGGTTGGAGCTTCAAGCAGGTTGCTAAAAGCCAAAAGACGGTGCCTGAGAGTGGTCAGTTCCTAAGTACCTAACAGAAAGCCCAGAATTATCTGACAAAACAAAAGAGTGGGGTAATAAACCAAATTGCATGAGCCATTAAAAGTCAGCTGAAGTGAACACTTCACCACTTTATTTTTTAATTTTTATTATTTAAATTTTTATTATTATTTTGTATTTATTTTTATTTACTTTTTTTGCACCTTTATTTTCCACACTTCTCTTTCTTTTCTTCTGCTTTTCTTTTCCTTTTCCTGTTTTAGTTTTTCTATTTCCTTTCTTTTTCCCCTTGTTAAAAATGGGTCTTATGTATCTGCTTTATTGATGTGTTATTATTCTATTCTCTGTTGATTTATTATTTCTAATTTCCTCTTCCCTGTTCCTACCTGATTTTTCCTTCTATTGCCTTTCACTTCACTACTCAATATTTTCTTCTTTTTTCCTCTCTTTCTCTTTTCTTCTCCTAATTTTTTAACTTGGTTCACTTTTTAAATTTAGGCCTATCTGCTCTCTCCTCTATTCTCTTTTTCAAAAATTAAAAACAAAACAAAACAACTTTTTCTTTTTTTCATTTTGTCTTCTCATTTAAAGAAAAAGTTGTTTCTTTTCTCCCTACTCTATTCTAAATCATGGTCCTTACCCTATTCATACAATTCCTCAAACTTATTTTCTCTATTTAAGCTCTGATTCTAAAGATTCTGCCCCATGTCTTCTTTTTTCTGGATGCTTTTTGTTTTGTACTTTTTGGTTTATTTGTTTGATTTCTTGTGTTTTCTCCCATAGTCTTTCTTTCCTTTTTATTTTTTTCTTTTCTTGCTAACATCCTTGTTTTCTTCTCTCTTTCCTAATTCTCTTTTCTCTGGTGGTCACTTTTATTGGGGGTTATAGGTGTCTTGTGTACATTCGTGTTCTGTTTCTTCTGTATCATGTCTTGTCATGTTGTATTTTGTGCTGTTTGGTCTGTGCCTCCACAACAGTTGACATGGCATGGTAGGGTGTGAGCCACATAATCAAACACCGTGAGAGGAGACTACATCTATGAATGGGACAAAAACATTCAATATCCAATTACATCAGGAGAACCCAAATATCTCAAGTTGGGGCCCTCTCTAGAACTCCAAGCCCAGGAGACCTGAGAGACTACACCTGGGACCCAAAAACCATCTACTACCTAAGATTAATTTAAAAAAAAATTTAGGTGGCATAGCAGTTTTATCTAATACATAGAAACAACCACAAAAGAACAGGAAAATAACCCACAAATGAAAGAAAAGGAGAATCACCAGAAAAGAAGTTAAATGAAATGGAGGCAAAAAATCCAAAGTAATGGTTCTAAGGATGCTCAAATGTCTGGATGGAAAATTTACCATGTGTAAGAATCAAGAGGAAATGAAGAATGATATAGCTGCAATAAATAACACAATGAGAGATCTCAACAGTAAACTAGAATAAGTTGAGGATCCAGTCAGTGAGTTAGAAGATAAAGTAGAAAACAACACCCAAGCAAAGAAGCAACTGGAAAATAAATTAAAAAGTAGGAGAAGAGTCTAAGGAAAACATGAAATGAAAAACATCCACATAATAGGGATGTCAGAAGGAGAGGAAGCTGAGCATGGAATAGAAAGCCAGTTTGAAGAAATAATGACAGAAAACTTCACTGGTTTGGGGAAGAAAAAAGTCACAGAAGTTCAAGAAGCACATAAAGTCTCAAACAAGATGGACCCAAAACGACTGACACCAAAACACATCATACTTAAAATGGCAAACATCAATGACAAAGTAAGAAACTTAAAGGTTGCCAGAGAGAGAGAAAGTTACCTACAAGGGATCTCCAATTAAATTATCAACTGATTTTTCAACAGAAACATATTTTTCAACCAGAAGTGAATGGAATGAAGTATACAAAGTGATGCAAAGCAAAGGATTCAATCCAAGAATACTCTATCCAGAAAGACTCTTATTCAAAATTGAAGGTGAAATCAGGAGCTTCACAGACAAAAAAAAGCTAAGAGAGTTTATTGCCACCAGCCAGCAATGCAAGAAATAGAACTGCTATAAAAAGAACTAGGAAGGGCTGAAACTGATTTGGCTCAGTGGATAGAGTGTCTGCCTGCAGACTGAAAGGTCCTGGGTTCGATTCTGGTCAAGGGCATGTACCTTGGTTGCAGGCACATCCCCAGTAGAGGGTGTGCAGGAGGCAGCTGATTGATGTCTAATTACCCCCTAACTACTCTCCTGCCAGTCTGATTGATGCATAACTGCTCCCCTGCCAGCCCATTTGCCTCTAACTGCCCTCCCTACAGGCCTGGTCCCCCCCAACTGCTCTCCCCTGCAGGCCTGAGTCCCCCTCAACTGCCCTTCTCTGCAGGCCTGGTCGTCCCAACTTCCCTCCTCTGCCTGCCTGGTCATCTCTAACTGCCTTCTCCTTCAGACTTGATTGCCCCCAATTGCCTTTCCTTGAAGGCCTGGTCCCTCCCAACTGCCCTCCCCTGCTGTCCAGATCACCCATAACTGCCCTCTCTTGCAGGCCATCTTGTGGTGGCCATCTTGTGTCCATATGGGGGCAGGATCTTTAACCACATGGGGGCAGCCATCTTGTGTGTTGGAATGATGGTCAATCTGCATATTACTCTTTTATTAGATAGGATAAAGGCCTGGTGTAGAGGTGGGGGTCAGCTGGTTTGCCCTGAAGTGTGTTCCAGATCAGAGTGGGGGTTCCCTTGGGGTGTGGGGTGGCCTGGACGAGGAGCCTGTGGTGGTCTGAAGGCCAGCCATGCCCCCTGGCAACCTAAGCAGAGGCCCTGGTATCTGGGATTTATTTATCTTCTATAATTGAAACTTTGTAGCCTGGAGTGGAGCCAAGCCTCCTACTTGCTACATGGCTGCAGCCATTTCTGTTGGGATTTATTTATCTTCTATAATTGAAACGTTGTAGCCTTAAGCCAAGGCCAAGGCAGGCCAGGGCTGTGGAAAGCTTGGCTTTCTCCATCACCAGGGGCAACCTTAGCCTCCTGCTCTCTCTAGCTCCATGGCTGCTGCCATTTTTGTTGTAATTTATTTATCTTCTATAATTGAAACCTTGTAGCATTGAGTAGAGGCCTGGGCCAGACAGGGTGTGCAGAAAGTTTGGCTTCCTCCAGGGAAACCCAAGCCTCCCTCCTGCTTTCTCTGTGGCCACAGCCATCTTGTCTGGGGTTAATTTGCATACAAACCCCTGATTGGCTGGTGGGCATGGCTGGTGGGTGTGGCTTGTGGTGTAGCAGAGGCATGGTCAATTTGCATATTACTCTTTTATTAGATACGATGCTGTCTACAAGACATCCACCTCAGAATACAGGCTCTCACATACTGAAAATAAGGGATGGAAAAGAAATTTTGAGCAAATGGAAATGAAATGAAATAGGGTAGCGATACTTATATTTGACAAAATAGACCTCAAAGTGAAGGCTGTAATAAGAGATAAGGAGGGCCACTTCATAATACTAAAGGGAGCAATTCAGCAAGAGGATATAACTCTGATAAACATATTCAGTTAATATAGGAGCACCCAGATACATAAAAAAACTTCCGGAAGATATTGAGGGACAGATCAACAGCAATACAATCATGGTAGGGGACTTTAATACCCCATTGACATCACTGGATAAATTCTCTAGATAAAAAGATCAGTAAAGAAACAGCAATCTTAAATGACTCATTAGATCAAATGGAACTAATTGACATCTTCAGAAAATTTCATCCAAAGCTACAGAATATACATTCTACTCAAGTGCACATGGGACATTTTCAAAGATAGACCACATTTTAGGATACAGTCTAAGTTTCTACAAATTCCAGAAAATTGAAATCATATCAAGCATATTCTCAGATCACAATTGCATAAAATTAGAAGTCAACTATAGCAAAAGCAACAACAACAAAAACACAACAAACAAACAATCCAACACATGGAGGCTAAATAGCATGGTATTAAACAATGACTTGGTTATCAAAGAGATAAAAGAAGAAATAAAAAACACTCTGGAAACAAATGAAAATGAAAACAAAATCCAAAAATCTATGGGACATAGTGAAAGCAGTCCTGAGAGGGAAGTTCATAACTCTACAGGCCTACCTGCAAAAAAAAAAAAAAAAGAAAGAAAGAAAGAAAGAAAAGAAAAACTGGTTATTACTTATCTAACCCTTATCTCTCTAGTTTCAAAAAAACTAGAGAGAGAGAAACAAGAAAGTAGAAGGAAGGAAATAATAAAGATCATAGCAAAAATAAATGACAGAGACAAAAACAAAATAGTACAAAGATCAATAGAACCAAAGCTGATTCTTTAAAAGTATAAGCAAGATTGATGATTCTCTAGCCAGGTTTACCAAGAAACAAAGAAAGAGGACCCAAATAAACAAAATCAGAAATGAAAGAGATAAGGTAACAATTGACCCCATTGAAAGAATTGTAAAAAATATACTATAAGCAATTTTATTCCAACAAACTGGACAACCTAGATGAAAAGGATATATTCCCAGAAAAATACTACTTCCAAAACTCAATTAGGAAAAATTAGAAACCCTGAATTGGCTAGAAATTGAAGCAGTAATAAAAAAAACTTTCAGTGGGCAAAAACCCTGGTCCAGATGGCTTTACAGGAGAGTTTTACAAAACATTCAAAGAAGAACTAACACCAATCCTCCTCAGACTATTCAAAAAAAATTCAAGAAGAAGGAATACTTCTAAGTTCTTTCCATGAAGCCAGCATTACCCTAATTCCTAAATTAAATAAAGAAAGAGATTTATAGGTTAGTATCCCTGATGAACATAGATGGTAAAATACTCAACAATATATTATCAAGTTGCACCCAGCAATACATTACGAAGATCATACACCATGATCAAGTAGGATTTATTTTGGAGATGCAAGGCTAGTATAAGATTCCCCAAATCAATAAACGTGATACATCACATAAATATATTGACAGATGAAAACTACATGGTCATATCAACTGATGCAGAAAAGACATTTGAAAAAATCTAAACACCCATTTTTAATAATAACTCTCAGCAAAGTGAGAATAGAAGGATAATACCTCAATATAATAAAAGCCTTATATGACAAACCTACAGCTAGCATCATACTTAATGGGCAAAAACTAAAACCATTTCCTCTAAGAACAGGAACAAGACAGGGATACCCACTTTCAACACTTCTGTCCAACATAATATTGGAAGTACTAGCCAGAGCAACCAAACAAGGAAAAGAAATAAAAGTTACCCAGACTGGGAAAGAAGAACTGTCATTATTTGCAGATGACCTGACATTGTACATAGAAAACTCCTAAAACCTCCATAAAAACAAACAAAAACAAAAAACTAGTAGATTTAATAAATGAATTCAGCAATGTAGCAGGATACAAAATCAACATCCAGAACTCTAAGGCTTTTTTATATACCAATAATGAACTCACAGAAAGAGAAACTAAAAACAAAACAGAACAATCCCATTTACAATTACAACAACAAAAAATGAAGATACCTAGCAATAAACTTAACTAAAGAGGTAAAAGACCTGTATTCAGAAAACTATAGGACATTGAAAAAATAGATAGAGGAAGATATAAACAAATGGAAGAATATACCATGTGCATGTATTGGTAGAATCATATCATTAAAATGTCCATACTATGCAAAGCAATATATAGATTCAATGCAATCCCCATTAAGATACCAATGGCATATTTCACAGATGTAAATTAAACTCTCCAGAAATTTATATGGAATAAAAAGGACCCCGGATAGCCATGGCAATCCTTAGCAAGAAGTACAAAATTAGAGGGATCACAATATTAGATATCAAGCCATATTATAGAGAACCCAGAAATTGACCCAAGCCATTATGCTCAATTAATATTTGACAAAGCAGGCAAGACCATAGAATGGAGTCAAGACAGTCTTTTCAATAAATTGTTTTGGGAAAATTGGACAGATACATACAAAAAATGAAACTGGACTACCAACTTTACGAAGTACACAAAAATAAATAAAAAATGGCTAAAATACTTAAACTTAAGATGAGAAGCCACAAAAATCTTGGAAGGATTCATAGGCAGCACAATCTTAGACATATTTTATAGTAATATCTTTTCCAATACATCACCTAGGTCAGTGGTCTGCACACTCATTAGTTAACAATGAGCCCCAGTTTGCTGACCACTTTTCTAGGACAATGGCAATTAAGGAGAAAATAAACAAATGGGGCTACATCAAAATAAAAAGCTTCTGCACAGCAAAAGAAACCATCAACAAAACAAAAAGGGAGCTCACTGCATCAAAGAACACATTTGGCAATGTTACATCCAAAAAGGGGTTAATCTCCAAAATTTTTAGGGGACTCATACAACTCAACAAAAGGAAGATAAAAATCCAATTAAAATGTGGACAAAGAGCCCTAACTGGTTTGGCTCAGTGGATAGAGCATTAGCCTGTGGACTGAAGGGTCCCAGATTCGATTCTGGTCAAAGGCATGTACCTTGGTTGCAGACACAACCCTAGTAGGGAGTGTGCAAGAGGCAGCTGATTGATGTTTCTCTCTCATGAATGTTCCTAACTTTCTATTCCTCTCCCTTTCTTTCTATAAAAAAATCAATAAAACATATTTTAGAAATGAGCAAAGGACCTAAATAGACACTTTTAAAAAGTGGGCATAGAGAAGGTCAAGAGGCATATAAAAAAATGCTCAGTCACTAATTATCTGAAAGATGCAAATCAAAATGACATGAGGTACCATCTCACACCTGTAAGAATAGCTATCATCAACAAATCAACAAGTCAGTTCTGGTGAGGATATGGAGAAAACTGCTGGTGAGAATTCAGTCTGGCGCAGCCATTGTTAAAAATAGTATGAAGTTTCCTCAAAAAATAAAAAAAATGGAACTCCCATTTGACCCAGTAATCCCATTTCTGGGAGTATATCCTAAGGAAACAGAAACATCAATTAGAAAGAATATATGCACCCCTATGTTCATAACAGCACAATTTAAAATAGCTAAGATTTGGAAATAGCTATTGAGTGGATTAGTTAGCAGATGAGTGGATTAAAAACCTGTAGTATATCTACACAATGGAACATCATGCTGCTATAAAAAAGAAATAATTCTTACCATTTGCAGCAGCATGGAGGGATTTGTAGAGCATTATGCTAAGCGAAATACAACAGTTGGAGAAAGATAAGTATCACATTATCTCACTCATTTGTTGTTATAATTAACAACATAAAATGATGAACAAAAATAAATCCAGAAACATAGAAGCATTGAACCAATAGTCAAACCTCAGAGGGAAGGCAGGGGAAGGTGATGAAGGTGGGTAAGAGATCAACCAAAAGACTTGTAGGTATGCATATAGCATAATCAATGGACATGGACAATAGGGTGTGAGGGCCTGTGCTGGGAGGCAGGAGCGGGCTGGGAGAGGTCAATGAAAGAAAAAGGGGACATATGTAATATTTTGAACAATAAATACAATTTAAAATAAAATAACATTTTAGTTGCGTATAGGAGCCAGACATTAATTTTATGGGCTGAGGAGAAAAGAATTAAGCTAATTTATTATTATTTCTGTTAGCCTTTGTTCACTTCACCCTAACCCTATTCATGTTAACACCCCTCCACTGATCTCCTCCCTCCCACTCTCCATTGTCTATCTATCTATATATCTATGGGTTAAAAAGATAAAGAATCAGGTGCTCAAACCTCAGAAGGAAGGTAGAGAAGGGTGGGGATAAGGAGAGATCAGCCAATGGACTTGTATGCATGTATATAAGCATAATCAATGGATGCAGACAATAGGGGTGAGGATGAGGGCATGATTGGGAGTGGGGGTGGGAGGCAATGAGGGGATAAGGACACATATATAATACCTTAATTAATAAAAAAAAGAATCATAGACTTAAAAAAAAAGATAAAGAATCTAGGATGAGGAACAACCAAGTTGAGTGAATATTTGCCTCTAGGCAACATTTGCTAGATCCTGAGAATTTTTCCCTGTGAGAAATTTAAAGATTCAGGATATATTCTTTAGACTGAATTTGATTTAGGCATTGAGCTATTTCTAAGGAGAAAGATAAAAGAGCAGTTGATTCTTAGCAGTTGTAGGAGGCTAGAGAGACAAATTGGAACCATTTTAAGAGCTTCTTCAAAAGCAAGGCCAATTTACCATATGTAAGTGTGACACTGGCTCATTTCTAGAGACTTACAGCAGCGCTGAAGGGAGATAGGGAAGGTAGTCCAAAAGTTTCAAAAAGGCCAAGTGAAATCCAAAGTAAATCAGGGAGAGAGAGCCTGCCTAAGTACCAGACATTTGCTAGAGTATTATGATGCCTGGAGTAGGAGGCTGAAAATTGAGTTGGAAATTTATGAGCAACAGAACTAGAAATCATGTAGTCTTTCAGGATGGAGGAGAAAGAGACCAATTAGACTCTCAATCAGAAAGCTTGAAATAGCCCAGCCAGGTTGGCTCAGTGGTTGAGCATCGACCTATGAACCAGAAGGTCATGTTTCAATTTCTAGTTAGGGCACATGCCTAGGTTGTGGACTTAATTCCCAGTGTGGGGAATGCAGCCGATCAATGATTATCTCTCATCATTGATGTTTCTATCTCTCCCTCCCTCTATCTTCCTTTTTGAAATCAATAAAAATATGAAAAAAGCTTGAAATAACCATTTTCAAGAAAGAGGGCTGACATATGTGGACCGAAACCTGCTCTGCCATTCATCTCTAGCCCTGGTCAGTTACTGATTGAATAGAATGATAAGCTTCTTACTTGAGCTGCATAACAGAGGAAAGGAGAAACCCTCCCAGGTGAAAGAAAACATCATTCAGATCATCATTACTTTTATATGCAATGTCTGACACAATCAAATATTACCATATATGCAAAAAGACATAAAAATATGTTCATGGGTGGAAGACTCAGTATTGTAATGATATTAATTCTGTCCAAGTAAGCCTACAATACTAATTGAAAATACCAGGATGGCCCTGGTTGAGTGGTTCTATTGGTTGAGCATCATCCTATACACCAAATGTTTGCTAGTTCAGTCCTTGATTGGGGCTCATATAGGAGACAGCCAATTGATATGTCTCTCTCACATCAAAGTTTCCCTTTCTCTCTCTTTTCCTCTCTCTGTAAAATCAATAGAAAACATATCCTTGGGTGATATGAACCCCACCAGGATTCTTTTTGTTAAATGGAAATTGAAAATGCAAAGGGTCAAGGATATTCAAAGAATACTTGGAGAAGAACATAGCTAGAGGACTTATGTACTAGATATTAAGATATATTATAAAGTTGTAGTAACTAAAACATTGTAGCTTTGGTTATAAGATAGACAAAATGACCGTTGGGATATATTACAATCCAGAATTAGACTTACATATATAGTCACTTGACTTATGATAAAAAAAAACAAAAAACATCTGTAGTAAGGAAGGCATAGACTTTTAAACAGGGTACAAAAAAAAGAACATTTATAAAACAATAATAATAATTCAATTTATATCAAAATTAAGAGTCTCTGTAAGAATCTCAAAGTACTTTTATCCAGAATACAGAAAGCACTACAGAAACCAGTAAGAAAAAAGACAGATAAACCAATAGAAAGTGAACAAGGCTTGAGCAGACCATTTAAAACAGAAAATATTCAAATATCAAATAAACTTACAAACACTATTAAATTTATTATTTATCAGGGAAGTGAAAGTTAGAAACCACCATATGACAATATGACACATTTAGAATGACTGAAGCTGAGGAGGGAGAAGACTGAGCACTCATGAGGCTGCTGTGAGACACTGATGGGAGGAGTGCAAATTTGTCCAAGCACACTAGAAACCAGTAAGGCAATATATACTAGGCCATACCATGTCTAGATCTACAAGCAACAGAAATGTATACATAGCTTTATCAAAAGCCATGTACCAGATGATCTTAGTCATACTCCATAAGAGTAAAAACCTGAACACAGAAGTGCCTATCCAGAGTAGACTGGATTAATAAATTGTGGTATCTTCACAGAATGGAATACTGGATAGCACCATACCACTGACAAGTTTTCACCTCGGGACTTTATTCAGAAATGTGTATTGCTTATAGAGCATGTCTAATACACTTGGAACGCATGTTCCAGAAAGAAACAAGAAGCCCTGTAACTCCAGGGAGGGTATCATGTGCCTCTTTGGGGAGGGGTTTGGCTTGAGAGAGGTAATATTGCTATCATTTGCCAATTCTGTTTTAATTGTTTCAGAGTTTGGCCTTCTGTCACCTGGGACTTGGGTGGTATGTTCCTTTAAGCATAGAGTGACCACAAATAATCAGTCCCTTCAGGCACTTTAATGGCATTTACCCCATAGTTTTATCCAATGGGATAGAATTAAAGTAAGTTTAGATCCTGAGACTCTCTTTTGGAGGGAGGAGTGGGATGGGGAGATAGAGCCAGAAAACATACCCCCAGATGTTTGAAGAGAACAATCTCATGTGAGGAGTTTTACATGAAAATTTGCCCCTGAGGTTGAAATTACAAATTTGGTATTCTTCAATGTGGCATGTAACAAGCATTGAGGGAAAAAAAAACAAGAGGAAGGATGGGTTGGTTTTTATCCCCTGACAACGAATTTAACATAGAACTTCGAGCATTAACTTCATTGCAGTCAAACTAAGCTTTGTAGTGCCTTTTTAAGGGCCAACCAATTCTACCACCAAATAAAACATTTTTTCTTTTATCCACATTACTATACTACTGACAAGCCTTCACCTCAGAACTCATCATTCAGAAATGTGCAGTTGCTTCCAGACTGTGTCTGATGTTGTTGGAGTACATGTTTCACAAAGAAAAATGAGGCTCTGGCTGGATAACTCCTTGGAGGACCCTGTTCATCTCTCTGGTGAGGGCTCTGGCCTATGAAAGGCACTGTTCCTGTCTGTCATTTTCCAGTTCAGCCTTTGTTATTCTCATATGGCTCACTGGTTTCTGAGCAGAATTTGGCTTTCTGACAGCTAGAGACTTAGAGTGTCCCTTTAGTCACAGAGCAACCAAAGTGATCAGTTCCTCAAGACATTTTAATGATGTTTTTATACGAAAAAATTTCAGCTTTAAGAACATTAATCATATTGACTCTTTTTCACAGTCCATGGCCTAGAATGGGCATCAGCAATCACAGACGTGGCTATTTTAGGAAAGTTGGGAGAAAACAGTGCTGGTGGACAAATAAGTTGCCCAAGTTATTAAGAGTTGGAGGGAGTCCCGATACAGTCTGGGTTAGGTTCCTGCTACTTAACCACTGTTTCTGGTAATGCCACTTATTATGGCTGCACAGGGGGCCACTGGGCCTCAGGAATCTGACACCACAATGTGAGAGAGGAAGTCCAGGTCCTACCAAAGAGGTGATGTTTCAGCGTAGCCTCATGTGGCCTCTTGTACCTGGCCCCTGTGCCAGTCTGCAGGCAGCTGGAGTACCAGCTAGTCCTTCCCATGTCTATATAAAGTTTCTTGGCCTCCAGTAGGGAAGCCACACTCAGGACTTTGGGGTTATTTATCAATGGTTTCAGAGCAGGCTCAACTGTCTTTACTTCTCACTTATGTAACTCCCACAAAAGCAAGTTTCTCCAAATAGAGTGAAAAGACAACAGTGGAGAAACATTGGTATTCCCAGGTAGTCTATTAATCGCTGAGAATCCCTGGAGGTAAAAAAATTTTAGACATGGAAAGATCTTGAATATAAAATCCTCTAAATCTTTTAGTTTAGTTATCCAAGGTAATAGAGATAGTTAGCAATATTGGAATGAAGATTTTTTTCAAGGTTGAGGTTTCTAATTGTTGTTTTCTTCTCTCTCATTCTCTGCCTAGATATAATTAAAACACATACTTACCATTGGGTTTTGGTTAGGAAAATTATATTCTCAAAATCCTCTTTATGTGCTCATACTACTGAAATTATGCAATCTTAAGTAAACTTTTTCCCCATGCTTATTTATTAGGTCCAAGGATTGTTTCCTCTTGGCTATGGCATATCCATCATTCTTGAGTTCCCCCACCTTAAAAATTAAGGAATTTTTATCTCCCTCCCTCAGTTTGCCTGGCAGCATCCTTAATAGAAAACAAACAAGCTGTTAATTGGTGAAAAAAAAGAAAGGAGAAAAAAATCTTCAGAAATTGTGTTTAGCCGCATCTGGCCTTAGAAAAACATGGGAATCGGTGATCAAGTACATTCAGCAGGATGGCTGCCTTTCAAGGGAAACAGTATCTGGATATGTCTATGTCTAGACCACAGAGGAAAAAATGTTTCCTTGCTAATTAACCCATAGAAAGCAGAACAGGCCCTCTGAGAAACATAGACAGAGAAGACTTGGAGATTTGGTCTCTGAAGATTCAGCCCTCAGAGTATATTGTTGGTGATATACTTATAAAATCTTGTTCATTAGTCTGTATCTCAGTATTTAGATCCAGAGTCTATAAAGAGTGAAAAATGGATGGTGCTAAGAAGCCATTTCTTTCCTTAACCAGCTCATAGTATTTTTCATTTTACTGTTTCCACTTCACTCCCCACTTGCCTGCCACTGCTAAGGATCTTGTGAGCAACCTCCTTCCTCCTACAGTATAAAGGAGGGACTCTGAAGTCTGGACCTGAAGGGAATTTTCATTGAGAATTAAAAGACAAGACAGGTGGTTTATCTGTGTCCTGGAGGGAGAATTTATGTTAACTCTGGTCAGAGTATGAATTGTGATTCAATGTGATAATCTGTCTTTGAGTTTTACCTCACTATTTGCAAAAGCTGGATGTGAGTTGATGTGCATCATTACCCAGCTAGATAATTTAACTTCAAAAATTATTTTGTGTGATAGATCACAGAATAGCCCAGATTGCAATGAAATATACTGAACTTGTGTGCATTTATACGTTAACAGTCATAGAAAAGGAAAGTGATCCTTTTATGTTCAAATTTCCTAAGAATAATTAGCATATTTCTTCCAGGAACATTTGTGAAATGCTGCTACATGCTTACAGAGGTATTTAAAATCATGGGGATCTGAAGAGAAAAATACATAGTGCCTACTTTTAAAATGTCTATATAGAGAAATAAAATAAATACAAGAAGAATTTAAACATTATAATATCATATAAATGATATAGCAGTATTGAGAAGCACACAGTAGAAGCATGACTAGTTTGGGTTTGAGATAGTTGGAAAATGAATTTTACAAACTTCATTCAGTTAACTGTTGAAATCATGATACAAGGAGTGTTCAAACAGCTACAAATAAAATCACTCAAACTAATGTCCTAATTTTTTTCTTTCACTTTCATACCTAAGCCTTTCTCATATGCAGACATAATTTTAGGAATCTCCCATGGAGGCTGAGTCCATTCACAATATAACCTTTGCCTTTTTTCCCAGCCCTTCCCACCTTGTGCCTTCTTTCCTACCTCCCTCTTGTGAATGGGCCTCTCTCTTTACTTCTGCTCCTTTGCCTTTGCCCATAATCTTCTTTTTCAACTTCCATTTCTTCTTTCATCTGTCAAATTGTTGCTCACACTTTTAAGCTTTGGCATTGAATCTTCTAAGAATTCTTCTTGGATACCCTACTCCCTCTCTCTCCTAATACTCTACCTTTTTCTTATCTCTCCCCTTCCTTCCCTACATATTGTATTAGATGTTTCTCTTCCTTAAGCTGATAAAGATCATTGACAACTTTTGTCAGTATATTTGCCACATTAGATTTTAATGATTTATTTCTACTTCTGCTTCTCCAACTAAGATGTCAGCAAGAAAGCTATAGGGATTGTCCAGATGAGACATAGTTTTGGCTCAGACTAGGAGAGTGGCAGTGGCTTTAGAGACAGAATTAGACATGTAATTTAGAGGTAAAAATGTTTGTATTTGTTGGTATATATTGTGGGTGACTGCTAATAAAGAAAGAGATATTAGAAAGAATTCTTACATTTATTATTTTAGAACTGCTAACAGTTAGGAAGACTGCAGAAGAGCATATTTAGGGGAGGAAAGTGTTAGTTGAATTGCAAGAGGTTGGTTGGGGACATTATAGTGGATACTGAGATTCACCCCTTATAATCCCCTTCAGTGAAGGACTATTGATCCAGCTGGTGAGAGTACTATCAGAAGATAGCCTTCAGCTTTTACCCACTTCAGGGGTCCTCTCAGAAAGCCACCTCACACAATGTCATGCTATGTGTGTCAGTGTGTGTATATGTGTGTGTGTGTGTGTTGAGGTGGTGATGGCAGTATGCATATATAATGACTGATACAGACATGGCCATCTTGCTCCAACAGGGAACAACCTTTAAGGTGCATCTAGTCCTACAGCTCCTCATGGGCTTTACAAATACTCTCCTTGCACATACTTCTCCCTCTTTGCACATCTGCTTTCTACAAGTGTCCATTTTAGGAGCACTCTCATAAACATCCCACATGCCAAAAGTTATCTTAGCATCTGCTTCCCAGAGAATAAAACCTGTGAAGTTGATATTAGGAGTCATTCAAGAAAACAGATGCTAAGATGAAGGTTTGGCAATCAATCACTTCCTCTGTGGCTGACAATGAGGATCCTGTCACTGATGGTATGTGGAGCACAGAGAGCCCTGGCACAACCATCAAGTTGAAGAAGGTCTTACTGGTGGTGCATTGGGATGGGATGGTATAGCAATATAAAGGAATCCATTAGTTGGTCCCATGTATCAGGCATTTGAGAAACACATGAACAGTGGAAACTGAACTAACATAAGAATTGGGTGGGTATTGCTAAGCTGAGTTGTTGTTCTGAATATAAATAACAAAAAACTAAGAGCATTTTAGAAGATTTCTTTGGAGTCATACAAGGAAGTTCTACCCTCTGTGAAAGGAGGGTGAAGAAAACAGAGCCTAGCTGGAGCTTTATTGACTGAGCCCCAGAAAGGGGAAAGTCAAACTCCGGATCAAGGCAAGTCTGCTCTATCAGTCAGTGAGGAAAGAATAGGATCTTGATACACTGGATGGGCACAGCTAGATTTATGGTGTGGAAATATAAATGTCTGACTCATATCATATAGGTAACATATAAAATTATGGGAATGAATATTATCACCCAAGTGAGAGAAGGTAAATACAGAAGAGAAGGACTCAGGTCTGATTTCTGGAGAAAGTAAAACTGTAAAGTTAGAATGGAGAAAGAGCTCTTGTAAAGGAGATTTTTAAAAAGTACCAAAGAGATTAAAGGAAATCTGGGGAATGTGTATCATGGAAACCAAAACAAGAGAGAGTTTCAAAAATCTTACCTAATAATAGAGAAACATGTAATTTGATCATACCTCTGCTACACCCACAGCCAATCAGAGTGACTATGCAAATTAACCCAACAAAGATGGTGGTTAATTTGCATACATACCTGGGTCCCCGGGGAACCTTCTTGGCACCCAAGTCACTCCCAGCTGGCCATCAGAGGGCTGCCGAGCCTGTGATCAGAAGAGCAGCTAAAGCCTGAGGCAGAGGTTTTAGGCTTGGGCAGGGGCTGAGCCTGGGATTGGAGGGAAGGGAAAAAAATCAATGGAAACATATCCTTAGGTGAGGATAAAAAGGAAAATAAAGAAAGAAATGTCATATCCTTTGGAAGACACATCTTAAAAATGCCTAAAGAAAGTTGTCATTTTTCCATGGTGAAGGGACTGGAGTTGGTGTTGATAAAAATACCTTGGCAGCTACTGTGACTGGCAGTGGCTGCAGCAGTAGGGTGATGGGGCTGGCACCTTCCCCTGATCAGCCCAGTTGCCTCCCATAAAGGGAGGCCTGACTGTGGCTTAGGCCATCAGTAGGACATCCCCTGAGGGCTCCCACTATGAGAGAGGGGGCAGGCTGGGATGAGGTACCTCTCCCCAGTGCATGAATTTTCTGCACTGAGCTCCTAGTCTATACTAATAATAGCCTAGGGCCATCATGACTTAAACAACCAGACAGATGACCAGTCACCAGGAAGTGCATGGAATACCTCTCTGTCCTTCCCCCGTGGCAAACAAGGCTGGAAGCAGGCAGGCAGGTGGGGCAGCAGAGGGTGAGTGGGGCTAGGTGGGTGTGGCGAGGTTGTTAGCCACCAGCCAGGGACTGGGCAGAGTCCTAATGACCTTGCCGCTGCCTTAGCAGCTGCAGATCAGGCCCAGAGAAAGGCTTGAAAAGACAGGCAGGTCCTGATCTGCAGCCACCACAGAGGCTGCAGATCAGGCCCAGAGATAGGCCAGGAGAGACAACTGTCAGTGGGTGGATTCTGGATTTCCCAAAAGAGCCAATGGCTGAGTAGGAGGCAAAGATTTTGACACTGACTGGTATAGAAACTGATGAATCAGAACCAAATCTGGGTGAACTGCAAGGAGCCAATGGCTGCCTAGGAAGCAGAGCTTTTGCCACTGACTGGCATAGAAACCTAATCAGAACCTAATCTGGGTGAACTGTGAAGGCAGAACCTAAGATGGGGGCTGAGGAAGGGTTTTAAGGGCAATAGCTATCTGATGTAAGGTATTAAGAAAGTGGTTCAATTTTTTAATGACCACTTTGGCAGTATAGTACATATATCCAGATATAAAGATTATGTGGCTTTGTCTGCCAGGAGCATCTCCTCCTGCTGAAAAAGGCTCCCTCCCATTTAAGCAACCCTATCCTATATAATCTATATATGCTAATAAAAGGGTAATATGCTAATTAGACCAGGTTGATCGGCCATCTTCTGGACATCCAACTTCTTTTCTGGACAAAGCCATGGAGATGGGGACAGAGAGGTGCTCCATGGCAGAGTGAGTTAGGGATGATCAGGCCGGCAGGGGAGGGCAGTTAGGGGAGAGATCAGGCCACCAGGGGAGGACAGTTGGGGACAACCAGGCCTGCAGGGGAGGGTTTTTGGAAGTGACCAGGCCAGCAGGAGAAGGCTGTTGGGGACTAGCAGGCCAGCAGGAGAGAGTGGTTGGGGGCAACCAGACCAGCGGTAGGGGGGAGGGGTGGTTAGTTGGGAGTGACCAGACCAGCAGGGGGATGGCAGTTAGGGGTAATCAGGTAGACAGGAGAACAGTTAGGGGTGATCAGGCCAGCAGGGCAGAGCAATTAGGAATGATCAGGCAGAGGTTGTAATGGGCAGACAGGCAGACAGGCAGAGGCAGTTATGGATGATCAGGCAGGCAGACAGAGTGGTTAGGGGCTATCAGCAGGCAGGCAGGTGAGCCAGCAGTCCCAAATTGCAAGAAGGATGTCCAGCAATTGGATATCCCCCAAAAGGTCCCCGATTGGAGAGGGTGCAGGCTGGGCTGAGCGAACCCCCTCATGCATGAATTTTGTATACTGATCCTTTAGTATATAATAAGAAAGTTATAAAGTATATATAATGCTGTTAAAAGGTGACTGAATCTAATATACTTAGTTAAATGAAAGTGTGCTCAAAAGTCTATATACTGTTTAATTGCACTGTATGACTCACCAAGACAATAGAAAACAGATTAGTAATTACCTGGGGATGAGCATGAGGATGAGTTTACTACAAAGTAATTAAAGGAAGCAAAGGTTGTGTGTCTAATAAAATTATTCTTTACTTTTCTATATTTCCGTGCATTTTTACATGGTTTCTGGCTTTCATGATTTTTGTTTGTTTTTATGTAACTTTGGTTGCAGTTCTTCTGTATGTAATGTGTCTTTTTCTTTTACTTCCTTCAGGGTTTTCTTTGTGTTTGATTTTCAGCCAAACTCATGCTGTGTCAATTTCTTTTATAAAAGTTATCTTTGGTGTTTTTGAGTTTGGTGGCTTTCAAGAATTTTAGATTTTTAGCATAATCTCTTTAAATATTTATTTGTATCTTCTGTCTTCTCTTTCTGATATTTTAATTAACTTGTTTAAATTTGTTGGTTTGTACCAAAGTTCTGGGGTATTCTGTCCTACTAGAGGCCGGGTATACAAAATTCATGCATGGGGAGGGGGTACTACTTGTTTTATGAAGTTTTTCTAAACCTTTCTTGTAAAAATATTTTGTTCTGTTGTTAATATGTGGAAGATTTTTAAGGTGAAAATCCCATTATGTACAATTGACCATTTTCAAGTGTATATTCAGAAGTATTTAATTATAATTCATTGTACCTAGTATATTCACACTGTTGTACAACTACCAGCTTTCTTATTTTAAAACTCTTTCATCACCCTATAAAACAGCTCATATATGTTAAACTCTCCAGTCCTCTTTCCCCACATCCCCTGGTAACCTTTAAATAATGCCTTTGTCTTAATTGATTTGCCTGTTCTGGATATGTCATTTAAAAGGAATCATATAATTTGTGACCTCTGTGTCTGACGTTTCTCACTTAGTATGATGTTTTTGAGGTTCATCCAACTTGTAATATATATCAGTACTATGTTCCTTTTTATGGATGTGTAACATTCCATTGTTTACATATACTACAATTTTTTTAGCCATTTGTCCATTGTTTCTACATTTCAGGTATTATGAATAATGTTGCTATAAAAATTTGTGTACAAGTTTCTGTGTGGACATAAGTTTTTATTTTGCTTGAAATGAATTATATAGCTAGAAGTAGAATTATTTGGTCATATGGTAATTTTATGTTTAACTTTTTGAGGAATAGCCAAACTCTTTTCCCCAGCAGCTGCACCAGTATATATTCCCACAAGCAATCTAAGAGGGCTCCAGTTTCTCCAAACGCTTGCCAATACTTGTTATTTTCCATTTTCTTGATTAAAGCCATCCTAATGGGTGTGAAATGGTATCTCATTGTGTTTTTTTGTTTTAAATCTTTATCATTTAATGTATTTTATATGTCCTCTTCCTCCCTCCCCTCCCCCCATCACTGACTTATTCTAGTCCACCCAAGCCTCTTGCCCCAGGCCTTAAGGATATCATTGTGGTTTTGATTTGCATTTTCTTAATGACAGATGATGCTGAAAAACTTGTCATGTGCTCATTGGCAATTTATAGATCTTTGGAGAAATATCTACTTAAGTACTTTATTCATTTAAAAATGGTATTGCTTGTCTTTTTATTGATAAGATGTAAGAGTTCTTTATATGATCTGGATATTAAACCATTATTAGATGTATGATTTGAAAATATTTTCTCTTATACTGTAGGGTGTGTAAAGACTTAATTATTAATAGATAATTTTCTTCAGTGTTTTAAGTTCAAATTTTCTGAATCTTCTTGAGTTAACCTTATTTTCTATAAGAATTTATTTTTATCAATTTTAAAAATATATTTTCATAAGGCTGATAATATTCTCTGAACATAGTTTTAATGCTTGCTACATCTCTTGCAAATACCCCTTATCATTCTTATGATTTTTCATTTATACACTTTTTTTTTTACACATTCTTGGTTTTATATGTCTTCCTTTGTGTCTTTGTTTTTCATTTCATTATTTTCTGCTCTTAGTTATATAATTTCTTTCCTTCATTTTAATTACTGTTTTTATTTTACTCTCTTAATTTAAATACTTAACCCATTATTGTTAAGCACTCATTTATAGTAAATACTATATGCATGGTGCATGAAATTCGTACATAGAGGTGCGGGTTCCTCAGCCCAGCCTGCACCCTCTCCAATATGGAACTCCTTGGAGGATGTCTGACTGCCAGTTTAGGCCTGATCCCTCAAGTAGAAGTCAGACATCCCTTTCACAATCCAGGATGATTGGCTCCTAACCATTTGCCTGATCGCCCCTACCTTGCCCCCCTGCCAACCTGATCTCACCCCTAGCTGCCCTCCCCCACCATCCTGATCTTGCCCCCAACTGCCCTCCCCTGCTGGCATGATCACCCTAATTGCCTTTGCCTTGGCCTCTACCACCATGGCTTTGTTTGGAAGGAAATCAGACATCTGGAGGATGGCCAGTTGACCCAGTCTAATTAGCATATTAAACCTTTTATTAGTTTAGGTAAATTATATAGGTTAGGATAGCTTAAATGAGGGGGGAAAGCCTTTTTCAACAGGAGGAGATACTCTTGGCAGACAAAAAACAAATAATCCTTATATCTGGACTGATAGCCAGCCATATGCACTATACTTCCAAGCAGGTCATAAAAAAATTGAATCGCATTCTTACACCTTATACCAAACAGCTGTTGCCCTTAAAACCCTTCCTCAGCTCCCACCTTAGATTCTGCCTTCACAGTTCACCCAGATTAGGTTCTGATTGGTCGGTTTCTATGCCAATCAGAATCAAAAGTTCAACCTCCTAGGCAGCCATTGGCTCCTTGCAATTCATCCATATTTGGTTCTGATTGGTTCTTGCCTGTCAGCATCTCTGGGCCTGTCTCTGGGCCTGTCTCTGGGCCCTAGGCTACTGGTTAGTGGGCTGAACTGCTAACCTCTGAGAGAGAGAGAGAGAGAGGCTTGGCTGCTGGTGAGGCCCAGAGAGGGTCTGATCTGTAGCCAGTGTGAATCAGAACGTTTCTCTCTCCGGACCTCTCCAGCAGCCATGGCTGCTGTTGATCAGCCCAACTTTCTTTCTCTCTGAGAGGTCAGCAGTTCAGTCTGTTCACCTGCTATGCACACAGTCTGACATTCGGTCAAGTCTTTGGTCGATATGACCCTGGCTCTTTATATACTGCATATAGATATGTCAAGGCTCAAAGTTTATCTACATGTACTGTTTTATCAATATCCTGAAATTTTTATTTGAGCTATTTTTATGTCTCAGCCAAAATGTTTTGTCATTTACCATTAAAAAATATTTTTATATTGAATTCAGGGAGAGGGAGAGGGAGAGAGAGATAGAAACATCAATAATGAGAAAGAATCATTGATCAGCTGCTTCCTGCATGCTCCCCACTGGGGACTGAGCCTGCAACCTGGCCATGTGTCCTGACTGGGAATCAACTGTGACCTTCTAGTTCATTGTTCAACACTCAAGCACTGAGCTACGCCACTGGGAGGTTTTGTCACTTCCAGCATATCTTTCCCTTAAGACTATAAATTACTTAGGATTGCAGTTCTTAATATGCAAACAAAGAGGTTTTAAAAATGATTGTTATGTTTTGTTTGTTGTTGATTACTAATTTATTTTAGTTGGGTTAAAAAAGGTAGTCTACATAACAGCAGTTCTTTGATAGTTGTTGAAATATCTTTTGTGACCTAGTATATAGTCAATTTGTAAAAATTCAGTGTTAAAAAGACTACATATTCTCTTTTGAGGTATACAGTTTTTTAGGCAAGCAATTAAATCAAGTATCTTTTGTCATTCAAAAATTGTATAACTTTACTAATTTTTTATGTACTTGATATGTCAATTCTTGACAGAGTTGTTTAAAATTTTTTGGTTTAAAAATGATTTTCGATTTGTAAAATTTACCTTTAAAATTGACAGTTTTTGCTTAACAAAAATTTCAGGTTATATTTTTTAGGTCAATATTCATCATTTTTATATCTTGCCAATAGGTTGTTTCTTTTATTATATTATATTATTTCCTTTAATTTCTAGCAATGATTTTGCCTTTAATTTAATTTTACATTATTTTGTTATAGCAACTTTAGTTTTGTTAATAAATATCTAGAATATATTTTTTCCATGCTTTTATTTTTTGTGTGGCTTTATTTATTATGTATGAGTTATAGCAGCATATTAGTCCTATATTTTTTCTTATATCCCAATCTTATCATCTCTTTTTTATTAGATAAAATTATTGTATTTACATTTATTATTATTTATATTTGGACTAATTTTTTTCTTCTGATTTTCAATTGTTTTTCAAATTCTTTACTTTTTTCTCTGTTTATCTTTTTCTACTTCTTTACTAACTCTTTTCTTGATATCTAATGGATTGATAACATTTTAAAACTTTCTCTTTTCTCTGTATTTTTTTGTTTCCAAGTAACATTTTTATACTTTAATGGTTAGCTTTATATTTTACACTTTTATATTTACCAGGAAGTTTACTAATAAATCTATAGTTTGTCAGCATTTATATCTCTTCCTGAACATGACAATCTTTATTTATCCTTTAATTACCTATGATTATATACTACCCCCCTTTAGATCTTGTCATTTTTCTTTAGTGTGTGGGTTTTAACTGATTTTAAATCAGAAATATGCTAATTTTATGGTTTTTAATTTACTAAATTTATCAATATACTAGAGGCCTGGTGCATGGAAATTCATGCACTGGAGGGGGCGTCCCTCAGTTCGTCCTGCCCCTTCTCACAGTCTGGGAGCCCTCAGTGGCAGGAGGCAACCTGGCAATCAGGGGAAGGCGATGCCCCCATCACACCTCTGCTGCTGCCACTGCCAGCAGCACAAGCTTTGGCCAACCCTGGTTATCTGAGCCTCAGGCGGCCTTAGGCAGCTGGGAAGCTGCCAGCCAAGGCTTGCCTGTGCCTTGGGCAGGCCCTGGGTAGCTGAGGGGCTGAGATAGCTGGGGGACTCCAGAGGCAGGCATACGAAGTGGACACACCTGCCACCCTGGCAGGGCTGAGGGGACTGGGTGCTGCCATCTTGTGGCTATGGGTGCCTCCATCTTTGAGGGTGGGGCAGTCAATTAGCATATTCCCTCTTATTGGCTGTGGGTGCTGCCATCTTTGCAATAGCATGAGAATAAATTAGCATATTTCCTCTTTATTTGATAGGATTACATTATGGTCTGTGTTCCCCAATGTTTATTTTAACTTTTACTTTCCTTGTAGGTTTTCTTTTCTCTTCTTCTTTCTCTTCCCCCTCCCCGCCTCCTTCTTGTCAAACAGCCTGTTTATTTGAGTTCAGAATTGAGTATTGAGGAACTCTGTCCTGACAGGCCAGTGTCTACCTCTCCTATATCTGTGTCACTGTCACCAGCATTTCCAAGGGTAGTCTCAGGGCCATCCATGGCACATGGGCCCTACACTTCTTAATGTTTTACTTTTTTCCATATTGCTTAGTCATTAGCCTAATGTACAGTCATAATTCAGTAATGGTTAGGAGGGAGATAGAAATAAACCTCTTAATTTTTGCATTTCTGAAGTTGTCTTTATCTTGCCTTCACAATTAAAGTTGCAACTGAAGCCTATTGTCAGTCTAAATTAAAAGTAATTTGAAAATCCAATTAAAAATGTATCCAGGCCTATTAATTATCTTTCATATATTTTTAACAACTTTTTCATGTTTTTAAAGTCTCCTTATTTTACTGTTGTGCATTGTGGATGGATTCCTCAGACTACTTACCTAGTGTTTTACTAATTTTCTCTTTAATTGTGTTCAGTCTAGATTTTATTCCATTTATTAAGATTAGAATATAAATATTTTTTTCATATTTAAGGTATCTATTTTATCTAAGAGTCATTTGTTTTAATTAAACTATGCATTTATTCTATCCAGAGTAAATGCATATTAATTTTTGCTTTTGCTTTTTTTTTGTTTTCACTAATAATCTTCATGTGTTTTATAATTCTGGTTTTTAGGCACTTTTTGAATGAGAATCTTTTCTTTCCATCCAACAGCTTGCAATTTCCTTCACCTGAGTTCCTGAACTCTCTCTCAGAACTAGGTCTCAAATTGCATTTTGGCATTCATTTTTTGTGGTTAGGATTGCAATATAATTAGCAATTTTGTTGTTGTGTCTATAACCCTAACAATTCGTAGAGACCTGCAACTCTACTTAAGATATACACTTAAGCTGCTATTGAACAATATTATTTTCAGCCTCCTTTTAAAAATACAGCAGCCCCTCCCTAGTCCTTGGCATTAAGTAGTAAACCTGGCTCAGGCTTTCTATAATTTTGTGTGGAACACATTTTGTTCCTGTACCTTGCAGAGCCAAATGCCTCATTCTCAGTAGTCACTTGTAATCACATTATTCAAGAGCCTTTGGCTTGAACCCTTCTTAGTGCTTTGCAGGTAGGTTCTGTTTCTGATCAGTAGTCATGTTTATTTCTATTTTGTGTGTGAATACTATGCATATGTAATTTTTAAAATATGCATACATATAACATGTGTATGCACATGTGTATATACAGACATATATATCTATGTGGATACATATATTTATATATGAAATATATGTGTGCAATATATATTTTCAAATAAATAATTTAAATATATTAAAAATCTATATAATACATTTGAAGTAAAAGGAGTTTATAAATCATTAGTATACACTGAAATTACATTTAATTTATTCTTAATAATTTGGTTAAAGTTTAAACATGAAGAAAAAGTCCAAATATTAGCTTACACTTATGACTTGACCCAATATAGGGCAATTTTTAAAAGTAAGTATTATAGATAAAACTAATATTTGCTTAAACTATGATCTAGGCTGACCTCTCTTCCCCCACTGTAACAGCAGCCACTATGATGGGTTTCATGTGTGTACACGCAGTCCACATATAGGTGCAGTCATAACAAAATATAGTACTGTATTCTGTTTTTACAAGTACTCTGTTGATTTGCTTCTTGTCATTTCATGCTTAATTTTATGTTTTAGATAGTCATCCTGATTCTTATCAGCATAAATACTTTAAAATTCATTCTTTTGTTCCATTATATGGATAAAGTTTGATTATTTTTCTTTATGTTGTTTATTTAAAAATATTTTTATTGATTTCAGAGAGAAAAGGGAGAGAGAAAATCAATGATAAGAGAGAATCATATTCTTCCTGAAAAATATGATTTACTCTTTTTATCAACTACTATGATCTCTAAAACATAAATTTTGAAATGTACTTAATGTCTCCATTTTCAGTGATTTCCATTCTTCCTCCAAAATGTTTTTAAATTTTATTCTTGTTCATATCCATTACCACCCATATCAATAATGTCATCAGTTCATGTCTGAAATAGTAAGCAACCTCCTTTACCCTTTCCTCTGTGCCTCGTTCTATCTAGTCTAGACACATAGTATCTCACTAACACTATCCATCATATCACCTCTTAACTAAAAAGACAATATAGGCTGCAACCTGGGCATGTGACCTGACCAGGTATTGAACCATGACCTGGTTGATGGGTTGATGTTCAACCACTGAGCAACACAGGCTGGGCTTTACATTGTGTATTTTTAAATATTTTATTATTATTATTATTATTATTAAATATATTTTATTGATTTTTTCCAGAGAGGAAGGGAGAGAGATAGAGAGTTAAAAACATCAATGAGAGAGAAACATTGATCAGCTGCCTCCTGCACGCCCTGCACTGGGGATGTGCCCACAACCAAGGTACATGCCCTTGACTGGAATCAAACCTGGGACCTTTCAGTCTGCAGGCCAATGCTCTATCCACAGAGCCAAACCGGTTTCGGCAAAATATTTTATTATTACAACACTACTATAATTAATATTGTTGTACTTGTCCCCTTGTGTATATATTTCTACTTTCTCTAGGACATATACATTGAATATCTGGGTTGTAGATTATATATACTTGTAATTTTAGAATGAGCTATCCTCTCCAAAAAGGTAATAAAAATTTACCTTCTCACTTGTAGTATCTGAGTGGATCATATTTCCAATAATTTCCCCAACACAGTATTGTCAGACTTTTAGATGTTGCCAATGCTATTGTGAAAAAACAAACAAACACAAAAGTAACATTACTTGGTTTTGTTTGCATTTCTCTGATTATAATTTGAGATGGGCATTTTTTCAAACATTGATGATCCATTTAGATTTTCTCTTCTGTGAAGTAATCATTGATATTCTTTAACCATTTTATGTTGGATTATTTACTTTGCCTATTCATGTGTATATTATATGTATAATATATATCATATTTTATCTTAACTATTCCTGAAATTAATTATTTATTATATGTCTTGCAAATATTTCATCCATGTTTATTGCTTGATAAAATTTTTGTATACTTAGCACAATTCTGAACACAAAACTGATACTTCCTGGGCTGGTGTGGGTCAGTGGTTGAGCATAGACACATGAAGCAAGACATCACTTGTTTGATTCCCATCAGGGCACATGCTCGAGTTGTGTGCTCAATCCCCAATAGAGAGCATGCAGGAGGCAGCCAATCAAAATTTCTCTCATTGAAGTATCTTTCTCTTTATCCCTCTCCCTAGCTCTCTCTCTAAAAATCATCATCATCATCAACAACAACAACAACAAAACACACAAAAAACGTAAAAAAACTTGATACTCATTATATTGTCTTTTTAGTTAAGAGGTGATATGATGAATAGTGTTAGTGAGATACTATGTGTCTAGACTAGATAGAATGAGGCACAGAGGAAAGGGTAAAGGAGGTTGCTCACTATTTCAGAAATGAACTGATGACATTATTGATATGGGTGGTAATGGATATGAAGAAGAATCAAATTTAAATACATTTTGGAGGAAGAATGGAAGTCACTAAAAGTGGAGACATTAAGTACATTTCAAAATTTATGTTTTAGAGATCATAGTAGTTGATAAAGAGTAAATAATAGCTGACATTCCACATTTCTCAAGTTTCAGAATATTTATATGTGTATATCCTGACTAAAATGGTAATGCAAGCCTTAAAGACAGCCATTGTTAGAAATTCAGATTGGGATATATATGTTCACAAGTTTGGTAGTTGATATAGAAAAGAACTGAACAGTGAATCATTCAGATGAAATTATGGTGCTAGTAAAAGAGAAAGAAAAGAATTTGTGGCCTCAGAAAATGAGGCAGAGATACCATATATTAATCTCAGAAGTAAGATAGGAACAAGGAAAATAGTGCAAATGTGCACCAACAGCATCCTGTGCTCATCTCTCCTTGCACTTAGCTCTTATTAAACCCTCTCACTGTACCTCTTGCTATACTATAATTAAATGTAACTAGTGAAGCTAAACTGTCTCCCCTTTTAGAAAAATCCCCTTTACCCTTCCATAATACTGTGCTTGGAACATATTCTTCATTTGACAATTGTAGGTGAAACATATAAATGAAGAGAAGAATGGAGGAAAGGAAAAGAGGGAGAAAGTGTTTAATAGTGTTGAAAACCTTTATTTAATTTTTGTGTTTATGTACTACCTTGATCCAGAAAGAATTTAGAGTGATACAAAGTTAACTATTATAACATTGAAAAGAATAAAAAAGAGGAACATAGGCATAGATAATGTAGCAGTGAAATTTATAATTTTAAGACAAGGAGTTTCTAAAATAAATATATATGTATATTATATGCTTCTAGAAAGAAATGCATTCATAACAATTATCACATTTTTATCAAAACCAATAAGAGAGGATCCAAGATGGCGTCATAAGTGAATATCTAAACTGCTGCCTTGCACAACAATTTTAAAACTACAACTAAAAGACAGAATGGACATCATCCAGAACCACAGGAAAGTTGGCTAAGTGGAAGTTCTACAACTAGAAGGAAAGAGGGGGGCTCATGGAGACTCAGAGGAGCTACAAAAAGCTGAGGTACAGAGATGCGCACGTGGAGAGAGAGGGCAGTGGAGTACCTGACTGGCTTGCTCTGGTGGGAGGGAGTCGCAGAATCCCAACTGCACTGAACCCCCTATTCTAGACCACAGGTCTAGGCAAGACTCATACAGGGGGAGTCTGGACAGTGAAAAGGGAGGAGTGCCTGGAAATTTAGGGGAGCTGCAAAAGGGTAGAGAGGTCTAGGGGTCCACACACCACTGTGCCCAGAAGACAGACTGCTGATTGTGCCCCTGGCTTGCTCCAGTAGGTGGGAGACAGAGCCTCCCAACTACATCACTTCTAACTCTACTAAACCTCAGTTTCGGGTGAGATCCTAGGGACCCAGACTCATATAGATCTTGGAGCACAGGGGAGCCAGAAAGGCAGTGGGCTAGAAATGTGTGCACAAGAAAAGGCTCCAGCGATTAGGGAGAAACACTTGAGACCCAGGGACCTCGTAGGGCGGGGAAGCCAAGGCACTCTGAGACTCCACCCATCCAAACTCAACAAAGAGGCTTTTGCAGTTTTGCAAGTCTTGTATCATAAGGCTGATTCCAACACAGAAATTCTCCCAGCATAGTGAAAATGTGGAGACATAGGAACAGATCACAAACAAAAGAAATGGAGGGAAACAAATGACTGAATATAGAGTTCAAAACCACAGTTATAAGGTTTTTCAAGAATTTCCAGAAAAGATGGATAAATTTAGTGAGACCCAAGAGGAAATGAAAAAGAACTAGCTAGAAATTAAACATAAACTGACTGAAATAAAAAATATTATACAGAGACCTAACAGCAGACTAGAGGAAGGCAAGAATCAAGTCAAAAATTTGAAATATAAAGAAGCAGAAAACACTCAACTGGAAAAGCAAGAAAAAATAATCCAAAATGTAAAGATAGTGTAAAGAGCCTCTGAGACAACTTCAAGCGTACCAACATCTGAATTATGGGAGTGTCAGAAGAAAAGAGAAAGCAAGATACTGAAAACCTATTTGAAGAAATAATAACTGAAAACTTCCCACATCTGGTGAAAGAAATAGACTTACAAATCCAGAAAGCACACAGAACCCCAAATAAAAGGAATCCAAAGAGGACCACACCCAGACACATCATAATTAAAATACCAAGAGCAAAAGACAAAGAGAGAATATTAAAAGCAGCAAGAGAAAAACAGCTAATTACCTTCAAGGAAGTACCCATAGGATTTTCAGCTGATTTCTCAACAGAAACAATGCAGGCCAGATGAGAGTGACAATAAATATTCAAAGTGATCAATAGCAAGAACCTACAACCAAGAATACTCTATCCAGCAAAGCTATCATTCAGAATTGAAGGGCAGATAAAGAGCTTCACATATAAGAAAAAGCTAAAGGAGTTCATCAATACCAAACCAGTATTTTATGAAATGCTGAAGGATACTCTTTAAGAAGAGGAGGAAGAAAAAGGTAAAGATAAGTTGTGAACAACAAATAGATATCTATCAACAAGTGAATCTAAAAATTAAGTGAATTAAAAATCTGATGAACAGAATAAACTAGTGCATATAATAGAATCAGGAACATAGAAAGGGAGTGGACTGATAATTCTCAGGGGAAAAGGGATGAGGGGGTGCAGGGAGAGACTGGACAAAAATCATACACCTATGGATGAGGTCAATGAGGGGAAGGTAAGGGTAGAGGGAGGGGTCGGAGCCAGGTGGAGGGGAGCTAAGGGGGGAAAAAAAGAGAAACAAATGTAATAATTGGAGCAATAAAGATTTATTAAATAAAAAAGTAAAAAAAAACAATAAGATATTAGAAATAAATTTAATAAAAGTGACACATCTATATGATGAATATAAGACCTAGAATTGAAGAAATAGATAACAAATAAATTTGTTAATAAATCAGGAGGACTAATACTGTTAAAATGTTTATGCTTCCCAAAACCATCTACAGACCCAGTGCCATTCCCATCAAATTATTAAAGGCATATTCACAAAAATAGAAGAAACTATTCTAAAATTTGAGTGGAACCACAAAAAACCCTGAGTAAAAAGAACCAAGATGGAGGTATTATATGTCCTGATTTCAAACTATACCACAAAGTCATGGTAATAAAAACAGTATGGTATTGGCGCAAAAATAGACACCAAGCCTAGTGGAACAAAATAGAAAGCCCAGAATTAAATCCAAGCATATGTGGTCAACTAATATTGGACCAGGGAACCAAGATTACCCAATGAGTAAAGGAGAGTATCTTCAACAAATGGTACTGGGGAAAGTGGAGAAATACGTACAGAACAATGAAATTGGACCCCTATCTCACTATCTCACAATTTCATTCAGAATGTATTAAAGACTTAAATAGAAGAACCAACACTATAAAACTCCTAGAGAAAGCATAGGGCAGCCACTTTTCTGTATTAGTCTTGGCAATGAGTTTTTTGGACATGACAAAAAAAAAGCACAAAAATAAAAAGCAAAACTTAACAAATGGAATTACATTAGATTCAAAAGCTTATGCACAGCAAAATAAATAATTAACAAATTAATTAACAAATAAATAATTAAAAAACTTAAAGAATGGGGAAAGCTTTAAAAAATATTTCTATTGATTTCAGGGAGGAAGCAAGAAGGAGAGATAGAAACATCAATGATGAGAGAGAATCACTGATTGGCTGCCTCCTGCATGCCCCCTATTGAGGATTGAGCTCTCATCCTGGGCATGTATCCCTGACCAGAATCGAACCTAGGATCTTTCAGTCTATCTATTGAGCCAAACCAGCTAGGGTGAGGCACACTTTTTTTGCAAGCCATATTTCAAATAAGAGGTTAATATGCAAACTACGTAAAGGACTTGTATCCATACATATAAGCATAACCAATGAACATAGACACTGGGGGTTGGGGTATGCCTGGGAGGGAGGGAGGGCAATGGGGAGATATGTATACATGTAACACAATAAAAAAAATAAAAAAAGATTGAAAGAAAAAAAAAGAATTCACACAATTTAATAACAACAAAAAATCAGATTAAACATGGGCAAAATAACTGTCTAAGCACTGTTCCAGGGAAGACTTCAAAAAGGTGAACAGGCACATAAAAAGAAGCTCAGCATCACTAATTAGGAAAATGCAAGTCAAAGCCACAATGAGATATTATTATTCTCCTTAGAATGGCTATCACCAAGAACATAAGAAACAACATGTGCTGGTGAGATTGTGGTGAAAAGGGAATCATTATACACTGTTGGTGAGAATGTAAATCAGTTCAACCAATATTCAGTCACAAAGGAAAATAACATGGAGATTCTGCAAAAAATTAAAAATATATCTGCCATATAATCCAGCAATTCCAGGACAGAGTATATACACATAAAGACAGAAATCAGCACTCCCATGTTTATTGCAACATTATTCACAATAGCCAAGATATAAAAAACAACCTCAATGGTCATTAAAGAATAAATAGATAAAAAAAGATGTAATGTAAATACACAATGGAAAATTATTCAGCCATGAGAAAGGAGGATATCCTGCCATTTTAAACAATATACATAGAGCTTGAGTACATTCTGCTAAATGAGATCATGAGATAAGTCAAAGAGAGAAAGATAAATACTGTATCATATGATATGTGGAACCTAAAAAAAGCCAAATGAAAAAAATACAAAGAGCAAAATGGTGATTACCAGGTGATTGAGGAGGGAGGGCTAAAACTGATGTTGTTTAAAGGTACAAACTTGCAACAAGTTGTAAATAAATCATGGTGATCTAACTCATAGTATAGTGAACACTACCCCTAATCCTCTGAAATTGCCCTTACCAATGTCACCTATGAACACCACACTGCTAAAAGCAGTGGTCAACTTTTAGCCCTCATTGTATGTGACCCCTATCACAGGGGTCATGTTATCTTTCTTAATACATTTTCTTCACTTGGTTTCCAGTTCCCATCACATTTTTTTCCACATTATTGGTTTTTCCTTCCAATATTCCATCATCATTTTCTCTGCATTTCCTAGTCTTTCTTTTTTAAACAAATCCTCACCCAAGTATTATTTTTATTATTATTTTTTTTAAATTAATTTTTATTAATTTTTTATACATATCTCCCCATTGCCCCCCCTCCCTCCCAGGCATACCCCGACCCCCCAGTGTCTGTGATCATTGGTTATGTTTATAAGCATGCATACAAGTCCTTTGATTGATCACTTATTTACCTCACCTAACTTTAATCTTTCTGCTATAATTTCACAGTCTGTTTGATGCTTTATGATTTTTGTCCTCCTGAGAATTATCAGTCTACTCCCTTTCTGTGCTCCTGATTCTATTATATTCACCAGTTTATTCTGTTGATCAGATTTTTAATTCACTTAATTTTTAGATTCACTTGTTGACAGATGTGTATTTGTTGTTCATAATTTTTTGTCTTTTACCTTTTTCTTCTTCCTCTTCTAAAAGGGTACCTTTCAGCATTTCATATAATACTGGTTTGGAGTTGATGAACTCCTTTAGCTTTTTCTTCTCTGTGAAGGTCTTTATCTGCCCTTCAATTCTGAATGATAGCTTTGCTGGATAGATTATTCTTGGTTGTAGGTTCTTGTTGTTCATCACGTTGAATATTTCTTGCCACTCCCGTCTGGCCTGCATCGTTTCTGTTGAGAAATCAGCTGACAGTCGTATGGGTGCTCCCTTGTAGGTAATAAACTGTTTTTCTCTTGCTGCTTTTAATATTCTCTTTCTCTTTTGCTCTTGGCATTTTAATTATGATGTGTCTTGGTGTAGTCCTCTTTGGGTTCCTTTTCTTTGGGGTTCTGTGTGCTTCCTCGACTTGTAAGTCTATTTCTTTTACCAGATGTGGGAAGTTTTCAGTCATTATTTCTTTAAATAGGTTTTCAGTATCTTGCTCTCTCTCTTCTTCTGGCACCCCCACAATTCTGATGTTGGTACGCTTGAAGCTGTCCCAGAGGCTCCTTACATTATGTTCACATTTTTGGATTCTTTTCTCTTCTTGCTTTTCCAGTTGAATGTTTTCTGCTTCTTTATATTTCAAATTTTTGACTTGATCCTTGCCTTACTCTAGTCTGCTGTTAGTACTCTGTATAATAGTTTTTATTTCAGTCAGTGTATTTATCATCTCCTCTTGGGTCTCACTAAATTTATCCATCTTTTCTAGCATATTCTTGCAAAACCTTATAAGCGTGGTTTTGAACTCTATATCCAGTCGTTTTTTTTCCTTCATTTCTTTTGCTTGTAATCCCTTCCCTTGTCTTGGCATTTTCACTGTGCCGGGGAAACTTCTGTGCTGGATTCAGCTGAAGAAGCCTCTGCTGAGCTTGGGATGGGTGGAGTTTCAGGGCTTAAGGGACCACCTTGCCTTCCAGTGGGCCCCGCCCTCCACGGCCCCTGAGTCTCACGTGACTGGGTAATGGCTGGAGCGGTCCTTGTGCGCTCGCACACCCGCAGCGCCTCCAACAGCTGCCTTTCCGGCTCCCCTGCGAACCAGGACCACACGAGTCTAGGTCCCCAGGGTTTCGCCCAAAACAGGGGCCCAGTGGACTCAGAAGTGGCACAGATCGGAGGGTCTGTCTCCCGCCCACTCGCGAAAGCCAGCGGCACAATCAGCAATCCGTCCTCCGCGTGGTGCCGTGCGCGACCAGACCTCCGATCCTTTGCAACTCCCCTAAATTTCCGTGCACTTCTCCCTTTTCACAGTCCAAACTCCCCCCGTATGAGTTTCGGCTGGATCTGGGGTTTAGTGTTGTAAGATAAGGGGTTCAATGCCGTTGGGAGTCTCCATTTCCCTCCCACCAGAGAAAGCCAGCCAGGTACTCCGGCACCCGCTCTCTCATCGTGCGCGTCTCCGTACCTCAGCTTTTTGCAGCTCCTCTGGGTCTCCGTGAGCCCCTCTCTTTCCCTCTAGTTGTAGAACTTCCACTCAGCCAGCTTTCCTGTGGTTCTGGATGATGTCCGTTCTGTCTTTTAGTTGTAGTTTTGAAATTGTTGTGCGAGGCAGCAGTATAGGTGTTTACCTATGCCGCCATCTTGGATTCTCTCCAAGTATTTTTAAATTGATTTTTAGAGAGGGAGAAAGGGAGGGAGAAACATCAATTGTTGCCTCCCATACATGCACAACTGGGGATTGAACCCACAAGCTTTTTGATGTATGGGATGATCCTTCAACCAACTGAACCACTTAGTCAGAGCTATTTTAGTCTCTTGATGCTGGAGTACTTAAGTGTGTGACTTGGTCCTCTTCTCATCTTCATTTATATTGATTCTCTACGTAATATCACCTAATCTCATTTCTTCAAATACCTTTTATATGCTGAAAACTTCCAAATTTGTATCTCCAGACCAAACCCCACTCTAGGTCTCCAGGCTCATATAAACATCTGCTTACCTGCCATCTCTATTGGAATGACTAATAGGCATATCATACTCAACATGTCTAAAACTCAAATCTTGTTTTTTTAATTCTATTTTCAGCCTTCGATATTTTGGCTGATAGCATGCTTCAAGTTGTTTGGACTAGAACTTTACAGTCATCCTCAAGCCCTCTCCTTCTTTCATACTCTCTTGTCATCAGGAAATCCTTTTGGGATAAGCCTCCAAATATATGTAGTATAATTACTTCTTACTACTTCCTCTTCTCCTTCTAGGATGTGAACTATCATCATCTCTCACCTGGATAGTTACAATGGCTTTCTAAGTGGCTTCCCTGCTTCTGTCTTTCTCCCTCTGCAGTTTATCACCAATACTGAATTCAAGAATACTCTTTGAAAACTAAGTCTGGTCATGGCAATTTTTGCTCAAAATTCTCTCATGAATTCTCATTTCCCTCAGACAAAACCAAAGTCCTTAAAAGTCTTACAAAGCAGCTACATGATCTGACCCCTCCATTACTTTTCTGACCACATCTTCTACTGCTTTGCCACTGGTTACTCACCACAGCCATGCTGACCTTGATTTCCAGTATGAGAGCATCACGCCAATATGCTCCCATCTTTGGAACTTTGCCTTAGCCATTTCTTCCCCTAGAATATTTTCTCACCAGTAATTGCAATTGTTAACACTCACCTCTACTTCACAATAAGGCTTCCATAACAACCTTATTTAAAATTATAGCCCAGCTTTTCATCCTGGCACTGCTGACACACTTTACCCTGGTTTACCTTTTCTTTTCTGTATGGGACCTAATGCCTTCAAATATGCGATATCATTTACTTATCTATGTTTCTAGTCTGTTTTCTGCCTCTACAATGAAACAATGAATAAATATTTTTTGAATAAACACATGTTTCACATAGATATTTTGATACCTAATGTCTAAAGTGAAGCTTTGAGAAACAAAATACAATTTTCATAAAGAATTTCAGATCTAATAATTTTCTTATCAAAAAGATAATTTTAAATTTGTCATTAGATAACACATCTTTTTATTTATAACAATAATTTCTTGTCATATATACTTACTTTTAACCTCCCACTGCCTCCATAATATCATTGAACTGTCCTTAATCTTATTCAGTAGATTTCTTTTTATTATTTTTTTTCCTGGCTCATTGACCCAAAGAAAGCAGTGTTCCTGTTGAAACTTCTCCACCCCGCCCCTTTTTAATCACTTTGGTTCACTGGATATTAAACTCATCCCTCAAAAATTTCTGTGTATTCCCTTTCCACAGTTTATAATTACCTGAGAAAAGCTTTTTTTGGGCAAGGACTAGGGAAATTGGGAAATCACTATGATTTACATTTGCTATCTTATTACAATGTTGTTCCTCAAGGGACCTGGTTGTTGTTTTTTTAAGCATGCATTCTCCCTAGCTCAACAATGTAAGGCTCAGCCCCCTTGTTCATTTTCCTTTAATACTGTATAGTGCTTAGCTCATTATTGGAGCTTTTTTATTTATCTTTAAGATACCAAAAAAAAAAAAAAAAGAGAAAGCATTAAAATTTAAAACTTAGCCCTAACCAATTTGCTAAATGGATAGTGTCAGCCTGAAGACTGAAGAGTCCCAGGTTCAATTCCAGTCAAGGGCATGTACCTTGGTTGCAGGCACATCCCCAGTAGGGAGTATGTATAAGACAGCTGAATCAATGTTTCTCTCTCATTGATGTTTCTAACTCTCTATCCCTCTCCCTCGCCATTCCTCTCTGTAAAAAAATTAATAAAATATATTTTTAAAAAATTTAAAACTTAAAGACCTTGCCAGTAAGGTGTTTTTAAAGAGAAATTAAGTCAATACATAGATACAAATTACTTAATTTTCATTTTATGATGTTGGATTTATGAGCTGCTATTTTACATTAAGTTCTAGGTCTTTCTACTGACAGCAGAGAATGTAATTTACATTTACTGTTCTTCTGCTTTATGTAACCCCATTTATGCTCTACTTACTTTTTATTGTATAAATATATAAGCATCACATATACACTGACTATGGGCTAAGCAAGGCTCGAGGAATATTGCTAGGCCCTCGAATGTGGGCCCATATTTGCACAAAGCATTCCTTTTCATAACTTCTGCAGGGTGGCAGTAAATTGCTGTAGCAGGCACATGTACAAACAGAATTCCTGAAAGGAGTGAGAACCACGTGTCTGGAAGAGCAGTGATGCCTTAGATGAGATGAGATACATAAAATTTAGCTATTTTATTTTGTAGTATTGCCTAATGCATGGCACTTAAACAAAGAGAAGTAGTAAACTGTAAAAGGACATTTTAAAAACAACTCTCATACCTCCGTGTATTGTGCTTCAGTGTAGGCAAATATGCACAGAGAAGAATTCCATATTTAGCAATGTATTATTATCAAATCTGGATCCAGAAATGAGTCAACTGGAATTTCAGAAGAAAATAAAGAGGACAAAATTATATGAAATATTTTGTTTAAGTTTTCCCCTTTGTTTTAGCCCAAGGAAGCAAATTAATAAATACATTTAACTTTTATTACTTTTTAATTCCTGTAAATAATGGATAAGAAATATTTTAAAACTATAATGTTGAATTGGCACTGTGGTAGGCATAATGATGATTCCTCAAAATGTTCACAACTAATCCATAGAACCTGTAAGTATGTTTGTGATATTATGGCAAATGGGACTTTGCAGATGTAATGAAGATTACGGACCATGAAATAAGGAGATTGTCCTGGAATATCCAGCTGGTCCCAATCTAATCAGATGAGTGCTTAAACCCAAGACTTTCTCTGGCTGGAAGCAGAAGAGAAATGTAGCACAAGAGGCAGAAACCAGGTGGCAGAAGGAGGAATTCCACATGTGAGAAGGATTCTACATGTGAGGATTCAACTTGCTTTGCTAGTTTTATTTTATGTTATTGATTGATTGATTTGATTGATTCTCATTAAATTTTGTTTTAATGGGTCAAAATTCTGTGAAAGATTTTTGGTCAAAGTACTGATTTAAAAGCTAATAACTTAAAAACTACCCTACGCGCGTGTGCGCACACACAACACACACACACACACACACACACACACACACACACACACGGTCCACAACACTTCCTTCTGAAGGTTTTACAGTGCATTGTGATCATTGGCCAGTCTTTTACTATTTAACATAAGTGACCAATTGAGACAAACAGCTCTTGGACCATTCTCCTATCACTGAGTAAGATGGGGGTGGCAGATATTAGGGATAATATTCATTTAGCTTTCTAAGTTTCCTGGGCAGACTTGGTGACTTTGCCCACTCCAGCTGCTTTCTTGTCCACTGCTTTGATGACACCCACAGCAACTGTTTCATTTCATAAACAGCAAAATGGCCCAGAGGAAGGTAGAAGCTTTCAATACACATGGGTTTGTTAGGAACCATATCGACAATGGCAGCATCACCAAACTTCAAAACCTTTGGACCACTTCCAGCTTTTTTCCTGAATAATGATCAATTATCTCCTTCAGCTCAGCAAATTTTCAAGCAATGTGAGCTGTGTGACAACCCAGCATAGGTGCATATTAGCACTTATTTGGCCTGATGGTTCAGGATAATCACCTGAGGTGTGCAGTCAGCAGCTTCCTTTGGTAGGTCTTTTTAAAAAATATGTTTTTATTGATTTCAGAGAGAGATAGAAACAGTCAATTCCGAGAGAATCATCAATTGGATGCCTCATGCACACCTCACACTGGTGATCCAGCCAGCAACTTGGGTATGTGCCCTGACATGGAATTGAACCAATACCTCTCGTTCATAGGTCGACATTCAACCACACTGGCAGAACCTGGTGGGTCATTTTTGCTGTCACCAACTGTGTTGCTATGACAGACATCTTTGACAGACACATTCTTGATATCGAAGCCCTCATTGTCCCCGAGAAGAGCTTCACTCAAAGCTTCATGGTTCATTTCAATGACTTTACTTTAGTTTTAACATTGACTGGAGCAAAGGTGACCACTATGCTGGGTTTGAGAACACCAGTCTCTACTCAGCCCACAGGGACAGTACATCCTGGAGAGATATATATAAGGGCTTGTCAGTTGGACAAATTGGTGGCAGGATACAATCCAGAGCTTCAAGCAGCATGGTTCCACTGGCATGTGAGCACTTGGCTCCAGGATGTTGTCACCATTCTGACCAGAAATTGGCACATTTGTGTCTATCAAAGATGTCTGTCATAGCAATGTGGTCAGGGTTGTAGCCATTTTGTAAAATGTGGGTGCTGACTTTAACCATTTCCCTGTACCTCTACTGGCTGCAAGGCAGCTCAGTGGAATCCATTTTGTTAACACCAACATCCAGTTATTTCACACATTGTGTATAAACCAGCAGGGCATGCTCATGGGTCTGCCCATTCTTGGAGATGTCTGTTTCAAATACACCAACACCAGCACCAACAATCAGGGCAGACACTTTCTTGGTGTTCTGAATTGAACAATAAAGGAAGCAATTACTTTTGCATGAGAAGTTTATTCCTTGATAGTTTATTGATCAGGTATTTATTGACAACATATTGAATGCTAGGAATTATCTTAGATATTGAGGAAACAGAAAATGTAATGGTCCTCTTTTTGGTCATGCCTTTCTGGAAGTTATAGTCTAGATGAAAGAGACATTTATAGACTCAAGCTTAAGAGAAGGAGTTAGAGTTTTTTGGGATTGTTTCTTCTGAGGATGACAAAGTCACCCACATTAATGGTTATACCTTTTCTATCTTTAAAACTGAGACCTTCAGGTACTGAACAAAAATTATTAAGAAAGTGATAAAAATTTATACTGACCTTTCTTCCTTCTTCCTTCCTTCCCCTTAAGAAAGAAGAGAGAAGGCACTAGTTGGGATTGTTCAGCCAAGCTAGATGCCTTGGAAATACTAATAAATTGGTATTTTAGTAGCAGCTTAAAACAACACAAATTTATTCTCTTTTTAGTATCTCTGCCCCATGTTTCACAGGGTCAAAATCAAGGTGTTAAGTGAGCTGTTATCTGAAGGTTTGGGATAATCACCTTTTCAGAAGAGGTGGCTACTGAATTCAGACGGAAGAATGATAGATAAATGGTCCACTGATAAAGAGGTTTTAGATTTGTTTAGTTAAGGTTTAGATCCTATTCAAAGATAAGCAGCAGAGAGGAGCTGCAAGCAAGTCAGTGTTTCTGTAGTGTATAGTAGGAGACAAGGAAGATGAGAAAAGAATGGGTTAATAGGAATCATAAAAACTCTGGTGTGTGATGCAAAATACTTGGTTTGAGTTTGGTCATTTATAAACTGAGTTGTTATAAACTGAAGATTCTCTATGTCCTTGTATATGTACAAATACATGTGTTTACATAAATCACATGCACATGTTAGTAAATGTTCACTATTATTTTTGAATGAATGGGAACAAAAATAAAATATCTGAAAGCAGGGAGGGAAAGGAAAGAGGACAAAGTTAAGAACAAGAAGCTGGATTTGAAAGAAAGATACGATACTGCCATTACCTGAGGTCATGTCTTCATCATTGTTCATCTGGATTATATTGCACCCTTCGTGTCTGCAATAATTTTCCCTTTCCAACCTATTACTCATACCATAGTCAGAGTAAATTTCCTAAGTGGACAAAGTCAACAGATATCAAAGAGGAAAAATCATATGGGTATTAAGGATGATAGAGGGGAAAGAAGCAGGAATGATCACCGGGTTTTGGGCTTGGATAATTGTGTGGTTGCTGATAAACCATTCAGCAGTGCTTCGAGGATACGTAGGACTGGGAATGGTGAAGCCTTAGGTAGTAATGAATTTATTTGGGACCTGATGAGTTTGCGGTGTCTTTGAGTCACAGAATAAAAATGTACATAGGTTGTCAGGTATATGACTTAAGATTTGGGTAAGAGATCTTGCTTGGTTTAGGAAATTATTTGAGAACCATTAGCATAGATATGAAAACTGAAGCTATGAAAGAAAGGAAACATGTCTAGAGTGATGAGATTAAAACACTCAGAAAAAATAGAAAGTGATTTCATTAACATGCATCTTGAGAACATGCATTTGACAACAAAAGCAAAGGCAATAAGACAAAATAAACAAGTGGGCCCTAACTGGTTTGGCTCAGTGGATAGAACATCAGCCTGCAGACTCAAGGGTCCCAAATTCGATTTCAGTCAAGGGCATGCACCCGTTGAGTCCATTTATCTGGTATTTATCTCTCTCATAGATTTTTTTCATATTCTATTTTTTCAGTAGAGTGTGTGCAGGAGGCAGCTGATGGATGTTTCTCTCTCATCAATGTTTCTAACTCTCCCTCTCCCTTCCTCTCTGTAAAAAATCAATAAAATATATTTAAAAATAAAATAAAAAAATAAACAAGTGAGACCATATCAAACTTAACATTTTTGCACAGCAAAATAAACTCTCAAGAAAATGAAAAAGAAGTCTATGAAAGAAAATATTTGCAACCCACATATCTGATAAAGGATTATTATGCAAAATATAAACGGAGCTCATACAACACAATAGCAAACAAAAACAAAAACAAATGACACAATTTAAAAATGGGCAAAGAACTTGAATAGATATTTTTTTAAAGAAAACCTTCAAATGGCAGCAAGCACATGACAGTGTACTTACCATTAATCATCAGGAAAACGCAAATCAAAACCATACTGCCTCACACCTACTAGGATGACTATTATCAAAAGACAAGAGATAACAAATGTTGGAAAGAATGTCAAGAAAATAAATTCTTGTGCACTACTGCTGGAAATATAAATTGGTGCAGCCACTAAAAACAGGTTGCAGGTTCCTTAAGAAATTAGAAATAGAACTACTTTATGATTCTGCAATTCTACTTTAGGGTATAATCCAAAAGAAATATAATGACTATCTGGGATATATTTGTACTTTTGTGTTTATTGCAGCATTATTCATAATTGCTAAGGCATGTTCTATAAATTGAGAACAGTCCCAATATTCTTAAAAAAATATAACAACCTAAGTGTCCACCAACAGATGAGTGAATAAAAATAATGTGATGTATAATTATACAATTAAACATTATTCAATCTTAAAAAAGAAAGATAACCTGCCATTTGCAATAGCATGGATAAATCTGGAGGGCATTATTCTAAGTGAAATAAGCTAGACAGATAAAAACAAATACTGCGTGGTATCAATTTTGTGGATTTTAAAAAAAGTCAAACACACAAAAACAGAGTAGAATACTTATTGTTAGGGGCTGGATTAGGAGGGGAAAAGGAGAAGCTGATAAAAATGTAAAAACATTCAATTATAAAATGAATAAGGAGTGAAAATTTAATATGTAACATGGTGACTATAGTGGATAAAACTGTGTTGTTTAATTAAAATTTGCTAAGAGAGCAGAACTTGTGTTTTCACAAACAAAAAAAATAAATATGTAAGGTGATGAATATATTAAGTGATTTGATGATTGGTATCCTTTTATGATATATAAAATATATGTATATATTGTATACTTTAAATATCTTACAATTCTATTTGTCAGTTATACATCAATAAAACTGAAAGAGAAATGAAAAAGAAAGAAAGAAAGAATGATATGTTACCTGAATTGGAGAAGTAATTCAGGAAGAAATGGGATCAGAAACTGACTTCGATTGGGTAGACTCAACACACACTCAAAGAGAAAAAAATCAGGAGTGAATCATAAGAATCGGCTCTATATTTATCATTTCCCAACTGGGTATAATAATGTCCACAGTATGTATGTAATCCTAGGGAATTAAAGCTGCTATGATCATACTCAGCAAATTTAGAAAGTATTAAGTGTTCATATTTAACTGGTTTAATTGCTTATTTTTGGAATTTGGCATTAATATAAATGCAATTCTATAAGAAACAATAGACGATGAAATCAATACTCAGTCTTTTCAAGTTGGTAAGCAACCAGCTCAATTTCAAATATGGTAGAGTTTAAGACTTTGTTTGAATGTAAAGCTTGGCTCCAATTTATTTTAACACTTAAGTTAGATTTAGTATGCCAGAAAATCAAACTATAGTTTAACAAAGTTAAACTGTTCAAATATGATGATTTATACCATCTGACCTAAAAGAGCAAACCAAAACCAAAAATGATAGCCAGTCCAGTCAGATGTGCTTATGCAAGAGTAACTTCTCTTCTTATCATTCCAAAATCAATTATTTCGTAGTGGAAAACCTGCCATTTTCCCCCTTGGGGAGGGTTCTATAAATGTGGTGTATTACCTCAGTCTAACATTCCTGGAAAACAAAGGAGCTTTCTGTTCTTTGAACCCAAATCTGACTTACCTCTTTTTTTGAATCAAGCCCTAAAGCAGCTAGAATGTAGACAATGGGCAGAGCAGACACAAATCAGCTTGCTTCAGTGACATATATATTTAGCTTTGAAAGAGAGTCCATGGAAAGGTTTTTATGTTGTTAAAAAATGATTATTTTTCCCTCGCATTGTGTCTCTCTGTAGGAGGCTTAGAGAAGAATCTTCACCCATCTTGCTTCAGCATTTCCTAAAGACAGTCCCTGCCAATCCATCTGCCAAGGGTAACTGATCAAAATGGGTAATTAAATTGCTTTGGGTTCAATAACCCAAAGTCATCCCATGTTACTCTGTCCTTTTCAGCAATATGTCATTTATAAACATATATCTCTCTTTAAGTTTGGAATGAAAGAAAAGTGAATGGAGGGAAAGGGCTAGTAGGAACTAGCTGACAACTGATGGCCAATGGTGTCAATTCAATGCCAATAGAAATCTCCAATTTGGGATGCAACTAAGAAGGAAACTTTATTTTGTGTAAAAAGCTCAACTGTGATGCAGCACAGCTATAAAAACAGCAGAGATGAGAGGTTCTCCCCAGGAGCAGAGGCCTTGGGCCAGGCTGGTCTTCAGCTAGACAGCTCTGGTCCAAAAGACACTGCCCTAAATAGCCAGAATAGAGTCCCTCTGGTTGGTCAGAGCTGTGCAGCTTTGATTGGATAGGGAAAGTCGTACTCATTGGTTGAAATAGGAGTTCAGGAAAGCTTTATAAGGGCTGGCTCAGATGGCAGAAGCAGTTCAGCCTAGAGACAGGAAGTTCAGTGCGTTTCTTCATGAAGTGCAGTTTGCATGAGAGGGCCCTGTGCTGCTAGGCTCTGCTTTTGTTTTTGTTTGTTTCTCCCCTCAGGGTTTATACTGTCAAAATTATAGTAAAGAAATGGAACCACCAGCCATCTGAAAGGAAATGAACTCCCCTACATCTTGTCCTATAGGGCTGGGCCCCCTCCCTAAAACCCCTCCCTTTTCTGTGCCAGCAATGTCCTAGCTTCCCCGACCACCACCCAAATGGACCAATGGACACAGTGAGGGTCCTAATAAGGCTAAACCACAGAAAGACCATAATTCAAGTGACCAATCCCTGTAACCCTCGGCACTTTCCTAAGCCTTCCCAATTATCCTACCCCATATAACTCATTGTTCCCACCCGGCTCGCTCTCTCGTCTCACTGCTGCGCCAGAAAGAGGCTAAGAGCCAAACCTGGGTTTGAATAAAGACTCTTTGCTTTTGCATCGGAAAAGGCTCCTTAGTGGTTGATTATTGGTGACCCCGAACTCTGGGCATAACACATCCTCCCTGTGAGGCTATTTTGCTGATATCATGATGCAAATTTTGGGGAGGTGTTCTGCCTTTCTAATTGCCATGCTCCTGGAAATGGCATGGCATTTCCCTCTGAGTTTTTAATCATGCTCCATGTCTAGAGCAGGGCATTGGCTTCATTTCACACTGAATGAACTTGGAATGTCACCTCTCTGAGCTTTTACTTTTTCAATAGAAGAAAGCAAGATGGAAAAAAAGAGATGTGTCATGTCTTTTCCAGCTCTTTGGGTTTTTATCTAACTGTAATCTTTAAAACTTTGATCTTCAGGTACTGAACAATATTATTAAGGGATACATGTTTATACTAGCCTTCCTTCTTTTTTTTCTTCCTTCTACTTATATATATACCAGGAGTCAGACATTGTATCACCTTTTTTCTTCTGCTTGAAATGTTATTTTATTTTTTAATTGACTTTAGAGCAGTGGTTATCAACCTTTCTAATGCCGCAACCCTTTAATATAGTTCCTCATGTTGTGGTGACCCCCAACCATAAATTTATATCTGTTGCTACTTCATAAGTGTAATTTTGCTACTGCTATGAATTGTAATGTAAATATCTGTGTTTTCCGGTGATCTTAGGCTCTACAGCAGCAGTTCTCAACCTGTAGGTCAAGCTAGCAGGCTTCTCATGCTCAAAGCATGAGAACAAGGTGTTGATAGGGATGGTTTCTTCTGATGTCTCTCTACCTGGCTTAGATGGCCATCCTCTCCCAATGTTTTTTACATGATTTTTAGTCTGCATGACTGTCTCTCTATTTCCTCTACTTATAAAAACACCAGTCGTATTGGAGTACAGCTTATCCTAATGGCCTCATTTCCCCATTTTAAGACCTTATGTCTAAATATAATCATATTCTGAGATAATAGGGGTAAGAACATCAACATATACATTTTGGAGGGCACAGCACAGCCCATAATATTACATATAAATTATATATACCCATCTCCATTTGTATATATCAGTACATCTACATTGAATGCTGTTTATAAAAATGATTGAGTTGTCAACTTCTGAGAAAATTTGCTTGACTAAGACATGCACACAGGCTTTTGTAAATGGTGTTGAAATAAAGTGTGTATGAATATAGGAGTGTGTAAGAAGGAGAAAGTTGGATACAAAATAAATAAAGCGAAAATATAAACTTTGTCCTTAATTATCCTCAATCTTGATTAAATATTCTTGAACCCATCATAAGAGAGAGATTTGGTCTATAATTATATATGTCTTGGATAAATTCATCTTCTATTTTATTAATTTTATTTTTAAATTAGTGACATTCAATATTATCTTATACTAAAGGCCCAGTGTACAAAATTCGTGCATGGGGTTGGAGGGGGTGGAATCCCTCAACCCTGCCTGCACCCTCTCTCAATTTGTGACCACTCAGGGGATGTCCAACTGCCGGTTTAGACCCAATCCTGTAGGGATTTCTATAGGATTGGGCCTAAACCAGCAGGCAGACATCCCTCTTGCAATCCAGGACTGGTGGCTCCTAACTGCTTGCCGACCTGCCTGATTGCCCCTAACCACTCTGCATTCCTGCTTCATTGCCCATAACCACTCTGCCTGATGCCTGCCTGATCACCCCTAACTGCTTGCCTGCCTGCCTGATCACTCCTACTGCCTCTGCCTTGGGCCCTACTAGCCATGGCAATTGCCTCTGTCTTGGCCCTGCCACAATGACCAGCTTCTTCCTGCATACCACAGTCTGGGGATTAAGCCTGACACCCGGGCACGGGCCCTGACTGGGAATCAAACTATGACCTCTTGGTTCAGAGGTCAATGCTCAACTACTGATCCACACTGGCCAGGCATTATACGTTCTTTATAAATTTTGGGTATTAACACCATATCAAAACTGTTAGCGAAAATGTTCTCCCATTCAGTGTGTTGTCCTTTCATTTTGTTGATAGTTTTTTTCGTTGTGAAAAAACTTTTTAGTTTGTTTTTTTCTTTTGATTCCCTTGTCAGAGGAAGATGTATTGCTATAAGAAATGTCTGAGATTTTACTGCCTATGTTTTCTTCTAGGATTTTTATGGTTTCAAATTTAAGTCTTTTATCCATTTTGAGTTTATTCTTGTGTATCGTGTAAGCATATGGTCTAGTTTCATATTTTTGGACATATATATCTAATATTCCCATCACCACTTATTGACTAGACTGTCTTTACTCCTTGTCATATACTAATTGATCATAAAGGTATGGGTTTATTTCTGGGTTCACTATTTTGTTCCATTGATCTATATATCTGTTTTTATACCAGTAGCATACTGCTTTAATTACTATGGCCTTGTAGTATAGTTTCGTATCAGGTAGCATGATACCACTAACTTTGTTCTTTCTCAAACTGTTATTTAGGGCCTTTTCTTGTTCCATATAAATTTTTGGATTATTTGTTCTAGTTTTATGAAAAAATAAAATTGGTATTTTGATAGGGATGGCTTTGAATCTATAGATTCCTTTGTGTAGTGTGGACATTTTAATGATGTTAATTCTTATGCACAAACACAATATATGTTTCCATTTATTTTTATCTTGTTCAATTTTTTTCTTCAATGTCTTACAATATTCTGAGTACAGGTATTTTATCTCCTTGGTTAAATTTATTGCGAGGTATTTTATTATTTTGGTGCAATTGTAAATGGGATTGTTTTCTTAGTTTCTCTTTTTGATAGTTCATTATTGGTCTATAAAAAATTCAACCAATGCATGGCAGGCATGACTCAGTGGTTGAGTGTCAATCTATTAACCAGGAGGTCATGGTTGGATTCCCATTGAGGGCACATGCCTGGGTTGCATGTTCGATCCCAGTATGGGGCATGCAGGAGGCAGCTGATCAATTATTCTCTCTTATCATTAATGTTTTTATCTCTCCTTCCTTAGTCTCTGAAATCAATAAAAATATTTTTTAAAAACAATACAACCAATTTGTGAATATTTATTTTGTTTCCTGTTACTTTCCTAAATTCATTTATCAGTTCTAGTACTTTTCTGGTGGAATCTTTAGGATTCTCAATAGCATGATGTTATTTGCAAACTGTCATATATTTTATTTTTCTTTCCTATTGGATGATTTTAGTTTCTTCTTTTTGCCTGATTGCTATGGCTAGGAATTCAATACGATGTTGCATTAAAATAGTAAAAGTTAAAAATCTGTCTTGTTCCTGATCTTAAGAAAAATGCTTACGTTTTTCTCCATTGAGTATGAGTTGTCAGTATTTCATATATGGCCTTTATTATTTTTAGGCCACATGTGGCCTTTATTATTGTTATTATGTTCTCTCTATTCCCACTGTGCTCACAGTTTTTATCATAAATGAGTGCTATATTTTATGAAATATGTATTTTTTCTGCATCTATTTATGTGATCATATTATTTTTTATCCTTCATTTTGTTTATATGGTATTTCACAAAAATTGATGTTGAAGCTACCTGCATCTCAGGAAAAACATACCATTTGATCATGGTGTATGATTTTTTTAATGTATTGCTGAATCCAGTTTGCTAATATTTTATTGAGGATTTTGCATCTGTGTTCATCAGAGATATTATTTTATAATTTTCTTCCTTTTTAGTGTCTCTATCTTTTATGGAACCAGAGTAATGTTGGCCTTGTAAAATGAGCTTGGCCGTCTTCCCTTCTCTTGAATTTTTTGAAATAGTTTGGTAAGGATTGGTGTTAAATATTCTTTGAATGTTCAATAGAATTCACCTGTGATGCCATCCAGTCCAAAACTTTTATTTGTTAGATGGTTTTTTATTACTACTTCAATTTTGTTGGTTGTAATGTGTCTGTTCAGATTTTTTGTTTGTTTGTTTCTTCCTAATTCAATTTTGGAGGATTGTATGTTTCTAGGATATCCATTTCTTCTAGAATGTCCAATTTGGTCGATATAATTGTTCATAGTATTTTCTTATAATCCTTTGTATTTCTGTGGTGTCAGTTAATACTTCTCCCCTTTAAATTTTGATTTTTATTATTTTGGTCCTCTCACTTTTTTAATTTGATTAAATCTTTATTGTTCAGATTGTTACATTTGTTTCTCTTTTTTCCCCTCCATAGCTCCCCTCCAACTGGCTCTCACCCTCCCTCTACCCTTACCTTCCCCTCTTTGACCTCAACCATAGGTATATGATTTTTGTCCGGTCTCTACCTGCACTTTCCTCAAACCTTGCCCCCTCAGAAATATCAGTCTACTCACTTTCTGTGCTCTGGATTCTATTATATTCACCAGTTTATTCTGTTGATCAAATTTTTAATTCACTTAATTTTTAGATTCACTTGTTCATAGATATGTATCTATATTCATACTTTTTTATCTTTTACCTTTTTCTTTTTCCTCTTCTTAAAGAGTACCTTTCAGCATTTCATATAATACTGGTTTGGAGTTGATGAACTCCTTTAGCTTTTTCTTACCTGTGAAGCTCTTTATCTGCCCTTCAATTCTGAATGACAGCTTTGCTGGATAGAATATTCTTAGTTGTAGGTTCTTTCTATTCATCACTTTGAATATTTCTTGCCACTCCCGACTGGCCTGCATCGTTTCTGTTGAGAAATCAGCTGACAATCATATGGGTGCTCCCTTGTAGGCAATGAACTGTTTTTCTCTTGTTGCTTTTAATATTCTTTCTTTGTCTTTTGCTCTTGGTATTTTAATTATGATGTGGCTTGATGTAGTCCTCTTTAGATTCCTTTTATATGGGTTTCTGTGTGCCTCCTCGACTTGTAAGTCTATTTCTTTCAGCAGATGTGGGAAGTTTTCAGTCATTATTTCTTCAAATAGGTTTTCAGTATCTTGCTCTCTCTATTCTTCTGGCACCCCCATAATTCTGATGTTGGTACGCTTGAAGCTGTCCCAGAGGCTCCTTACATTATCTTCACATTTATGGATTCTTTTTCTTCTTGCTTTTCCAGTTGAGTGTTTTCTGCTTCTTTATATTTCAAATTTTTGACTTGATTCTTGCCTTCCTCTAGTCTGCTGTTAGGTCTCTGTATAATATTTTTTATTTCAGTCAGTGTATGTTTAATTTCTAGTTGCTCCTTTTTCATCTCTAGCTGGTCTTTTTCATCTCCTCTTGGGTCTCGCTAAATTCATCCATCTTTTCTAGGATATTCTTGAAAAACCTTATAAGCATGTTTTTGAACTCTGTATCCAGTAATTTTTTTCCTCCATTTCTTCTGTTTGTGATCTCTTCAGTTGTCTCCACGTTTTCACTATGCTGGGAGAACTTCTGTGTTGGATTCAGCCTTATGATACAAGACTTGCAAAACTGCAAAAGCCTCTCTGTTGAGCTTGGGAGGGGTGGGGTCTCAGGGCTTAAGGGACCACCTTGCCTTCCAGTCAGCCCCGCCCTACATAGCTCCTGGATCTCACGTGACTCTGGGTAATCACTGGAGCGGTTCCTGTGGGCATGCACAGTGCCTCTAGACCACTGCCTTTCTGGCTCCCCTGTGCTCCCGGACCATATGAGTCTTGGTCCCAGGGTCTTGCCCAAAACTGGGGTTTAGTGGAGTTAGAAGTGGTGCAGTTTGGAGGCTCTGTCTCCGCCCACTTGTGAAAGCAAGTGGCACAATCGGCAATTGGTCCTCTGTGTGCAGTGCTGTGCGCATCACCAGACCACTGCCCTTTATTGGCTCCCCTAAATTTCCGTGCACTTCTCCCTTTTCACAGTCCAAACTCCCTCCGTATGAGTTTCGGCTGGACCTGGGATTCAGTGCCTTAGGATAGGGGGCTCAGTGTAGTTGGGAGTCTCCATCTCCCTCCTGCCAGAGAAAGCCAGCAGGGCACTTTGGCATCCACTCTCTCCACACATGCATCTCTGTACCTCAGCTTTTTGCAGCTCCTCTGGGTCTCCGTGAGCCCCTCTCTTTCCTTCTAGTTGTAGAACTTCTGGATGATGGCCACTCTGTCTTTTAGTTGTAGTTTTAATATTGTCTCCCGCCTACTCATGAAAGCCAGCCACACAATCAGCAGTCGGTCTTCTGCAAGCAGTGCTGTGAGCACCACCAGACTTCTGCCCTTTTGCGACTCCCCTAAATTTCCATGCACTTCTCCCTTTTCACAGTCCAAACTCCCCCCATATGAGTCTCACCTGGACCTAGGGTTCAGTGCCATAGGATAAGGGGTTCAATGCAGTTGGGAGTCTCTGTCTCCCTCCCACCAGAGAAAGCCAGCTAGGTATTCCAGCACCCAATCTCTCCACGCGCACATCACCATATCTCAGCTTTTTACAGCTTCCATGGGTCTCCGTGAGCCCCTCTCTTTCTTATAGTTGTACAATTTCTACTCAGCCAGCTTTCCTGTGTTTCTGGAGGCTGTCCCTTCTGTCTTTTAGTTGTAGTTTTGAAATTGTTGTGCCAGGCAGCAGTATAGGTATTTACTTATGCCGCCATCTTGGATTCCTCCCTCACTTTTTTTCTTGATCAGTTTGGTTAAAGATTTATCAATCTTGTTTATCTTTTCAAAGAATCCACTATTGATTTCATTGATCTTTTGAATAGTTTTGTAGTCTCTATGTCATTTATTTCCACTGTAATATTTATTATTTTTATCCTTCTAACTTACTCTGGGCTTTGTTATTGTTTTTCTAGTTCTTTTAAGTGTAGGATTAGATTATTTATTTGAGTTTTTCTTGTTTCTTGAGGTAGGCCTGTATTGCTCTGCACTTCCCTCTTAGGACTGCTTTCAGTGTGTCCCATAGATTTTATGTCATTGTGTTCTCATTTTCATTTGTCTCAAGTGATTTTACTTTCTTCTTGAATTTGTTTTTAACACATTAATTGTTTAGTAACATGCTATTTAGCCACAATAAATTTATGTGTTTTCAGTTTTTTTTCTTATAATGGATTTCTAGTTTTATACTCTTATGTCTGTAAAAGATGCTTGATATGATTTCAATAATCTTAAATTTATTGAAATTTGTTTTGTGTCCTAATATGTGGCCTATCTTGGAACATGTTCTCTGTGCCCTTAAAAAGAATGTATACTCTGGTGCTTTGGGGTGAAATGCTCTAAAAATATCAACTAAATCCATCTGGTCTAACGTGTCATTTAAGGTACTGTTTCCTTGTTTATTTTCTGTCTGGAAGATCTACCCATTGACATCATGGGTTGTTAGAGTGTCCTGCTATGACTGTATCACTGTTATGTCCCATTATGTCCAGCAATATTTACTTTATATATTTAGGTGCTCCTATATTGGGTGCATGAATGTTTCTAAAAGTTTTATCCTTTTGTTGGATTAATCCCTTTTTAAATTATGTAATATCCTTCTTTATCTTTTATTATAGCTTTTGTTAAAGTCTATTTTGTCTGAAAAACAATCCAAGTATGTTTTCATTTATATGAAATATATTTTCCTATCCCTTTATTTTGAATTTGTGTCTGTCTTTTGATCTGAAGTAGGTGTTTTATAGACAGCACATAAATGGACTTTGTTTTCTTATGTATTCAGCTACTCTATGCCTTTAAAACATTTTTATTGAGTTTGTTAGAGGTGACATTGATTAATAAAATTATATAGATTGCAATTTTATTATTCTGTAATACATCATCTTTATATTCTATTATGTATTAACTATCCAAAGTCAGGTCTCTTTCTATCACCATCTATCCCACCTTACCCTCGTTAACACTCACTGTTCTCCTTCCCTCTTGTAATCACCATATGGTTGTCTGTGTCTATGAGGTTTTTGTTTTTGCTTAATCCTTTTACCTTCACCTTTTTCACCCAGCCCTTTAATACCCCTCTGTTCTGAGAGCTGTCAATCTATTTTCTGTATCTATAAGTAAGTTTATATTTTGTTTGTTTATTTTTTGTTTATTAGAGTCCACATATAAGTGAAATTATATGGTATTTGTCTTTCTCTGTCTGGATTCATCTTCTCTGGGATTCTCTGTGCTACCTTGTATGTCTTTTCTTTTGCCAAGGTAGGAAATTTTATAGTCATCATTTCTTCAAAAAGTTCTCAATCTCTTTCTTTCTGTCAGCTCCTTCTTATATCCTTATGATATATTGTTGTTACACTTGATGTTGTCCCAGAGGTTGCTTAAGCTGTCCAGATTTAAAATTATTTTTTCTTTTTAAAATTAATTTTAATTTAATTTAAAATTAATTTTAAATTGGAGAATCTAAGATGGTGGCATAGGTAAATACCTACACTGCTGCCTCGCACAACAATTTCAAAACTACAACTAAAAGACAGAAGGGACAGCCTCCAGAACCACAGGAAAGCTGGCTGAGTAGAAATTCTACAACTAGAAGAAAGAGAGGGACTCACGGAGACCCAGAGAAGCTGTAAAAAGCTGAAATATGGAGACGTGTGCGTGGAGAGTGGGTGCTGGAGTACCTGGCTGGCTTTCTCTGGTGGGAGGGAGACAGAGACTCCCAACTGCATTGAACCCCTTATCCTATGGTACTGAACCCTAGGTCCAGGTGAGACTCATATGGGGGGAGTTTGGATTGTGAAAAGGGAGAAGTGCATGGAAATTTAGGGGAGTCGCAAAAGGGCAGAAGTCTGGTGGTGCTCACAGCACTGCTTGCAGAAGACAGACTGCTGATTGTGTGGCTGGCTTTTATGAGTGGGCGGGAGACAGAGCCTTCCAACTGCACCACTTCTAACTCCACTAAACCCTAATTTCAGGCAAAACCCTGGGGACCCAGACTCATACAGTCCTGGAGCACAGGGGAGTCAGACAGGCAGTGGTCTAGAGGCACTGTGCATGCGCACAGGGACTGCTCCAGCGATTACCCAGAGTCATGTGAGAACCAGGGGCCATGGAGGGCGGGGCTGACTGGAAGGCAAGACAGTCCGTTAAGCCCTGAAACTCCACCCCTCCCAAGCTCAACAGAGAGGCTTTTGCAGTTTTGCAAGTCTTGTATCATAAGGCTGAATCCAACACAGACGTTCTCCCAGCATAGTGAAAACGTGGAGACAACTGAAGAGATCACAAACAAAAGAAATGGAGGAAAAAAATTACTGGATACAGAGTTCAAAAACATGCTATAAGGTTTTTCAAGAATATCCTAGAAAAGATGGATGAATTTAGCGAGACCCAAGAGGAGATGAAAAAGACCAGCTAGAGATGAAAAAGGAGCAACTAGAAATTAAACATACACTGACTGAAATAAAAAATATTATACAGAGACCTAACAGCAGACTAGGGGAAGGCAAGAATCAAGTCAAAAATTTGAAATATAATGAATCAGAAAACACTCAACTGGAAAAGCAAGAAGAAAAAGAATCCATAAATGTGAAGATAATGTAAGGAGCCTCTGGGACAGCTTCAAGCGTACCAACATCAGAATTATGGGGGTGCCAGAAGAATAGAGAGAGCAAGATACTGAAAACCTATTTGAAGAAATAATGACTGAAAACTTCCCACATCTGGTGAAAGAAATAGACTTACAAATCGAGGAGGCACACAGAAACCCATATAAAAGGAATCTAAAGAGGACTACATCAAGGCACATCATAATTAAAATAGCAAAAGACAAAGGGAGAATATTAAAAGCAGCAAGAGAAAAATAGTTAATTACCTACAAGGGAGCACCCATATGATTGTCAGCTGATTTCTCAACAGCAACTATGCAGGCCAGATGGGAGTGGCAAGAAATATTCAAAGTGATGAATAGCAGGAACCTATAACCAAGAATACTCTATCCAGCAAAGCTGTCATTCAGAATTGAAGGGCAGATAAAGAGCTTCACAGGTAAGAAAAAGCTAAAGGAGTTCATCAACTCCAAACCAGTATTATATGAAATGCTGAAAGGTACTCTTTAAGAAGAGGAAAAAGAAAAAGGTAAAAGATAAAAAATTATGAGCAACAAATACATATCTATGAACAAGTGAATCTAAAAATTAAGTGAATTAAAAATTTGATCAATAGAATAAACTGGTTAATATAATAGAATCGGTAGCACAGAAAAAATAAAATTAATTTAAAATTATTTCTTTTTCTGTTTTGATTATTTTCTGATACCTTGTCTTCCAAATTACTGGTTCAATACTCTGCTTCATCTAATCTGCTATTGACTTCTTCCTGTATTCTTTTTTTAAAAAATATATTTTTATTGATTTCAGAGAGTAAGAGAGAGGGAGAGATAGAAACTTAAATGATGAGAGAGAATCATTGATCTGCTGCCTCCTGCATGCCCCCTACTGGGGGCTGAGCCTGCAAACTAGGCATGTGCCCTTGACCAGAATCGAACCTGGGACCCTTTATTCTGCAGGTCTATGGTGTATCTACTCTGTCAAATTGGCTAGGGCCTTCCTGTATTCTTCATTTCAGTTCTTGTATTCCTTATTTCTGCCTGGTTCTTTTTTTAAGATTCTGTGTCCTTTTTTATGCTTATGAATTTCTTACTAAGTTCTTTGAGTATCCTTATAATCACTGCTTTGAATTCTATATCTGGTATTTGCTTGCCTCCATTTTATTTAGTTTTGGTGTTTGTTTTTCTGGAGATTTACCCTGTTCTTTTATTTGTCATACGTTTCCTTGTCTTCCCATTTTGGCTGCCTCTTTGTGTTAGGTAGATCTGCTATATCTTCCAGTCTGGTAACTTGACATTATATAGTTGTTGTCCCCTGGAAACCAGTGCTCAGTCTTTCTGATCTCCTGAACCAGGTGCTACAATAGTGCCTTTTTTATTAGTTATGTTTGTCCATTTGTTGAAATTGAGCCTTGATTTATGTTGGCACATGCATGGGTGGGGTGGCCTCTCAGGCTGGGTAGATGTGAGGATTGGCCACAGCCACAGTACTAGTTGCTGTATGTAGGCTGACCCCATGAAACAGATATCACTACAGCCATTTATGATGCCTACTCAGCCTTCCATTTGGGAATGCCACCTGTAGGGCTAATCAATCCTTGTTCTGTTTTGGTGTGAAGCTAACCACCAGATGTGTTGGTTCTGGGGCTTCTTGGAGATATTTGGTTCAGGTCAATATCAGATGCTGCTTGTGAATAGCCGTGAGCTACCTTTTAGGAACTACAAAGCAATCCATGGTTGCTAACTGCCTGTTCTAGACTTGGGTGCAAGTTGGAGGTCCCCAGTTGCATACCGTATCAGGTCAGGGGCAGGACTGCAGAGGCCTCGAGGTGCCATGAAACACACTGTTACTTGCTGGCTCACTGTTAGGCTAAGCCAGAGGTTGGCAAACTGCTGCTCGTGAGCTGCGGTTTGCTGCTCTGTTGACTAATGAGTTTGCCAACCACTGCCTTAGGGAAAAATATTTAAAAAGCATTTTAATAATATACTAATGTCTTTAACCTGGAGTCAAAACTTCTGGGTGAGGGTAATGCCTTACGCAGTGACTGGCAAACTTATTAGTCAACAGAGTGGCAAACTGCGGCTCGAGAGCCACAGTTTTCTGACCACTGGAAGCCACTGAAAGAGCCTCAGCAGTATGCAAGTAGCATAGAGCAGTTTCTCGGGGAATCGCCAGGTAGGGACAAGTGGTATTTACCAATTAATACAGATTCACACTCTGTGTAGTGCTGAGTTTGATTCTCCTTAACAAAAATCTTAGTATACACCAAGTTCAAGCCATCATCCACCTGGGGTCTGAAAATCTTTGAAGTGGGGTAGGGCTTCAGGGAGTCATCAGGGGTGAGTCAGTAAGATTTATCAGGCTAATGCAGATTAAGATTTGGTGGTGTGGATCAGGGAGCTTAATACAGGAAGTGTGATCCTTACCCTAAAGCTACACAACTGAGTTTCTTCCCATGTGTCACTGGTACCCTCTAACCTGGCTAGAAATTGAATGATTTCAGAATCAAAATTTGATTAGATTTGGATTTCTAAGACATTTTCAAGATTAAACATGGGGCCATGGAATTAGGATATTTTAAAATTTGACAATTTGTGTTAGAATGAGTTATAGAAGTCAGACTTAAATAAGTAGACTACATTTTAATGTTTGTTTTGAATGAGATTCAGCACATTGGACAGGGAGACCAGTGCTGCCTGACAATATTTCATAAAGTCAACTCCTTATTATGGAATAAGAACTACCATTAGGGTAGATTAAGTAAATCAAAATCAATGAAGAAAATAATTTCAGATAAAAGGAGTTGCAGACAGTGATTCCAATTTCATTGGAAACAATGGAATTTTGATTTGTAACTGACTTTTATTAGCTAGAGCATAATGAAGTAGTGCATACTTCGATATTTTTCAAATGTCATTGTGTAATCATTATAACTAGCTAGTCTTGATATTAATAATAGGAAAAGAGTAAAGGGGAGGTCATGTGGGCAGCTTCACCAGGAAACTACAACTTCACACTCCCCAGGGAACCACTGGTCCATTCCCTACAGATGGGAAGTGAAGTCCAGGTGATGTAGGGAAGGTGCTTGTCTGTCAGTCTAACCTGGGAAAAGATAATTGGCTAGGGGACCTGGGATGAAGGCACTGCAAAATCCTGTGGAAAATCTTGAAGGATTAATTGGTTAACCTCCTGGTTATAATCCCTAGACGAAAAGTTCTTGTTCTGTTGCCTGCTTGTTCACTTGCCCGTTTGTTTCCGTACCCCTTCTTGCTCTTTTGTCTTTTATAAAGAGTGAGGAGCTAAAAAGGTGATTGGAGGTCTGTATGCATGGATGTGGTATGCCAACTGGTGAACTTTTAAAACAATTGGATGAAAATCTGATATTTCCATTTCAGATGTTATAAATATCATTATCTGTATATCAGTTTTCTGGCTGCTCTAATCTTCTGCCTGGGGGCTGTGAGCCTCACTGCTGATGCTCAGGAAGAAGATTTGAGAAAAATGTTAGGAACTCACTTGTACCAGTTTACACTTAATCTCTTCTTTATCCCAGGCAGGACCTCATGCGTGCCTTTCCCTGAGCTTGCTGTTTCAGTGTCTGGCACCTCGCTGACTCGCTTTCTCTGAAGCTAATTCCTCCTGTCTGACAGAATTGTAGAGGGAAGAGGCTACAGGTGGCAGTGGACAGAAGGGCTTAATAACTCCATATGCAGACTTTCAAACACCTATTTCAGTCTCTACCTAACCTACACCTTTTGTTCTCCATGCGTTTAATTGCAGGGCCTTTCTTGTAATCATCTGAGACCAATTGGTTTACATTTGATCCGTTAACTCTATCTCCTCCCCCACACAGAGGTACTTGAATTTGACCTATCTTCTCTCTGCTAAGAGTTGCATAATTTCCCTACTTGTTTTATTTTTAAAATATTATAATTTAAGATTATATATACCTTTGAGTTTGATTAAACGTGGGGTTTATATTATCTATGTTGTTTTGTTATGGCTTTCAGTAGAAGAAGATGGAAAGGCTTCTATTTCACCTTCTTGAAACTATAAACCTAATGCAATACTTTATAACTCTGAAGATAGAATAATGGAAATATTTAAAAAGCATATATGAATTTAAGAATGAGAAATTTTCTTTTTTATTTTACTTATTTCGTTCTTTAGATTCCACATATAAGTGAAATCATGTGGTATTTGTCTTTCTCTAACTGACTTACTTTGCTTAGCTTATGTTAGGTCCACCCACACTGTTGCAAATGCTAAGATTTCATTCTTTTTTTATGATTGAGTAATATTTCATTGTATATATATGTACCACTACATTTTTTTATAACAGTGAAATATTTAAATGTAACTAGCTTATTTTATTAGTAATAAATAAGTTTCTGGTTTCAAACTATCCTGAAAATTTAGATACGGGTATTGATTTTTGACCGGGGTCTCATATTTCTCTCTGTTCTTTGATTTTATATTAAAAATAGTAACAGAGTAAATTCTAATAACATAAGTTAAACATTATGCTAGTAATATTTACATGTATCCTGCTCTTTACCAACTTCTACACTTCTTTGGATCTGCCATATCTTCATTTATCAATAGATGACATCACCTTAGACTTCCCAGCCATCAAAAGTCTTCACTTATTCCCATATTCTGCCACCAAATCTTTACTCCTCCCCTTTTATTATGGTGAAAGGGGTATTCCTTCTCCTATCTAGAACTAATGCCTCTGCCTGGCTTCTGAATTTCATCTTTCCTTCTTTTTCAGAGCCTCTGCCCTTTTTATTATTTTCTTTTTATACCCTCACTCTCATTGCTTCCATATTATTAACATTTTAACATGCTTTAAGTTTCTATCCTAAATTTCTATTTCTGAATTTCACATTTTCCTCCAATTACCAACTCACTTTTCTCCTCACATTCACAGAAAAAGTCTTATTTTCTATAAGCAGTCTTTCTACTTCCTCACTCCTCACTTACCCCTGAACCTATTAGAGTCTGGTAATAGGTTTATACAGTCATACGCATCCCTTTATAGAAACTATTCTTGTTGAAATAAAAAAATAGATTCCCTATAATCAAATATAATGGGCATTCAGTAGCTCTTACTGTTCACTACTCTAACTTAGCACTATTGATCAATCATTTATTTCAGAAATACTATTCCTTTGATTTTCATGAGAACACAGTATCAGTCAGGATAAGTTAACTTATATTATAAGAAAAAAATCATCCTCTATACCCATAGTGGATTGTCTTAGAGCTCTGATCTGCCTTGTCCTTATTCTTAGACACATGTTGATGGAGCAGGCATTATCTGAAACATGGCCAATTGTTACAGCAAAGGAAGAGAAAGAGCACGGTAAATCATACCTTATAGTCTCAATCAGTCGTCAACATGTTACTCTGTTTATACTCCATTGATTAAAGTGTGGAATATGACTCCATGTATCATCAAGAGAGAGCAGGGAATTGCAAGCTTGCTAAATACTTACTGGGAGTAACTTGGGAAAATCTCTAAAGAGAACCATTACCATCTCTTATCACAAAACTATCTCAAATATTCAAATTTAATCAAGAAATATAAACCCCGTCAGCAGATGAGTGGATCAGAAAACTGTGGTATATCTACACAATGGAATTCTATGCTGCCATTAAAAAGAAGGAATTCTTACCATTTGCAGCAACCTGGTTGGAACTGGAGAGCCTTATGCTTAGCGAAATAAGCCAGTCAATGAAGGAGAAGCATCACATGATCGCACTCATTGGGGGATAATAAAGAACATTATAAACTGATGAACAAAAGGATAGATACAGAGACAGTAAAGCTTCAAACAGACTGTGAAATTACAGCAGGAAGATTAAAGTTAGGTGAGGTAGATAAGAGATCAATCAAAGGACTTGTATCTATGCATATAATCATAACCAATGAACATAGACACTGGGGGGTTGGGGTATGCCTGGGAGGGAGGGGGGGGCAATGGGGAGATATGTATAAAAAAATTAATTAAAAAAAAGAAAAAGAAATATAAACCAAAACAAACAATATTTGGAAATGTCCTTTCAGCCATTTTACCAATTGAATGAATAAGTTATAGTTGATTGGCAGCCCTATATATCAGGAATAAGTATTGTTAAAATAACTACATAGATTATATTGAAATGTAAAGATATAAACACATTCATTTATTCACTAATTACTCTATGCTTGGCATAATTGTAAATTATGGATACTAGACAAAGCATGATGGTTATGAGGAAATATTATGTAAATATTGTAATTCTGGATTTCCCCCCCATTCATCAATGAATTCCTTTATGTTTATAAAAAGTGAATCTGAAAATGTCATTATTATTGTCTTCAATGGAGAAATTTGAATATTTGCAAGCATAAAAGAGGAATTATGAAAAGAAAGTAGAGTTCTTTTAGTTCAACTACTTTTGAGACTGTACTAATTAATACATCCTGGCTCATAGAGTGAGGAGAGTAAGATCTTTCTCTTATGCATCACTGAGACCAAAATATAGCTTCAAATTATCAATCTCAAGGAAAAGGAAAAGCAGTTTGCCATTTTCAGAGAAAGGACAATTTCATTTGGAAAGAACTCTGGTGATGTTATAAACATTTAAATCATTTAATCAATTTTAATGAACATTTTTAATAATTAAAAAATGTCATCAGGTGAATATTCACAAGAGCAGGACTCCAGAATAACCATGCTTACATCCATCAAATCCATATTTGAAGACACTGCCTGAAGTTTTAGACCAATTGCAAGTAATAAGTAGGTTCTGTAACTGTACATATAAATAGTAGAGACACACTACTCTTCCATGTCTTTTATACACTTGCTCTTTTTTCTAACAGGAAAGAGCATTTGGACAAATGTGATAACAGCTGGAAACATGAAGCCCCAGCCATCAAGAACAGAGAGCACTCCAATTATAAAAATTCTTCAAAGTTCATTTAAAAAAAATAATCACAAGAAACCCTTGAAAGATAGTGCCTGGAAGCAGACAGTAACTCAGAAATCTAATTATAAAATATTTTTAAGGTGGAAAAATCATGCTAACACTTTCCAAATCAGGCCAAATTCATTTTAGTTTATGCAGTTGTTCCCCGCCGAGTCAGTGCATATGGAAGGCAAAGACAGCCAACACTTCTGTAATAGGTCAAAGCAAAGAATGTGACTGAAGGTCAGAACATGAGTCTCATGATAGAAAGTCAGTGCTGCTCCAAGGACCACTTTGCTATAGACCTGACAAGGTGACTGGTTATTATCTTAAGTGTAGAAAAAATAGGTATGATTCAATTTACATGGATATGAATGTGCTTAAAAAGGCTGGTATATCTCCATGAACAACTATATGTAATACTTTAAACAATTAAAAAAAAAGGCTTGTATTTCATTACTTCCTGAAGGTTCATGATTATTTTAGTTGGATGTTTAGGACTACAGGTATCCTTTAAATGTGGGACATTTAAAGAAGAAAACATTAAGACTTATTAAATAAAAAGGGTAAATTTAGTTTGGTATATATATATATATATATATATATATATATATGCATGGGGAAATAGAATTGTCATCAAGTCATCAGGATATTGTGTGATTAAATGTTAAATTAAGATGTCACTGGACATGTCATCTAATCAGCTTTGTCTGAGATTCTCTTGAAGGCTCACACAGGCATTTTAGACAAAGAAAAAAAGGCTGGTTTGGTAGGTAGAACAAGGAGAGCTCTGCCTGGCTTCTCTACCAAGGCAAGTCTGTGACTTCATATTTCTCTATTATTCAGGAATATCTCTGGCTCTGTTTGTATCCAGGTCTTCAGTAGACCATTATGGTTGTCTCAAGGCTACCAGAGGAACATGGAAAATGTCCCATCTAGACCTACTTTTTTGGTTATTTAATTTTAGGGGGAAGTGTAAACACTAATTTCCTGTTGAGACTTGGCCCATGATAACTAGAAAAAATATCCATATTAGGAAAGGGAGAGTTGTTGCAAAGTCCAAGTTAAATATGACACCCTTCCTTCCCTCAGGGTCCCATGTGTGGATATGTGTGGTTGACTGAGGGATTAAAACATCTCTGGTCTCGTCTGGCTTGATTTGGCACATGTGAGTGCAATTTATCCTCTTAGTGTAGTGGCTCCTCTGGCCAGGTTCCAATAATCTCACAATAAACATTTTCAACTTTAAATTTTTTACATGTGAAATATTTTAAAGATTTAAAACATTTTGTGTTTATTTTAAGGAAAAATGTCAATATGAAATAAAACATGGGCAGTTCTAGTAACAACTTGAACTGAAACATTCATGTGAAATAAATGATATAAAATTTCAGGAAACAGTGTCCCCATCCCAAGGTTTATACTCCACACCCCTTTGTATGTGGGAGATGGCATTTTTGTAGTGTGAACATTTAAAAAATGACTAGCCATGCATCTGTCTACAAACTGAACATTCAAATGAAGTGAAAAACATCAAAATATACTTCCAATGGATCAAGTAAAAAATGTTTTCAATAATTCAATTTAATAAACATAATATATCCTTTATGAAGATGTACAGCACAATGGTAAATACAGATTGCTGTTGCTAACTACTTTTGAGATTTTAGGCCAAGTTATTAGCTTTCTATGCTTATGTTTTCTCTTCTGTAAATAGGGATGACATAATTACCTATGTCTGTTAGGATTAAATGAGGTAATATGTGTAAAGAGTATTTCTACAAGGCATGGCATAAACTCAAGGCTCCATAAATTTTGCTGGGTGCTACAACTGACCTACTGCAAGCATTGTTCCAGGTACTGTAGGGAAAACAAAGGCCCTTACCTTGGAAGCATAGAAACCTGAGAGGTATAAAAAGAATAATAATTCAACTCAGGCTTCGATAAGAGTTCTAACTGAGACCCAAAGTGCAATTGGCAAAAATATAGGAAGGCCCAGCATATGACAAGAGCTGCTTTTGATTTTGCTCTGAAGTGATGGATAAGATTTTGAAAGGTAGGAGGGGAAATTGGGGGAATTATCAAGCATTCTAAACCGAGTAAACAAAGAGGATAAAGTTGGAAAAGCAGCAGATATTAGGGACAACATCCATTCCAAATTGGCTAGAAAATAGCTCGGAATGTCAATACAACTGACACTCTTTTCTATGCCAAGTGGCTGCAATGGCTAATTTACTTCAACATTCCTTCCTGCTGAGCCTGACTTACTCAGAATCCTTCTCTAGGGCTCAAGAACCAACTACCTTTTCACCAGTTTAGCTTGGGTAATCTATTTGCCATTTCAGATATGGGAGAGCTCAGCAGTGGGGGTTAGTTCAGTTATGAAAAATTTTAAAATATTGAGTATTCACATAAGTTATTTAATTCGTTCAACAAATATAAAAGATAGGCATTTTCTTTCCATTTTATACATAAAGATATTAAGAGCGGGAAAGGCTAAAAACCGTTTCCAAGGTCACTTAGCTAGAAAGTGTTGAGTCAGAGTTTAAAACCAGGGCTTTTAAGTCTAAAAGCTGTATACTTATTTATAATATTGAACCTCATTTAAATTAAAACGATAAACTAAAGCTAATTATAGGTCAGCTCTTAATTTCATGTTTAAATTTTTAAAAATCTATTTTTCATATATTAGGGAAGCTATTGAAAGCTCCTGAACAGAGGAATAGCTTTGATTGGATTTGTATTTCAGAAATAAAATCCTGATAGCAGAATGGAAAAAAATATATTGGAAGTAAGGAGAGAGATGGGATGATCAGTTTGTTGGGAGAGGAATGGAATATGAGTGGAAAGGAGGTAATGGAATCAAATTATAACTTCAAAGCTTGCTGACTGCTGGGGTAGAGTTGGAATTTCTGAAATTCAGAATACGGCCACTTGACAATTGAGATAGCCAAGAAGACAGTGAAGTAAGTTTGAGATATTGGTGAAATATAAAGATGGGGAGTTTTGCTTTCTTTCTTGACTGTCTTTGTGTAGATAAGGGTTAATATATTAAGTTTTGTTCTTCTAGTTCAAAATAATGGGTACTGTACTAATGAAACTCTAAATATCCTTAGCTTATATCAATAATTGGCATATCTACACTAATAAAAGAGTAAGATGCAAATTGACTACCTTTTTGACACCTACCAGCCAATCAGGAGTATGCAAATTAACCCAACAAAGATGGTGGATTAATTTGCATACACAGGCTGAATAATTGCATCGTTGCCATGGTGATGATGCAGATGTTTTGCACCACCCCAGCTGCTCCAGGCCTCTGGGCAGTGTGGGAAGGCGGAATTGCGGCTCCAGGCTGGAGCAAAGGTGGTGCTGGGAGCCAGGGTAAGGAAGGCCCATTCTTGCAGGAATCTTCGTGCATTAGGCCTCTAGTTTTTCAATAATATTAAATTGTGTGTGTGTTAAGAGAGAAAAGAAGAGATAGAGGGAAATAATAGTTACAGGACTTAAAAAGAACTTTTGATAGTATCAGAGAATTACTCCAGATTTCTCATTGAAGAGCTTATATTTAGGCAACAAGGTGGATTTATTCTATCGTTGTTATTCTTCCATGGTAGAGAATCCTTGCCCAGTCAGAAATAATCTCACTGCCAGACCTCTCAGCAGCCTGACCTACTTAGCTAGGTTTTATTTTTTATTGAGTTTGTAGTTGAATTCTGCAGAGGTGTCAGAATGGTCACTTCTGAGTCTGATAGGCTGTAGAATGCTCAAGGTGTTGGAAAGCATGAAGGCTATGAATATCAATTCCTGTTTTCCTTTAGCTATATTAGAATTCCTTTAACCTACAGCATGGCAAGGTGTGAAATGTATTTTATGTTTTTGTTCCATTTTGAAACATCAATTCAAGTTTATAGTATAGTGGTACCTAGGAACTTTATCATTCTAAATAATATGTCTGAGTAGCTGACAGCTGATGCCTGGATAGCCTTGTAGAAATTTACTTTAGTCAAGTCCACACAGATGAGGAAACATTAAAATGAGAGCAATCACACATTAAAACCCAAAGTGGCATGTAGACATAAAAATATCAGATGATGATAAAACAACCTCACCAATTCTTACACCAAAAATAATGTGTGGTCATTAATAAGCTTAGTCAAAGTTCTATATTAGAAATACTATATGTCTTAGTAATTACATATTACATTTTATATTGAAATAATTACAATCTTTCATAATTCAGTGAGAAAAAAATGTACTTTGTTAAACATTTGGACCTTAAACAGCCAATGGACTTTAAAAGTAATACTTTTTATAAGCACCAATGGAACATATTCCTGAAGGTCAGTCTTGAAGAATTTAGAAAGCAAAACATTTCTTAGTAAGTTTTAGAGATTTAGAAAGTAATAAATATATGGGAGATATGAAATAATCATGAATGTATTTATATAGAATAGTAATTTTAAAAAGTTGAAGATGAAGAAGGCCAATAGCTTACTTAGATATAGCACAAATAATTTATTAGAAAAAAAAAAAAACTTCCCTGAAACCAGCAGATTCTGACCTTCAAACTAAAGGAAGAATTAAAGAAAGGTGATGACATCCACCACCTAAAGGACCAGTTTTTGGAAATGGACCAGTGTTCTTAGTGCTAGTAAATTTCTGGGTTGTATCAGTATAACTTGAATTGAAATATCTTTAGTTTATAAAATTTAAGCAAATTAATGACTAAAGATTGAGTAAAATTGAGTTGCTAATAATTTTATGAACATCTGTCTTCAGAGGAATAGGATTACCAATTCAAAACTGCAGGGAAAAAGTGACAAATAATCAGGGTCTTGGCTATAATTTTCATATTTGGGTTGGGAGCCAGCTTCCTCTGGAATCGGCCTGGTAGTTCCCTTTCCCTCCATGTCCTTGGCACATAGATCACTGCTTGTCTACTGAGTCCAGCTGTGAAGAATTTAAGGGAGTCCTCTCCAGAGGTGCCAGCCCCAGGAATGTTCTCCATGTTGATTGCTCCCAGAATTTCAATGTGGCAAAGCTCACAATAGGACCATCTTTTTATTTAGATTCTTCAACCAATGTATAAATACTTGGCATGTTCTCTGGTCTACCTTTGCTACTATTCAGTTTGTATTGGCCTCAGAAAAGTAGTGCCAAGAGGAAAGTTTCCTCTGCTTATTTTATTTCTAGTGTGGCATCTTGCTTCTACGTGTACAGATAGGGAGAGGAAAAAGAAAAGAGGCTTCACTTTTTCCCTCTTTGCATTAATGCACAGCCTAAAGTGGAAACCCAGGATAAATAATGAAAGTCATGGGCTTACAAGATCTTGTGGAGAGTTTACACCAAACATGTCACATTCAAAGGCTAACATGGTCTCAGTTTATGTGGGCCACGAAAAAACAAAGCTTCAATTTTCATAGAAACATAGGTTTATTTCAGTAGAGACATGCTGAATATAAAGGGCTAAAATATATGGGTAATTGTTAACATAAAATAATAGAACATTTTAATAAATATTAATATTTTTCTTGAATATTAACTTACCAGACTCTCAATAACTGCACAAATTAACAAGTATAACACAAATAAGCCTATTTTTAGTGTTCTCTGAAAGCAAAATATTTCTTGTTGCACACAACAAACAAGTCAGTACAAAACTAATGACGTGGCAATTGGCTGCAAAAATATTTGCTGCTAGTATTAGTGGAGAGAAATGGTGCACCTGTACATAAGGCACGTAAGGGAAATGATTCTAGTAATCAGTCATTAGTGAACATTGTAGTTCATTATTAATAATTATTTAAACAGGATATTGTAAAAATTAAGTTACAAAATTTTTATTAAAAGGTTTCTTACATACCATTATATTGGCTGGGCCGCAAAAATATTCATTGTGGGCCACATGCGGCCTGTGGGCCATGAATTTGACATGCTTGCTTTATACCCTTTCCTCATGATAGAGGTTTCTTTGAACTTTCAAAGACACCTTGACTGCAAGTCAACCTGTAAAAGAGCTTCATTTTTTAACTTTAAGCCTGCAGTTTGAATTCTTAATTCAGAAAATTGGAAAGAAAAATCTAGATTTATATAGATCTTGTTTTTATTATTTGTTGTGTTGGAGTGGATGGGAAGTAGTAAGAAGTATCAGAGACTTTTTGTTTGTTTTTAATTTGGGTAACCAAGATGTTCTATTCAATTATAGGAACAAAAGAAAGTATTGGACTTAAGTTTGAATAATATTATGGATTATTTTGGCATGTGGTAGAGGAAGAATATTATCATGAGCTGACTTATCCTGGGGTTTGACATAATAAGAATATTGAAAAAAGGTATCAAAATGGAGATAAATTTAAACCTGGGTAAAAAAAAAGAAAAAAAATGGCAACTAAAGAACCTTCCAAAACCCACTCAAAATTGCCATGTGGAGAGCAAAGAGCTCTTCATAAAAGAAATGCTATGATTTTACTAATTGTAAAACTAATGGATTTTAGTGAAAAGAAACTCATAGCTTAAGAATGTGACAACCATGATAAGGTATTGAAAAGTCAATTTCCTTGGCAGTTAACACGGACTTTGTAATGAACTAAATACTGGGAAATTTAATTTGAATTTTCCAAACTGTGTGCCCAGATATGTATGACTGAAACATATTTTCAAAAAGCTATAAAGCAACTCTATTTCTTGATGAGGATTAATGGTCTGCTTACACAATTCTTATTCTCTCAAGTTCATAGATTTTTTTAAACAGCATTTTAAAAAATCTATGAACTTGAGAGAATAAGAATTGAGTCTACCATTAGGGAGAATGAATTAGGGGTAGGGAAATAATTAATCTGAAAGTTACATCAAGCCAAGGTTTATATTTTTTTCTATTTTTAATCTAGAATTACTGTATTTTCTTTTTTTAAGTTAGAAGAATAATTTCTATTTTATTTATCAAAAATATACCAATATTTAAAGTGTTTAAAATTTTATTTCAAATAAGAAAACTATTTCTAATTTGTATTTATTTTGAAAAATTCTTGAAACAATGAAAACCCAATACAACAAAATAGCTGTTCACTTTCTAGACATCAAGTCTGTGATCCCTCGTTACTTACAGATCTTGTCAATGGGAATAATGAGGGAGAATAGAACATACACTCAGGTCACTGATTGACTTATGGTAGTAGGTAGTGTCTTCAAAAAGAATATGGTATAAGTAGAAGATGGGTTCACCAGAGGAGTGAAGACCCAGCGAGTGTTGTATAGGGCATACTACATGAAACCTCAATGCTAGAAAGCAGGTGTAGAAAAAGGGGTACTAGATATGAAAATGAATTTTGGAAAGAGTAGGACAAGAACATTAAAGCCAAGTGTTATTTAATTTAGAACTAGCATAGTCCTAGTGCCCATGGTGTACTGAGGTTAACATTACAGGAAGCCAGACTGGATTGCATATCACAACCTTCATGATCTATATTGTGGCTCCGTGAAATGATTCCAAAGTATTTACTGCTCCCTGCCCTTCCTCAGTGGCTGAAGAGCGTGGCTAGCATCATTCCCTGATTTTTCCTCCCCTTGCTTACACAGATTTATTAGCTCAGTAGGACGGGATTAGCCCCTGTTACTGACAGAAAGTTGGTTTAGATTAAACCAAAACAAGCAGTCAATTCAGACAAAATAATCAGACATAATAGTAAAATCAATAACTGGATTCAATTAATGGATCATTCTGGTTCAGTCCATCCATGTTTCCTAAATGATCCAATACCATCAAGTTTACACAACCAGTAATCATGACAACAATGCTTATTTAACACTTTCAATGACGAAGGCTACAAACATTCAGATTAGTTCATTTAAAATTTATAAAAGTTACATCAGGTGATGTTATCTTCACATTTTGCATTTCAGTAGACTATAATTCTAAGATAAGTAATTGAACTTGCTCAGTAATAGAGCCTTCCTCACCACTGTCAGTCATGGTGATATACCTATTTGATCCTCACACCAGCCTAAGAACAGTTAATAGTATTTCCACTCCCAGCTCACACCCCCCAAATGATTTCTTAACAGAAGATGCTGAGACTCTGGAAGGTTAAGTGACATCAAGATCAAACCAAAAATAATAGTAAAACTGGGGTTTACTCCAAAGCCCATGTTCTCAAGACAAAGGAACTCACATCAGAGAAATGGCTGGAGAACTTCACGCTGTTTTGTCTCCAGGCTCTGGACTCAGCCCAGAGCAGCAGCTCTCTCTGGCTGGGGCACGAATTGAAGGAAAATTCCCAGACGTTAGCACTTCTTGCATCCAGTCATAGGCTCTTCCCTTTTGGTATAACCTCATTAGGTTCTGAGATGTAAATATCCTACATCTGTTCTAAAAGAAGAAAATGGCATCAAAAGAAAAATACAAGTCTCAAAGAGGTAAGGGAATAAATCCTGTCTAGTTTTCCCACTGCTACAGCCCCTCCTTCACTTTCCAGTTCCCAGCAGCAAAGGGTGTGTAAGAAAAGGAAGGAGAAGGACTGGGCTCTTCATCTTCTGCCTTGTGCTATTCGAAATATCCCTAATTTCCCTTGAAATTCATTGTCCCTTTCTCCCTATGTGATGTAGTCCCATTAAATACAGACTACTGGTTATTAGAGTTTGGCAGGGAAAAAGGTAAAATTTCATTTTCAGGTGAGTTAATTATTATATCCTGTATAATAGTATACATCCTATCTAATAAAAGTAATATGCAAATTGACCATACCTCCCCTACACCCACCAGCCACGCCCACTAGCCATGCCTGCCAGCCAATCAGAGCAAGTATGCAAATTAACCCAACCAAGATGGCTATGGCCACAGAGAGAGCAGGAGGGAGGATTGGGTTACCCCTGGTGATGGAGGAAGCCAAGCTTTCCGCACACTCTGGCAGGCCCTGGCCTCTGTTTAAGGCAACACAGTTTCAATGGCTGTGAGAGCAGAAGGCTTGGTTCTGCTCCAGGCTATACAATTTCAATTGTAGAAGACAATACATTTCAGATACCAGGGCCTCCTCTTGGGTCATTGGAGGGTGTGGCTGCCCAGGCCACCCCATGCCCCAAGGGAACACCCATCCTGATCCAGGACACCCTTCTGGGCAAACCATCCAGCCCCCAACTGGTGCAGCAGGCTTCTATCCTATCTAATAAAAGAGTAATATGCAGATTGACCATCACTCCAACACACAAGATGACTGCTTCCATGTGGTCAAAAGATCCTGCCCCATGTGGACACAAGATGGCCACCACAATATGGCCAGCAGGAGAGGGCAGTTGGGAGGGACCAGGCCAGCAGAGGAGGGAAATTGGGGGTGACTGGGCCTTCAGGGAAGGGCAATTGAGGGGGACACAGGCCTGAAAGGGAGGACAGTTAGGGGTGACCAGGCCTTCACGGGAGGGAAATTAGGCATCAATCAGGCTAGCAGGGTAGTGGTTAGGGGGTAATCAAGCTGGCAGGCAGAAGCAGTTAGGGGCAATCAGGAAGGCAGGCAGGTGAGCAGTTGGAAGCCAGCAGTCCTGGATTGTGAGAGGGATGTCTGACTGCCCATTTAGGTGTGATCCAGGTAGGATCAGATTAACTTCATTGGCTGCAATATTGCCACTGTGCAAAGCTAGGTATATATGTCTCTATAATAATTTATTTTTTAATTTTTTTTATTGATTTCAGAGAGGAAGGAAGAGGGAGAGATAGAAACATCAATGATGAGCCTGCACACCCAGGTAGGATTGGGCCTAAACTGGCAGTTGGACATCCCTCAAGAGTCCCAGATTTGAAAGGGAGCAACCCCAGTGCATGAATTTCATGCATTGGGCCTCTAGTTGTTAATATATAATGCTGCAGTCCTGATTGTGGCATTTGCTGCTTATTAAGGTGTTTTTTTTTGTTTGTTTGTTTATCAAGCTCCTGAAATTCCATAGGGCAAAGACAATTTATAAATGACAGTAATTGGAACAAAGCTATTCATAAAACATTTCTCAATACAGAAAATCATTATTTTTTTAGTTCATTGGTGCTTTTTAACCCAGATAGATAAGATAGTTAGAGGTCTCTCCCCTAGTTACTATTCTGCCTTGTCTATGAACACCCTGACTAACCTTTCCCTGGGCTTTGGCACACCCCATGAGTAGAAGAGGTGATGTGGAAGGATATAAACATTATTCAGATATACTTGATGAAAGGTTCTAGCTGTTGGCAATACTTAGTTTGATCTTTATGTTGGATTTTGCCATCATCTTAATCACTTTACCGTAACTTTTGGGGGAGGAGGTGTCTTTAAAAGTACTCTATTTAAGGAAAGCTTTTGAGACAAAACTGAGCATAGTTTCTTATTATTTCACATATTGTCAAATAACAAATATAGTTATTTTGAAAAAAGTAGGTTTGTGCAAAGCTCTTAATTAAGCTACGAGGGCATTTTACTGCAATTATTTATATTTGATGTTAATCTTTTTATTGGCAATTTCATGTTTATGTCACAATAAATAGAAATGCATGTAAGTATGTTATGTCCAAAATTTTACTTTTAATTTTTCTTCTACTGTTTGCTAAAGTTCTGGTAAATTTCAATATATTTTGGAAGAGTTTTTCACCCAGAAGTTTTGGACTGTATTCTTTATGTTTCTGTATATTTGGCCAGTTTTTTTCCACTATATTTTGGATCTCATATGTTAAAAAACCAAAAACAAACAAACACCTTATAGCATTTAAAAGGATGTTCAGTGTGTTTATTGATCAAAGGTAAGCTTAACTTTTTCTCTGTATGATGCCTAGCACCAACAAGGATAATCATTTGATTTTATACTGATTATTACTACTATCATTTATTTTATTTGCTTTTTCATTTAAAATAATTTGTAAAACACCAAGCCTGCATAAAAATTGCCAAAAGGATCCTTTAATCAGACGCATTAATTGTTAACATTCAGCTTCTAAGAGTTAATTGTAGACATTATGACACTCAGCCTAATACTTCAGCATTTCTCTACTAAAATGAAGATGATCTCCCACAAGGCACAATATAACTACTGTAAGAGAATTTAACATTGATATAATGCTTTTATGTACACTCAGTCTATATTCAAATTTCCAAAGCTGCCCTGATAAAATTCTTTGTAATTATTCATGTCCCTCCTTCCAGGATCCAATGAAGAATCATTCATTGCATTTAGCTGTCAGATCTCTTTATCCTCCTTTAATCTAAAAACAGTTCCCAGCTATTTTTCTTTCATGACATTAACAATTTTAAAGAGACCATATCATTGTTTTGCACAATATCCATAAAATGAGTATTTTCTCAGATTGAGATTCTGGGAAAGAGCAATTTTGTCAGGACTACAACATATATAATGCTGTGTCTTTCACAGAGCATCATATCAGAAAGTACATGATGTCAGTGTATCCTACTTTGGGAAATTGAGTTTGATCAGTTGGTTAAGAAGTTATCTGTGGGATTTTTTCATTTTTAGGTACTCTTTGTTGACTAATAAATATTCTGTAAGGTGATATTTTGATACTATGGAAATGTCTTATTCTCCAGTGATCTCTCCCCTAATGGCTTTGGAATCCATTAATACATGCATATTGCTTGAATGAGTCATTACTATGGTATCAGCAAAATGGCGATTTTCATATTTTATTATTTCTTCTACATTTATTATAATTTTTCTATAAAGAATAGCCTTTCAATCTCCTCCTCTACACTTGAGATTATTATTTTTGGGTATCACTATGTACTATGGATTCCTTTTTTTTTCAAGTAATTTATTCCATTCATTTGTACAGATAGTTCCAAATTTGGCTACCTGCTATACATTATTATCCATTTCAATTGTCCTAATTCCTTGACTTCATTTTGAGGAATAAACTAGATATTTCAAAATAATTTCTAGCCCAATTACTTGTAGCAATACTTCAATTTCCTTGTCACATTTATTTTTACCTGTAAAAATCATATAATGGTTCATTTTCAACATGTAAAAGAGCTTGGATACTGTCACCCCCATCTTCATAAGAAAAAATCTGCACATGCTGAAAATCAATGCCCTTTCTTGGACCTAATAGAGAACTAAAGTTGCAGGTCAGGTGCCAGTCCCCAAGGAAAAATTCATAAAATCACAACTAAGATCTGCTTACCTGGAGCCATAAACTTATAGAAATAGTTACACGGCAATTTTTTTTAGTATATATTTTTATTGATTTCAGAGAGGAAAGGAGAGAGAGAGAGAGAGCTAGAAACATCAGTGATGAGAGATAATCATTGATCAGCTGCCTCCGTCATACCCCCTACTGGGGATTGAGCCTGCAACCCAGGCATGTGCCCTTGGCCAGAATCAAACTTGAGACCCTTCAGTCTGCATGCCAATGCTCTATCCATTGAGCCAAACCAGCTAGAGCTACATGGTAATTTTGATGAATTCTTGGATGTGTAGTATGAGCTAAAGTGAGAATGAGATACTCCGAGGGGACACATTCTGAATTATGGTGGGCCCCCACACTTTCATGATATTTACTTCTAGGTATCCCACAAGATAACCCGTGGTGAAGAATCAAGAAAATCCTATGTGTCTCTGGCAGGGGAAGGGAAAAGTAACAATTTAAAAACTTACCCAGAGCATTCACCAATAACAAAGGCCCATTCTCTAGGGTAAAAGACAACCAGAGCATGTAACCAACTTGGGTGCTTTCTAGCTATCCTACTTTAGCTAAGGTAAGGAATAAAGCTAAGAAATATTTGTGGGAGTCACAGCCCAGTGAAAGACACCTATTAAAGTCTGATATTTCATGATAAAATGATAGACTATTCCTCCTTCCCTACACTGTACAGCCCTATACTAGTATAGTAACAGTAGGTTGCAACTAAAAGGGCTAGAAGACATAGATTGTCTCTGAGGAACAGTTTTGAAGCTCAAAGATAATAGGGGGCACAGAAATAAAGGAAATAGAGATATTTTCAGCCTCTTGTATGTATAGCTACATAAAACATTGAGCACAGCCAACTTCTAGACAGATTCACATAAAACCATGCACTACAATCCTATTTCCCTTAGTTCTTAATACTGAATACATCATGTTTAACTTTCAGAAAATTATAAGGCAAGCTAAATGATAAGAAAAAATGCAATCCCACTCTTAGGAATTTATACTAAGAAATTACAAACACCAATCAGAAAGGGTTTATGTACCCCTATGTTCATAGCAGCACAATTTACAATAGCTTCAATTTGGAAACAGCCTAGATGCCCGTCAGCAGATGAGTGGATCAGAAAACTGTGGTACATCTACACAATAGGATTCTATGCTGCCATTAAAAAGAAGGAACTCTTACCATTTGCAGCAACCTGGATGGAACTGGAGAGCCTTATGCTTAGTGAAATAAGCCAGTCAATGAAGGAGAAGTACCACATGATCTCACTCATTTGTGGATAATAAAGAACATTATAAACTGATGAACAAAAGGATAGATACAGAGGCATTGAAGCATCAAACAGACTGTCAAATTATAGCAGGAAGATTAAGGAGAGGTGGAGTAGATAAGAGATCAATAAAAGGACTTGTATCCATGCATATAAGCTTAACCAATGAACATAGACACTGGAGGGTTGGGCTATGCCTGGGAGGGAGGGAGGTGGGAAATGGGGAGATATGTATACATGTAACACAATAAAAAAATGCAATGAAATAGCCTTTCTTTATGAGACATTTTCATCTTCAGTTGAATGAAGATTGAATTGCTTGGAAAATTCTTTGTTGTAAAATTCTGTATGTAATATCTGATTGCTGCCTATAAAAATAAATATGGTGACTCATAGAACATGAAGAGAAACTTGATTATTAATGTAATACTAGAGCAAATAAAAAGTACAATTGAAGAAGTATAATGAAAAAGACATCAATAGACCCAAAAGCTGAGTATTTTTCCTTAGAAACAGAGAAACTAAAGTGAAATGTTTGCAGTGTTGGTTTTTATGGTCACATCTGTTGACCAGTCTGCATCTTTTGCTAACAGAGATCCCCATAACTGCTGAAAAAAACCAAACAAACAATTCTTTCAGAAACTTTCCCCCTTTGTGAAGCCTAGCATATTTCAGCAGTCTGTGTTCCCAAAACTCGTGATTGAAAAACACTCAACCTCATGTCTACATTTCCTGAAAAGATCAGTCCAAAGGTGATTCAGTAACACATAAAGTTTGTTTTCCAGACACAAATATAAAATACAAATCAGAAAACAAAACAAAACACTGGCATAAAATGACATACATCTCAACATGTTGAGTTGGGAAGTCAATCTTATTATTAGTTAAGAGATATTGAGAGTTCTTTGGCATTTGGTAGTGCCAACAATGGGCTAGGTGCTGTAGAGAATATAGATATAGACAAACTTCTTGCCCAGGGGACCCATAATCAAATCAGACAAATCAGATACCAGCATAGTCCAGCCAACAGTCCAGAGTGGGAAGAGTTGGGTGTATATGGGGAATCTAAGGTCACTCTGTCCATGAAGATACTCAGTTTCCCTACAAGAAGCCTGCTCTCTTATGTAAGTTTGGGGAAAACCCTTAACATATTTTCTTATGTTTTTTATTTCAATATCACTCAGAAAGTATTTTAAAGAGAATACAATTGAGTTTTATTTCTTTAATTTTTTTTTTTTTGCTTCTTGATACGCTTTTAATTAAAAATCACTTGAATTAAAGCTTCATTTCAGGAGCCTTTCATTCTTTAATTATTATTTATTTATCTTTATTGTTGAAAGTATTACAGATGTACCATTCCCCCCCCCATTGACCCTTTCCACCTCCCACCCTGCCTTCATCATACTATTGTCTGTGTCCATGGGTTATGCATATATGCATATTAGTTCTTTGGTTAATCTCTCCCCCCAAAAACACACCCTTCAATTACAGTTGACATACCATATTATATTAGTTTCAGGTATATTACACAGTGATTAGACACTTATGTAACTGACACCATACATAGTTATTACAATATTACTTTATTCCTTATGCTGTATTTTACATTCTTGTATCTGTTTTCATAACTGGAAATGTGTACACCTAATCTCTTTCCCTTTTACACTCATCTGCCTATACCCCTCCTCCAATCTGGCAACCGTTATAATGTTTTCTGTTTTGCTTGTTCATTTCTTTTGTTTTTAGATTCTACATACAAGTGAAATAATATGATATTTGTCTTTCTTGGTATTACTTATTTCACTTAGCATAATGCCCTCTTGGTCCATCCATGTTTTTGCACATGACAAGATTTCATTCTTTTTTTATGGGTTTTCATTTGTCATGTGACAGGGTTCAAGATGAATTCCATAAGGGACATGGCCTGGTTTAAAGAGAAAGAAGGAAAACCTTACACGGCTAGCATCACTAAGAGAAGTAAAATTATCTTAAATAATAAAAGGCTAATATGCAAATTTGACTGGTGAACAGGGAGTTCGATCACTCGCTATGATGTGTGCTGGCCACCAAGGGGCAATGTAGAACATGGTGGGTGACCAGTGATGGCAGCAGGGTGCACAGGAGGCTGGGGACCTGATTGGCCCTCACTACTGGACAGGCTTAGGGACCTTACCCATGCATGATTTTGTGCACTGGGCATCTAGTATAAGAGAAAATTCCACAAAGAGGTCCAGATTTTTGCTGAGCCTGCAATACATATCAGCCATTTAGTAATAGTTCTGTTTGTACTTCTACTGTGTCATGAGCAGGAAAGGTTGCATGAACAACCGTGAAAAGTGAGTTAGGCTGCTTGGCATCAGGCAATTTGGATTTGGATTATCAACTATTTACAGAAGATTTTTGAGTATACCAGTAGGTCAACAATTGGAAATGTTTGGGCCCATGTGATATTCCTAGTGTGGGACAGGGGATGTCCCTGTTCACATGGGATTCTGAGAAGCAATAGCATGTGTATGAAAATTCAAGGTAGGTTAGATAATTACCTATGCCTTCCACTAGTACTTAGTACTTACCTTTGTCATACAACTTAGCTATCTGTGTTATGATCATTGCCTAATTGTTTATAAACTATTCTCCAATAACAGAGACTACTTGGCAATAGTATTTTCCAATAAATATTTATGAATGAATAACTACTATAAAGGACATAAGCCAGCTCTAACTCTGCATGCTCTCTGAACTCCTAAGGACAACTCAAGTATGAACACTTTAAGAAATCTTTACAGTCTTCAAACCCTGTTTGTTTTGTTTTAAACGGCCTAGAGATCTCTGCTTTATATATTTAAATATATAAGATGATTTTGATAGTTAATTAGAATCACAAAATAGCTTCCAAACCTTCATCTATTTTATAGTTTTAGTCAACCCAGTGTGGTATGGCATAAGAACAAATACATAAACCAATAAAAACAGAATAGGGAGATCATTTACATCACAAAGTATGCATTATACACACAGAATTATATCACTATTATTTTGTGTTTATATCAGTGCCAATGCAATTTGAACTCAGAATAATAATATAATTGTTTTAAGAAAAACCTTTTTGAATTTTAAAAAGCCATGTGGATTTAAAAATAATAATAATACTGATAATAACATTGCTTCTTTAAAGTTCATTGAAGACCTTGTAGATGTTTAAAAAACATCATTGTGTGAAGTTGATATATTATAGACTGACTTTCAGCAAGAGCAATGAATTAATATCCATACTGTCTTGGAGTTCATTCAGCTGGTGACAAACAGAAGACAAGAGAAGTATACACCAAATGTTATGTAGACATATTAGTTCTAATAACTAAGCCAAACCCAACATTGCTGAAGTTAGATTGAATTAAAGGACCTGCCACACATATGTGGCTTATACCTCCTCTCTGAGAAATAGGGTTTGGGAAAAGTTTGGATTTCTGGGAAAAAAAAAAGGGTAGAACCCTAGGTGGTTTTGCTCAGAGGTTAGAGTATCAGCCTGCAAACTGAAGGATGTGAAGTGATATCTCATTCTGATTTAATTTGCATTTCCCAGATAATTAATGATATTGAATTGAGCATTGTTTTATATACTCAATGGCATTTCTATGTTTTCTTTTGATATATGTCTATTTAGGTCCTTTGTCCATATTATGATTATATTACTTTTTGTTATTGAGTTGTATAACTAGCTTATGTATTTTAAATATTAATCCCTTATAAGATGTATTGATTCAAATTTGTTCCCCATTCTGCAGGTTGTCCTTTCACTCTATTGTTTTCTTTACTGTTCAATCATCATTTTGGTTGTCTATATTTGTTTTGTTACTTGTGCTTTTGTGGTCATATTAGAAAAAATCAGAGTATAGACCAATATGAAGAAGCTTTTCCTTATGTTTTTTTTTTCTAGTAGTTTTACAGTATACAGTCTTACATATAAGTCTTCTCTCCTTTCAAGTTTATTTCTTTGAGTGGTATGAGATAAGGATCCAATTTATTTTTCTGCATGTGAATATTCAAGTTTCCCAGTATCACTTATTGAGGTGACTGTTCTTTTCCTCTGGTATTTTTGGCATCTTCATTGAAGATGATTTGACCATAAATATGTAGATTTATTTATGATCTTCCTATTCTGTTTTATTGGTTTATGTATTTGTTTTTATGCCATACCACACTGGGTTGACTATTACAGCTTTATAATTCAATACTTCCAGCATTGGTCTTTTTGTCCAATATTCTTTTGGCTGTTTGTAGTTCTACATGGAGTTAGGGATTGTTTTTTTCTATTTCTATAAAAAAATGCCATTTGAATTTTTGATTGCACTGACTCTATAGATTGCTTTGGGTAGTATGGATACTTTAAAAATATTAATCCTTTCAATCTATGAATATAGGATATTTTATAATTTATTTGTGTTTTTTTAGATTTAATCAATACTTATAGTTTTCAGTGTACAAATCATTCACCTCCTTGTTTAATTTTTTCCCTAAGAATTTCATACTTACCAGTGCTATTATCAATCAATGGAAATGTTTCCTTAACTTGTGTTTTAGATAGTTCATTGTTAGTATATAGAGACACAACCAAATCTTATATGTTGATTTTGTATCTTGCAACTTTAATGAATTCATTTATTAATTCTAAGAGATTTTTTGTGGACTATTCAGGTTTTCTATATATAAGATAATGCCATCTGCAAATAGAAATAATTTTTGTTCTTTTCCAATTTGAGGGCCTTTTATTTATTTGTCTTGTCTAATTGCTCAGGCAAGGACTTCCAGTACTATTTGGAATAGAAATTTACAGAGTGACTACCCTTATTTTGTTTTTGATCCTAAAGAAAAGTATTCAATATTGAATAGGATGTTAGCTGTAGGCTTGACATACATGGTCTCTGTAATGTTGAAGAATATTTCTTTTATACCAAATTTGTTGAAAGGTTTTTTATTATGAAAGCATGTTGAATTTTGTCAAACATTTTTCTGCATCCATTGAGATAATCATATAATTTTAATTCTTCATTCTGTTACATTATATTGATTTTTTGAATATATTGAAGCATCCTTGCATTACAGGAATAAATCCCAATTGTTCATGGCATATGATCCTTCCAGTATGCTGTTGAATTTGGTTTGCTCATATTTTGTTAAGGTTTTTTGCATCTATGTTCAACAGGGATATCAGAATATAATTTTCATCTTGAAGTGTCCTTGTGTGGCTTTCATATCAGGCAATACTGGCTTCATGAATGAACTTGGAAGTTTACCCTCCTCTTCAATTTTTTGAAAGAGTTTGAGAAGGATCAACATTAATTCTTCTTTAAATGTTTGGCAAAACCATGTGGTCTTGTGCTTTTCCTTGCTGGGAGATTTTTTATTATTGATTCAATTTGTTTATTTGTTATTGTGTTCAGATTTTCTATTTCTTTATGTTCATTACATCTTCTTCATTAAATTGACTCATTTATCATTATATGACTTTCTTTGTCTCTTGTAATTTTTGACTTAAACTCTATTTTTGTCTAATATAAATATAGCTATTCCACCTCCCCTTTGGTTAACATATCAATAAAAAACCTTTCCCATTTGTTTACTCTCAGTCTATGTGTCCTTATAGTTAAAGTGAGTCACTCTTTGGAGCTTGATTTTTTAAAAACCACACAGTCACTCTATTTTTACTGGATATTTTAATCTATTTATACTTAAAATAATTATTGACAGGTAAGGACTTACTATTTCTATCAGTTCATTGTTGTTTTCTTACTGTTTTGTAGTTTCTTTCTTTTTCCCTTGCTGTCTTTTGTAATTTGATGATGTTTTTTTGTAATGATATTCTTTGGTTTCTTTCTCTTTATCTTTTGTATATCTACTATAGATTTTTTTTTCTTTATTCTTATCCTAAGGTTTATAATTATAGTAATAGTCTACTCTAAACTGATGATTTCAGTTGCATATGAAAACTCTACAATTTACTTCTTCCCTCTGACATTTTATGTTATTCATGTTATAATTTATATTTTTATATCCTGTATGCAATAATTAATATTGTATCTATAGTTATTTTGAATACATTTGTCTTTTAAGTTTTAACTAGAGCTAAAAGTGATTATGCACCACTATACAGTTTAAGAGTATTTTAAATTTGACTACATACTTACCTTTATAGTGAGTTTTATACTTTCATGTTTCTAATTAGCAAATTTTCATTTTCAATTTGAAGAATTAATTTTAGCTTCTTATAAGGCAGGTTTAATGTTGATTAACTCCCTCACAAACAAGTTAGTAAAATCTATGGCTATTTGTTGAGCTCTATGCCCTGGTTTCTCTTAGGCCCTATCCCCTTTTCCTGCTCCTAGCTGCTTCTAGACTGTTCAGTCATGTCAATTCTCTTAGTGTTTTGGGTCAGGTGAAAAAAAAAGTGGGCCTTTAATGTATTCTACATAGCTGAGAAAACAGGTGCTCACTTTGCCTCATGGGGAAATCACCGGCTGAGGGGATCTGGATTGGCAGTGAACTATACATCCTCAGGAGAAGAGTGATGTGGTTAAGTAGCATAAGAGCCTCTCTGCTGGACACTCATGCTTCTACATAGGCACTCTCATCCCTAGGTCAGTCACCTAAAACAGTGTTTCTTTGAACAGGGGACAGTATGAGTGCTGAAAATGTCTACTCCACCATTTTATAATGTCACTCTTTATATTTAAAACAATTTTACTTCTATTTCTTCAAATACTCAGTTTTCCTTTTTACTCTCACCTTTGAGTATCCTGATGATACAAATGTTAGATCCTTTGTTATTGTCCCCCAGGTCCATGAGGGTCTGAAGTCCTTTTATCTACTTTTTTCTTTGTTGTCCAGAATTGGTGAGTTGTGTTATTGAGTATTAAAATTAAGTTATTCTATCCTCTGGTTGTTTTCATATTGTGCTCTGAGGCTCTGGATATTATTATACTGTCTGTTTCTCTGTTTTAACAGCTTTCTTTTAATACCACTTTGGTAGAGGAAAGGAGATTGCATCTTTTCATTATTGCCAGATAAGGTTAGAAGTCCAGGTTCTGCATGTAGTATCTGTCCACCGTTGGAGGGAGGATACTGCTTATTACTACTGGATAAAGTGGAAGCTCTGGCTCTTCATATGGTTTCCACTGACATGGCTATGCAGGTAGACTTGTTATCTCTGGGTGCTAGGAAAGTCCTGATTGCTGACCAGGCCTCATCTGATAACACCCTAAAAAGTAGGGAGAAAGAGATCTTATTTCTATAAAGGTTGAAAGTCTATGTTTCCCATATAGCCTTTGATGTCATAGGTGGGGGTGAAGCCACAACTTCTCTTTGGTGTTTATCTAACATAAAATGGTTATTGTGTAAAAATTTTCTCTCTTACCAGTTTGTCCTTTCCCTAGTCCTTTCGCTGGAGAGAGTTATGTTTGTTTTTGTTTGTTTGTTTGTTTTTGTTTTGTGTCTGTGTTCACCAGCATTTCCAGTTTCTAGTCTTTTCAGCTCCAAGTCTAGGATATACTAGTATGTGGTGAAGAGAAAACCCAGGAAATTAACTACTGTGTTTTTCCTTTGTCCTGAAATCTCTGGTCATCTTCTTTCTTCTCTCCATTGTTTAGTCTTATGTTCTTGTACATATAATGTCCAGGGATTTTAGTTGTACTTAATGAGAGGAATAGGAAAAAGTTAACCTACTCCATATTCCTAGGATTGCAAGTTCTATCCTTTCATAATGAGGCATGAAGTGGCAGTCAGCAAAAGTTATTGAAACAGTGGCAAGTGTGTGACACCTCTAATATTAGCAACCTGACCTCAGGAATATAGAAAATGAGGGTCCCTCTATAAGGAACTAGCACTCTTCTCAGCCTATTATTTCTAGACAGTATTCTTAAATTTCCCTCCCCCCCAAAAAAATTAAATTGGAGTGGGGCTGTATTTTTACTACTTTATGGTTCACTAAATGCCTGCTACTACTGTAAACAATGTAGTGTAATGGTCAAAAACAAGGCTCTGAAGTCAGACTGCATGGAGTCAAATTATGACTTAATTATGTACTAGACTATATGACCTTGTATGAGTCTCCTAACTTTCCTAAGCTTTCTCAGCAATATTGTTTCTCTCCCCAGACTCTGTAAGAGTAAATGAAATAAAGCACTTAACACAAGATCTGACAGGGCATAAGTATGCAGTAAATGTTAGCTTGTTTTTAAAATAATATACTAATATGCTATATGTAATTAATATAGAAGCATTAATATACATGTGAGGAATAGGTTTTGTATTATTTTCTGCTATACTTTGGTTTGAAGCATTATCTTGTAATGTACTTAAACCTTGTTTGGTATTTCCTCCAACAGATAGAAACTCACATGATCTGGGGTGCTGAAGACTCTTCCACTATATATCACCAGGTGTTATGATGGTCAGCATATTCCAAATGGATGGTGGATAGTGAAAACAAATTCAGTTGGTTTCCTGAAATACAAAAACTTTGTCAGAAATGAAACCATTTTTTTTTGTTCAAATGAACAGTTTCTGATAATTCAGGTAATTTCAGACAGATGAGGCGGATTTTTATGTTCAGAAATTTCCATAGCAGTTGTCTGTCCTACTCTGATTTATCCAACTTTCTCCCTCCTGTTGGTAGTATAGACCTGTTCTAAACATACCATGAAATATGCTGTACATCTGGCTCAAAGTTTATTCTATTTGGTCCAAAATGACTTCAAAATCATTAACTAAATACATGTTGACTTGGAAGGAAGGCAAAAAAAGAACTCAAGTACAAAATGATTTTTATTGCCAAAACCTGAGCTCTCTGTCAGTGGCTGCTACAACCTCACTAACACCCAAGGCAGGCAAGTGGCAGGCCTCACTTATGCTCTAGGTGTCAGTGATGATGTGAGTTATAGTGGGAAACAATATAATACTTTTTAAGCTTCTGAGTGTTTTAAAAAGAAAAAAAATGTGTTTTTTTTTCAATATTGAGTTTTAAAAATATGCATTTGCAAATCCTCCTCTTGTTTTGAATCCAATCTTATAATTAAAGTGGGGGGTTTCAAAAATATTCTCACGACCATCATGATTTCTACTTATATGCTTCCATTTCATTGGTGTCTCTTTACCATTTCCAAGAAAAAGAAATGGTATCAGAAGATTAGGTGACTTTTATTAACAAACACACTGAAAACATAAAAAGGAAAACTATTGGCAGTCAGTATTGCAATACCATATTCTCTAATGTATTGTTTTAGACCAGCAAATATTTTGTACAAATAATAATGGATAAGAAAAAAATAAGACTATTTTATTAATATTTCTGACAAGGTAAGGCAAATGGCTGTGTTAAGCAAACAAATGCTAGGAGTACTCAAAATAGATAACCAAAAACTATTGACATTTTAAAAATGTTAATTTTTGCTCTTTGAGAACATCAGGCAAGGATTTGAGGATTCACCACATTTGTTCCTCACACAGAAACTCCAGAACAAATGTATGTGTCCTGAGAAACCAAGATGGTGGCATAGTTGAACACCTAAACTGCTGCCTCACACAACAATTTCAAAAAAACTACAGCTAAAAGACAGAACGGACATCATCTAGAACCACAGGAAAGCTGGCTGAGTGGAAATTCTACAACTAGAAGGAAAGAGAGAGGCTCACGGAGACTCAGAGGAGCTGCAAAAAGCTGAGGTATGGAGACATGCGAGTAGAGAGGATGGGCAGCTGAGTGCCTGGCTGGCTTCCTCTGGTGGGAGGGAGATGGAAATTCCCAAATGCACTGAACCCCAGTTCTGGGTGAGACTCATATGGGGGGAGTCTAGACTGTCCTGAAAAGGGAGGAGTGCACAAAAACTTAGGGGAGCTGCGAAAGGCAGAGGTCTGAAGGTGCACAAATACAAGTGCACACACAGAGAGAGCTGACTGCTGATTGTGCTGCTGGCTTTCTCTAACGGGAGGAAGACAGAACCTCTCAACTGCACTGAAATCCACTTCAGACTGCACTGAACTCCAGATTCGGGAGAGACCCTGGGGACCCAGACTCATACGGGTCCCCAGGGCACACAGAAACTCAGGGGAACCGAAAGGCAAAGGTCTGGGGGCACACAAGCAGGAGTGCGCATAGAGAGGGCTGCAACAATTACCTAGGGACACTGAGACCCAGGGGCCGCATAGGGCAGGGCGGACAAGAAGCCAAGGCTGTCTGCTTAGCCCTGAGCCTCTGCTCCATCCAACCTGAATACAAAGGCTTACTCCAGCACCGAAGTTCTCCCTGAGTAGACACAGCTGATCCTCACACCAATTGGCTTGGAGGTCAATTCCCGCCTGGTGATACCAACAAAAACCAAGATTTAACTACAACAAGGTTGTACACACAATCCACAAAGAGGTGCACCAAGAAAGTCCACCTCAGGTAACTAGGGAGGCAGAGTTACTGGGCCATATAAGACATCTAGCACACAAAGCTACTCTAGCAACTCAGGGAAGCAGTGAAAATGTGGAAACAAAGGAACAGACCACAAACTAAAGAAATGGAGGAAAACAAACAACTCAATATAGAGTTCAAAACCATGGTTATAAGGTTTTTCAAGAATTTCCTAGAAAAGATGGCTAAAGTTAGCGAGACTCAAGAGAAGATCAAACAGGACTAACAAGATATGAAAAAGGACCAACTAGAAATTAAACATACACTGACTGAAATAAAAAAATATTATACAGCGACCTAACAGCAGACTAGAGGAAGGCAAGAATCAAGTCAAAGATTTGAAATACATAGAAGCAGAAAACACTCAACTGAAAAAGCAAAGAAAAAAGAATCCAAAAATGTGAAAATAGTGTAAGGAGCCTCTGGGACAACTTCAAGCATACCAACATCCAAATTATGGGGATGCCATAGAAGAAAGAAAGCAAGATACTGAAAACCTATTTGAAGAAATAATGACTGAAAACTTCCCCCACCTCGTGAAAGAAATAGACTTACAAGTCCAAGAAACCCACAGAACCCCAAACAAGAGGAAGCCAAAGAGGATCACACCAAGACACATGGTAATTAAAATACCAAGAGCAAAAGACAAAGAGAATATTAGAAGCAGAAGAGAAAAACAGTTAATTACCTACAAGGGACCACCCAAATGATTGTCAGCTGATTTCTCAACAGAAACTATGCAGGCCAGATGAGAGTGGCAAGAAATAGCAGGAACCTACAACCAAGAATAATCTATCCAGCCAAGCTATCATTCAGAATTGAAGGGCAGATAAAGAGCTTCACAGAGAAGAAAAAGCTAAAGGAGTTCATCAACACCAAACCGTATTATATGAAATGCTGAAAGGTACTCTTTAAGAAGAGGAAGAAGAAGAAAAAGGTAAAGATAAAAATTATGAATAACAAATACATATCAACAAGTAAATCTAAAATTCAAGTGAATAAAAAATCTGATGAACAGAATAAACTGGTGAATATAATAGAATCAGGAACATAGAAAGGGAGTGGACTGAAAATTCTCACGGGGAAAGGTGTGAGGGGGGTGCAGGGAGAGACTGGACAAAAATCATACACCTATGGATGGGGACAATGAATTGGGGAGGAGGTAAGGGCAGAGAGAGGGGTGGGAGCCAGGTGGAGGGGAGCTAAGGAGGGGAAAAAAGAGGAACAATTATAATAATCTGAACAATAAAGATTTATTAAAGAAAAAAATTAAAGAAAAAAGAAAAAAATAAATAAAATAAAAATGTTAATTTTCAAGTCACTATACTGGCTTTCATCTTTTCTTTATTCTTTTTTAAAATTCAGTGATAAATATAGTCAAGAGAGACCCAAGATGGCTGCCAATGGGACAGTAGGCTGCAAGATAGTGTGTGAGTGAAAGAATGAAAGGAGAGTGCTGTGTTTGTGAGAGACAGTTATATTCCAAGGAATTGTTGGGGACTGGCACACCGGGCTCCCCTGTCCGGGCAGCCTCTACTGCTGCTGAAATCACTCCCGGAGCAGCCAGCTCTGCCATGGAAACCATGCCACCTTGAAGGGGAGAATGGCGGTGATCTGAAGCCCAGCCTTACCTTCAACCAGGGACCTGGGATACCTCCGGGGAGCCTTTAATCACTCCCCCATCCCGCCCCAGGGAAGAGCTGCCTCAGCTGCGAACCCAGGAACACCAAGACTTCAGCCTCTCCAATATCTGACGCCTAGAAAGTCTGTCCAGAAGGAGACAAAGTGGCGCAAATATGCAGATGAGCCCTGTGCCTTCTCACAAAGCAGAGAGAAGGAACAGCTGAATCAATTAATATCCAACCAGAATTTGCGAATTAAACACAGGTCAGATATCCCCTAGGGAAAGGTGAAATCTGGGATCCAGACTAGAGGGAGAAACACACATGAAACATGCGCAAAAAACATGCAGCGGGAACTAAAGTCACAGAGGAAGACTGCGCCCATAAAATCCACAGCTGCTGGGGTCAGTGTAGCCCTTGAATGTGGAAGGGGGTTCAAAGGGATGGTGGCAGAAAGGGACTATAGAAATTAACCCAGAAAGGCAGCCTAAAGTTTTACCCGTATACTGGCCAGGGGAAAAAGACACGAGTCTGTACATGTCTTGTGGCTTTTTTTTCCTTTCTTTCTCTTTAAATCTTTGCTTTTGATTGCTAAGTCCCCTACATGGGTTCTTCCAATTAAAAAACACCACAGAGACTGCAGGAGAAAGCTATTTTTGTGGAACCTGGGGTTTAGAGTGGGGAGAGACTAGCAGAAAACCAGCTCTAGGGCAGTCTATCCCCCAAACCCAGTATTTAGTGCTGCAGGAAAATCAATCTAAACACTGGATAGGGGAAGAATCTTTTATTTATTTATTTTTTATTTTTTAATATATTTTTTGTTGTTTAAAGTATTACATATATTAGTACATATATCTCCTTTTATTCGCCTTTGACCTTCCCCCAACTTCCACTATCCCCTATCTCATGCCCTCATCCCACCCCTTGCCCAATGTCTTGTGTCCATTGGTGTGCTTATATGCATGCATACAAGTCCTTTGGTTGATCTATTTCTCTCCCTCCCCAACAATCTCCAGCATTCCCGCTGTAATTTAACATTCTGTTCGGTGCTTTACTGCTTCTGTATCTATCTTTTTATTCATCCTATCTAATAAAAGAGAAACATGCAAATAGACTGTACCTCCATTATAAGCATGAGCCAATCAGGGGCAAGTATGGAAATTCCAAGATGGCAGTTAATTTGCATATCCCAGTGCAGAGCAAAGATTGATGATAGGGTAGAAGGAAGCCAAGAGAGGCAGAAGGGAGGAAAGCTATGGAGAAGCAAGCAAGTGGGGTGCCGGAGAAGGGAGGGAAGCAAGAGTGGCAAGAAGCAGGCAAGTTTGGCAGAGAAGGGGCAGCAGAGACCACCTCAGGAAGCTCTATTCTTGCTGGAATCTTCCTGCAATGGGCCTGTAGTCAGATTATAATGTTCTCTATTTTCCATAAATGAGTGAGATCATGTGATATTTTTCTTTCATTGCCTGGCTTATTTTACTTAACATAATGCTCTCCGGGTCCATCCATGCTGCTGCAAATGGTAAGAATTTCTTTTTTTTTATACAAGCATAGTATTGCATAATTTAGATGTGCCATAGTTTTCTATTCCACTTATCTGCTTATGGGCATTTAGGCTGTTTCCAAATCTTAATTATGGTGAATTGTGCTGCTATGAACATAGGGGTGCATATATTCTTTCTAATTGGTGTTTCTAGGGATATATGCCTAGAAGTAGGATTATTGGGTCAAATGGAAGTTCCACTTTTAGTTTTTTGAGGAAACTCTATACTGTTCTCCACAGTAGCTCCACCAATCTGCATTCCCACCAGCAGTGCACAAGAGTATCTTTTTCTTCCCATACTCATCAACACTTATTGTTTGTTGATTTGTTGATGGTTGCCATTCTGACAGGTGTGAGATGGTACCACATTGTCATTTTCATTTGCATCTCTTGTATAATTAGTGACTTTGAGCATGTTTTCATGTGTCTCTTGGACATCTTTCTGTCTTCTTTCAAAAAGATTCTATTTAGGTCTGTTGCCCATTTTTTTTTATTGGATCATTTATCTTCCTTTTATTAAGTTATATAACTTCCCTGTAGATGTTGGAGATTAAACCTTTATCAGTGATAACATTTGCAAATATGTTCTCCCATACAGTGGGCTTTCTTGTTTTGTTGATGGTTTTTTTGCTGTGCAAAAGCTTTTTATTTTGATGTAGTCCTATTTCTTTATTTTTTCATTAGCTTCCATTGCTCTAGGAGTGGTATTGGTGAAGAAATTGCTTCACCATATGTCTGAGATTTCTATGTCTGTGGATTCCTCTAGTATTTTTATGGATTCCCATCTTATGTTTAAGTCCTGTATCCATTTTGAGTTTATTTTTGTGTCTGGTATAAGTCTGTGGTTTAGTTTCATTTTTTTTGCATGTGTCTGTCCAATTTTCCTAATACCACTTATTGAAGAGTCTGTCTTGACTCCTTTGTATGTTCATGCCTCCTTTGTCAAATATTAATTGAGCATAGTGGTTTGGGTGATATCTGGATTCTCTATACTATTCCACTGGTCTAAATGTCTGTTGTGCCAATACCAGGCTGTTTTGAGAACAGTGGCTTTGTAATATAACGTAAAACATGGTATTGAGATCCCACCTACTTTGTTTTTCTTTCTCATGATTGCTGCAGCTATTTGGAGTATTTTTTTATTCCAGATGATTTTTTGGAGATTTTGTTCTAGGTCTGTGAAATATGGCATTGGTATTTTAATGGAGACTGCATTGATTCTATAGATTGCTTTGGATACTATGGACATTTTAATGATGTTGATTCTACCAGTCCATGAACATGGTATGTTCTTCCATCTATTTACATCTTCCTCTATTTCTTTTTCCTATAGCTTTCTATGTATAGGTCTTTTACCTCCTTAGTTAAGTTTATCCCTAGGTATCTTAATTTTTTTGGTGAAATTGTAAATGGGACTGCTTTTTAAAAATTTTATTTCTTTGTTGTTTAAGGTGTGACATATGTGTCCTTATTCTGCCCTTAGCCCCATACCCTCCACACTTGCACTCACCCCCCTGTTGTCTATGTCCATTGGTTAGGCCCATATGCATGCATACAAGTCCTTTGGTTGATCTCTCCCTCTAACCCCCACCCTCCCCTACCTTCTCTCCGAGATTTGATGGTCTGATCGATGTTTTTCTGTCTCTGGAACTGTTTGTGTTCATCAGTTTATGTTGTTCATTATATTCCAAAAGAGTAAGATCATGTGATACATACCTTTTTCTGATTGCCTTATTTCACTTAGCATAATGCTCTACAGTTCCATCCATGTTGTTATAAATGGTAGCAATTCCTTATTTTTTTAGCGCAACATAGTATTCCATTGTGTAGATGTACCACAGGTTTTTAATCCACTCATCTGCTGATGGGCACTTAGGCTGTTTCCAGATCTTAGCTATGGTAAATTGTGCTGTTATGAACATAGGGGTGTATATATGCTTTCTGATTGATGTTACTATTTCCTTGAGATATATTCGTAGAAGTGGTATTATTGAGTCAAATGGGAGTTCCATTTATAGTTTTTTGAGGAAACTCCATACTGTTTCTCCTCAGTGGTTGCACTAATCTGCATTCCCACTAGCAATGCACCAAGGTTCCTTTTACTCCACATCTTCACCAACATTTTTTATTTATTGATTTGTTGATGATAACCATTCTGACAGGTGTGAGATGGTACTGCATTGTTGTTTTGATTTGCATCTCTTGAATAATTAGTGACTTTGAGCATGTTTTCATGTGTCTCTTGGCCTTCTGTCTTCTTTCAAAAAGGCTCTATTTAGGTCCATTGCCCATTTCTTGATTGGGTTGTTTTTCTTCCTTTTGTTGAATTGTATGAGTTCCCTGTAAATGTTGGAGATTAATCCCTTATAAGTGATAACATTGGCAAATATGTTCTCCTATTAGTGGTCTTTCTTGTTGTTTTGTTGATAGTTTCTTTTGCTGTGCAAAAGCTTTTTATTTTGATGTAGTCCCATTTGTTTATTTTTCCTTAAGCTTCTATTGCCCTAGGAGCAGTATCAGTGAAGAAGTTCCTTGGGCATATGTCTGAGATCGTGCTGCTTGTGGATTCCTCTAATATTTTTATGGTTTCCAATCTTATGTTTAAGTCCTTTATACATTTTGAGTTTATTTTTGTGTATAATGTAAGTTGGTCTGGTTTCATTTTTTTGCATGTATCTGTCTAATTTTCCCAATACCATTTATTGAAGAGTTTGTCTTGACTCCACTTTGTGTTAATGCCTCTTTTGTAGAATATTAATTGGGCATAGTGGTTTGGGTTGATTTCTGGGTTCTCTATTCTATTCCATTCATCTATATGTCTATTCTTGTCCCAGAACTAGTCTGTTTTGAGAATAGTGGCTTTGTAATACAGCTTGATATCTGGTATTGAGATCCCAGCTACTTTGTTCTTCTTTCTCATGGTTGCTGCAGCTGTACAGAGTATTTTTTTTTTATTTCAGATGAATTTTTTGAGAGTTCGTTCTAGGTCTGTGAAATATGCTATTGGTAGTTAATGGGGATTGCATTGAATCTATATATTGCTTTTGGTAAAATGGAAATTTTAATGATGTTGATTCTACCACTCCATGAACCTGGTATGTTCTTTCATCTGTTTATATCTTCCTCTATCTCTTTTTTCAGTGCCCTGTAGTTTTTTGCTTATAGGCCTTTTACTTCTTTAGTTAGGTTTATTCCTAAGTATGTTAATTGTTTTGGTAGGATGGTAAATGGGATTGCTTTTTTAGTCTCTCTATAAGTTCACTACATGACATATAGAAATGCCATAGATTTCTTGGCATTAATTTTGTATCCTGATACATTGCCAAATTCATTTAGTAAGTCTAATAGTTTTTTGATGGAGTCTTTTGGGATTTTTATGTACAATATAATGTCATATGCAAATAAGGACAGCTTTACTTCTTTTCCAATTTGGATGCCTGTTACTTCTTCTTGTCTAATTGCAAGGGCAAATACTTACAGTACTATGTTGAACAGGAGTGGTGAGAGTGGGCATCCTTGTCTTGGTCCTGTTCTTAGGGGAAATGGTTTTATTTTTTTGCCCATTGAGTATGATGTTAACTGTGGGTTTATCATATAAGGCTTTTATTATGTTGAAGTATGATTCTTCTATTCCCACCTTGTTGATAGTTCTTATCAAGAAAGGGTGTTGGATTTTGTCAAAAACTTTTTCTGCATCAATTGATATGACCATGTGATTTTTATCTCTCAATTTGTTTATGAGCTGTATCACATTTATTGATTTCCATATATCGTACCATTCTTGCATTCCTGGGATAAATTCTTCTTGGTCATGGTATATAATCTTTCTGATGTACTGTTGTATCTGATTTGGTAAAATTTTGTGGAGGATTTTGGCATCTATATTTATGAGGTATATTGGCCTGTAATTCTCTTTCATTGTGTTGTTTTTATCTGGTTTTGGTATTAGGGGGATGTTGGCTTCATAAAGGAGCTTGGAAGTGTTCCTTCCTCTTGAATTTTTTGGAATATATATATAATTAACAAAACCAAGAGCTGGTCCTTTGAAAGGATAAACAAGATATATATTTTTGGTCTCTATGTCATTTATCTACACTCTGATCTTTATTATTCCCTTCCTTCTGCTTATACTGGGCTTTTCCTGTTGCTCTCTTTCTAACTCTTTGAGTTGTAGGTTTAGGTAATTTATTACCATTGTTTCTTGTCTTTTGCAATAGGCTTGTTGAGCTATGAATTTCACTCTCAAGACTGCTTTCGCTGTGTCCCATAGATTTTGGATTGTTGTGTTTTTGTTGTCATTTGTTGCTATGATGGTTTTTTTCTTCTTTAATCTCTCTGATAACCCAGTCATTGTTTAATAGCATGCTGTTTATTCTCCATGTGTTTGAATTTTTTTGGATTGTTTTTATTATAGTTGATTTCCAGTTTTATGCCACTGTGATCTGAGAAGATGCTTTATATGATTTCTATTTCCTTGAATTTGATGAGACATTGCCTATGACCCAACATATGATCTATCTTTGAAAATGACCCATGTGCACTTGAGAAAAATGTATATTCTTTGGCTTTGGGGTGAAATGTTCTGAAGATGTCAATTAATTCCATCTGGTCTAGAGAGTCACTTAGGATTGATGTTTTATTGCTGATTTTTTTTTATTTAGATGATTTTTCCAATGGTGATAGGTGGGTTATTAAAAATCTCCTGCTATGATTGTATTTCTGTCAATCTCTTCTTTAATATCCTCCAGGAGTTTTTCTTATGTATTAGGGGGCTCCTTAATTGGATATGTATATGTTTACCTGTTATTTCTTCTTGTTGGATTGCTCCCTTTAGTATTATGAAGTGGCCTTCCTTATCTCTTGTTATGTCATTCACTTTGAGATCTAATTTGTCAGCTTTTTTTATTTCCATTTCCCTGAAAAACCGTTTTCCATCCCTCCCCCCTCAGTGTGCATCTTTTTTTCTGAGGTGAGCTTCTTTTAGATAGCAGATATATAGATCGTGTTTTCTTATCCAACCTGTTACCCTATGTCTTTTGATTGGAGCACTTAATGCATTTACATTTAAAGTTATCATTGATAGGTACTTATTTGTCACCATTCCAATTCTTTATTCCTGTGTTCCTTCTTTGCTTCCTATTTCTTTTCTTTTCTTTTTCTTTTTACCCCAGACCCTTTAACATTTCTTGCATTCCTGGTTTGGTGGTAATAAATTCCCTTAGTCCTTTCTTTGTCTGTGAAGCTCCTAATTTCACATTCAATTTTGAATAATAGCCATACTGGGTAGAGTATTCTTGGATTCAGAGCCTTCCTTTGCATGACTTTGTGTATTTCATTCCATTCCCTTCTTGCCTATGAGTTTCGGTTGAGAAATCAGTTGCTATTCTGATGGTGGTTCCTTTGTAGGTAACTTTCTGTCTCTGTCTGGCTGCATTTAAAATTTTTACTTTGTCATTTATGTTTGCCAATTTAATTATAATGTGCCTTGTCATTGGTGTTTTGGGGTTCATTTTGCTTGGGACTTTGTGACCTTCTAGGATTTGTGTGGGTTTTTTTCTTCCCTATATCAAGGAAGTTTTCTGACATTATTTTTTCAAACAGGTTTTCTATTCCTTACTCAATTTCCTCTCCTTCCAGAACCCCAATTGTGTGGATGTTGTTTTATTTCAGGTTATCCCAAAGTTCCCTTAGTCTCTCCTCTTGCTTTTTAATTTTTTTTTCTCAAACCTGCTGTACTTGGGCATTTTTTCCTACATTGTCTTCTAGCTCATTGATGTGGTCCTCTACTTCTTGATGTTTTCTATTGATTGAATTCTTTACAGCAGTGATGTCATTTCTTATTTCTTCTAAGTTCTTCATTTCCTCTTAGTTCTTGCACATATTGTCAAATTTGTCTTCCATTCTTTTCAGCCACCTTATGACCATTTCTCTGAATTCTTTCTCTGAAAGATTGCTTGCCTCCATTTTGTTTACTTCCTTTTCTGGTGATGCCTGCTTTTCTTTCAGATGAAGGCTGTTTCTTTGTCTCCCCATTTTCTCTCTTCTCCAGGTATCTGTTTATGTAGTTCTCTCTCTCCTGCATTGATTTAAAGACACAAAGACAGCAAAAGCACATAAAATGTACAAGGAACTGAACAGAAATGTATTCATGATATTAATAACTCCAAGTAAAGGTGACTAACAGAGAAAGGAAAATTAGAGGATTGGAGAGAAAGAAGAACAGAAAAAAAAGGAAAGGAATGCAAAAATGAAATTGGGAAAAGGAAAAAAAGATAAGAGAGAAAAGAAAGAGAATAAGAAAGAAGAGGGGAACAAACTATATATATGGGGATAAAGCCCCAATAGAAGAACCACTAATCCCAACAAATGCCAGCAAAAAGTACTTGGAGGTTAATGCAAACTACAAACAACAACTAATACCAAGCAAAGTGAAAGAAAACAGAACTAAAAGCAAACAAAAACAAAACAAACAAACAAAAAGAATAAGTAAAACAATCTCACAAATAAGCATAAAAATCAATATAATCAACAATCTAGCAAACAACAACAAAAAGAGAGAAACAATTTTTTGGATAGTGAAGTCAGAGAAGAGAAGTATGGACTTGGAGTAGTGGATTGGAAATTAGATATATAAGTAGGGTGAAATGTTAACAAGGGGAAAACAGAAAAATAGGGAAAATCTAAAGCAGGAAAAAAGTAAGAGAAACAGGATAACAAAAGGGGAAAAGTTAGGAAGAGAGTGATGGCATTGAATTAAAGTTGAGATAGAGTAAAATGATACTAAAAGAAAGATGAAAATATAATGTAGAACACTGATCCCAAAGTAAAATAAAGAGAAAATAAATTATACTATTTTTTTTCAAAAAGGTAAAATAGTAGTAGTAGTAATAATACTGATTGAAAATAATAAAATGTAATAATTAAAAAGTAAAATCAAGTGAGGAAAAAAGAAAAAAATTCTTAAGTAAAAGATGAAAAAATGCAAATGTGCCGTATTGAAGGTTATTCACTTCTTAGACTGTTCTGTTTGGCACACCTGTTTCCTAGTTAGGACAGTATTACAGTTCCCTATGTTCTACTGCTCTTCATTCAAGCAGGCAGTGTGTCTTAATTTCTTGCATTCCTTTATTTGTGATAAGATTTGTGTGGGATTTTTCTTCCCTAAATAAGAGAAGTTTGCAATTCAACCCCTGGGTGGCATTGCTTCTGGATTGACCTCCTGGTTTATAGGTCCTCTCTAGCCAGTGCTTAGATCCTGCTTTCCCTGTGGCATTCAAAACAGGTTTGGTTGAGTGGGTTGCCCCAGAGCTGGTTCTCTGATGATTATTCCCCGCTCTGATCCCCAGGTTTCAGAAAAACAACTTTCTTCTGTAATCTCTTAGGGTGTCCCCAATAGGTGATCCTATGTATTAGGCTTAGTAATTAGAAGCAAGGACTTAAAGGGGGAAAAAAAAAGAAAAGAAAAGAAAAAAGAGCTGTGTAAGTGTGCAAACTAAGCTGCATGCAAGTTTGGGCAGTGTTTTTCCTTCTTGGGACTATGTAACTGACACACTTAAAATTTTTAGGCTGTCCCTTTGTGTCAGATAAAAATAGGTTGCTTTTTAGAGTTTTCTTCTGTTAATAGCTCTGAGGACTCACTTCCACATTCACGGATCATGCCAGCCCCAATAGCCACAGACTTTTCTAGTTGCAACTTCCCCCAGTTCTGGTCCTTCAGCTCCTGCAATGCGTGCATTTCTCTCCTTTTCCCAGGTGAAATCTGACCTTTCCATGGTGGAGAGCAGAGCTCCTCTGAATCTGCATGCTTGCGCCAATTGGGAACCGGCGTTCTGGAGTTCACAGCTGTTCAGTGGGTGCTGTAGTTTTGTAGATTTCCAGGCATCTGATAATATCCACTTTCCCCGTCAAGATGGCATGGTCTCCATATCGAGCTAGTCGCTCTGGGAGGGAACCCAGCAGCAGAGGGGGCTGCCTGGTCAGTGGTGCCCTGTTCAGCAGTCCCCCACTGTCTCCTGAAGAATAGCTGTCCCTCAACTCACCAGCAAACACTCCCTGTGCGACCCACAGATGTTCTTTCTATCTGCTCCAGGACAAGGCTTGGGATACGTCTATCTATTCTGTCGCAATTTTTTTTATCCTCTCAGGGGAGGATCCCTTAGCAATGGATACCAATACAGAAACACTGCCACCCAGGTGTTGTATCAGAAATTTTTTTTTATTAAATCTTTATTATTTGATTATTACATTTGTTTCTCTATTTTCATCTCCATAGTTTCCCTCCAACAGGCTCCCACCCTTCCCTCTACCCGTACCTGCCTCCCGTTGACCTCATCCATAGGTGTATGATTTTTGTCCAGTCTCTCCCTGTACACCCCTCACACCTTTCCCCCTGAGAATTATCAGTCCACTCCTTTTCTGTGCTCCTGATTCTATTATAATCACCAGTTTATTCTGTTGATCAAATTTTTAATTCACTTAATTTTTAGATTCACTTGTTCATAGATATGTATTTGTTGTTCATAATTTTTTATCTTTTACCTTTTTCTTCTTCCTCTTCTAAAAGAGTGCCTTTCAGCATTTCATATAATACTGGTTTGGAGTTGATGAACTCCTTTAGCTTTTTCTTATCCGTGAGGCTCTTTATCTGCCCTTCAATTCTGAATGATAGCTTTGCTGGATAGAGTTTTCTGGTTGTAGGTTCTTACTATTCATCACTTTGAATATTTTTTGCCACTCCCGTCTGGTCTGCATCATTTCTGTTGAGAAATCAGCTGACAGTCGTATGGGTGCTCCCTTGTAGGTAATGAACTGTTTTTCTCCTGCTGCTTTTAATATTCTCTCTTTGTCTTTTGCTCTTGGTATTTCAATTATGATGTATCTTGGTGTAGTTCTCTTTGGATTCCTTTTATATGGGGTTCTGTGTGCTTCCTGGACTTGTAAGTCTATTTCTTTCACCAGATGTGGGAAGTTTTCAGTCATTATTTCTTTAAATAGGTTTTCAGTATCTTGCTCTCTCTCTTCCTCTGGCACCCCTACAATTCTGATGTTGGTACACTTGAAGCTGTCCCAGAGGCTCCTTACATTATCTTTACATTTTTGGATTCTTTTCTCTTCTTGCTTTTCCAGTTGAGTGTTTTTTTGATTCTTTGTATTTCAAATTTTTGACTTGTTTCTTGTCTTCCTCTAGTCTGATGTTAGGTCTCTGAATAATATTTTTTATTTCAGTCAGTGTATGTTTAAATTCTAGTTGATCCTATTCCATCTCTAGTTGTATCTTTTTCATCTCCTCTTGGGACTCGCTAACTTTATCCAACTTTTCTAGGATATTCTTGAAAAACCTTATAAGCGTGGTTTTGAACTCTATATCCAGTTGTTTGTTTTCCTCCATTTCTTTTGTTTGTGATCCCTTCCCTTGTCTTGATATTTTCACTATGCTGGGAGAAATTCTGTGTTGGATTCAGCCTTATGATACCAGACTTGCAAAACCGCAAAAGCCTCTCTGTTGAGCTTGGGATGGGTGGAGTCTCAGGTCTTAAGGGACAGCCTTGCCTTCCAGTCGACCTCGCCCTCCACGGCCCCCGAGTCTCACATGACCTGGTAATCGCTGGAGTGGTCCCTGTGAGCGCATACTCTCTCGCAGTGCCTCTGGACTGCTGCCCCTCCGGCTTCCCTGCACTCTGGGACCATATGAGTCTGGGTCCCCAGGGTTTCACACGAAACCAGGGTTTAGTGGAGTTAGAAATGGCACAATTGAGAGGGTCTGTCTCTTGCCCTCTCATGAAGCCAGTTGCACAATCAGCAGTCAGTCCTCTGCGCGCATGCTGGGCGCACCACCAGACTTCTGATTTTGCGACTCCCCTAAATTCCTGTGCACTTCTCCCTTTTCACAGTCCAAACTCCCCCCATATGCGGGGTTTAGTGTCATAGGATAAGGGGTTCAATGCCATTGGGAGTCTCTGTTTCCCTCCTGCCAGAGAAAGCCAACCAGGTACTCCGGCACCAGCTCTCTGCACGCCCGGGTCTCCATACCTCAGCTTTTTGCAGCTCCTCTGGGTCTCTGTGATCCCCTCTCTTTCCTTCTAGTTGTAGAATTTCCACTCAGCCAGATTTCCTGTGGTTTTGGATGATGTCTGTTCTGTCTTTTAGTTGTACTTTTGAAATTGTTGTGTGAGGCAGCAATGTAGGTGTTTACCTATGCTGCCATCTTGGATCTGCCCTCCATATCAGAAATTGACTCTTGTGTAAATACAACTAAAAGCAGGCTGAGAAACAAAGAGCTCCCAACTGATTGAAAACAGGATTGTGGCTTATGACACAGAGGAGCATAAAGTGCAGTGAACTTCAATACTGTGCTATCTATAAGACATGAAACAGACCTGCAAAGCAGAAACATAGAGGAAGTGAATGACCATTACTACTTCACATTTTTATTTTATATCTTTTATTTGAGAAACTAAATTTTTTTCTTACTTGATTTTACCTTTTTAATTATATTTTTATTTTTAATTTCTATTATTACTATTATTATTTTATCTTTTTGTTTTAGTTTATTTTTTCTTTATTTTTATTATATTTTAGTATTATTGTGTTACATTTATTTTTTATTTTTCCTTTAGCATTATTTTACTCTATCTCATTTTTTCTTCATGCTAACACTCTCTCCCTCACATTCACCTTTTGTCCTCTTTCTCTTACCCTGTTACTGCTTTAGTTTTTCTCAACCTTTCTCTTTCCTCCATGTTAAAAATTGATCTTACTCATATATCTAATTTTTGTTCCTCTGCTCCAACTCCATACACACTTCTCTCTTCTCTTTCTTCATTATACAAATTTTGTTTTCTTTTCCCCTGCTGTTTCTTTCTATCTGTCTTCTTGTTGTTTGTTTGCTTGTTGATTAGTTTAGATTTTATTGTTTGTTTGTTTTTGTTCTTTTAGTTTTTAAAAAAAATTCTGTTTTCCTTTTCTAGCTTGTTCTCTTCTCTTACTAATAGCTTAACTAATTCCAAACACAAATTCATGCCTATCTACTCTCTATTCTCCTTTTCCAATAGTAAACTAATACATAGGTAGATAGATTAAAGAAGGGAAAAGTTTTGTATATTTTTTCTTTTGTATATATACTTTAATACATATATACCTATACACACACACACACACACACACACACACATATACATATGTGTCAGGCCACAAGAGAATGCAATAAAATATACAAAGTCATGTAAGGGAAGGGTCTAAGTCCAAGAATACTGTACCCAGTAAGACTATCAATCAAAATTGAGGATGAAATCAGGAGCTTCACAGACAAAAAAGGATTAAGGGAGTTTATTTCCACCAAACCAATAATGCAAGAAATGATAAAGGGTCTGCTATAAAAATAAGAAATATAAAGGGGAGAAGGCACACAGGCATAAAGAATAAAAATGGTGACAAACAAGTACCTATCAATAATAACTTTGAATGTAAATGGATTAAATAGCCCAATAAAAAGACATTGGGTAGCTAAATGGATAAGAAAACATGACCTATATCTGCAGTCTACAGGAAACCCACCTCAGAACACAGGACTCACACAGATTGATGTGAAGGAATAGAAAAGGTTTTTCAGGCAAATAAAAATGAAAAAAAAAAAGCTGAGGTTGCAATACTTATATCTGACAAATTAGACCTCAAAGTGAAGGCCACAACAAGAGATAAGGAAGGCAACTTCATAATACTAAAGAGAACAATCCAACAAGAAGAAATAACTCTGGTAAACATATATGCACCCAATACAGGAGCACCCAAATACATTAAAAAAAAAACAACAAAAAACTTCTGGAGGATATTAAGAAAGAGATTGACAGCAATACATATAGGAGACTTTAATACCTCACTAACACCACTGGACACATCCTCTAAATATAAAATCAGCAAAGGAACATCAATCCTAAATGACTCACTAGATCAGATGTAATTAATTGACATCTTCAGAACATTTCATCCCAAAACCACAGAATATACATTCTTCTCAAGTGCACATGATCTTTTTTCAAAGATAGACCACATATTAGAACACAGGCAATGTTTTTTGAAATTCAAGAGGATAGAAATCATATAAAGCATCTTCTCAGTCCACATTGGCATAAAACTAGAAAAGAACTACAATAAAAACAATTAAAAACATCAAATATCTGGAAGCTAAACAGCATGCTACTAAACAATGATTGGGTTACCAAGTAGATCAAAGAAGAAATAAAAAGCATCATGGCAACAAGTGAGAATGAAAACACAACAATCCAAAATCTATGGGACACAGTGAAAGCAGTCTTGAGAGGGAAGTTCATAGTTCTACAGGGAGTGGTAATAAATTATCTAACAATATAGCTAAATGAGCTAGGAAGAGAGCAACAAGAAAAGCCCAGCATAAGCAGAAGCAAGGAAATAATAAGGATCCAAGTGGAGATAAATGACATAGAGACCAAAAATACAAAACAAAAGATCAATAAAACCAAGAGCTGGTGATTTGAAATGATAAACAAAATTGATGAAACTCTAGCCAGGCTCACCAAGAAGCAAAGAGATAGGACCCAAATCTACAAAATCAGAAACGAAACATGTGAAGTAATAACTGATCCCACAGAAATATAAATGACTATGAAAAAATACTATGAACAACTATATTCCAATAAAATGGACAACCTCGATGAAATGGACATATTCCATAGAAATATACAAAGTCCCTAAACTCAATCATTAAGAATCTAAAAACCTGAATAGACCTATAACTACCAGAGGAATTGAAGTAGTGATCAAAAATCTTCCAGCAAACAAAAGCCCCAGTCTGGATGGCTTTACTGAGGAATTCTACCAAGCATTCAAAGAAGAACTAAAACCTATCCTCCACAGATTATTCCAAAAACAATTCAAGAGGAGGGCACACTTCCAAGCTCTTTCTATGAAGCCAGCATTACCCTAATTCCAAAACCAGATAAAGCCAACACAAAAAAGAGAACTATTCCTATATCCTTGATGAACATAGATGCTAAAATCCTCAATGAAATTCTAGCAAATCACATTCAGCATTACATTAGACATATTATATACCATGACCAAGTTGGATTTAATCCAGGGATACAAGGATGGTACAATATCTGCAAATCAATAAATGTGACACATCACATAAAGAAACTGAGAGACAAAAATCTCATCATTATGCCAATTGATGCAGAAAAAGCATTTGACAAAATCCAACACCCTTTCTTGTTAAAAACTCTCAGCAAAGTGGGAATAGAGGGATCATCCCTCAACATAATAAAAGCCTGACATGACAAACTTATAGGCAATATCATACTCAATGGGCAAAACCTAAACTCATTTCCCCTAAGAACAGGAACAAGACAGGGATGCCCACTTTCACCACTCCTGTTTGATATAGTACTGGAAGTGCTAGCTATAGCAATCAGGCAAGAAGAAGAAATAAAAGGCATCTAAATTGGAAAAGAAGTACAACTCTCTTTGTTCACAGATGACATGATATTATACATAAAAGTCCCCAAAGAGTCCATCAAAAAACTACTAGACCTAATAAATGAATTCAGCAATGTAGCTGGATGTAAAATTAACACCCAAAAATCTATGGCCTTTTTATATAGTAATAATGAACTCACAGAAAGAGAAACAAGCAAACAAAATAAAACAATGTCATTTACCATTGCATAAAAAAAAATTAAGATACCTAGGAATAAATTTAACTAATAATGTAAAAAGATATGTACTCAGAAAACTTGAGGACATTAAAAAAGGAGATAGAGGAAGACATAAACAAATGGAATAACATACCATGTTCATGGATTGGTAGAATCAACATCATTAAAATGTTTATATTATTCAATGCAATACCAATGGCATATTTCAAAGATCAAGAATAAACTCTCCTAAAATTTATCTGGAATAAAAAAAGACCCCAAATAGCAACAGCAATCCTGGGAATGAAGAATAAAATTGGAAGGATCATAACACCAAATATTGGGCTATATTACCAAGCCATGGTTCCCAAAACTGCCTTGTACTGACAAGAACAAACATAGACCAATGGAACAAAACAGAGAATTGAGAAATTGACCCAAGCCATTATGCTCAATTAATATTTGACAAAGGTGGCAAGAGCATACAATGGAGTCTAAAGAGTCTCTTTAACAAATGGTGTTGGGAAATTTGGATAGATACATGCCAAAAAAAAAAATTAAACTAGATCACCAATTTACACCATACACAAAAACAAACACAAAATGGGTAAAGAACTTAAATGTAAGATGGGAAACTATAAAAATACAGGACTCCATAGGTTGCAAAATAGCAGACATATGTCCCAGCAATATCTTTAAAGACACAGCTCCTAGGCAATGGAGACTAAGGAGAAAATAAACAAATGGGACTACATCAAAATAAAAAACTTCTGTATAGCAAAAGAAACTATCAATAAAACAACAATAAAGCCCACTGCATGGGAAAACATATTTTGCCAATGATATTTCTGATAAGGGCTTATCTCTAAAATTTACAGAGAACTCATGCAACTTAACAAAAGTAATATAATTGAGCCAATCAAAAAATGGTCAAAGGATGTAAATAGACATTTTCTGAAGAGGACATACAGAAGGCCAAGAGACATATAAAAAATGTGTTCAAAGTTACTAATCATCAGAGAGCTGCAAATCAAAACAACAATGAGATACCATCTTACACATATCAGAATGACAATCATCAACAAATCAACAAAGGACAAGTGCTGGTGAGGATATGGAGAAAAAGGAACCCTCTTGCACTGCTGGTGAAAATGCAGACTGGTGCAGCCACTGTGGAGGACAGTATGGAGTTTCCTCAAAAAGTTAAAAATGGAACTCCCATTTGACTCAGTAATCCCACTCCTAGAACTATATTCCAAGAAATTAGAAACACCAATCAGAAAGGATATATGCACCCCTATGTTCATAGCAACACAATTTACCATAGCTAAGATTTGGAAAGAGCCTAAGTGCCCATCAACAGATGAGTGGATTAAAAACTTGTGACACATCTACACAATGGAACACTATGCCACTATAAAAAATAAGGAACTTTTTATCATTTGAAACAACATGGAAGGAACTGGGGAACATTATTCTAAGCAAAATAAGGCAGTCAGAGAAAGATATATATCACATAATCTCACTCATATGTGGAATATAATGACCAACATAACTTGATGAATAAGAATAGATTGATCTAGAGACAAATGGAAAGGGAGGGGAGTTAGAGAGCAACCAAAGGACATATATGCATACATATTAGCATAACCAATGGACACAGACACTGGGGCAGTGGTGACTTGCCTGGGTGGGAAGGGCTGGTCGGGGGAGGGAGGGTTCAATTAGGGAAAAAGGAGACATATTTAAAACTTGAAACAATCTTATCTAATAAAATAATAATATGCAAATTGACCATCACTCCAACACACAAAATGAATGTCCCAATGTGGTCAAAGATGGCTGCCCCATGTGGACACAAGATGGCCAGCAGGGGGGGAAGTCAGGAGGGACCAGGTCTGCAAAAAGGGCAGTTGTGGTGATCAGGCCAGCTAGGGAGGGCAGTTGGCAGGGACCAGGCCTGGAAGGGAAGGCAGTTGGGGGTGATCAAGCCTGCAGGAGTGGGCAGTTAGGGGTGAGCAGGCTGGCAGAGAAGAGAAGATAGAGGTTACCGGGCCTACAGAAAAGGGCAATTGGGGGTGACCCAGGCCTGCAGGGGAAAGCAGTTGGGGTGACCAGGCCTTCAGGGAGGGCAGTAAGGTGTGAGCAGGCCTGCAGGGGAGGGTAATTAGTGGCAAATAGGCTGGCAGGGGAGCAGTTAGACATCAATCAGGCTGGCAGGGGAGTGGTTAGGGGGTGATTAGGGTGTCAGGCAGAAGCGGTTAAGGGCAATTAGGAAGGCAGGCAGGCTAGTGGTTGGGAGCCAACAGTCCTGGATTGTGAGAGGGATTTCCTACCTGGATCTGGCCTAAACAGACAGTAGGAAATCCCTCATGGTGTCCCATATTGGAGCAGGCTGGGCTGAGGGACATCCCTCCCCCATGCATGAATCTCGTGCACCAGGCCTCTAATAAGTGAGTAAGTAAGTAAGTAAATGAATGAATGAATGAATAAATAAATAAATAAATAAATAATAAATTGAAGAACTGATATCTGTTATAGTATATGAAAATATTAACTTAATGTTATACTTGCTAAGGGCTTCAATATAATTTGAAAGGCCTGTGTATTATAAATATTAATACAGTGGTACCTCAAGATACGAGTTTAATTCATTCCATAACCTTGAGGCGTGGGAAACTATGAGACGCTCAAGTCGCGGTAAACTGGTGGGTCATGTGCAGCCGGCCGATCTGCGTGATTACTCCTCTCTCAAATGTTGCTCGTATTTCAAAGCAAAAATCGCTCGCTCGATGGCTCGTATCTCTAAAATCTCATATGCTAGGGTACTCATATCTAGAGGTACCACTGTATCTAAATTTACTTCTGCTCTCTCCTTTGACCAGGAATCAAATCGTGATCCTTCAGTGCACAGCTGACACTCTAACTATTGGGCAACAGTGGCTAGGGCAATGCTACTTTTTTTTATAAAATATTTTTCATGATCTATTAAACAAAATATTTAATAGATTTATTATTTACATAAAATGATGAATGGACATTATAAAAATATTTTTAATTACAGTTTACCTTTATTTTATTCTTGTATATAAATAAAATAAAGGTAGAATATAATCCCATAACTAAAATAAGAACCAAAGTTAGTATTTTGTAATATATCTTCCAAACATTTTTCTGGAAACATATATGAAAATAATTATTTTTATCAAAATTTAGATTATACTGTAAATTGTTTTATACCTTAATACCTAAATGAATAACATCATGGCCATTTTAATGCCAGTCATTGTATAGCTACATTATCATTTTTAGTGGCTATAAAATATTTAACATAACTATTTATTGAAATCTTAAATAATGGATAATCAAGTTTTCAGCAGGAGAGAGAAGGTGCAGGGGGAAAGACTGTTAGAAACAATCCTAAAATGAGATACTTATGAATATATTTGTGGGGAACACCTCTGTTATTTTCTTAGGATAATTCCTAGAAATGGTTTATTGGATCAAAGAGGAAGCATTTTTAAAGTATTTGCTACATATTGAGGAATTGTTCTCCAGATAGTTTGTATTTGTTTATGCTCCCAACAATGGTGTCAAGGGTATCTATTTCCTTACACACTATTGTTATTAAACAGAGTCATTCAGCTTTTTATTCCTAACCAAACTGGTGAATGAAAAATAATAGAGTGTTGCATTGGAAAAAAGTTTCTTTTTAAAGTCTAAAATTATTTTTATTCATTCACTATTTGTAACTGTTTCATTATTAATCTTAACCCTTAAATTTTGCAGTTCATCCTTGACTTTGAGGGGATTTTTTTGAACAACACATATTTTAAATATAGAACAACTAGAAGCCCAGTGCATGAAATTCATGCATGTGTGTGTGTGTCCCTCACCCAGCCTGCATCCTATCCAATTTGGGCCCCTTGAGGGATGTCCCACTGCCTATTTAGGCTTGTGGGACATCCCTCTCACAATCCAGGACTGTTGGCTGCCAATGACTCACCTGCCTGCCTTCCTGATTGCCCCTAACCACTTCTGCCTGCCAGCCTGATCACCCTCTAACCACTCCTCTGCCAGCCTGATTGATGCCTAACTGCTCCCCTGCCAGCCTGTTTGACCCTAATTGCCCTTCCTGCAGGCCTGGATCCTCTCCAACTGGAGGCCTGGTCACCCCTAACTGCCCTTCCCTGCAGGCTTGATCACTCCCAACTGTCCTCCCTTACAGACCTGGTCCCTCTCAACTGCCCTCCCATGCTGGCCATTTTGTAGCAGCCATCTTGTGTCCACATGGGGACAACCATCTTTGACCATATGGGGCAGCCATCTTGTGTGTTGGAGTGATGACCAATTTGCATATTACTCTTTACTGAGATAAGATAGAGGCCTGGTGCACAGGTTGGAGGCCAGCTGGTTTGCCCTGAAGGGTGTCCCTGATCAGGGTGGGGGTTCCCTTGAGGCACGGGGCAGCCTAGGCAAGGGGCCTCTGGTGGTTTGCAGGCTGGCCATGCCCCCAGGTGACCCAAGTGGAGTCCCTGGTATCTGGAATTTATTTATCTTCTATAATTGAAACTTTGTAGCCTGGAGCAGAGCCAATCCTCCTGCTTGCTCCATGGCCACAGCCATCATTGCTGGAACTTATTTATTTTCTATAATTGAAACTTTATAGCCTTAAGATGAGATCAAGGCAGGTCTGGGTGTGCAGGAAGTTGGCTTCCTCCATTGCCAGGGGCAATTCAAGCCTCCTGCTCTCTCCAGCTCTGTGGCTGCTGCCATTTTTGTTGGGATTTATTTATCTTCTATAACTGAAACTTTGTAGCCTTGTGTGGAGGCCTGGCCAGCCAGGGTGTGTGGAAATCTTGGCTTCTTTCATTGTTGGGGAAACCCAAGCCTTTTGCTTGCTCTGTGGCTGCAGCCATCTTGGTTGGGTTAATTTGCATACTCACTCCTGATTGGTGGGCATGTCTTATGGGTGTTGCAGAGTGATGGTTAATTTGCATATTACTCTTTTATTGGATAGGATTACTTTCTATGATTCCTCAATTGCTTTCAAATTCAAAACATTCCATAGAGTTTTTTGTGGATTTTATGTTTATTTGGATCACTTGCTTTCTCTATTGGGAGGAAAGAAAGATTAGATAGTAAAATGATAATTTTATGTTGTTTATATTTCATTATTATTTATTGAGATTTCTGTGTTCCAGATGCCTAATTAAACTTCTCACATGAATTTTTTTGTTGTCCTTAGACAATCTCATATAATGATAGTAAAGTATCCCCCCTTGTAAAATATGTTATGGCTATAAATGATAAAACCATAATTTGAGTCCAGGTTTTCCGGAGATTCAGAGTTTTAATAACTAATTACTACAACATACTGCTTTTTTTTAATGTGGTCTTACACTATTGATGATATAAATTGATTTTCTCTTGATGACAGAAGAGTGAGATAATTAATGCTATCTGACAGTACATCTGTTAGCAGTAATTTATTCCCTCATCTGAAAGTTAAAGAATGAGAGGGGACAGGGTCGCCTGCTGGGTTTTGTTTTATTCAGTTCCCTTTCTTGCTGGCTGCCAGATTTCTGTTTAAGCCAGTCACATAGGGCACAATGGCTTCTGTGAGAGCTGATACTCTTCTTTTCCCATGGGCACTCATCCATCTCTGTTCTGTTTCTCTTCAACTCATCTCGAGGTAATGTGTAATCTGCCAGACCTTACTCATTACTCACCCAGGGGCCTGTATATTCTCCACAAGTCAGAATGGTGTTATGGGCTCGGTCTCTGCCCTCTGGGAATGGAGGGTGAGAGATTCTGTCATAGAGGGAAGTATTAATCCTACTGTATCATAAGCCACCAGTCCTGCTATAATAAACCACGAGCTGGCATTCCTCCCATTCTATAGAAAGCAATAGCACACCATGTAAAAATGTGGTGTGGGCTTCTGATTGTTTATAGACTCACAGAAAGCCCATGGAATGAGTGCCTATCTGTCCACAAGTATCTCCAAGTATTTCTTACAATTTAACCATATTTGTTTTCCTTCATGGCAATAAGTTTTCCATTGTGCAGAGGAAACTCCTGGATCCATAACAACCCTTGCAGAAAAATGTACAATTCCCCTCATATTTTCCCATCTTTGAGCTTAGCGCAGAATGTGATTTCTACATTTAGCTTTGAGGCCAAATTTATATTTATATCACAAGAGGGATTTTGTTAATATGCTCATTTAATAAATGTTAAGTGAGAGATGACGATATGGATATGTCCAATACCTCTCAAGGCATAGAGGGGTGAACCAGACAGACTAGATCTCCCTTTTCATGGGATGGGTTTAGAGTTAGGAGAGGGCAAAGCTCTCATGACCTAATTACTTTCCTAAGGCCCCAGCCTCCTAATACCACTGGTGTTATGATTTCAATATGAATTTTGAGGGGGATCCAAAGATTCAGACTATATCACCCAGATCCAAAAAACAAAGTTGTATTTAAATCTTTCTTCTCCACTCCCCTATTTGAATACCAATATTTTTATCAAATATTATTTGATTTCTTTCATCATATTATTTATCTGCTCTAAGATCTTTAAAGCCTCCCCATTAAATGAATTCCTTAGCCATTGAAGTCTGCATCTTCATCTGATTTTCAGCTTTCTTTCTGCTGATCACTATTATGAACTCTTTGCTTCAATCAAAAACATCTGCCTGATAGGAGTCTCTTTATGCCATCAGTGCTCTTCCCATCTGAAATAACCTTCACACTGCTCTTAGTACAATTTCATTTAGCTTTGAGGCCCAGATAAAATTATCCTCCAAGAAGTGCTTTTTAACTTCTTTTTGTCTCATCAATTGAGACCCTTATTTTCAGCATCACTCTCACATTAATCACAAGATATTGAAAAGTGCCCATTACTCTCTTCCAGGTCCTGATCTACTCAGAAATCAAGCTAATTTGGGTGACAAATTAGACATATCGCTTGTGTAATTAACAAATGCTTTCTGAATGAAACGGAACTAAATAGTTTCCTTTAGAGTAACCTATATAATAAAAGGCTAAATGCAAATTGATCAAACAGCATAATGACCAGTCACTATGACACCCATTGCAGGGGGCATACACTCAATGCAGGAGCTGCCCCATGGTGATCAGTGTGCTCCCACAGGGGGAACACCACTCAGCCAGAAGCTGGGCTCACAACTGGTGAACTAAGAAGTAGTGGTAGGAGCCTTTCCCGTTTCTGCAGTAGCCCTAAGGATGTTCGACTGGGGAGTGGGTCTAAGATCAGTAAAACATCTCCAAAGGGCTCCTGGACTGCAAGAGGGAAAAGACACACAGACAGAGCTGAGGGACATCCCCCACCTCCCGCAAGTGTACAAATTTTGTGCACTGAACCTCTAGTATCATATAAAATAGTGAGATTATATATTTAAAATAGTTTTTTTTAAAACAAAATCTATGAGGCATTTGAATGGAAGAAAGAGCATGGGTGATCATTCTTAGCATCAGACATTTTTGAAATGAAACACGTATGTCCATATTTCTAGTTTCAATGATTTGGCTACCACTGTACCTTTGTTTCTGTCCTATAAGACATCCTTGTATTGCAGAGTTTTTTCATTTTTAACCAATGTTTAGATTGAAAAGCTAAAGAATAACATTCTTGGATTAATGTTTAATATTACGCTTTTGGATTGGTTTATTCACTCTTTCTGAATTGGAAAAGACGATGAATTAGCAAAAATTCATAAACATGAATTAAGACAAGTACATTCAGGCTACTCTGAAGTTTGCATTCTCAGACTCTTTTATGAATTAAAGCATCACACACTCTCAAACAGCTTTTGAAGAAGTCTGATTGAAAATACTGACCTGCTGCACCTACTGAATCATTACCACCGAATCATTGCAATTCACATGTCAGTTCGGCCTTTTTGAAGTTTTTAGCAGAAACCAGAGAAAGCAAAAAAATCACGTTTCATTCTGTTGTTTATCTGTAAGAAATGAAACACTTAATAATTTAGATAACATATATACATGCTGCCTTTAGTTTATGCAGGGCGAAAGCAAAATATACAGCACTTGTGTGAAGAAAGTATATTGATACTCAGCAAATGTGCAGCCCCACAGAGTTTGACAGTGTGGCCTAGAGGAGTCTGTGCCCTGCACGAAAGCCCCAACAGCATCCACTGCTCTGTAGTTCAGTTAAGTCTGCTGCTATTGGACTAAACAAATCTCTTAAAAGTTAATAGCTTTCTCCAGAGCTGGTAGGAAAAATTTGCTGGTATTATAAAGGGCATTTTTTTTCAAAAAATCATTACAGTATACACCAATAAAGTCTATTTCAGGTTTTCAATCCTGTGCCCAAGGGATAAAGGGAGTTTTCAATAAAATGAAATCACAAGCACAAATAAACCATGAATTTCAGTTTATAGATTTTCTGAGAGTGTGTTCAGTAAAACATTTCACATATATTTTAGTGAGAAGATCTTTCTTGCCATATTTTCCCCCACCTCCCACCCCAGAGACAGGAGTCAATCAACTTTACTCTTCTGATCAGACTGAAGAGAAGAGTTAATGTCTTCATTATTGGTCTAACTGGTTCTGGTGTGGAGATGAGCTCCTAATTACTACCATAAGTGTTTTAACTCTGGGTACTGAGTAGGAGAAGGCCCAAAGAGACAACAAATAGAATTATCGGATTTCTGCAGTTATTCTGGATTTCAAAAGGAAATATTCCTAAATAGACCAAATAAAGTGGAAATAGTGTATTTCTTTGACATATTCCCATTTCCTAACTAAAGGAGGAATAACAGAGTCATTATATCATCATTTTGTAAACTCTAACAAATTAACTGACCTGAGTAATGATCACTAATGAAAAATAACATCATAAAAAGATTTTTTTAAGTTTATATTGCAATACCTATGAGGTGTTTTGCCAACAAATTAAATTCAAATCAGCTTATTCCACAAACCCACCATCCAAGTGATAATATACAGAAACTATATGGAACAGAGGAACATGTTAAATGACACCATGGGGATGCAATCAGCAAAATCCAAACTGGAAAAACACAAAAATCTACTCTTTCAAAAAATAAATTCAAAGAAAAACAATAGGAGAATTTATGGATTTTTTAAATAAATCTTTATTGTTCAGTTTATTACAGATGTTCCTCTTTCCCTTCTCCACCTAATTCCCTCCCCACACACCCCATGCCCTTACCCCCCCCCACTGTTTTCATTTATAGGTGTAACATTTTTTAAAAATATATTTTATTGATTTTTTACAGAGAGGAAGGGAAAGAGATAGAAAGTCAGAAACATCGATGAGAGAGAGTATAGGTGTAACATTTTTGTCCAATGTCTTCCTGTACACCTCACTCCTCCTTTCCCCTGAGAATTGTTAGTCCATTCCCTTTCTATGCCCCTAATTCTTATTATAGTCACCAGATTATTTTGTTCATCGGATTTTTTATTCCCTTGATTTTTAGATTTACTTGTTGATAGGTATCTATTTGTTATCATTTTGTTGATCATAATTTTTATCTTTACCTTTTTATTATTCTTCCTCTTCTTAAAGAAAATCCTTCAGCATTTCATATAATCCTAGTTTGGTGGTGATGAACTCCTTTAGCTCTTTCTTATCTGTGAAGCTCTTTATCTGACCTTCAATTCTGAATTATAACTTTGCTGGGCAGAGCACTCTTGGTTCTAAGTTCTTGCTATTCATCATGTTAAATATTTCCTGCCACTCTCTTCTGGCCTGCATAGTTTCTGTTGAGAAATCAGCTGACAGTCATATGGGTACTCCTTTGTAGGTAACTGTTTTTCCCTTGCTGCTTTCAAGATTCTCTCTTTGTCTTTTGCTCTTGGCATTTTAATTGTGATGTGTCTTGGTGTGGTCCTCTTTGGATTCTTTTTGTTTGGTGTTCTGTGTGCTTCTTGGACTTATAAGTCTATTTCTTTCACCAGGTAGAGAAAGTTTTCAGTCATTATTTCTTAAAATAGGTTTTCAGTATATTGCTCTCTCTCTTCTTCTAGCACTCCTATAATTCTGATGTTGGTACCCTTGAAGTTGTCCCAGAAGCTCCTTACACTATCTTCACATTTTTGGACTCTTTTTTTCTTTTTGTTTTTCTATTACGGTGTTTTTGCTTCCTTCCTCATATTTCAGATCTTTGATTTGATTCTTAGGGTCCTCTAGTTTGCTGTTGGATTTCTGTATATTATTCTTTATTTCAGACAGTGCATGCTTAATTTCTGACTGGTCCTTTTCCATATTTTTTGGCATTCTCATTAAGATTTTTGAAGTTGTCACTAAGTTTCTCAGAGGTCTCAATAAGTTTGTCGGCGGTTTGTAGAAGATTCTTGAATAACCTTATAAATGTGGTTTTGAACTCTATGTCCAGTCATTTGTTTTCCTCCATTTCTTTCATTTATGACGTGTTTTTTGGTCTCTGCATTTTGGCTGCTCCCCTGTGTTAATGGAGTGGCTTTTTGTGCTAGTTGTCCTTAGGGCTCTGTAGCTCTGCCTGTCCAATCACCTGAGGTGGACACTCTTGGTGTACCCCTTTGTGGGCTGGGTACACAATCTTGTTGTAGTTAAGCCTTGATTGCTATTGGTACACTGGGAAGAATTGACCTCCAGGCCAATTGACTGTGAGGATTATCTTTGTCTATTAATGGAAGAACTGCTGTGCTGGAGACACCCCTATGGGGCAGAACTTGCTTCAGTGGGGCTTTGGTGCTCACCAAGTCTGACTCTTGAGTGTGTCACTTATGTATGTGAGGAGTTGAAATCTGGTGTCTTCTCACACTGACCTCTAGGTACACTGGTTCCTGGATCTCGAAGGAGGTGAAAGTCAGCTAGTCTCTGAGGCCACCCAGCAGGAGCTACAGGGAGCTCTGCAGATTTCTTCTTTTTGCTTGGAGTTTGGAAGTCTTGGAGTTGTCTGACCCAGTTGCAATTTGTTAGGTTAAGCTGCCAGAGGGCAGGCCATTCATATGCAAAAGTTTCAGCACAGCTGGGTGGGTTTGTAAACCGGGCAAGGAGGGGCCTCAGGGAGTCTCTAGGCTAGGGCGTGGCAAACAGCAATGCCTGCCTGTCAGCCCTCTGTACGGGCGTTCTGTTTAGTGTCCCTTGTCCTGCACCCCAGTGCAGTAAACAATGATTCCAGTGCACAACTCTGGGAGAGAGCCACCCTCCCTTCTTGACCCAATGGCAGACAGTCCAGTTTCTCTCTGTATGTGTCTGGGTCCCCAGAATCTCACCAGAAACTGGAGTTCAGAGAGTCGGGAACTTATAACTTCCTTCCAATAGAAAAACAACAGCACAACTCCGTACCTCTGCCTTTCTGAGCCTCTGCACATCCTACCAGTTCTGGATGCACTTTTTTCTTTCCTTCTAGTTGTAGAACTTCCATTCTGCCAGCTTTTCCGTGGTTCTGGGGGATAGTTGTTTTGTCTTTTAGTTGTAGTTTTGTTTTGGTTGCGAGAGACAGCATATACAGATGTATATCTTATGCCGCCATCTTGGTTCTCCAAATTTATGAATTTAAAAGGGCTTATATTGTGACTAGAGGCCCAGTGCATAAAAACTCATGCACTGGGTGGGGTCCCTCAGCCTGGCCTGCCTCCTCTCACAGTCCGGGAACTCTCAGGCGATATCCTACTGATGGCTGAGGCCTGCCAAAGCTGCAGTCTGGCCTCCCTCTGAAGAGATGACCAGGCCAATCAGGGGAAGGCACCACCCCCATAATCCCGCTGCTGCTGTCACTGTCAGCCACTGCTGCTGCCCAGCAGACATCATGTCTGCTGGCCCTCCTCAGCCTTTGAAGCTGCTGTGGCTTTGTCCAGAAGGTTATCCCATTTATCTGGTATAATTATTATATTACCTTTTTATTAGTATAGATATGCAGGTATGAATCCTTAATTTGTAAACAAATTATAAAAAACTAGTGGCCCAGTGCACAAAATTAATGCATGGGGGGTTGTCCCTCAGCATGGCCTGCATGCTCTCCAATCTGGGACCCCTTGAAGGATGTCATACTGCTGGATTACAGTGATCAGGCCTAAATTGGCAGTCAGACATCCCTCTCGTAATCCTGGACTGCTGGCTCTTAACCCCTCACCTGCCTGCCTGCCTGATTGCCCCTAGCTACTCTGCCTGCTGACCTGCTCACCCCCAACTTCTTCCTGCTGCTGGCCTACCTCACTCACAAATGCTCCCTCACCAGCCTGAGTGTGCTCTTCCCTAACTGCCCTACTACTGGACTGCTTACTCCAAACTGCCCCACTTGCTGTCCTGATCACCTCCAACCAACACCCCCTGATAGCCTGCTTGCCCCCAAATGGCCCCCTTGCTGTTATGCTCACCCCCAACTGTCCCCACCACTGGCCTGATCACCCCCAACACCCTCCTACCGGCCTGATCACCCACACTGCTATCCCATCCTGGCCTGATCACCCACAACTACTATCCCTTCTTGGCCTCTAACTGCCTCTACCTTGGACCCACCACCATTTCTTTGTCCAGTAGAACATCCAGAAGGTCTCCTGGAAGGTTTCCCAGTCTAATTAGCATATTACCTTTTCATTAGTATAGATAGAGGCCTGGTATATGGGTGAAGGCTATCTGGTTTGCCCTGAAGGGTGTCCTGGATCAGGTTCCTTTGGGGCATGTGGCAGCCCAGGCGAGGGGCCTATGGTGGTTTTCAGGCTGGCCATGCCCCCATGGGGTGAGAGTCCCCACTGGGGAAGGGTATGGCCAGCCTGGGTGAGGGACTGATGGCTGTTTTCAGGCTGGCCATGCCCCCTAGCGGGGACCCACACTCCATGGGAGCATGGCCATAATGAGTGAGGGGCTGAGGGCCATTTTCAGGCTGACCATGCCCCCCAGAAACCCAGGCTCCAAGCCCCTCCTTTTATTATCCCAGCGTCTCCTTGAGTGGAGGCCAGGGCAGGCTGGAAACCTGGGTTGCCCTAGCATCCCAGGCCCCCAGTCACTCCTTCAGTGGCGGCCAGTGGGAAACTTGGCTTCCTCCATCGCTGGGGGCAACCCAAGCCTTCTGCTCACTTCAGCTTTGTGGCCACCATATTTGTTGGGTTAATTTGCATACTTGCTCCTGATTGGCTGGTAGGTGTAGCAGAGGGATGGTCAATTTGCATGTTTCTATTTTATTATAAAGATGATTATAAATAGGGAGGATTTGAATACAAATCAAAGTATTTCATGGCATTATGGGATTACTGTAGTTTTTACTTGTGAGTGGAATTCTTAATGAGAACACTTGCTTTCAAAATTTTTCCTCTCATTATCTCTTACACTTTTAAAATAATTGAGGACCTAAAGTTATTTGACTTACTGGGTTATATTTATTGATATTTATGTCTTATAATTAAAACTCAAAAATTAAAACAAAATGTTCACATGACATATTTTAATAAAAATAAGTATAATTTTAAAGCAAAAAACATGTGGAATTATTTTACATTTTTGCAAATTTTTAAAATAGTTTTCTTAATAGAGAATGGATGTGTTCTAATATTTGCTTCTGCATTCAATCCTTTCTGATATCATATGTCATATAGCCTATGGAAAATTTCACTTTTCCCTCATGAGGGGATGAGAGAGAAAAAGGCAACCAACATTTTAGTATAATTATGTGAAGACCACCAAGGGTAAACCAGACCGTACTGTAAGAACAACAGTATTATAGATATTTTCTTATAGTTTTAAAATGGAAAGAAAATGATTTTTTTAATTTTAACTTCACTATAATCTGCTGTTGGAAAAGAGTGACAATATATTTGACTCACTATATTCTATAAGTTAAAGGTTTATTATACTATTTTTCATGATATTTGAATTTACAGTAGCAAAAAATAAAAATAAATAAAATTGACATGCTATATAGAATGAAGTTAAGGTTTATTCCTGGAACTCAAGGAAGAATTAATGTCACAATAATATTTAAACATCATTCACCATATCAATAGATTAAAAGAGAAAACCTGTAAGATCAACTCAATATAGAAAAAAAATTATGATAAGATCCTTAATAAACTAAAATTTGAAGTGACCTGAACAAGATGGATAAATCACAAATTTCAGTACTCATATTTCCTATAGGAGCATCTTTTTTTTTTTTTAACAATCACCCCTAGATAAGAATATCTTTAAGAAAACTCAATAGTATACTTGACAAAGTTCTAGCACTTTGGTGGAGCAAAAATTTGAGAACAACTGCATTGAAGAGGGTAAGCAGGATAAGGAGAAGAGTTATTCTTTACTCTTGTCACACCTCCCTCAACTCAGAACGGATGTGAACCAAGGGAAACCCTTTCTGTCTATGATTTCTCCCAGGGAGCAAAGTGAGAGTAAAATATGCACCCAGATTCCCTAACCTTGTGGAATGTTATACAAGAGGCTGACTGCTGTCCCACCCCACCCAGAACCCAGAACCCTGAGGGGATTGGCATGACTGAGAAATCAAAGAAGAGCTAGAATCAGAGAAAAGGGCAGGGGCTCATAGCATCCAGTGGATCTTAACAACAGGCTATAAATCCTGCTAAGGTCTCCACCAAAAGCCCTGCCCATGAACTCTATTGGACCTCTCATCTGCAGACTCCTCACAGTGAGCCAATGCTCATCTCTAGCACTCAGTCTTGATAGGTAATATGATTCAATATTTATTATAGTATTTAATAAAGAATTGATGATACAGAGAGCTGTTTGTGGACCAAGGATGATAACGTGTCATGAACCAGATTATGAGTAATCCAGTTCAGTTTACCCAAATTCCAAAAGTAACAATAAGAAAAACATAAAGATTATACAAATCTATGAAATCAGAATATTACCATTTAATTGATCTTGAGATAAGAAATGCCCTTTTTGTATTTTTAAAAATATTTATTACTGAAAGTATTATAGATATCCCTCTTTTTCCCCCATTCCTCTCCAGCCACCCAGTTCCCACCCCACCCTAGGCCTTTATCACCCTATAGTTTATGTTCATAGGTAATGCATATATGCATATAAATTCTTTAGTTAATCTCTTCCAATCCTACTCTTCTCCTTTCCCTCTGAGATTTGTCAGTCTGTTCCATGCTTCCATACCTCTAATACTATTTTATTCATCAGTTTATTTTGTTCATTAGATTCCATGTTCATTTATTTTGATCTTTAGATTCAATTATTGATAGATATGTATTTATTTAAAAATTGTTCATTTTTAATCAGCAAACTCATTAGTCAACATAGCCAATTATCAACAGTACAACAATAGAGATTTCTTTTGAGAGCTGAAAACGGATGTCTGCTCATGGGCCATGAAGTTTCAATTGCACTGTACATGTGTGCCTGCATGGTATTTTGTGGAAGAGCCACACTCAAGGGGCCAAAGAGCCACATGTGACTTGCTAGCCACAGTTTGCCAACCACTGGGTTAGGGAATAAATGGAGGGTGGGTTAGGATGAGAATGATGATGGAGGTAGCAGCCACACCATCCAGAGATTTGTGGATCACAGTGATCTGGTCTTTCTTCCAAGAGCAATCATTTAGATTTGCAAATGTGTTGGTTGCAGTGTGGAGACTAGATTGAAAGGCATTAAGTGAAATTGCGGGAGCTCATTGAAGAGGCTGATACAGGTATGTGGGAAAACAGTAATAATAATTTGACTAGGAAAATAAACAAAAACATTTCTTATAGTGTGTGTGTGTGTGTGTTTAATCATCACCCGAGGATATTTTTCCATTGATTTTTAGAGAGAGTTGAAGAAAGAGAGAAAGAGAGAAATATCGATGTGAGAGAAATACATCAATTTGTTGCCTCCTGCACATGCCCTGATCAGGGCCTGGGTGGTGGAGAAGTGTGCAACTGAGGTACATGCCCTTGACCAAAATTGAATCCAGGACCCTTCAATCTGCAGGTCAATGCTCTATCCACTGAGCAAAACTGGCTAAGACTACAGTTTTATTTTTTAAATTAAAAAGTCCATATGTCCTTTAAACTGCATTCCTATCACATGTTATTACTCAACCAGCCACTGAAATTTGCTTTTTAAAAATATTTAATGACTTAGATAAATATGCAATAATATAATGCAAAATGAAAAGCCACACATATAAAAGGCACCCTCATTGTATTGGCACAGAAAAACTAAATGAAGGAGAAAAAAAAAAGAAGTGAAAATAAGAGGGGGAGAAATATTTATGAAAAAATTACTAATGCCCTTATCAGGTAGAAATACAAATAAATTTTAATTCATCTAGATTTCACTATTATATTTTACACATTAAATGCATGTTAGTTTTAAAATCAGAATAAAGATGAGATAGGATAATATCATTTAGTTCACACTTCCATTTAGAAAAATAAAGCCAACAAAAATGAATTAAAAGCCCAAGAATCACATCTGATAGAATTGCATGGGCTAGACATTTAGATTAATCAGCTATCAAATCAAATATGCCACCTGGATAATTCAGAGCTTTGAAAGGAGTGGTTTGAGTAACAGCATTTTCAACACCAACACCAGTACAATTACCCAGTTTGTTTGTTTTTTAAGTGTCTGAAACATTTGTGGTCCACTGAGAATCATGATTCTAGTGAAAATTTGAAAATCAAATGCAGATGCCTGACTGGATTAAAAAACAGGATCAAATGGGGTAATCAGCTTCATTTGTGTGATTCATATATTTTTTCATTCCTGCTTCTCCTTCTCACATACTCCTGGTTTCATGAAAATTGTTAGTAAATAATGTGAGAAGTCAGCCTTGCCAAATAACTAAAGCACATGTTCTCCAAGCAAACTGTCAGGATTGAATGATATATCTATTTTTACTAGCTTGTGACTTGGGGCAAGCCATTTAACATCACCATGTCTCAGAATCTTCACCTGTGAAATGGGAATAAGAGCATCATCTTAATAGTATTTTAACAAGGGGTGGTATGGCTTACACAGTGATGAAGATCATGGTTCTAGAGCCTGGAAATTTCTCAATGACTCTTCTGTGCTGAAGGAAGCCAGGCAGGCAATTCCCAGGTTGCTCTGTATCCAGAAAAGGTTGAAGCTTCTGCATAGTCTCAAGTGTTTCCTTGATTATGAAATCCATGAGAAAAGTCTGGAGCAGGGGCATAAAGCAGCTCACTGACTTTCCAGCTGTAACACATTTTCATTTTCCTAAACACATAATAAGCACCAAGGGAAGAATGCATTACATATATAAAACCAGTCTTCCCTAGCTGTTCATTGTTTATAAATAAGTTAAAATGAACTCACATATTTTTATTTCCTTATATATGTTACATATTAATTTGTTTATTTAAATAGCATTTGGATCAAGTCTTCAAATTTAGCATTCTGGAAAACATTTAAACATTGCTGACAACTAGAAAATTTAGTTTTCTGATCAATTCTTTGACCAATTCTCATCATTTACTGATTAATAGCAATGAGTGATTGCTTTCTTCTTTAAGTATCATCAGAAATCAAGAAGGACTGAAAGTGGTGCTTCTACCTATCAAGAGCTCAAATATTATCTGAAGATTTCAGGGATTTGGATCTAAGTTGAACTTAATTCAGATGTTGAAGCTAGACCAAAGAATTTGCTTTTGAACCTTAATTCTTTAGTCCTACAAGAGTTCTTATTGATTAAAAATATAGAATAAAAGTCAGAAACATCATATTCAGCACATTGAATGTTGATCAAAGAAATTGTATACTGTACTTTACTTTTGGGAGTCACTAATAGCTAACAGTTCTTTTCACAGGCACAAAGGAGCTTGCCAAGCATTTTGTTTGACTGGATGGTGTCTTGATTATGAAGGGTTAAAAGAAATTCCTGTCCTGAAAATATATATTGTGCAGGCTAAGAGATCAAATGTAGAAGATGGTAAGAGAGTTTTTAGCTCTGTTGGCCATTCATTCACAGGAGGATCAGTTTAATAAAAAGTTCAACTGTAGGGTTGGCTTTACTGGAAGCATACCAGCTCATTCTATTATTCCAAATATTATGACATTCCTTCCTCACTTGCAAATTTGGAAGAGACTTCTTTAGGAAGAAATAACTGAGTGATTGTCTTGGATCTTTGGAAACAATTGGCAGCCACAGTAGTATAAAACTTTTGGACACCTAGGGTCAGCCATTTCTCTTGCAGTTCCTATTTTCTTAAAGTGTCTGCTTGATCACACAATCAGAAATTCTCTTGGCTCTGAGTTTCTTTGCCACCAGAGTAAATTTGATGTCTAGAGTTCTAGGCTCACCCAAAAGTAGATTCAATAATGTTGGTATAGTGCATTCTCTAGTGTTCAATCCAGATACTATCCTTCTAGAACAATAGTATGCATTGACTCATGGCTATAGAACTATTGCTTATCCATAGCTTTTAGCTGGATCTTTCTATGGGAATTGACTTTGGCTTAACAAAATCCACCTCAGCAAAGACTGTACTTTCCAAAGGCAACCTCTACCCAGTGACTGATTCTTGAGAAGAGTACAAGGCTCAACCTCTTTGCCGTCATTTGGGGTGGCTTTGAAGAGTCATTACCAGTTCCAGAACTTCCCAGAGTACAGACTGAGGCCTCTGTTGGAGGACTGCATCACAGTTCAACTTGTTCCTCTGCCAAATACTGCATTTCTTTCCTTAATAGGTGTTGCTTCCAAGAGCACTTTCCCAAAAAAAATCTCCTGCATACAAGTCTTTATCTAAGAGTCTCTCTCAGAGGGACCATGTCTGCTGACAGTTGATGTCAGGTGTGGTTCCAGAAAGTAGACTACAAAGTGAGATCATGGAGTGGGATCTCCCTATGGCCAGCTGGTGTCACTGTTGGTGGGTAGATACTCTAAGACCTCAATGTGTTATGTGGTGTATTGTTAAAACTTTTACTAATTGTGAATTGGGTTGGGATGCTGGTGAAAGGAAATGCATCAGTAGGAGAGTATCTTAGTCATTTAAAAGATTCTGGGATATGATAATTTATAATTACTATACAATTTTGCTCAGTGGTATTGGTACATTTAATAAGAACATTAAAATGCTGAGGATAATTACTAAAATATGCTCTCGAAAGCCAGGGCTTTTTAGGGGGCACAAAAAGGTGACTCTCAATTCCTGCATCTGGAAGCAAATTAATTTATAGGAGTAGTAGAGCTCCAGAGAAAGTGTTCTTCTCACATGTGGCAAATCTGTTATGTCAATATCAGGAACCTATTGGAAGGCATGGAATCCTGAGTGTAGAAATTGTGCCATCTAGATCAATGCATCAAAAAACTTAAGTTCTTACATCCTCCTGATCCATCTGAGGCTGCAGAACTAACACATGCCTTCCTTTGAAAGGCTCGTGCTTCCCTCTCATGCTTTGTTTATTTGAGTCCTCTTTCTTTGTTTCTAGGTGAGCCCGCTTAGAAGTTCATCAATCTTCTTTGTCCTTTCAAAAAACCAGCTCTTGATTTTATTGATATTTGCTTTTATTATTCGGGTTTTGTTGTTTGTTTGTTTGTTTCTATGTTATTTATTTCACTCTGATTTTATCATTTCTTCCTTTCTGCATACTCTGAGATTTTCTTGTTGTTCTCTTTCTAATTCTTTAGGTTGTAGGGTTATGTAATTTAAAACCACTTTTTTCTTGTTTTTTAAGATTGGACTGTAGAGGTATGAACTTCCCTCTCAGGGATACTTTTACTGTGTCCCATAGATTTTGGATTATTGTGTTTTCATTGTCATCTGTTGCCATGATGCTTTTTATTTATTTTTTATTTATTTATTTTTGATCTCTTTGATAATCCATTCATTATTTAGTAGCACACTATTTAGCCTCTATGTTCTTGATTTTTTTTTTTACTAAATGATTTTTTAGTTGATTTCTAATTTACTCCATTATGATCTGAGAAGATGCTTGATATGATTTATATCTTCTTGAATTTGAAAAGAATTTGTCTGTGTCCCAATATGTGGTCTACCTTTGAAAATGAGACCACATGCACTTAAGAAGAATGTATATTCTGTAGTTTTGGGGTGAAATGTTCTCAAGATGTCAATTAATTCCATCTGATCTAGTGAGTCATTTAGGATTGCTGTTTCTTTACTGATTTTTTTTTCTTTAGAGGAGTTATTCTGCTGTCAATGGGGTATTTTTTAAAGTCCCCTACTGTGATTGCATTGCTGTCAATCTCTCCTTTGATATCTTCCAGACTTTTGTTATGTATTTGAGTGCTTTTGTATTGTGTGCATATATATTTACCAGAGTTATATCCTCTTGTTGAATTGTTCCATTTAGTATTATGAATTGGCACGTCTTACCTCTTGTTATGGCCTTCACTTTAAGGTCTATTTTGTCAGATATAAGTATTGCTACCCCAGCTTTATTTCTCATTTCCATTTGCCTGAAATTTTTTTTCCTATCCCTTCACTATTAGTCTGTGTGAGACCTTTTTTCTGAGATGGGTCACCTGTAGACAGGAAATATATAGGTCATGTTTTCTTAGCCATTCAGCTACCCTAAGCCTTTTGATTGGAACATTTAATCCATTTACATTTAAAGTTATTATTGATAGTTACTTCTTTGTAGCCATTTTTATTCTTTATGCCTGTGTTCCTTCTTCCCTTTCTATTTATTCTTTTTATAGCAGTCCCTTTAGCATGTTTTGCATTTCTGGCTTGGTGGTAATAAACTCATATATCCTTTTTTTTTTTTTTTGTCTGCAAAGCTCCTGATTTTACCTTCAATTTTGAATGATAGCATTGCTGGATATATTCTTGGATTCAGTATCTTGCTTTGCATCACTTTGTATATTTCATTCCATTCCCTTCTGGACTGATGTGTTTCTGTTGGAAATCAGTTGATAGTCTAATTGGAGATCCTTTGTAGATAACTTTCTGTCTCTCTCTGGCAGCCTTTAAGATTCTCACTTTGCTGTTGATGTTTGCCAATTTAATTATGATGTGTCATCTTGTTTGGGACTCTGTGTCCTTCTTAGACTTGTGTGACTCTTTTTTTCCCCAAATCAGGGAAGTTTTCTGTCATTATTTTTTCAAACAGGTTTTCTATTTCTTGCTCAGCTTCCCCTTCTTCTGGCATCTTTATTATATGGATGTTGTTTCAGGTCATGTTGTCCCAGAGTTCCCTTATGCTCTCCTCCTGCTTCTTAAGTGTCTTTTTTCCCCAGTTGCTACTTTGTTTGGGTGTTTTTTCTATCTTGTCTTCTAACTCGCTGATTTGGTTCTCAGCTTCTCCTAGTCTACTGTTGAAACTTTCCATTGTGTTCTTTACTGCACCTATGCCATTCTTCATTTCCTTTCAATTCTTCATTTCCTCTTGATTCTTATACTTGTTGTTGAATTTTTCTTCCATTCTTTACAGCATCCCTGTAACCATTACTCTGAATTCCTTCTCTGACAAATTGCTTGCTTGTGTTTTGTTTATTTACTTTTCTGGTAATCCCTCCTTTTCTTTTGTATGGCAGTTGTTTCTTTGTCTCCCCATATTTGCTGTTCCCTTGTGATTGTTTCTATGTATTAGATAAAACTGCTATGCCACTCTGATTTTTTTAGTTTGTCTTATATAGTTGATGTTTTGTGGATTCCAGTGTGCAATTTCTCAGGTCTTCTGGGCTGGGTATTCAAGGCATGCCCCCTACCTGGAATATTTGGGTTCTCTTGGTGTAGTTGGGTCTTGAGTGTTATTGTCCCATTCGTGAATGAAGTCTCCTCTCATGTTCTCTTGTTACGTGGCTCACTCTCTACCATGTTGACTGAACAGCACAAAATACAACTCTACAATACACAACAGAAAGGAAACAAAACACGAATGTATTCAGAACACCAATAACCCCAATAAAAGTGACCAGAAGAGAGAATTAGGAGAGCAAAAAGAGAGCAAAAATGGTATCAAGAAAAGGAAAATAGGCTATATATGGGCAGAAAACACCACAAAACAAAGAAATACTCCCCTCCACCCCCAAATAAAAACAATTCCCCAGAAAAAAAGGGTGCCAGAATCTGTAAAGGCAGAGCTTATAAACAGAAAGTAAGGTTAAGGAATTGAATTAATAGGGGAAGGATCATGGTTTAGTATAGAGAAGGTAGAAAGAGAATGAATGGAAGTGATGGAAAAAAAATTAAATAAAATGGTTAAAAATTTTATATTTGCCTATCTATTTATTCTTTTATTTTTGGAAAAAGAGAGGAGAGAACAGATAGGATTGAGTTCAGTGAGTGAAATGAATTAAACAATTAGAAGAAGAGATCCAGAGAGGAGAGGAAAAACTAAAGCATAAAAAAATGCGTTAGGGGAGAAAGAAAAAAGAGAAGAATGCATGGACTTGAAGCAAGGGAGAGAAAATTAGATATCTGAATAAGCCAACAGAAGCTACAATAATAATAACACTCAATAAAGCAATTAAAAAAGATCATTTTTTAACAAAGGGTAAAAAGAATGGGGAGAGAAAAACTAAAGTGGGGACAGGAGAGAGAAAACAGGATTAAAAGGGAAAAGTAAAGAAGAAAAGGGTTGAAAAAAAGATAAAATAAAGTAACAATATAAAAATAGAATACAGAAAAAAATAAAAGATTAAAAAATAAAATAATTATTTAAATAAAAGATAAAAAATAAAAATGTGAAGTGTTGTATGCTTCAGCCAAGCTTTAATGCCCCATGGGGGCTAGTTTAAAACCCTACGTTTCTGTTCTATCTGCTACTTCTCAGTTTCCTGTTAGGTATTCAGAACAGTGTTGAAGTTACAAGGGATCCACTGCTCCTCTGTGTCAGTTTCCAAGCAGGTGGGACCAATCTGCTAACTTTGCCTGTCTGCCTACTGTCAATCTTAATCACTCAAGCATCTGTTTCTGACAAATCTTTAGGTGGGGGTGATGATGTATAGATTTCTAGTTCTGAACAGTCCCTTTTCAATCTAGTCCCTGAGGGCACTTTAGGGCTATTCAGAATCTTTGTGTTCTTTATACAGCTCAAGCGGTGGGCTGGGTGTGGTTGTATTAGTTGCGTTGAGGCTGCTGGGATGGGCTGACTCTTCAGGAGAAAAATGGCTGCTTAGGTCCATAGGGTGCTGGATTCCTGGTCAACTCTCTCTGTCCTGCTCCTCTCCACAGCCTTTCCCCAGACTTCACAAATATGCACCTCTACCTGCATTGCAGTTTTGAGTATTTGTTATTGAAAGATCCTATGAACTGGGTTTATTGAATAAAAGCAAGAGAAAACAGAGGTAAAACAACGACATGACTGCAAATTTCCCCACCTGGGCAGCTCTTTCTGGGTATAGCCTCTTGTGGCTGTAGATTTAAATCTAGATTTACCAGCCTTCAGTAGCCCTGTAGACTTCCTTTCCACAGTTGGATGTTATGCCTGCCCCCAAACGATGAGGCTTTGGTGCAGTGCAGCTTCTTTCTGAACTTCTTGGGCCAGTGGTCATGTGTCTTTCTCAGTCTAGATCCCCAATCCTACCATTCTCCATGAGTCCTCTGCCCTTTCCAGCTGTGAATTGTCTCACTAGTTGTTTCTAATTCACCAATTCCAGGTGGGTGTTATTCAATTTAGCAGCTCCTTCTATCTGCTCTGGAACAAGGCACAGGACATGTCTGCCTATTCAGCTGTCATTTTCTCTTTCCTCCCTTGCTTTGTAATACAATATGCACTCTTCTTAGGATCTGTCTCCACACCATCTCCTAACTACCAGACAAACAGATAGCATCAATTTTCAATGTAACCCAGATAGGAAATTCAAGATCTGCTAAAAAAGGAAGGGGAATATCTGATAAAGGATCCCTAAGACCTGATCAACATATATATTTTATGGGATTTGTTCCTGAGGTGCTGGATCAGGGAGCAGTACATAAAATTGTATAAGAGAGGTTATTTCTTGTTCTCTTGAAATATAGGATTTAATTTTCTGGCAAGACTTTAGAAAAAATTGTAATAACATATTGCCAGGATGGTCCTTAGAAGCTTGAAAGAAATAAAGGCCTGCTATAAATTAAGTAGAAATTCTGAGATAGGAATCAATAGGAAGAGAAAAGTAAATTGATAGAGAAGATATATTATTTACACCTGCAGAACTCACCACTTGACAATTATTTCTGGGAGGACTAGAAAGAACTCTGTTTACCAAAGCATCAAGGAGCACTAATGAGAATAACACCCATGTTACTGGGAATCTCAGTGATAGTGTAGGCATAAAATGACAAGAGATTCTGTTACAGACTGATAGAGACCAGGTGCTTAATTATCAGAAACAAGCTGTGTGCAATTATTGTGACGAGAAGTAAGACTGGAATAGAAACTCTGGATCTGACCTGCAGAGAGCTATGAAATGACTAGCAGGACACAATATTCTTAGGGGGGAAGATAAATTGGTAACCAAAAAAGATATTGCTTAATTTATACAAAGGAAATAAATGAAACTTCAATGATTAGGAGTCTGAAGGCACTGGCCTCAGTAAAATGGGACAATCTTTTACCTGGTATCTAGGCCTGAGTCAAGTTTCAGGCCCATAATATACAGACTAAGGGGCTGCCAGGTCTACAAAATGAAGGACTCTGTAACTCCATGGTAAATGTATATGGTAATAATTCCCCCAGTTCTTCTCCCAGTGAGACCTATAGCCATTTATTCAGGTAACCACACAATGAGAAATAAAAAAGAAAACACAATATCCAGACATTTCAAGGACTCTTGGATATTGGGTCTGAGTTGACACTGACACCCAGGATTCTGAAGCATCATCATAGATCCCTTAATATAATAAGGATTATGAGGTAATAAATGAAGCTCTGGTTCAGAGGTGGCTCATAGTGGGTTCCTACCTCATCTCTAAACACGTAATTAGTAATTGGCACAATCCCATATTGGCTCCCTATGGAATAAATGCCATCACAGTAGGAAAATGTTGATGGAATCCATTGAAACTGGTTCTTCCTACACACACACACACCCTCCTATCCCTAGAGAAATATAAGCAATATTGCATTCCAGATAGAATGGAAGACAGTAAGACCTAAAAGAGACAGAGATAATAGTTTTTATAATTTAATTTACTGGTCTTTCCCTATGAGAATTTCTGGGTCCTATGATAGTCATTTAATTAAAACCAGTTTGCATTCACATGGGATAGAAAATAACAGAATATGAATGATCTTTATCTAAGCTGTTGACTATATTCTTTGTTTACTTGTGTTTTCCGCATAAGAATGTAAGTTGAATAAGGCAGGGAAGTTGTTTCTCTTATTCATCATTGTTTTCTAAATATCAACAGTAATAAGCATATACTAAGTGTGCAGAAATAGTTGTTGATGCATTCAGTAGATAAATGAATTAGTAAAATTAAGTAGATCTGGGAGGTAGACAGAAATGAGCATTTTTTACAGGCACCTCACACTATGATGCTGATGCAAATTTTCCTCATAAAACATTTTGAGAAAGAGTAATTTAGTGATTAGGCAGTTAAAGAAGTAATTGTTATTTATTTCTTATAAAATATTTTGATGATAATAATGATAATCTATAGTTTTATTGACTTGCCTGTCCAGGTTATTTCTTTATTTACCACCATAAGTAGATATATTATCACATTTACTCTTACAACAATCCTATTATTATTCCCACTAGAGGACTGGTGCATGAAATTCGTGCATGGGGGAAAGGATGGTATCTCAGTCCAGCCTGCACCCTTTCTAATCTGGGACCCCTTGAGGGATGTCTGACTGCCTGTTTAGGATGTCCACCTGGATCGGGCCTAAATGGGCAGTAGGACATCCCTTTCACAATTCAGGACTGCTGGCTCCCAACTGCTCACCTGCCTTTCCCTGATTGCCCCTAACCACTTCTGCTTGTTAGCCTGATCACCCCCTAACCATTCCACTGTCATCTGATCAATGCCTAACTGTTCCCTGGCCAGCTCAATTGCCCCTAAACTGTCCTCCCCTGCAGGCTGGGTAGCCCCCAACTACCCTCTCCTGCTGGCCTGCTCACCCTCAATCACCCTCCCCTGCAGGCCTGACCCCTCAACTTCCCTCCCCTGCAGACCTGGTATCCACCAACTGCCCATCCCTGCTGGCCCAGACACCCCCAACTATCCTCCCCTGTTGGCCTGGTCATCCACAACTGCCCTTCCCTTTCCACCTGGTCCCCCAATTTACCCTCCACTGCAGGCCTGGTTTCCCCCAACTGCCCTCCCCTGGTCTCTCCCAACTGCTGTCTTCTGCTGTCTCAGTCATCCTTAATTTCCCTCCCTGCTGACTTAATCACCCACAACTGTTCACCCTTGCAGGACTGGTACTCCCAAACTGCCCTCCCTTGCAGACCTGGTCCCTTCCAACTGCTCTCCCCTGCTGGTCTGGGTGCCCACCAACTGTCCTCCCCTGCAGGACTGGTACCTCCCCTGTAGTCCTGGTCTCCCCCAACTGCACTCCCTTGGCTGGGTCCCCCCAACTGCCTTCCTTTGCTGTCCTTGTCTCCCCCAACTGCCCTCCTCTGCCAGCCTGGTCACCCCAACTGCCCAAAACTGCCCTTTCCTGCTGGCCATCTTGTGGCGGCCATCTTGTATCCACATGGGGGCAGCCATCTTTGACCACATGGAGACAGCCATCTTTGATCAAATAGAGGCAGTTATCTTGTGTCTTGGAGTAACAGTCAATTTGCATATTACTCTTTTATTAGATAGGATTTTATTATGAGGAAGCTGAAGGTCTGAGTAGTTATATATTTGGTCAATGTTTATATAGTGGTAAGCAGATTCAGAGCCAGAACTCAGGTTTGTCTGACACCAAAACTAATGCTCTCACATAAATACACAGTGCTCCCCAAACTTGTTGCTCAGAGTTGATTCAATAATACTATTCTCTGATCCTCTTTGCTTTTTCCAGTTTGCCTTGTCACTAAACAGGAAGGAACTCATTACTTAGCCAGATGGCAGCCAAATCACAACTGAAAAAACTGACTGCCTTTATTTTAAATGACACATTAATTTTAATGTTTAAATCACCCTTTCAACATCATGCCAGGAAAAAAAGGTGGGGTAGATAAGGGAAATGATTGAATATATCAGAAATATTTATAAATCCCTTAATGTGGAGAGGTTTGATGCTTTCAAAAATGAAAAGGATATTTCAGGCCATTTGACATCTTGGTCCAGACTGCAGTTTGGAAGATGATACCTTCTCAGAAAGGTGGGCTTCAAACAGACTGTCAAATTATAGCAGGAAGATCAAAGAGAAGTGGGGTAGATAAGAGATCAATCCAAGGACTTGTATCCATGCATATAAGCATAACCAATGAACATAGACACTGGGGGGTTGGGGTATGCCTGGGACGGAGGGGGGGCAAGGAGGAGATACATATACATGTAACACAATAAAAAATAAAAATCATAATAATAGTAAAAAAAGAAAGGTGGGCTTGAGGAATATTTGACGATATTTCAAGAACTCCTAATACCAAATTGAGTTAGGAAACTTGCCAAAGCAGCATTTTCCCAAGATATTAATTTTTGTTCTCCTATTTGTCATCATATATATTTATTTGTTCCAGATGTGTACATGTAGTGGATACTCTCCAAACATTGTGGCTATCTTCTCCTAAATAACATTCTATTTTGTTCTTAGAGTTGTTTCCTTTCTACCTGTTGGACTTGTGTGTAGCCTAAACACTGCCCCATTGGGGAACATAGAATAGGTCTTTGTAGCTTGGATTTAAATAAAAGGAGTAAGCCAAATTAAAGAATTGTAGAATTGTTAATTGAATGTAGAACTTAAACACAAAACAATGTGCTTTGTTAAGTATCACTATTGTAGGGAGAGAAACCAGAATAGGAGAGATTGGGATTGATTAACTCTGCTGTTTAGAAATAAAAGTAGAGACAACTAACCAAATAACTTTCCATTTACTGTCTAAGAAATAAATGAAAAACTATAAATAAAATAAATTTTATTAGTTAAGTTTCATAAACTGTATAACTTAGTTAGTTCTGTGAAAAGGCTAGTTAAAGTGAATTTACATCATTAGTGAGGGACCATAATTTCACACTGAACAGTAAACAAAAAGTTTTTTAAACTTTGAATTGAAAAATAAAACTAAAAATTATAAAAATATTTTAAATACTTAATATAATTGGGCTATTAAATTAAATATATTTCAACTATGTGCTAATATTAGAAAAAATAGAGGGTATGTCAAGTTTCTTTTTTGTGAGGAAATCACATAAAATTATTGGACATAATATTATAATAGTTGCCATTTTGTATTTCACATTTTATAGAATATAAGGGGTCATTTTGCAAATTGATAGAAAAGATTCATCAGTTTTCCCAATAGTCTTTTACAGTTTGTTATTCAGAACTTTATCTTTTCACTGTTTTTTCTGGCATCATTATTGTCATTATTCAGGTTTAAACTAGACTAACTCTTCTAGGTTGTTAATAGCTTTGCCTGTGATTTTCCAGAACCTTTTTCTTATATTCGCAAAAGTGGGTAACCATTCATAAAGTAATAAAGTTTCATAAAATGGGCAAAGGATTAATGCAATTACTAAATAAAGGGATATGTAAGTAGGAACTAATCTTTAAATTAATATATTTATGCTTTAACTTTGCTTTCCTAAAGATTAACTTGTATGCAGAAACTCAGTGAATAAAAAATTCACAGAGGAGAGGAGTGGTTTAAAGAAAAGGCTGTGGAGTGAGAAGACACAGGAATTAGTTTCCTCAGGTTGCCTAATATCACTAGGCTGAGTAGTTTAAATACAGAAATTTATTTTCCCACTGTCCTATAGACTGGAAGTCCAAGATCAAGATACCATCAGGGTTGCATTCTAATGAGACTTCTCTTCCTTGCTTGTAGACAGGCCTCTTCACATTGTGTCCTTATATGGCTTTTCCTCTCTGTGTGCCAGAGGGCATCTCTGGTGTCTCTTCCTTTAAAGGAGATGAATCTTACCAAATTAACACCCTCCCCCCTTAAGTTCTTATTTAATTTCAATTACCCTTCTAAAGGCCCTATCTCCAAATATCATCACTTTGGGGATTCGTGCTTCAACATATGAATTGGGGTGAAGGGAGCAAAGGGTGGCATGATTCAATCCCTAGCAACATGTGCTCATATTTTATAGTCCTTTGCTTCATTTCTGTTTGACCATGGTCAATTTATAAACATTACTTAGCCTTAATTTGATAATCTATGTAATATGAATAATTGTACTACTCAACTCACAGAATTTTGATATGGATTAAAAGCAATAGTGTATTTTAAGGACTCAGCGTAGTATCTTACATAGAATAACTGCACAGTAAATATTGGTTGTTATTATGGATTCCTGTTGATATCCAGTATTGATTAAATCTGAAAAAATACAAAGAGATTGACTCCTTTTCTTCATGGCATTAACAATGGGGAAGAAGGAGTTTGTGGAGAGGGAACAGAAAGGGAGGAAATAGCTATAAGAGAAAAGCAGGTTGAGTCCCTGAGACTTTAAAAAGGAGTATGAGGAAATATTCTTTCCAAGAAAGAGCCTTGGTATCAAAAGAACTATGAAAATATTAAATCTTTCTGTCTTTCCCAATAGACTCAAAGACCAAGTAGAAAAATGGCCAAGTTTTGTGAACCTTTTTATTCCTGACATTATCAGAAACCTATAGTCAATGATCATTATGTATTTATAGAAGTTAAGTGATATTTTATAATTTAATTGTGTATTTAAATATGATCAGCCTAGTTCTTTGTCTAACTAGTTTTTCAGGGATCCAGCCATCATAGGTGATTGATTGGTCATCTATATCATTCTGAAGTAACCAGGTTTGCTGGGATCCTAGAGAAACACAACTGTGTTAGTCTAACTCCTTGAATTACTTAAGAGGAAAATTGAGACAAATTTGATATTTTATTGTGAGTAGAAAAACAAAGGTTCTTAAATAAACATCCAATCTCTTTTTGAAGTCCTTCCCACTTTGGCCTTGCTTTAAAGTTTTATCTATTTATTGAAATTGATTTGTTTCAGTGAGTTAACTCTCTCAATTGTTCACTTTGCTCATCATTGCTACTCTGTAGTTTCTAGGTTAAAAAAAGTTCCTCTAAGATATTCTATCAGGTTGCTCCCTCATTTAGTTTTTCCATTCTTTTCCTTTTTTCCAAAACTTAAAGATGAAAAAGACGCATTGCTCATCAAGTGTCTCTTCTTCCAAGGTTGGATAGTCTTCTTTAATAGAGCAAGTTTTCCACTTAGCTGGAAAAGATTCAAGTGATGGGGTTTCCACAACTTCTGTGAATGACTATTCCATAGACTGACAGATCTCATTACGTGGTCATTTTCCCTCTTCTGCTCTGCCTACATTTTTCTCTGCTCAATTTAATTCTGTTTCTCTTAGTTATACCTCTTTGGACAACTCAGAGAAATTCCTCTCTCCTTCTTGCTTCATATTCCCCTCAAATATTGCAGATGGTTGTTATTTCTCCTTAGTCATTATTTGGCCCAGCTATTTGAATTAGGTCTTTCATCTTTTCCTGTTATCCAGTGCCTCTAGATTTTCCAATCTTTTGGTGTTTGTGTTCAGAACTTGTCATTTTAAAAAATGATCTGACTACTTTGGAAAGGAAAGACCCAACTCTCAGCATGAGACTTTTCTCTGAGAAATTTCAATGTGCAATCCACACACATTGTAAGACAGAAGTAATTCAGGGCCTCATGTACCTGTAGCTTCCATTGTAACGTTAAGCAATGGTGCTTCTTGATGATTTGAATGCTTCTGGATCAAGTCATTTCTTCCATAAAACTTCATTCACAGTTTCTTGAACCATTAGGGGAAGGACCAATACTGCACAGTCTGAGGGATAAGGAGAGTTCTGTCACAGAGCATTTAAAAGCATCCCCCAAAGAGGGACCATTCTTCTGAAAGAAGGATGCAATTTTAAAAATTAATTTAAAAAGATAATTTTCTCTCAAAATTATTTGCAAACTTAATATACTCTCCCTTCCTGCCCTCAGAGCTCTAGGTTTATTTCTGGAAGGGTTCCTTACTAGCCAGGGCTAGAACTATTTGAACATATTATTATAAGAAATAGATAATTTCTTTTGAACTGCCATATAGTTATCATTTCTTTTGAACTGTCATATAGCTATTTATTAGCAACAATTAAGGATTCTGTGAAAAAATATATAGCAAATATCAAAGGCCCAAAGGTCTGGAGTGTTCCTAGACCCCACAAATTCCATGAGACTTTTTCTTCTTGATTTCCTGAGTGGTCATTGGATGAGTCAGGTGACCTTTTCTTATATCTAGTGCATTTTCTGTTATCTGTGGCTATTACCGTTAAATTTAATTCATGTGTTTTTTTCATTGTCCTTTATTCTTGCTGCTACTAACTCCTAATATTTTTCAGTACTGAATGAAGCTACTAGAGCAAGTTGTTAACAATATGTTTTATTCTCTGTTCTTGAAAATGTGAGATGGATGCTTGTTAATCGGGTATGTCTTTAATATTGACCTATTGGGATCAGAGATATTGGCCAAATAATGTAAAAATATATGGGCTTTGAAGTCAGATGGATCTAGTGTAGACACTTACTTCTGCCTTGCTGTGAAATCTAAAGTAAGGACATCCTTAGATTATTTCTTAAATATTCCTTTTCTCTCCCTCTCAATTTGAAAGTATGACTAGACATTTTATTTTTACTAGTTATTAGTTTTTTATCTTTAATATATTGTCTGCAGTAGTTATCTTTATAGAGTATGTCAAAATTAAATAATGTTATGATCCCCACCCACTGTGTATTTATTTGGCCATTCCTGCCATAATCCTTATAGGAACCAGTTCTTTAAGATGGTTATACTTTCCAAGTAAATTGGTTCACTTGTCTTCCAACTTGAGTTTGCTGAAGTCATACTTTGCTTCCTTGTTAATATATTTCCCCCCTTAGAGAATATCTATTTTATGGCATAAATGCTCACTTATTACCTATATTATAAATTTTAATTATGTTAAACGTTTATGCAGATTTTACCATGACTATTACCAGATTCATTGCTCATAGCTGTTCTATCTAGACACTTCATATAACTTTCTTGGGTAAAGTGCTTTCTTAGGAAATTGCTTCAGGCAGAATACATGGAGAAGGAATATAATTTTTGAATCCTTGTGAGATCTGAAAATGAAGACTATTTTGGGGAAAGATAAGAATCTTTATAATGCTACTTCTTCCTGTTGATATATCTTATAGTGCTCAATGTTATTTTTCATTGACGTAGGTGGTAAATGTGATGCTACGTGATGGCATCCATGAAGTACATGATTCAGACAAAAGTAATGTGGAAGCTACTGGGTCCTTTAGATACAAGGATGAATTCCAGGGGTTAGATTCAATGGGAGCCAACTTGGACATAAATGGTACATTTTTTTATTGTTTAATTGATATTTTTAATGAGATAATTATAGATTTATGTGAAGTTGTGACTGTTCTGAGAGATTCAGTGCACATTTACCCTACTTTCCCCCCAGGATAACATTTTTTAAAATGTTAATATAATATTACAAACAGGATATTTACATTGATATAATCCTCCAATTTCATTCAGCATTCCCAGTTTTACTCCTACTCATTTGTGTGTATATGTGTGTATATGTTTCTCTCTATGTATTAAGTTCCATATAATTAAATCACATACATTGATTCATGTATCCAACACCTCAGGCAAAATACCAAACAGTTCAAACACAGTAACTCCTCCTATTGTTTTTTTATAACCACACCTTCTTCCCTCTTGTAACAACTCCTCCTTTCCTTGACCCTAACTCCTGGTAATCACTAATCTATCATTTCTATAATCAAATTGTTATACACATTATAGTATATTCAGACCATAAAATAGTACTCAACAATAAAAAAAGGAATGGACAACTTATAAGCAATGACTTGGATGATTCTTTAAGGAATTGTGTTGATTGAGGGGAAAAACAAGATTTCTTTCTCTCATATTCTTCCTTTCTATATTTCTTTCTTCCTTTCTATTTGAAAACATATTAATTTTTTTTCTAGAGAGAGGAAGGGAGAGAAAGAGTAACACTGATGTGAGAGAGAAACATCTATTGGTTGGCTCCTGTACATGCCCTAAACCTGGGTATGTACTCTGACCAGAAATCGAGCCTAACACCTTTTGATATAACAGAAGATGTTCCAAACAACCGGGCCATACAGGCCAGGCTCTTCCTTTCTATTACTTCTCTTTTGTATGAAGCACTTTCTTTAGCTAATCCTTAATAATTCTAACCACAAATTCTTTTAGTTTTCCTTCACTAGAGATTTTTTTTAAAATTTTCTCTTAATTCCTGAATAATAAATTCAAAAGATATTAGATTTACAATCAACTGTTTTTTTCTTTTAGCACTTGAAAAATATCGTGCCGGTTGCTTCTAAGATTTTTTTTTATTTTATTTGTCATTAGTTTTCACAAGTTTATGATATGTTTTAGTGTGGAATTTGTAGAGTTCATCCTTTTAGGAATTTGCTCAGCTTCTTAGATCTGTAGGTCTATGTTTTTCACCAAACTTGAAAAATTTTCAGACATTATTTTCTCAAATGTTTTTTCATTCCCACTTTCTTTGGAATACCAATAATATCAATATTAATTTTGTTATTGTCTTTCATTTCCCTAAGATTCTGTTAATTTTTTTCAGTCTATTTTTTCCTGGTTGTTCAGATTGGATGAATGGCCAATTTATTGTTATATCTTCAGAATCACTAATTCGATTCCCTGTCACCTCTACCCTATTATTGAGACTATTTAGTGAGTTTTTATTTATGTTATAGCATTTTTCAACTCTATAATTTCCATTTGTTTCCTTTTTTAATAATTTCTGTTTCTCTGATAAGATTTACCATCTCTTCACCCTCCATTCCTCCCCTCCCCATTTTTTGAGGAGAACTTGTCATTGATTTTTTGAGATTCATCTTTGTTTGTATGACAGTTGATAGTATTTTCTCATTTACATTATGTTCTGGTTTTTGGTATGTTGTGAGATTTTCTGTTATATTAATATTTTAATCTATTATGTTAGGGAACACTGGTTCTCATTTAAATTTTTTTTATTTTTGCAAGCTGTAACTTGTTTAGGTTTATCATGTGAGGCTTTGCTACTTTGTGGGATGTGATTTCAATAGTACTTTTTATATTTCAGTTTTCTGGTATTATTTTGGCTTACTGGGTTTACCTGGTTAAGCTGGAGCACCTGTTGCTCCTTCTAGTGTTACCTGAAGGTAGAGAAGGTGTGTCCCAAGAAATGGTTGTTGAATGTCTCTCAGTGGGGAAGAGTTGATACTCCCTTGTTTCCCTGATGTGCCTAGTCAGGGATGGAAAATTCTCAGGCCTTTAGACAAAGACCTTCCCACACTGGGCCGAGTCTCTTTCACCAGTTCTAATTAATATCTACCAGTAGAAAACAGGACTCTCAGGCTCTGTAGGGGAGAAAAATACTTCCCCAGGCACCTTATTTTGGTGGGGCTCTGAATCCATCCTCCTTAACTATGGAGCCTGGATCATCTGATGTTATTAGAGAGACTCTCATTCAATCCAGCCTACCTCCACTGCTTTCTTTGGCTGGGTTGGAAATGAGGAAACATTAGACCTAAGTGACCCTCCTTTGTTGGTTCCCCATGTAAGTCATCCTGTCACTATGCAGTTCATCCAGTCTTGGGTTCCCAAACTAACTCACCTTTTCTTCTTTGATTTTAGAGTTCTCTTTTCTTTATGCCATCCCATTTCTAGGGTTTAGAGTTGTATTTTCTAGAAAGTAGCAGGTTTCACCTCATCTATTAGTTTAACTTTTAAATCTTCAACTTAGGTAAATTTTCTTCTATTTATTTATTTGTTCATTCAGTCGTTGCCATGTGCAGTTGATGTTCTGTTTTTGCAGAGAAGCTGCCTTCTTTTCAAGTCACTGTGTTTTCTTAGTTATACTCCATATACATGCAACTTATTCATGAGGATATAAAGTTTAAGAATCTGAGTTCTCCTCATCCCTGATCATTTTAGTGGTTATGTCCTCCAACAGGGAATTATCAGGGAGAGTTGATCTAGTATAATCTGCCTTTGCTAATTTGAAAAAGGAGTAAAACTAGAACATCTTCAGATGATGGCTGAACTCACATTACAGTGGACAAAGAGCCAGCGGGCGGGGGGGGATGGGGGAACCCACAAAAGCTACAGTAATGGTGAGGAAATGAAAGAGTATGAATGCCCTAGAGCTGTGGTCAGCAAACTGCGGCTTGGGAACCACATGTGGTTCTTTGGCCCCTTGAGTGTGGCTCTTCCATAAAATACCACGGCCTGGGTGAGTTTATTTTGAAGAAGTGGCATTAGAAAAAGTTTAAGTTTAAAAAATTTGGCTCTCAAAAGAAATTTCAAACGTTGCACCATTGATATTTGGCTCTGTTAACTAATGAGTTTGCTGACCACTGCCTTAGAGCATTTGTGTTTAGAGTATGGGAAAAGCAGAGACTTGGGAAACAGATTACAAACATGGGGTTTACTGAAATCAAAAGAGATGGCAATGAAGTCTAAAACTGTACTTTGAAATATTATTAGAAGCGCCTCCCCGCCTGGAATTTTTTTGAGGGACAGTAGCATATATTTAATATTTATAAAAAATCATATTTGAATATTAGATCAAAATTTCTCTGAACACTAAATAAGGCCACCTATCTGCTAAATTTATGTGAATTAGAAGATAAGATATAAATTAAAGGGTAAAAACTATATATTTTGTGAATAGGCAGTACTTGTTTAAAAACCTGGCTTGCCTGGTGGGTGTGGCTTAGTGGTTGAGTATCCAACCTTTGAACCAGGTCTGTCAAGGTTTGATTCTTGGTTAGGGCATAAGCCTGGATTGCCAACTCGATCTCTAATGTGGGGCATGCGGGAGGCAGCCAGTTAATGATTCTCTCTCATCGTTGATGTTTCTCTCTCTCCCTCCTCTTTCCTCTCATAAATAAAGAAAAATATATATAAAAAAAAATAAAAACCTGGCTTGACCCATTACTTACTGAGTAATTATGAACATATTTAATCTCTCAAAGCCGATTTTCTTATCTGTCAAATGAAGATAACACTGGCTATCTAAAGTGATCTTAGAATAAATTCTAAAGCCCTAAATATACTTTACAAAGGCTTTTGAATTATGGTTGATTTTGACAATTTACTCTCATTGCATACACCAATTCCTTTTAGTTTCTTAAATATGCTATAATCTTCCTTTTGGCTTATAATCTTCCCAAAGATTATCACTCATCTTTTTTCTCTTCTCATGTTCATCCTTCAGGTCTAGCTTAAACATATATAAATTTTTTGTCTTCATGTCCCTTAGTCTATTCTTCTTCTGTTCCTTCATAGTACCATGTTTCTTTATTATAGCATTCTAAACATTTTATTATTATGTGCTATTTTCTATTTAGGTTCTGCATTCTCCAATAGTTAAGGACTAGGTATTACCATTACAGTCTCAGTGTCCTATATAATAAAAGTCTAATATGCTAAGTGTCCAGTCATCTGGTTGTCTTTTCAACCAATCAAAGTGTAATATACTAATGATATGCTAAGGCTGTTCAACTACTCCCTATGACATGCACTGACCACCAGAAAGCAGACAGTCAACCAGTAGACCAGTCATTATGATGTGCACTGACCATTAGGGGGAAGGCATTCTGACTGGTAGGTTAGCTTGCTGCTGGGGTCTGGCCTATTAGGGCTGAGGGAGATGGGCCAAACCCCTCTTGGAGTGCTCCCTCTCCTGCTGTCTAACCTCCCATGTCCCTCCCTGGCCTAGATTGTACACCAGTGGGGTCCCTCAGCCTGGCCTGTGCTCTCTTGCAATCCAGGACCCCTTGGGGGATGTCAGAGAGACGATTTCACCCCCATCCCTCAGGCCAGGCCAAGGCATCCACTGGTGCATGAATTCGTGCACCAGGCCTCTACTTTAGCAGAATGACTATAGATATCAAATACTCACTTAATATTTGTTAAGAATATAATGAATGAGCAAATGATGTAATGCCTAAAATTAAGTGCACATCCAACAGATAGTATCATTATAGGATCCTCTCAGCTTCTTAATTTAAATGACTATATTAAGCATAAAGATGGTTGTAAAAAAGAGAATGCTAGCCTTCTTCATCTCAACACAACTTTTTTTTATAGACATTCAATTTTACGAAGTTAAATAAAAAGAATAGTATTTTTTTTTCATTTAACAAAGATAATAACCCTGATAGCATGTAGGGAGTAAGTAGCACTTTTTGCTAAAATTTATTCCATGTGTCATATCAACAGTAAATCACATGACAAGATTTTCTAATAGACTTAAAAGAAAACCTAGCAGTTACATCTAAATACCATGAAATTGATAATGTGGAGAGAAAAACACTGCTTGTCATACTCAAAATGCCAGGAGTCAATCAGATTTGTTGTTACCATATAATTCATATAATTTTTTCTTCACAATCCTTCCTGTCTATAGAGCCCATACATATGAAAGAAAAGTTTTTTCCTTTGTAACAGTACACAAAATAACCATAGAAAATTCTGCTGCTTCCCACAAACCAGAACTAAGGTAGCTAAGTCACATTTATAAGACTACTGGGAAAGTTGCCGGGAATCAAAATACTTTCTAACTACTTAGCTGAAGGGGCAAGGTCAAGCACCCACCAGAACCTGTTAAGATGTAGGAAAAATAATAGTTGAGGACAATTGCTGTCAAAGTTACTTTTGTTCTAGCTCATCACTCAGCTGCCAAGTTATGAAACAAATTAAACAACTCCCAAGAAATCTAATGTGAAGAACATTATTCTCTCAAGATCATTAATCTTTTAAAAATATTCTGGCCAAAAATATGTATTTGGATATGCCAGAAAAATTCAAATTAAGAGAATGTTACTTAAGCAATAAGAGCAAAGGCCTGGGTATATTGCAAGTTGGAAAGTAGCTTATGCAAAGCAAGGGACCCCATCTTTATTGCAGATGGGGAACTAGGTAAGGCTTCTAAACTGGGTGATAAGAACCCATGAACTAACTACGGTCTCCTCTAACCAGCTGATTCAAGGGTTCATTTCAGTGAGACTACTTATCCTTCAGACTCATAAGTAGTTTTTGTAGTTATCATTTTCTTTCTGTCTTTCCCATTGTTCTATTAGTTCCATGGGCTGTCTGTGTCTTCTTTTCCACTGTATCCCTGCAGTCTTGTATGGTCCATGCCCTGATGTAAAACTCTGGTGTTCACATTTCATCCTTGGCAGGTTGACTAGGGACCCACTGCTCTAGTACTCCTCTCACTTTTTCATTTAAAAGTTATATTTGCAATCCACAGTGGTTACAAAAGAAAGCTGCAAGTCTTCCTATTCAATTAAAGCATTGACTATCCTTCCAAATGGAGAGCATGCAATGTTCTTTCCTTTAGTGAATAAACAAACCATATAAATGACTGTTTTCAATCTCTTATAGTGGAGGATCACACCCAGGCTGTTTTAGGAACTGGATTTGATTAATGAAATGTCCTTCTTGGGACCATGTCTCTCTATCTTTTTAGATCTTAATGTTAATAGAGGTGACTGCTATTTTAAAATAACAAGTTCTTCAAACAATGCCAGAAACTGGTAGCTCTGTGGGAATGTAACAGGAACTCTCCTGTATATGTAGATTGTGTGAAAACCATTCTAATGAGCAAAAGTCATTTAATACAAGAATAGGTTCACCATATGGTCCATCTAGTTATATACCCCAGAAAAGCCTCACACAGACTACCAAATATATATATTGTGTTGCCCTGGCTGGTGTGGCTCATTTTGTTGGAGTGTCATTCTATACACTAAAAGGTGGCAGGTTAGATTCACAGTCAGGACACATGCCCAGCTTATAGGTTCAATATCTTGATGGGGCAAGTATGGGAGGCAACCCATTGATGTTTTTCTCTCCCATTGATGTTCTCTCTCCCTTCCTATCTCTAGAATAATGAAAACATATCTGAAGTGAAGTTTTTTTTTAAGTGTTGTTTGTGGCATGAAAATATGCAGCCTAACTTAAGGTCCGTCACTGGGGGATGTGATTTAGTCCATACTATGAAATATATGTAAAAAGAGGAGAAATACTTGAAGAGTATTTGTATTTATATTCTTGAAGAGAAGTATACAATAACATAATTAGATATTTAAAATTTAATATTGGGTGAAAAAGTTAGAAATACATGATAATCACGATAAAGTAAATTCACACACACACACACACACACACACACACACACACACCAGTCACTATAGCTATTTTAAGAGTACAAATAAATGAAGAATAAACTGAAAATACATTAGGATGGGAGCCTATGGAAGAGAAAGAATAATAGAAGCAGAGAATTGTGATAAATGAGAATTTAAAAAGTAAATAAAGTGAGACTCTGGAGAGCTGGAAGTTCGATTCCCAGTCAAGAACCTGTACCTGGGTTGCAGGTTTGATTTTTGGCTCTGGTTGGGGTGGGAGCAGGAGGTAACCTACTTCCTCCTTTCCACTCTCTCTAAAAATGGACCTTTGAATAATATGAATTTTAATTCTTCTCTATTCATTCCTCTTTCTTCCCTTTCTTTTCCTACTTAAAATGAACAGAGACCTATTTTTCAATAATAATGATAAACTTTCTAAAACTCCCATGTAACATACACATTATTTCATAAATAAGAAATAATATCCATACAATCTTAAAATTTGATGCTAGTGCTATTTTTCTCTATATGAGAATATTGAGGCTTGAAAATCCCAAAAAACTCAGCTAAAGGTTATACAGATACCTTCTAGAAGAACACAGTGATACCTTCTCAGTCCTCACAGAGAACCTAAATTGTTTGAGATATAATCCTTAAATTTCAGCTATGCTGTGTATGGATAAAAGAGTTCCATTCAATAAATACAGTACTTTTTCCTTACCTTTGAGTAGATCACAATCTGAAAAGGTTCAGGATGGGAGAGAGAAAAGGAAGGAAAGGAATGAAACAGCTCTGTATAATTATGTAAAACATTGACTCAGTTGTGAGAAATTATGAGGCAGTTGTGAATATATTCCTATTCCCTTTATGGGTTTAGGTTATTAAGTATTTCAGAATAAATATTTATATTTGGAGCCATGGAGCGGTTTGGTTCAACAGTTAATTACTCATTGGCCAATGAAAGGCAGGATCTAAAACTCATGCTGGTGGTGAGATTAAAGAGGGTCCACACTCCCCTGGGCTGGGTTGTATAACCTCTAGCAGCAAGTGTCTCTCCCTCCTGGTCACTTTGTATGACAGTAATTACTGAGCAATAGAGTCTCCTAGAAGGTTGCTCTAGAGCTGTAGTTCTCAACCTTGGCTGCACATTGAAATCACCTGGGAGCATTAAAAAACACTGTTTGGGTTTCAACCTCAAGAAGATTGATTCAATGGTGAATATTGGGATTTTGAAAGCTCCTCAGGTACATCTAATGTGCTGCTCTATTGGAGGACTGTTGCATTATGCCTGTTGTGCTTATAACAGCCTTGTCTGATGGCCTCATGGAAAAAAAAGAAAGCAGTACTGCATTTTGCTCAACACAACTTTCTCCTGGTGAGAAGAAGCAATAGATTGACAAGTAGAGGGTGCTAACAGTTCTGGGAAGTGACTTGCATCAGGGAGAGGAGCAGCAGTCCTAGGCCAGAGCTAGAGCAGTTTTGAGAAGCACAGAGGCTAAGGACAAATGAGTCAAGAGCCATTTTCAAATAAGTAAATTTAAAATTTCTGCTTTTCATCATGCATTAGATGGAAAGTGAGGTTATAGTGGCAAAATTAGAATTCAATCTCAAAACCAAGGCTCATTCCATAGTGCCATAGTCTTTTTCCATGACTCAGGCCCCAAATCTCAAATATGTTTCAAGAACAGAGATCAAACAGACAAACTAATTTCCTTATACTATCTGAGCTTTTTACTTACTGCTTTTGAGCTCATTTCACACTCTCTTACTCAATGTCTCCCACCACCACCACCATTCATTATGATATAGATCAAGCCCAACCTTCCTCAGAGGTCTTTCATAAATAACTTACTCTACATTGCTCCCTCTCATTCCAGAAATTACATTGCTCTTCCAGTTGGTATCCATTGACACTTGCTACTTCAAGTGTATATGTGCTTAAGTTCTATTTCTCCAATTAGATGTTAAGTTTTTTAAGAGTAGACATCATGGTTTTCTTATTTCATAGTCATTATATTCCTTGGTACAGCACCCACCACATAGTGGGTACACCTGAAATATATGATCAAGTAATGAATTGAGATATTAAAAATTCTCAATCTTTTCAAGGGAAGGATATGAAAAGCAAGACAGATTCTTACAGAATATGATAAAAATTATCATGTTAAACTTGATAAATGAAACTTTTTAATGGGCATGGCATCCCTTTAGTGTACCACTGTTCAACAAATGTATAATTAGATTATGAGCAGATGACACCCACACTGACCCCCAATTTAACATTTAGACATGACATCATTCTTTCCTATGATTCAGTTAGATTATTTGACCATTCAACTAGCTAAGACTTGTTTTTACTAGAGTCTCCCTTATTTTTTAAACCATCTTCTTGAACTTTCCTCTTGTTTGAAATCTGTGGCTTCAATATATCTATTCTGTATTGGAATTTCTAACTCTAAATTTCCCACTGCAAATCTGGAGTTTGAAAGAAAACTTTTGGGGCATTGAAATCATTTTTCCTTCCTTTCCAAGAGCCAACTTTCTTCCCCCATATTTTCCCAAATACCACAGCCAATTATGACCTGAATACCTCAATGAATTCCAAGGAAAAATGCCACTTTGCTTGACTGACTCATTATTGGGGCTGTCTTGTAAAAGGAGTATTTGAACATTTGTTTTTATCTTTTTGAGAAAATCCTATCATAAGACCAGGCAAAATTATTTATCATTACTTCTATTTCTTTTTAGCTATAACTTTAAAAGTTTGTATTTTTATATAGTATTTTCCTTCCTAGATTTCCCCAGTCCTTTTTAGGAGAACTGAGAGGAGTGTTTCCATTAAGACAATGGAGGATGTGTAGATTTAAGACTCACATCCATCCCATGATAAATCAATAAAAGGTTTTGCCACAGATCATCTATGTGGGAATTTAGGGTTTTGATCATTTCTGGTGTGTATCCAAGGACCAATGGACCTTTTAAAAAAAATCTGTGTGCCTGGAATGGACTTAAGTGTGCCTTGCACACCATCAGATAACAATTGCACTTTTTAAAAGGAAACACATGGGTTCAATAAACTGTGGCCATTGTTTGTAGTTCACCTAAATCTCTGTGCTCCTTTGGCTGAAAATAGACTACACACTACAACAAAGGAGATAGTTTAATGTTCACTGAGTTCCCATTGAAATTCCAGTTCTATTTAGAATTACAGGCACTCACTTTTTAGATTTCTATTTGATAATAAAGAAAAACAAGGCCCTCGGAGTAAAGAATGAGATAAGTAAGTCATGGTACAATATTTTCATGAACCTTCAATTTCTGGCTATATGTACAAATATACAGGACTCTTGATTACAACCAGAGGAGTTTTTCAGTTGCCCATTGTTCTCTCTCCATCACCAGAGTTTGATTATCAGCTGTGAGCAAAACTTTTCTTGGGTTCACCCTATTACTGGGAAACCATGTCTGCTCACAATCCAAGACTGTATTCACTCATGTTATTTTGGAGTATCATTTGTTTATTACTAAATATATTGTATAGTAGAGAAAAACAATTTTGCTTCTGCTCTTTAATGTCCTGAATCCTGTGTTTCAATGAGATTAAATGATTCATAGTGAGACCTAACCCAAAGAGGGGTTACAATAGTTCTCTACAGCAGGTGTCCTACAATAGTAGGTGTCCTACAATGTTAGAATATGGCCAGGTGTCTGGATTTTTAAAGGTCTACAGGTGATTCAGATATATCCCCAAAGTTTAAAAACTCCATCTGGAATCACTGGAGGACTTTGTCAAAATGTGTGCTATCTTGTGTTCTGCCTGGTAGTGAGGCATACAGAGAGTTCTGCTATTCACCAGACAACATTCCTTCATTTCACAAGCAATTGTGAGGCCCTCCTATGTACAAGCATAATATCAAGTGCTGAGTATGCAGTGGTATTGTTAGCATGATAGCCTTTGGTTTTCAGGGACCTACACTCTAGTAACTTTCTCTTGGATGGTTTCAGCAAAACAGAGTATGTTCTTTACTTAATATATTGTATAGTATATTAGTTATCCTTAATTTAATACTGGACATTGCTATTTAGTAACTAGTCATTGAACCTCCGTGATCACTTATCAGTAAAGCAAGGATAATAAGATTCACAGCATTGTGATAAGTGTTAAGTATAATCATGTATACATAAACATGAACATAATGTATTATTTCTATTGAATCTCACTCAGATTCTACTTTCCTCCTTTTTATTTTGTTTATCTTTTTTATTTAGTCAGAAGAATCATTTTAACAATTCCATCCTTCCTTTACACATTATGCAGACTATAGCAAATGAGTTAATATTTGTACATAGATTCTTCGTCCTGCTAAAGTGGGAATCTGACTCCAGGAGTTCTACCAGAATAATTTTTAAAATGAAAACAAGGTTTTAGATAGCATGGCATGTGGTATCACTAGAATTCTATCATGAATTTGTCATTGTGATAAGTGAAATTTACTTTTGGCTATGTTAATCTTAGGTTTGGAAACTTCTTCCTGAATGTGAGCTGTGGTCAATTTGGGGTTAACTAGTTTTGCCACCTTCCCATTTGCCATAAATTACTCACCCCATTTGTGTGATATAAAGATTTGTGCCACACAGCTTTCAGGAAGATAGGGAGGACATTATGAAGATTTTTAGATATGGATGTATTTGTTTTAAATCCTAAAGAGATACACATCTGGAGTCAGGAGTGATAAAACTAAAAGTCAATTTTCTCATGCTAACCTTTATCTAAGATCCCATTCACTCTACAATATATCTCTTCTATTGGAATGGACACATTCTAACTTATATTAAAATTATGTGTTTATTAATTATCTATTAATAAACTATAACAAATTACCACAGATTTAGTGATTTAATACAACACAGATTTGCTAGCGCATGGTTCTGGAGGTCAGAAATCTGACATGGCTCTCATTGGCTAAAATCAAGATGTGGTAAGGACTATATTCCTTTTTGGAAGCTTTAATGGAGAATTCATTTCCTTGCCTCTTCCAGGTTCTAGAGGCCACTCATATTCCTTGGTTCATGGTCCTACCATCTTCAAAGCCATCAACATTGTATCTCTTTAATTATTTACATCCTATAGATGGTTAATTTTCTCCACTTTTAAGAAATCATGTGATTAGTTTGGACTCACCTACTAGTAAATGATCCAAGATGATCTCCCCCATCACATGGTCCTTGACCTTAATTATATCTGTGAGGTCCTTTTTGCTATACAGGGTAACATATTCAGAGGTGCCAGAGAGAGAGTGGGCATCTTTGAGTGATCATTAATCTGCCTACCACATGTATGCATCTTATTTCTTCTACTAGATTTTAAGTTATAGGGTCTCCAGTGTGTATCTAATCTGATGTTGCATTCTCCACAGAATTTATCCAAGTGTACTAATACAACAAAGGGTTCAACCAGCATCTGTTGAATGATCTGGCCGAATTCAAAACATTTCAAAGATTCATTGGAGAAAAGAGCAAACTTGTGGGGTTTCAAGAATTCCTGAAAGAAATGACTATTAAGATATTTCCAAATCCACTGGAAAATTTATGAACACTTAAATAGTTTTGTAAGTATAGGGTTACAAACATTATTTTTTATCTTAAATGCTTATGTATGACTGCAGTTATATGACTATATTACATATTCCACAATGCTCTGATTGTGTTACTTCCAACTGGATTCCTATCTGTCAGTAGAACTTATGTCTCAGTGTTTTACAGTGATGATAAGCACAAGTCAACAATTGGAAATCAGGTGCCACAGGAAAGACTCAATATTGCCTATCAGATGTCAGCCACAGAAGGTCAAGGGGAAATTAAACTTTATAGGGCTGGCTTGGGTTCTTGCCCTGAGAAATTAACTTGTTGGTAATTTGCAATGTTCATTTCTTATAGAATTGAATGTGATGTGTTGCTAGACTTCCAAAAGGAGTAACTTTTAAGAAATGTGTCTTTTATGGTTTGCATCACATATAGTACTGCAAGTTGTGCAAAGCAGCTACAGACTTAGGAATCTATAGCTGGCAAGAAAAGTAAATATTTCCGTATTGCATTTAGCAATTGCTGTGTATTAAGGCAATTTTGTTTAAAATTATTAAGGGTTTTATAGCACAAAGATCCTGTTAAATTATACTGAAAGGATTAGATTTAGGGGGTGAGGTGGGCTGGGGGATATTGGATATGCAAGTGCAGATGGTCTTGATAGACTCATGAATGCACTAGAGCCAAGTGGGAAATGTATGTTTTGTGCGGTTACATATGTTGTAAAGAAAATTGCCCCTCATTCTTTCCTGTAAGAAAGTATGAGAGGGACAAGAAGAGGGGGAACAAGATCATGCCGAGAAAGGTGAAGCAGACACCAGCACAGCATATGTAACAGATGTCTGGCAAAGGGAAGAGCAAAGAGAGAGTGGGAAAGCAGACATGGGGGGAGGGCAAATTTCTTTTCTGGAATGTGAATGACCAAAGAAAGGAGGGATCTTCTATGCCAAGGATCAAGGATATTGAGCAGTATCTGGTCTATGTATAGTTGCCTTGGAATCTAGGTGTAAGACCTGAACTACTCTGACTGGGTTGGCATTCAGACTGCTTTTTCATGAGTTTACCCAGAGTTGCTTCTAACCATCCTGATTCCTTTCTTTTCCACACTGATCTCAGGCACCTGGGAAGGATGTGGACAACCTCAGTTATTCTGAACTCTGTTCTGAGCCCTTTATAGATCTAACCTTATATAATCCTGACCTATAAAACTTACCTATAAAAAGGTAAGTTTTGTAGTGTTGTCCATATTTTATAGATGAGGAAAACTAGGCACAAAGAAGTTAAGTAGCTGGCCCAAGGTCATAAAGCTAGTGATGTTAGGATAAGATTTGAAAGCAGGCAGTCCAGAATGCCCATTTTTAACCCTCCACTATCTCCATCAACACTGTATGATCGTACTTCTTTAAACCGATGTGCCCCTTGACAGAGGAATTGTAGATGTTTGTCTTTGTAGCCCTAATAAAACTTGTCAGAACATCTATCTACAAAATCCATGTTTAATTTTATAGTAAATGAATTATTTACGAAAGGTCCCAATATAATTTGTCAGAATTTAGAAAGTCTGATTCTCATATCCAGGTATAATGAAGATGCATTGTAAGAAGGACAGGAGACAATCTGAGCAATTATATTGCCAAATTGATGGAGAACAAAGGAATCAGTAAGAATGCAGCATTATCTGCAGTTTTAATGATGCATGACAACCCCAGTGATATTAAACCATGTTTGTGGTTCAGTTTCAACTCTTATTCTCTGTTTCCCCTCTTATTCTCTATTTCTTGCTGCCTTTGGGCTCCTATCCCTTGGTTTTGTCTTCTACTTTCTTTTCCTCCCCCTCCCAAATTCTTTTCTGCACTTCTCCCATACAGATCCCAAGTGAGAGATCAGATAGAATCATTATTCCATCATTTTGTTGAATAGAGTTCTACAGTAAAACCTCTTTTTGGTCCTTGCCTAGCCTATGGATGGCTGCTTTTGGTTTGGGCACATATTCTTTGGCGAGAAAGGTTCCGCCAGTGTTGGGAGGTAGGTGAGGGAACCACTTAACATAAAGTGCAATAATCTATGGATGTAGAATCAACCCTGAAGAGAGCCATGGGATTGGCAGGACTCTAAGACTTCTCAGAGGGTATATTATTTGGCTTATCATAGAGTCACATTCATGAAAAGGGTAAAGTGAAAGGCCCAAGAGATTGAAAGTCTGACAAAGTGGTATTCTCAGAATACATGATAAGACAATGTGGTAAAGGAAGAACAACTTTACAAATAGTGCTCTGAGTCTTGTATTTGAATTGTGCTAAATGTGCTTTGAAAGTGTTAAGATGTAACCAGGATGACCTAGCTTTCTTCAGGATTCATTTATGGAATCAGTCAATCAAACTTCAAAACATAGCAAAAGATTTAAACCAAAAGCCTACCACAGAGCATGCATGGAGTTATTACAGTTGCCAAGGAGATTTATTTTTTAAATCACAAAGCTAATGATAAACATGGTATTCAGTATTGGCACAATATAAATCAAACTCATTTCAAAAGCTCAGAAAGTATGGAAATAGTTACAAAGAGCATTATTTTTTTTTGTCACAATCTTAAATTTGTAATCCCCAGTTCCCTTCAGAATGCCGTATGGAAAAGAAACAACATTTTAAATGGGTTTCTGAAGAACTGCCATTGATATGAATACCAAAAACTTCACAAAACCACTAAATATTTGGCTAGCATGGAGTCTACTGGAGGTTTTAAAAAGTCTGAAGACAAATTGTTACATTAAGAGAAAAAGTCTTCAGACCATAGCTGACCTATCAACTGACCAATAACCTTTCCCACTGAGCATTTAAATCACCCAGCTTTCAGAACTAGAGACTTCCCTAATTAAGCAGATTTCCCCCTAATGGTTTGGAATAGGTCAGTATATTGCTTTGACTCCTCTGGCATGAGCATATACAATGTCTGGTCTGGCCAGCCATCCAAACCACTTTCCCATACATCAAGGATCCAAAATAATTTCACCAGACACTCTAAAGTGCAATTGCAATTTGCCAATTTCCATCTCACATATCTTCCTAGAAAACAAAGATCTACAAACAGTCCATGATATTTTTTATCATGCACTGAAACACAGATCTTGGCAGATGTTTCAGAGACCCGGAATAGATATACTGCTAACTGCAGTTCTAAATTAAGCATCTTGCATATTGAACATTGGTGCACAATTACAAAATAAATAATAAAGGGAAAGGGAGTTTAAATTGGGGAGTATAGATGTAAGAACATAGGGAATTCAGAACCAGTAAGTAATATGGCATTATAGCAAATGGCTAGAATGGACTTTCCTGAAGCCATACATACTTGTAGAATTTTCAGATAAAGCATCTTTGCATTTAATATTCCAACTCAGCAGTTTCAGTAAAATTATGTATGTCAAAAAAAATATATCAACAGTGGGTTCATATTCTGATTTCCTTGGACTTTGCATTGGTGAGAATTCTGCTGTTCTTGAAATGCTGGCTAAGGCTGAAAAATACTTGTTATAGAATATCAGATGGTAACAAGACAGTCTGGTTTATTCATAGCAAGTGCCATGAGAGTTGAAGACATGCCACTTGAACTGAATGGAGACTCTTTCTGAACATCAGTGGCGAAATCTGTAAATACTTAGCTGTTCTTCAATCTGAGATCACATGTGCACATCAGACTTCATTCTAATTTTTGTAAAAAGAACTGCTTGTCTTTTGGGCATGAAGGAAACAAGCTTTCTTCTACCTGCATGGATTCTTTCTCTTTTAGAGCCAGATCAATATATGCTGACCACTCTTATCCCCTGACTTCATGTGGTTGCCCAGAGTGGAATGTCTCATATGCTCATGTGCTCATTGATAAAAGCATAGGGTTGGCAGCTGGCCACAGAACAGGAAGGTCAAGGACACTGTTGGATCCTGCTTCTTTCCAGCTGTTTAAGCATCAGCCTTGTCCCAAATAGATTATGGCTCTCAAATCTCTGGGTGGTGTACCAGACTACATTGGTCTGCTGTATACCTGACATTTCTATCTCTGACAGATTTTGGGACCTTGCTGTATTTCATCTGGTTAAGAATTTTTGTGGTGTGAGAAGACTAGCTGTAAGCTGAAGCTAGCACCTGATAATAGCACCTAATATATAATTAGACTCCAAATGTTTGTGGAGGAATATATGAAGTTTATGTGTTAGCTATTACTTTCATAGGCCTAGAGGGAAATTGAATTTGTTTCTTGGTGGAGGACATCCTTGTCATTAAAGTCAATGGTGTGTAGCTTTGGATAATCATGGATAGCATAAAGATATGTGGGAAAAGTATTTATGGCAAAAAATAGTGGGGAGGACAGCTAGGCATGGGGTTGGGATTGTGGGAACAATGGGAATGCATGGAAAGTTTTCAGAGATAAATTTCACTCTATTTCACAGACTTCTGTTGTCCTAATTCACCCCTTATCTGGGACTGAGCAAAGAACCCCATAGTGCAAAAAAAGAGTAGAAGCAAATCAAGAAACTGTCTCTATTCTGTATTCTTTCCAACTGCATGATAAAGTGTTCTGGAGATATAAATAAATGTGTATGCAAATTTCTATTAGATGCCAAGGTAGAGGAGTATAATTCACCTAATTTTGTATTTTAAAGTTAGGTTACTTGCCAAAGCCTTTCTCTCTCTCTCAATCCATGATTTTATAGTTCTTCATACCTTCACTGCTATTTTTATTTTGTTAATTTGTATTCTTTATTTGTATTCTGTGATCAGTAATGTTATTTCTGTCTGGGAAATAAAAGTTGGGCTTGGGGAAATTACATGACATTGGTAATTCAACCCAATAAACAGTATTAGACCAGCAAGTAAGCTAAGAAGTTTTTGGGACACATCTAGTTGCGAAAGCTGCTGGATCCACTGGCCTCCTCCCCCTCCTTACTTTTTGTTGTATTTGTGTTTGTTTAAGTTATTTGCTTTTCGTTGTTATTGTTGCTCTTGTTGTGTGGTCCCATATGTCTGTGATTATTCTGAAGTTGAAGGTCTTAAGCCTTGTATTTTATAGCTCACCAAAGTGTCTCTGGGTATATAAAATATACCAAATAATGTAGCTGTCACTGAAGAAGAGACATAGGACTCAAAATCAGGAGTTCTTTGCCATATATAAGTTTCATGACAAATGAAGCCTCTTGCTGCCTTAATTTCTCCATCCATGTTCTCTGCCTCTCCCTTCTCTTAGGAGTGTTATGTAGCTAAATGAAATGAAATAATCTTGACCTACTTGGATTTGGTGAGCTCTAAGCTTCCTTCCAGTTCTGAAATGCTCCTTACAGTGGGTGGCAAAGTTGAAAAAAAGAGTTAAAAATATTATTTTAGACTAGGGGCCCAGTGCATGAATTTATGCACCTTGAAAGGAACTGTGAGCCATGAGGCTGCAGTGGGCACAGAGACGGGTCTCAGCCCATCCTCTGAACTCCCGCCTGGCTCCTCCAACCAGAGCCTTGTGTGCAGGCAGCCCCGCTCCCATTGCCACTGCTCCCACATGCTGACTCCTATTGGGGCCAGGACCAGCAGCAGGTGCAAATGGGGCTGGTGCTGTCAGTGAGTGCGAGCAGCAGCTGCTCCTCTGATCACCCCTCAGGAGCAGAGAAAGGTGGAGAAGCCTTCAAGGGTCATTGGGGCCAGCAGCTGCTGCTCACACCTGCTGACAGTGCCCAGTAATTGGGACTGGTGTCAGGCAGAAGCAGCAGGTGCGAACGGTGGCACTGATGCTGGCTGCGAGTGCTAACCGGGCCATTACTGACACCAGGTATGAGAGATGGCTGCCAGCCCCAACTACCCTTCAGGAGCAGGGGGAGATGGAGAAGCCCTGAGGGGTGATCAGGGCTGGAAGCCTCCAACAGCGAGCCATCGAGGCTGACACCAGGTGCCAGCAGCTGGTGTGAGTGCCAGCTCTGACACCAGCAGCAGGTGTAAGCCCTGGGTGGGACTGCAGTGTGCAGGAGCACAGAATTTTCAGTAACCACCAGAGGCTTGCCCCAATGACAGTGACAAGTGCCCCACCTTGGTCTGGCACCCCCAATAACATACTCCACCATCTCACCGTGGCCAACACCCACAATGTTCCATGCTCTGCTGCCTGCTGCTGATGCCCGCCATGTATTGCACATGCCTTCTGGTGGTCAGCATATGTCATAGTGACCAGTTATTCAGTTGTTCAGTTGTTCCATCATTTAGTCTATTTGCATATTAGGGTTTTATACTAGTATGTACAGATGATCTATGTATGGTCTTTATTTCTACAGTTAATTCTTCAGCTCCTATGTCATCCTTTTCATAATACTCATTCAAATGTAGGAATTTTACTAGGTATTGATTGGGATAAAAATAATAGTGTGTTTTTTTAATCTGCACCTGAGGATGTTTTTATTGATTTTTATAGGGAGAGGAAGCAAAAGAGAAGGAGAAAGACATTGATGTTAAAGAGAAACATTGATCAGTTGCTTCCCATATGCACCCTGACTGGAGATTGAACCCACAACCTAGGTATGTGCCCTGATTGGGAATCGAACGTGCAAACTTTTTGGTGTATGGGAAGATGCTGAAACCAACTGTGCCAGCCATCCAGGGCCATTGTTTTTTAAATCCACTTACCAATGTTATAGCTTCCATGAATGGTGTGTGATTTGGTCAAGGATATGAAATAGTATCTTGGAAAAATCCATATATCCTACAGGAAAAATACAGTTATCTCTGTTTCTCAGTGTTAGTTTACTACCTTCTTTTCTTCCCTTCTTCTTTTATTTCTTTTTTCCCATTGTACTTTCTTTGTTTCTCTCTCTCCTGTGCAAATAGCTTATTATAACTCTTTCTACTTAGGGTGAACTCATCCATATGATCCATAATCTATATATTATTGACCTCTTAGTTCATATTCTCACTGAATTAAATGTAGATAGCTTAATCAAGTCTTTAGATACCTCTCCATCTTGGTTATGAATCCATTCTGGTTGGAATTCTCTGTAGGAGGAAGAGGACATGGGTAGAAGACACAAGCATGGACTTCCACTCTGAGGACATAAACAATGCAGGTGTACTTTAGTTTGCAATCTGTAATAAAAGTGTTCTGCCAAAAACTTAATACCTAGCTTTGGTCATAGATAATAAACATTTTACTTTGACCACATGTTGTATTTGAAGTCAGGAAGTCTTTACTCATGATTCTGACTTTACCTCTTACAAATTCTGTAAATTTCTTATTATTTAACAGTTTTGCCATCTGTAAAAGGAGTGAGGATAATATTAATATCTTCTATAGATTTTACAGAATTTTTGTGAAGAAATTAGTTGTGTTTGAATTTAGACAACATGCACACATATGTGTGTGTGTGTGTTTATATATATATATATATATATATATATATATATAGAGAGAGAGAGAGAGAGAGAGAGAGAGAGAGAAAGAGAGAGAGAGAGGTACCTCGAGATACGAGTGCCTTAACATATGAGATTTTTGAGATATGAGACGTCGAGTGAGCAATTTTTTCTTTGAAATACCAGCAACATTTGAGATACGAGTAATCGCATGGATTGGCCAGCAGCACAAGACCCACCAGTTTACCACGACTCAAGCGTCTCATAGTTTCCCACGCCTCAGTCAGTGTGCTTGTTTACCTCATTGTGGAAGCATCTTTTGTGCATTTACATACTTTATCACATTTCTTTTTATAACCATGGGTCTGAAGAAAGCAAGTGGAAAGGTCAGTGCTCAGAAGAGGATGATGTCTATTGAATTAAAGCGTGAAGTCATAGAAAAATATGAGCAAGGTGTGCGAGTGGCTGACTTGGCGAGGCAGTATGGGCGTAGTACTTCAACAATATGCACTGTGCTTAAACAGAAGGAGTCGATAAAGGGTATAACGCCAGCTAAGGGCGTTACAATAATTTCTAAGCTCCGTAGCTCTCTCCATGAAAAGATGGAGAATCTACTGATGGTGTGGGTGACGAAGAAGCACCTTAAAGGAGATACATTAACACAGGGCATCATATGCGAGACGGCACGAGCAATTTACCGTAATTTGCTGGAGCAGACCCTGCGCACTTCCACAGACGAAGCATCAAAAGACTCATTTAAAGCCAGTAGAGGCTGGTTTGATAACTTCAGGAAAAGGTCCGGAAGGTGATGCCAGGCCACAAACCCATGAAGGATAGGCTAACTCTCGCACTATGTGCCAATGCGAGTGGCGACTACAAAATCAAGCCTCTGCTCTTATACCATTCGGAAAACCCCAGAGTCTTTAAGTCACATAAGATTTTAAAAGATAAACTGCAAGTTATGTGGAGGGCAAATCCAAAGGCATGGGTCACCAGGCAGTTCTTTGTGGAGTGGGTAAACCTGGTTTTCGGCCCTTCTGTTAAGAAATATCTACAGGAAAACAACCTAACCATGCAAGCCCTCCTCGTCCTCGACAATGCTCCTGCTCACCCACCGAACCTTGAAGATGAACTCCTCGAAGAGTTCAAGTTTATAAAGGTTGTCTATCTACCTCTCAACACCACTCCTATCCTGCAGCCCATGGATCAGGAGGTGATTTCTCATTTTAAAAAGCTGTACATCAAGCACCTGTTCCAGCGCTGCTTTGAGGTGACGGAGAACACAAACCTCACCCTTTGAGAGCTCTGGAAGAACCACTTTAACATCGTGATATGCCTCAGAATTATTGATCAGGCCTGGCTGGGTGTTACAATGAGGACTTTGACCTCTGCATGGAAGAAGCTGTGGCCTGAGGCCGTAGCCGAAAGGACTTTTGAAGGATTCAAACTCGATGTGCCAGTGGAGGAGGAGATAGTGTCTCTGGGAAAATCCATGGGCCTGGAGGTGAATGAGAGAGACGTGAATGAGCTCCTTGAGGAGCACTCTCTGGAACTCACCAAGGAGGAGTTACAAGAGTTGCAGTCTCAGCAACATGCGGAGGTTCTCCAAGAAATTGGTTTTGAGGAGGAGTCAGAGGTGGAGGAGATCTCTACAAGTGAGATAAAGGAGATCTTAGGAATGTGGGAGAGGGTGTCACACTTCGTGGAAAAGAAACACCCCGAAAAAGTTGCTACTGGTCGTGCATCCGAGCTGTTCAATGAAACTTGCCTCACCCATTTCAGAAACATTCTGAAAGGGAGGAAGAGGCAAACCTCGTTGGACACGTTTTTTTTTTTAAATCGGCCAAGAATGCAAAGACCAGTAGCAATTCAGTTCAGTGAAGATTAGTTAAGTTACATTCAGTTTAGGGATAAAGTATAGCATTAAGAGTGTAACGAGTAGGTAAATACACTTTATAAAACCAGTTCATTCCTTTACATTCTCTTTTATTATGTTTTTATACAATATTTGTCATTTATAAATACATCTTTCTTATTCAAAAACATGAAACAAGAACAACTGGGGTGGCATTTTGGGGGCTGGAATGGATTAACGGCATTTCAATTGATTTAAATGGGGAAATTTGCTTTGAAATATGAGCAAATTGATATATGAGCAAGATTACAGAACGAATTGAACTCGTATCTCGAGGTACCACTGTATATATACACACACTAATAAAAGCCTAGCTGTCCCTCATGCCCTCATGTCATCACAAGATAGCCACCCCCATGTTGTCACGAGATGGCCACCAAAAGATGGCCGCCCCCATGTTGTCACAAGATGGCTGGCAGGGGAAGGCAGTTGGAGGTGATTGGTGTGGCAGAGTAGGGCAGTTGGGGGCAATAAGGCTGGCAGGGAGGGCAGTTGGAGGTAATCAGGCTGGCAGAGAAGCAGTTAGGCATCAATCAGGTCAGCAGGGGAGCTCTTAGGGGGTGATCATTCTGGCAGGCAGAAGCAGCTAGGGGCAATCAGTCAGGCATGCAGGCATGTGGTTTAGAGTCAACAGTCCCGAATTGTGAGAGGGATGTCTGACTGCTGGTTTAGGCCTGCAGGGATCGGGCCTAAACAAGCAGTCAGACATCCCCCAGGGATCCCAGATTGGAGAGGGTGCAGCTGGGCTGAAAAAACCCCCTATCTTAAGTGAACAAATTTTGAAGCCTGGTGCATAAAATCTGCTCACTGGAGAGGTGTCCCTCAGCCCCGCCTGCACCCTCTCCAATCTGGGACTCTCCAGGGGATGTTTGACTGCCAGTTTAGGCCCAATCCCTGAGGGCCTAAACTGTCAGTTGGACACCCCCTCAAAATTTGGGACTGCTGGTTTCCAACTGCTCGCCTGCCTGCCAGCCTGATCACCCCCTGAATACTCTCCTGCTGGCCTGATTGACATCTAATTGTTCTCCTGCTAAACTTGATTGCCCCCAATTACCCTCCCTTGCTAGCATGGTAACCCCTAACTACCCTCCTCTACTGGCCCGCTCACCCCCAACTGCCCTCCCTTGTAGGCCTGGTTGCCTCCAACTGCCAGCCTGATCACCCTTAAATGCTCTTTTCTGCCAGCCATCTTGTGGCAGCCATTTTTGACCACATGGGGATGGCCATTTTGTGCAAGGGCATGAGGGTCAATTTGCATATTAACTTTTTATTACATAAGATATATTTGTATATATTTCCCTGTTTTATTGAGTTACAATTGGCATGGAACACCATATTAGCTTAGGTGTACAACATAATGATTTGACATATGTATATATTGAAAAATGATCACCACAATACATTTTGTTAACATTTATCACTTCACATAGTTACATTTTTTTTGTGATAACTTTTCAGATCTATTCTCTTAGCAACCTTTAAATATACAACACAGTATTGTTAACTATATTCACCATGCTGTACCTTATAGTCCCAGAATTTATTGTTTGTAACCAGAAGTTCATACCTCTTGAACACCTTTACCCATTTATATTTTTAAAATGTTTGTTTTAAAATGTCTGCTATCTTCTATAACAAAATAAAATTATTTTCTATGTCCTTAACCCTTATTTGATTGTTCAAATTACTTCTCACAAACACCCAGACTAAGAAGGCACATAAAATAATACATTGTAGTTTCTTCCTTTGCTTTATTCTTCTTCTTAGTGCTTGTACTGCATTCCATTATTTCATACTAATAGCCTCGTGCATTGATTTGTGCACCCATGGCCAAACGTGGAATAGTGCAGCTGGTGAGGTATCAGGTTCCCTCCTCTCTGGTTCCAGGGTGTGTCACCCAAGAACCACCACTTTCCAAATCACCATAGCTCAGCTCAGCAGCTCCTGTGTTGAGTGTCTTCCCCCTGGTGGTCAGTCTACATCATATATATCGGCCAGTTGATGGTCACTTAGCCTTTTATATATATATATAGATATTTATGTGTTTAGTGTTTTACTTTCTACTTCTGAGGGCAGAGGTTTTAGCTGTACTCTTCATTTTTGTATCCTTAATGCATAGTACTTTCTCTGGCATATAACAGATGCTCAATAATATATATGGGATGAATGAATGAATATCCAATAAATAATTAAATGTTAACATCTCTCCCTATTTTGGCTCTATTCTTGAGCTTAAATAGGACATTTTTCTAGAAATATGAGATTACTAAAGCAAGAAATCATTTTACAATCTAAATATTTGAGGGGAGAAGAAACCAGATCTCTGTGAAGGTAGAATTTCATTTAAAATTTTGCTTAGAGTTTGAGAAATTGACTCTATGGCTCCAAGTTTTACTATGAGGATCAAATCCCATCCACGGTAAAATTTCACCAGTTCATCTCTACCTGTAAAGTATATAGTTACTATTCACTCTTCATGTGAGTATATAAGTTCAATGATCTGCTGCCAAGTAATCAGAATTCATGCCCTACACATGTAATGTGTGATATTATTTTGCTTTCCACCAAAGCAAAAAACTAGAGGGGAAATGGTTAGGGTCTGAGTATTTTTTATTCAAGTTTCTGTCAGGCATATGTAGACAGAAGAATGTGAAGAAAAAGCAAAGCCATGTTGTCATATGCAAGCTGCTTTAGAAGTGAAGCAAAGCAAATACCTGACCTGCCTTGAGAACTTGCTACTGTCTGCACTTGTATTTTTGCCATTTGGGACCAGGTGTCTAGGAGCTTGATGCTATGAAAATTATTCCTAAATAATAAAGGAATAGAAAAATCGGAACTCTGTGAGGTGAAATGTGTCCAGGGATCACCTGTGTGTCAGACTTATTTATCCATGATAGTTTTTCTTTCTAGATAAAAAAAGATGCCTATCATCCTCTATGAGGTTCTTTGACATGTTCAATAGAAAGGAAAACTAAAACATGTTTCCCCCCCAAATAAAAAACAAACAAACAACTAAATAATAAAGTTGTTTTCTTATTTAAAAAAGAAACCTTCATGGAATACAAACAGTAGGCCTTTCTATGGCTCTGCCCTCAACTTCCTTCTACAATTCCGTTTTCTCTGCCTTGTGAAAGCTGGATTCCTGAAAATCATACAGATTTCAGCAAGCAGTCTGCTCTAGGTGGAGAACTTGCCCCAGAACAATACTTCTGTTTTGAGCTAGTGCCTGCTGCTCAGCTCCTAAGCGGAGGGACTGTCATCTTGCATGTTTCATGCCACACTTAGTGATCTATTTGGCTGCCCTTCTTTACTCATTACACAGTAGGTTATGGACATTAGAGAATTCCAGAGTTTGCAATGATGAGGCAAAGAGTCTAGGTCTGTGCACTGTAGTGGCCGGTGTGAAAGCTGACTGCACTGTTACGGGAATACTGGGGAGCACAGAAGAGACTGGTAAAAGTCCCAGAGCACATGGAGATATATTTGTTGCTGCTAGATTACAGATTTCTTTGGCATTATTGAACTTAGAAATATCCCAGGAGATCAGAGCTTCCCCAAGCCTTCTCCTCAGTTTAGGACCAGAAGTTTCATGTGGGTAAGTCAGGAAGGTTAGGTTTCCCAAGGGATTCTTACCTTGCCTATAGACAGTTGTGGTTTCCTTGAGCCAGCCTCTTTAACAGTTACAGCATAATATATTGGCTTCATGTAGTTTTTCATTTTTTATTAATATATTACATGTGTACATATCTTCCCATTACCTCTCCCACCACCACTCCCATCCATTCCTTCACCCCCCCAGTGTCTCACATCCATTAGTTATGCTTATGTGCATGCATACAAGTTCTTCGGTTGATCTCTTATCTACCCCACCTCTCCCTAACCTTCCCGCTGTAATTTGACAGTCTGTTTGATGCTTTACTGCCTCTGTATCTATCCTTTTGTTCAACAGTTTGTAATGTTCTTTATAATCCATAAATGAGTGATATCATGTGGTATTTTTCTTTCATTTCACTTAGTATAATGCTCTCCAGTTCACATTTTATTATAGACAGTTTCACAGCAGTTCCAACTTGCTGATTGGCCCTACTCTTTCAAAGAGCAAGGTTGTTCTTCACAATAGTCAAAATACTTAACAATCAGAATGGCAGAGGCATATGAATCAAAATGAAGGTCTGACCTATCAGAATGGGCAGCCCGTTGGCCCTAAGAAAAACCCAGGGGGTCATACTAAGTTGAGAACATGGACATGTTTATTACCCACCAGCAACTAAGTTTTTCTAAGCTTCAAAACCCCATCTTAACATAACAAGAAACTTGATTGGTAACTGCAGGCATGGTCATGTTAAAAAAAATATTTGATTGTCTTTATCCTTAAAATTATTCAAAGTTAAAAAATAAATTAATAGAGGTAACTGAGCACATCATCCCCAATTTTTGCCTTATTCCCCAGTTATTCTAATTAAAGATTAATGATTTCTTGGGAAGATGTACCACTTGGGCATACTTATACTGTCTTCCATTGATCAGTATGTAGGTATGGCTTCAGCCTAGACATGACCTCAGTTGGCTGCTCTTTGGGCTTCTAAACAGCCCCCACCTCCTGCTCTGAGACTGAGACATACTTGGAATTTCCCTTTTACATGCAATTTAGCACTAACAGACTCATTCTTTTATCATTATTCATTATCCCTCCACTCTTCAGTCCTATCAACTGTCTACTCCAGACTAGTCTTAGCAGTGTCCTGTTTATAATTATAGTTTTAAAACTATGAAACCATTTATTTACTCACTTATTTATTGTTAGTTATTATCATTGGATATATCAGAGCTGAATTAGACTATTAAACTAAGAGACATTTATTTAATGGGATTTGTTTATTTGTTTGTTTTGTGTATCTCTGTTAAAAGTCTTATTCTAGGAGAATATCAGAATTTCTCAAAGAAAATAAACATAAAATGTATGAAAGAACTAAAGAAAGTCAGAATCTTATCAACAGTAAAATCAGTAAATCTCATTTATGAGCACTGTTTCTTAAATTGTTTCTTACTTTTTAAATGGGTGAAAATCTCTGCTCAAGGAAAAATAACATTGCACCTCTTCCTTTCTGTTTATATCTATTTTCCTCTCTGCTGCCCTTGACTAGGGCCTCATCTCTTTTATGTTTTATTTGTTTACTTTTTCTTATCACCCAGAGCTACTGATTTTTGCCTAACCTCTCCAACAAATCAGAACACATTAGTGGGGCTGAAGAAAATAGTGAAGAGGATATAAAGACTCGCCTCAGGTGCTCCTGCCTAGACCATCAAGATGGAACCTCCTCCTGCCCCAACCGTTTACCTCCAGGTTGCCTGTTATACACTTCTTTCCCTTCAAAAGTGTCTCAATGCTGACTTCATTTATTTGAAAATATCTTTGGATGAGGGAAGAGAAGCACCAATTCTTCCCAATCTCCATTCTCCAACTTGTCCTTGGATAACTTGCAATGATGCTGGTGGCATTTCAATGGAAACAGATGTTTCCTTTTCTCAAAAGTTTAGTGTTGCTACAAGATCTGGGTCTTTTGTAAGTTATATTATTCCCCAGGAAGCCGTCCTTAGCTATCTCAGAGAATTTATATTCACCCACAGACATAAACTCTTTGAAATCAGGTTTATTTTACTTATTTTAAATCTGGTTTCCCAGCACCTATTCCAGAGGTTAGGCTATCATAAATTCCTAGTAAATATTTTATTGAATGTATTAATGAATTTGTTACTCAATAAGAAAATGTAGTATAGGCATTTTCTACCAGTTTAGGAAAATTTTGACATTTTCACTTCTTTGTATCTTGATTATGGGGATTTTCCCCCCTTATCTGGAATATGGGGTAGGGAAGAGGGCCTAGACAGCAGTTGTCTATCAGCTATGCAGGACTAACTAGGATTCAAGAAATAATGATAAAGAACAGACAGATAATATAATTTTATGTTGTGTGTTCATTGATCAAACTTTGTGACTCCCTCTTGTGAGACAAAGACTTTGGAGAAACACAGAATAAATAATTATTTTTCATTCCATTTGGAGGAAAATATAACTGGGTAAAATATAAATCAATGACCCCTGACTGATTTTACTGAGTGAATAGAGCATTTGCCTGAGGACTGAAAAGTCCCAGGTTTGATTCTGATCAAGGATAAATGTCCAGGCTTAGGGCTTAATTCCTAGTAGGGGGTGTGCAGGAGTCAGCTGATCAATGTTTCTCTCTCATTATTGATGTTTTTATCTCTCTCTCCCTCTTCCTTCCTTTCTGAAATCAATAAAAATATATTTAAAACATATATATATATATATATATATATATATATATATATATATATATCAATGAGTCAGGTTAAGATCTCTTCTCTAAATAATTTAAACCCCTCTTTCTTTGCAGTTTTATCAGAAATTGTGGATATTCAAGTTTTTAGTCATGAAAATTAGAAAGAGAATGGGATTAAGCATCAACTCAACTGGAATGAATATCATTTTGTTGTGAAAAGGTGATTGAATAAAACATTGTATGTCTCTAAGCCACAGTTTCCTCAACAAAACTGAGGCTAAAGACAACTTCCTTTTTTGCCATATAAAGACACTAGAGGCCCGGTGGTTGAAAATTCATGCACTGAAGGAGGTTGGGTCCCTCAGCCTGGCCTGCCCTCTCTCATAGTTCAGGAACCCTCAGGGGTTGGAGTTGACCAGGTGATCAGGGGAAGGTGATGCCTTCATCACACCTCTGCTGCTGCCACTGCCAGCAGCCCAAGCCTCAGCTGGCCCTGGTTACCTGTGGCTCAGGCTGGCTCTTGGCAGCTGAGAAGCCAACATATGAGGCTTGCTTATGCCTTGGGCTGGCCCTGGGCAGCTAGAGGGCTGAGGGAACTGGGGGACTCCAGAGGCAGGCACATGGAGTAGCTGGACACGCCTGTGGGCAAGCCCAGCCATGCCATGCACATGCCACCCTGGCAGGGCTTTGGGAACTGGGCATCGCTATCTTGTGACTGTGGGCACTGCCATCTTTGAGAGCATAGCAGTCAATTAGCATATTCCCTCCTTATTGGCTGTGGACACCAACATCTTTGTGATGGTGTGACAGTCAATGAACATATTCCCTCTTTATTAGATACATAATATATATAACAATATATATAAAAATAACTTATAAAAATTTTATAAAACATTACAAAAGGGGATGAGGGGAGAAGGTGCATCCTAATATATGATGGTGAGAGAAGATGATTTGACTTTGTGTAGTGAGCACATGGTACAATATACAGATTTTGTAACATAGAAACAACACCTGAAAACTATATGTTTATGTTGAACAATGTCACCCCAATAAATTTAATAAAAAAAAACACTATACAGAAAAGTAAAATATGGTATGGCAGGGGACTATTACCTCTTATTTCAAGTCTAACATGGCACTGCTCTTTCAGCTGCAGATGTAAGTATGAACTTTCTGACTTTTCATCAGAAGGAAAGGGAACATGAGATTTCCCGTGAAGAAAAACAAAACTAAAAGCTGAGTGATTTAAGGAAACATGTTAATCATGTCTAATTTCCTACTGCTTTCCTGCAAGGCTGCACTGATGGTTATCTCAGGAAATCTCAGGATATTGAGCAAATTGATCCTCTTGACACCTTTTGGGCCTCCCTTGGATGGTGAAGACTTCAGATAGAAAAGCAGCTGACCATACTAGTAAAAACAGCACACACAGACATAGTTACAATATTCAGACCTAAGTTGTCAGCTGCAGATGTGAAGTCTTCTTAAGTCTTTAAGAATGGTTATTTCTTTGAGTGAGGAAGGATTGAGCCAATATTTTCACATTGCTACCCTCTGGGCCTACTCAAAGTCTCTGTACTTTGTATTCATAGATTTCTAAATGCAAGGTACTGTGCTGGTCTGTCATTCCCAAATTATATTGATGTCTTGGGGAAGGTTGACTGTGTTGATGGTAGGAACCAGAAATAGCAAATACTTACATTGTGTTTATCATAGGCACTGTGTTAGAAATAATATGAATTCATTTAATCCTCACTATAATCCTATTAGAAACAATCTAGAAATACCTAACTTTATAAATATAGAAAACAAGCTCCAGAGTGGTCAAGTAACTTGTCCAAGGTCATATATCTAAAAGAGTCAAACATGAGTACCCGTGGCCCAGCTCCAGAGTTGGGTGATAGCTTCAGTTTTAACTTTACTTAGAATTCTGCCTGGCAGTTTGAATAAATAACGTGATTTCTTAGTAATTGCTTAAATTTCCCACAAAGATGGCTTTTCAATATCATTGATAAGAAAATCAAAGGTGATTCTATATAACAATATAATACAATCTGTTCCTCTTTTTCAAGTGTCAGTTACATTTAGTATCAATAAAAGAGTTAATTACACTTTTGCTATTTCAAGTAAGTAAATTTTGCTTCTCCCACTGAATTATAAGCAGGTGGAGAAGAGTGACTATGTTTTAGACTTTTATTATGTATCTATATATATAAAAGCCTAAGTGACCAGCCAATAGCTATGATATGCAATGACTACCAGGGGGCAGACACTCAATGCACAGGCATGGAAACATGAAACAGACTGCTGAATCTCAGAGGGAAGGGAGGAGGGGAGAGGATGTGAAGAGATTAACCAGAAATCTTATATGCATACTAGAGGCCCAGTGCATGGATTTGTGCACCAGTGGGGTACCTCAGCATGGTCTGCACCCTCTTGCAAACTGAGACCCCCTCAGCCAGATCCCCCCAGGTCAGTTCAAGAGATCCATCCACTGGTGCATGAATCCATGCACTGATTCTCTAGTGATGTGTATGTTCCTGTGTGCACTGTGTAGGAAACATAGTGAGCATTCATAAACAGCATTGGTTAGTACAGTCACACTTTTTTTTCCTTTTCTTTTGATACATTTACCCTTTATCTGCTTGCTCTGAAAATATTTATAAGATGTAAATATGTAAAAAGTTGTCTCCACTGGACTCTGTTTTTACCTCTTTTAACAGCATTCTCTTCTAACAAAAGTGAGAGCACATTGCTTTTAGGAACTGTACTATCTAGAAGGGAAGGAACTAAAAGGCAACTTTGTAATGGTGGTGGAGGTGGAGTAGTCTGGACCAGCCATGATGGCCTATATTTCTTATATACTCAAACCTCATATTTTGAGAGTTTCCCATTTCAAACAATTTGGTTCTCCACCAAATTGTTCACAGAAAAAAAAATGTCCCAATTGTTAAACCAAACTTTGGTTGTCAACTGACAACCCTTAGCATGACAAAAAAGCTTGTCTTTCATGCATCAAACAAAAGAGAGAACGCTTTTGTCTCTGGCAAAATCAATGGATTAGCACAGTTTTAAAACCTAAAGAGGCCATCAAGAGTGCTAATGTTGCTCAGGGTGTGAAAGAAGCAATGGAAAGGGTAGGAAAATTGTTGTTGATTTGGATAAAAGAAAAGCTGTTAGCCAATGACAGCATTTCAGAGGCAGAGACAGTAATATGTAAATAAGCAAAGATGCTGCATTCTGACCTGGAATGCTTTAAGGCTAGCTGAGGGTGACTAAATCAATTTAAGAAAAGAAATGCTTATTTATTAATTAAACAGTACATTAGGCAATTACTGTATATAAGAAAAGTTAAACAGGGAAGCATTTGGGGTCTGAAATGTATTAATTCAATTTACATTATTTATAATGGGAAAAAATGATTCAGTTTTAGAACAAATTGCTTCTGGAATAGCCTTCTGGGACAAATTAAGCTCAAGAACCAAGGTTCCACTGTACATAAAGGGATCAAATGATGAAAGATAAATACCAATGCCCTCCCCCAACAGCATTCCACGAAACTGTTGTTGATGGTTGTTAGGACTAGTGCCTGAATTATATGGGATCTTTCTTTACCTGAATCATTAGTACAATTGGCATGGTTTTTGAAAGCCTAACCACTCCAGATGTTAATTCTAAATAAGGAAAAGAGCAAATTCACATGGAATCTGGCATTAAAATGACTCCTTAAATTAATATGTTTTTCCTCCAAGCACACCAGGCACACCATGTCCATGTTCAAATTTAGGTGGACTGGCAAAGAAAAATATACTCAAACATAACACAGGAAAGTCTGAAGGTACTCTGCTTAATAAGCTAGGAGAATTTTTTGATTTCCTAGGTTTTATAAAGAAAAGAGAAGAGAGATTTTAAGATGGCTACAGAGTAGGTTAAGGCTTCACTCATTGCTCCTGGTGCCAAACCAGATTTACAGTCAAATTAGAGATCAACCAAACTGAGTAAGCAATTGAAGTCTGGCTGAACTGAAATACAACCAAGGATTTACAGAAGAAGCCACATAGAAACTGATAAGAAGAGTGGAGATGGGGAAAGAGCTGGCCCCCATACCCATGTGTGTTGGCTGAGAAATGGGAGGGGATATGTGGTCTCAATCCCCTATCTACAGCATCTGGTGGTGAAAATTAGTGGGGACTCAGTCTTCCTAGGAGGGAAGGGGGATTCTGCTAAAGACCCAGATGCTACCTTTCCAGAGTTGAGCACTTCTATTAATATAGCACCAGCCTGGGGAGGGCACTGCTCCATCTTCCAACTATTTGTGACACCATTCTGCTGTGCTTGAGTCCTGCAGAAGGGTCTGCTTATTGTACCCAGCAGGGATTTGGGGGGTACTTCTTTACTGTAGAAGCTCTTAGCAGGGACTCAGACAGTGATTGAACTGTGTAGCTTTGGAAAGGGAATCATTCTTCCTCACCTTGAGTGCACAGCCAGCTTGTCTCCTTCCCAATTGGTTGGATAACTTGGCCTGCCCTTCTACTCCCTGTGGCCCTTCCCTACTGAGTTCAGTCCCACAGAGGGATCAGAGTATCTCTAAGAGCTGAGACTTATTATGGGGGTCACTGGTATCTCCCATGTGAGCTCAGTCTGTGCTGTTCCCCCAGTGGGAGACTCATTTGACTTGCCTTCTGGCAGCTGGTGGACCACACCCTGTGTGGAAATCTGAGAGCTTCTCAGAGCTGGGACCTTTGGTGCATATCTCCCTCAGAGAAGTTTGGTCAGGAAGGAAAAAACGGCCTGCCCTGCTTCTATAGGCTTGCTGGCACCGTACCCAACAGGAGACTGGATCTGCCCTCCTAAGTCCTGGTGGCATCTCCCTGCTGAGCTCAACTTCTCAGGGAGAAGAGAGTGCTGCTTAGAGCTGGGATGTTTGGAGTGTCTCCCTTGAGCACTATTATCTGGGACCAAGCAAAGTACTTAGTCCCCTCCTATAGACTTGGTTAGAACCATCTCCAATGAGAATCTTGATTTGTCCTTGTGAGCTCCAGTGATTCTGCCCTGCTGAGTTTACTGTCTTTGACCTACACCAGCAGCACATTCCTTCTGGGGGAGCAAGATTTTGAGACTCTGGAAGATTGAACGGTATGGTCTGGGCTACTTTCCTCTCATTGAATGTTTGACCATGTGGACCCCAAGTAGGGAACTCATTAGCCCAATCCTCCTGACCCTAGTTACCCCACCATACAAAACACATGATCTATGGAAGGGTCTGTGGGTTGTGACCAGCCTGTGGTGGTCGCAGCTCACTCTATGAATCTTTCTTTAGAAGGCTCTGAAGGAAGACCAAACAATCTCAGGGAAAGGAAGAGTCACTAGCAGCTGGAGGCAGACCTCAGGAAGCCTTGGACCTTTTAATCTTCCTCCAGCTCTTAGCTTATACACAGATTGGTCCCCCGCAGGCATGTTTATCCAGTAGATCCTGGGGTTATGTCAGAGATCCATTGCTATGGTGTGACATAACGTGATTTTCACCATAAGTCAGAACCTACCTACATAAGCACCTATGTCACTCACATGAAGCACGTACACATCAGTAATAAAGTGAAATAGTAAAAAAAAAAATTAAAAGAAAGATAACAATTCCTGACTTTTAGTTGTGGTAAATAAATAATAAAAAAAATAGAGCATATATGTACATACGTCAAAATGATGAAACTTTTTTTTAATAAATAAATGGGAGATGGCGATATAACCCTATGTCAAGTCTGATAAGTCTGATGTAACCAGAGGACTGCCTGTAGTGTGGTAGTTCCAGTTAGATAGTCCAAAGCAAGTTACACACAATGTCTGATATTGACCTGTACCTGAACCCTGACCAAGTGGACCCAGCACCAATAGATTCAGTGGTGGTCTTCAGGCCACACCCAACTAGCCACACAAGTAGCATATGCAGAGAGAGATTCTGACAGGCACCAAACCCTGCTAGTAACAACTCAACCTTGAAGGACAGACCCTGCACAGCAACTCATGCATAGAGATCATGGTTTATTCTTACAGTCAGCTGGCCTCAAGAGTTAACCCCACCCACAAAAAGGACAACAGCATTCAAAATTCAACTACAACAGGAGAATTCACAAACCCACAAGAAACATTCCTGAATACTGAGCTCAAGTGATCTGGAAGATTGTGCCACTGAGTCACAAGACACCACATCACAGAGCCATCATAACAAGTTTGGGAATCATAGTAGAATTACCAAGTATGCAGAGAGAAAATGGGGAAACAAATATGCCCCAAATGAAAAAGCAAGAGAAATCTCCAGAAAAAGAATTAAATAAAATAGAAGCAACCAAGATACCAGATGCATAGTTTAAATCAATGGTTATAAGGATTGCCAAGGACATTGGGGAATAATGGATGATCTCAGTGAGAATTTAAACAAGGAGATAATAACCATTAAAAAGTACACGAAAATAATAAAAAAGAACAAGTCATAAATGAAGAATACAATATTTGAAATGAAGAATACACTGGAAAAAAATGGTTGGGAGCTTAAGATTCAATCAGTGAATTAAAGGACAAATAGCAGTAAGCACCCAAGCAGAACATCCAAAAGAAAAGAGAATTTAAAAAATGAGGAAGGTCTAAGGCTCTTTTGGGACAATATCAAGTGTAACAATATCCACATAATAGGGGTGCCAGAAGGAAAAGAGAGTGAGCAAGGGACAGAGAACCTGTTTGAAGAAATAGTGACTGGAAATTTCCCTAACCTGATAAAGGAAAAAGTCACACAAGTTCAGGAAGCACAGAGACTCCATATCAAGATGAACCAAAAGAGGCCCACAACAAGGCATATAATAATTAATATGGAAAAGTTTAAAGACAAAGAGAAAATCTTAAAATGCAGCAAGAGAGACAGTTAGCTACTTACAAGGGGGCTTCCATAAAGATGTCAGCTGATTTATAAACAGGAACACTTTAAGCCAGAAAGGATTCACATGAAATATTCAAAGTAATGGAAAGCCAAGATCTACAACCAATACTACTCTATCCAGCAAGGCTATCATTTAAAATGAAAGGTGAAATAAACAGTTTCTCAGGCAAAAACAAAAATATAAAAAATCTAAAGAAGTTTATTACCAGTACTGCAAGAAATGTTAAAGAAGCTTTAAGAAGAAGAAAGAAAAATAAATATATAGAGAGGGACATAGGTATAAAGGATAAAATGGTGACAAATATTTAGCTATTGATAACAACCTTAAATGTAAAGAGCATAAATGCTCCAGTCAAAATACATAGGGTAGTTGAATAGATAAGAAAAGATGAACCATATATATGGTGTCTACCAGAGACCCACCTTAGGAAAATAGATACATACAGACTGAAAGTGAAGAGGTAGAAAAAAGTATTCCATGTAAATGGAAACAACAACAAAAATATATGGTAACAATAAATATATGGGACAATAATGGTAACAATAAATAATGGTAACAATAATGGTAACAATATGGGACAATATATGGTAACAATAAATATATGGGACAAAAATGGACTACAAAACAAGGCCATAAAAGAGACAAAGAAGTTCACTACAATAATATTAAGGGGATCTATCTAATAAGATAATATAACCCTTATAAACATGTACATGCAACCAATATAGGATAACCTAAACATACAGTGGTACCTCGAGATACGAGTTTAATTCGTTCCGTAACCTTGAGGCGTGGGAAACTATGAGACACTCAAGTCGCGGTAAACTGGTGGGTCGTGTGCAGCCGGCCAATCCGTGCGATTATTCCTATCTCAAATGTTGTTCGTATTTCAAAGCAAAAATCGCTCGCTCAACGGCTCGTATCTCAAAAATCTCGTATGTTAGGACACTCGTATCTTGAGGTACCATTGTATAAAGAAAATCTCAGTGGACATTAAAGAAAAAAATCAATAGCAATATGGTCATAGCAGAGATTTTAACACCTATTAACATGGATAGTTCTTCCAGAAAAAAAAAATCAATGAGGCAATAGCAATCTCAAATGTCACACTGAATCAGATGGATTTAATTGATATTTATAGAACATTTCATCCCAAAGCAACAAAATATACATTCTTCTTAAGTGTACATGGGAAATTCTCAAAAATAGACCACATCTTAACACAAAATAAGTCTTAATAAATTCACGAAGATTGAAATCGTATCAAGCATCTTCTCTAATCACAATAGCATGAAACTAGAAATCAATTATAATTAAAAATCTGAAAACCACTCAAACATATAGAGGTTAAATAACATATTATTAAACAATGAATAAGATCAAGGAAGAAATTCAAAATTACCTGGAGATAAATGAAAATGAACACACAAGAACCCAAATCTGTAGGACACAGTGGAAGCACTGTGAGGGAAGTTAATAGCATTATAGGCCTATCTCAAGAAGCAAGAAAAATCTCAAATAAACAATCTAACTATACATCTAAAAGTATTAGAAAAAGAATAACAAATAAAGTTCAAAGTAAATAGAAAGAATGAAAAATTAAAAATTAGAGCAGAAATAAGTGACATACAGACTAACACACACACACACACACACACACACACACACACACCAATAACAGCAACAAAGATCAATGAAAGCAAAGGCTTTTTTTTTTTATTAAAGATAAACAAGTGTGACAAACCTTTAACCAGACTCACTCATCAAGAAAAGGAAAGAAAACCCAAAGAAACAAAATCAGAAATGAAAGAGAAGTAACAACTGCCATCACAAAAATAAGCAAAAACAAATAAACAAACAAAGAAACAAAGGATTATAAGAAACTATTATGAACAACTATATGCCAACAAATTCAACCTTGGTGAAATGGATAAATTGCTAAAACATACAAACTTCTAAATGAGAAATAATCAGAAAAATCTAAATGTACTAATGCCAACTAATGAAATCAAAGCAGTGATAACAAAATTCAAAGCAGCCCTAGCCAGTTTTGCTGAGTGGATAGAGCGGACTGAAAGGTCCTGGATTCAATTCAGGGCAGGGGCACATGCTTGGCTTATGGGCTCAATCCCTAGTGGAGGACATGCAGGAGGCGGCCGACCAATGATTCTCTCTCCTCATTGATATTTCTGTATCTTTCTCCCTCTCCCTTCCTCTCTGAAATCAATTATATAAATCAGATGAGGATATTTTTCCATTGATTTTTAGGGAGAATGGAAGAGAGAGGGGAAGACCGAAAACATTGATATGAGAGAAACACATCAATTGGTTGCCTCCTACCCTGATCAGGGCCTAGGCCAGGGAGGACCCTGCAACCTTGACAGAAATCAAACCCAGGACCCTTTGATCCATAGGTCAATGCTCTACTCATTGAGTCAAACCTGCTAGAGCTGCTTAAGCAATCTTAAGAAAGAAGAACAAAGTTGGAGGTTTCACACTACCTGATATTTAACTATACTACAAGGCCATAGTAATTAAAACAGCATGGTATTTGCACAAGAACAGGCATATAGATCAATGGAACAGAATAGAGAGCACAGAAATAAACCCACACCTTTATGATCAATTAATATTTGATAAAGGAGGCAAGAACATACAATGGAGTGAGACAGTCTCTTCAAAAAAATGGTATTGGTGAAATTAGACAGATTGGTAAAAAATGAAAGAAAGAAAGAAAGAAAGAAAGAAAGAAAGAAAGAAAGAAAGAA
>JAAGEH010000286.1:21591020-21606998 GCA_011751065.1 Lasiurus cinereus | reverse complement strand
GAAAGAAAGAAAGAAAGAAAGAAAGAAAGAAAGAAAGAAAGAAAGAAAGGATGGAAGAAAGGAAGGAAGGAAGGAACTGGATCATCAATTTGCACCATACCACCCCCCCTCCCAAGAAAAAAAAAACACATAAAAGACTCAAATTTAAGTTGTGAAACAATAAAAATCCTAGGACATTTCTCATGAGAATATTTTTGCCAATCTATCTTCTCTGGCAAGGAAAACAGAGGGGAAAATAAACAAATGGTACTACATCAAACTAAAAATCATTTGCACGGCAAACAAAATCATTAACAAAATTAAAAAGGAATTCACCAAATCAAAGAACATATTTTGAAATGATACATCTGATAAGGGCTTAATTTCTAAAATATATGAAGAACATATAAAACTCAACACCAAGAAGATAAACAAGCCAATTAAAAAATGGGTAAAGTACTTGAATAGACACTTCTCCAAAGAGGACACATGGATTGTCAATAGACATATGAAAAAATGCTCAACATCATTAATCAATTAAACAAATTAAAACTACAATGAGGTATTACCTCATACCTGATAGAATGGCTACCATCAATAAATCAACAAATAAGTGCTGGAGAGGATGTGGAGAAAAAGAAAATCATTGTGCACTGTTGTTGGGACTGCAGACTGGTGTAGCCACTGTGGAAAATAGTATGGAATTTCGTCAAAACATTAAAAATAGATTTTCCTTTTGACTCAGCAGTCCCACTTCTGGGAATATATCTGAAGAAACCTAAAACATTAATTTGAAAGAATTATGTACCTATATTCTCATTGCAGCATGTTTACAATAGCACAAATCTGGAAATAGCCCACATGCCCACCAGTAGATAAGTGGATAAAAATGCAGTGATGCATTTACACAATGGAATACTACTCAGCCATAAAAATAAAGGAAATATTTCTTTTTTTTTTGTTTGGTAATCTTCACCCCTCACCTGAAGACATTTTTCCATTGACTTTTAGAGAGCATGGAAGAGTGGGAGGGAGGCAGAGAGCAAGATATATATATAGAGAGAGAGAGAGAAAAAAAAACATTAATGTGAGAAACACATCAATTGATTGCCTCCCACACCCATGCACCTCAACCAGGATCAGTGATTAAACCTGCAACCCAGGTATGTACCCTTGAGTAGGAATTGAACCTGAGGACCTTTGGAGCAAAGGCCAACACTCTAACCACTGAGCAACAACAGACAGGGCAGGAAAATTTACCTTTTGCAAAAGCATGGATGAACCCTGAGATTATTATGCTAAGTGAAACAAACCTGTCAGAGATGGACAAATATCATATGACTGGAGGCCCATTGCAGGAAGATTTCTGCAAGAATAGGGCTTCCTGCAGCAGTCTCAGCTGCCCCATCTGCTTCCCTCCCTTCTCCTCAGCCTTGTTTGCTTGTTTCTCTGCAGGTTCCCTCCCTTCTGCAGCACTTGGCTTCCTTCTACGCTGTCTTTAGTCTTTGCTCTGCACTGGGATGCAAATTAACCGCCATCTTGGTTGAGTTAATTTGCATATTCACTCCTGATTGGCTTGTGGGCATGGCTTGTGGGTATAGCGAAGGTATGGTCAATTTGCATGTTTCTCTTTTATTAGATAGGATATCACTTACATGTGAAATCTAATGAACAAAATAGAAACAGAGGCATGGAGCAGACTGACAGCTGTCAGAAAGGAAGAGTTTGGAGGAGCTGGATGAAAGAAGGTGAAGAGAAAATTAGAAACTCCAATCAGAAAGGGTATATGCACCCCAATGTTCATAGCAGCACAATTCACCATAGCTAAGATGTGGAAACAGCCTAAGTGCCCATCAACAGATGATTGGATTAAAAAACTGTGGTACATCTACACAATGGAATACTATGCTGCGGTAAAAAAGAAGAAGCTCATACTATTTGCAACAACATGGATGGAGATGGAGAGCATTATTCTTAGTGAAATAAGCCAGGGAGAGAAAGACAAATATCACATGATCTCACTCATATGTGGAATATAATGAATGACATAGACTGATAATCAAGATCAGATCTAGAGAATGAGAAACATTGATCAAAGCATCAAACCTCAGAGAAGGTGGAGGTTGGTGGGAATAAAGAGGGAGAGATCAACAGAGGGACTTTTGTACATGTATATGAACATAATCATTGGGCACAGACAATGGGGAAGGTGTGGAGAAGAGGGAATCCATACAGTGGTCTCCATAACCTTAAGATTAATTACTTCATGAGACAAAGATTTTTTAAATGAAACTCTATAACATGAAAATCATTTTGGAAGGAAATAAAGAGAAATTTCTTTTAAACATGATAAGAATCATAATTGAAAGTCAATATATTTGGCCTCTTGAGCTAAGGTGAGTAATCTGTGTTTATGCCTCCCTGAAATAGTTTATATAAAGTTGCAAAAAGAAATTGTCAGCCCGTTTGAAATTGAATTACCATGGTCTAGAACAAAGAATATTCTTACATGATATTATCCTACAATATCATTTAATTTTTAATATTTCACAACAACATATTGTACAACTATCCCAAACAAATGTACAAACTAATTCTTTGAATATTTAGCCAGCAATTTAAAAAGAGGACATGAAAGGATTTAATTTTTTTCAGAAGGAATTGAGGCAGTGGGAAGGCACTTGAGCATTCTATACTGGCCCTCTTTTCTCTTTTGCCAAAAGAGACCCTCTTCTTACAACCCATTGGCCCTCAGCTATAGCCTGAGTTCACTATTCATGCTGAGCTTGAAGCCTAGCGGTGGCTGGTACAATGGATCTATCTCTTGCCAAATGATGTGAGCTGGGCCCTTTCTGGAGAAGGAACCTGAATTCCCCAAGATAAGTGAACAGTGCCGGGGCCCCCACCAGCAGGTGAGGGGATCCCCAAGGCAGGTGCTGGGCGTGGAGACCATGGGGGCATAGGCTACCATGGAGACAGAACTGAACCTCACAACACCCTACTTGGCCCCTGAGGATGACTGGTTAGCCAGAGACGAGTAAGATTCCTCAGGGAAGGAACAACCTTAGACAGGCACAGTCGCAGAGGGGCCATCAGGAAAGAAATTGGGGATCAACAGAGGTGGAGCACAGACCCTCACCCCCCCCACCAACCTTGCAGGGGTCTGAACCTTCACCCCTTCTGAGGGCGGTCTCCTGCCCCCATGGATATCTCGCCTCCCATGCTCAGCACAGATCGGGACCCAGGTGACAAACAGAGACGTGGCCCAGCTCAGATCAGGACCCAGGTAACAGACAGAAACATGCCAACAGCAGTTGCCCTATAGCTAAATTCATCCTAGCACTAGGAATGCTCAGTGCCAACTCAATGCAAATAAACCTTTCCACTAATATATACAGGGTAATCTAAGATTGTTGGTAGAGTATTAAATTCGACGTAAAAGAGTTATCAAGCTCTCAGATTACTTTAAATTGGTGAACTGAAATAAGCGAACACCCAAGAAAATTTAAGTGTACTGGATAAAAAGCTGTTTCTAAAGTATTAATTAAAATTTCTATGGATAGCTCATCTCATTGTAAAATTGTTTAATATGTAATGAACAGAAAACAGGCATATTTGTGTACAAAAAGTTAAAATTTAAAGTTATCAAGATTGAATTAAAAAAATTTACCAAATTCTCCATTAATCAAAAAAGGGGTGGGTGGGAGTAGGATAATAGCATGTAAGAAAAAATATCCTGTAAGTAAATTACATTAAGAAAATTTTCACTTTAGAAAATTAATTTCCATTTGTAATGCTAATAGCAAGACACCCATGAAAAACACACATGGTGTCAAAATAAGCCAAAGGAAAAGAGGGTAGGCAAAAATAAAAAGAACTCCAAGTCAATTTTATAGAAAAGATTCCTTTATTAACTCTTGGTCGAGAATATGTTTATATACTTTCAGAAAACAACTCCAAGACCAAGTGGACTCCTGCAACAGAGAGGAACTGACAGGTCTGCGCCAAACACGAAGGCAAGAGGAGAAACAGTCCATAGATGGAAGACGATGATGACGCCTTGCCATGTGATTCCTGAATGTGGAAGGAGCCCTCAGAGCTGTTAACAGAAGGGAGCTCTAGATGCAGAGGCAAAGAAGCAATGAACAGACTGTCGTGCTACAGTGGAAAGACAGGGGAAGTTGGGGAAGAGGGGCCTATAGGAGATCAATAGAAGGACTTGTATGCATGTGTGGGTGGGGATAGCCAGTGGATACAGAGCAATGGGGGAAGGCAGAGGGTGGGGGTGGGTGAGGGTATGTACGGGGGTGGGGAGGGCAATAAGGGGAAAAATAATAAATAAATAAATTTAAAAAAAGAAAGAAGGTAAAGTGATTAAGCAAAAATATACACACACATATAACACAGATAATAGTGTGGAAAAGGCTGTGTGGATAGGTGGAGATGAGTAAAAGGGGAAATAAATGGGGGACAGGAAAGACTTACTTTGGGTGATGGGCACATGAGTCAATGTACAAATAATGTTTTATTGAGTTGTATACTTGAAAGCTCTATAGTTTTTTGAACCAATTTCACATCAATAAATTCAATTTATAAAAGAAAATAAATTTAAAAGTAAAAGTAAAATATATAAAAGAGAAGGTATTTTTCATGATAAAAAAATAATTCAAAAGGTTAAAGAACAAAATGGAAACTATAGAGTACCCAAGATGGTGGACAAAAGGATCACAGTGAGAAAGAGAGTGTGAGTGAGTGAGAGAGTGAAAGGTGAGTGTGTGGATGTGAGAGGCCTGTGTGGATGTGTGAGTGAGGGACAGTTATATTACAAAGGACTGTTGAGGCCTGGCAGACCAGCCTCTTACTGCTGCTGAAATATCTCCCAAGGTGGCAGGATCTGCAGTAGAGACTATGCCATCTTGAAGGGAAGAGTGGCTATGAATGGGATCCCAGCCTCACCCCAACCCAGGGAGACCTTGGACAACACCCAGTACTCTACAGCCACACTGGCCGGGCACATGCTGCCTTGGCTGAGAAACCACGCACTCCTAGACTTCAGCCTCTCTGGCCATGGACTCTTAAAAAGCTTGTCTAGGGGGAGTCAAAATGGTGGTCGAATAGGCTGATGGGTCCCGCACCTTCTCACAGAGCAGATAGAAGAAACAGCTGAATCAGATAATATCTACCCAGAGCTGGAAAATTAAACACATCTAGAGAGGCAATCCATGGACAGAAAGATCAGAGATAGTCAGGTGGTATTGGGGATCTGGGCTGGAGGAAGAAATGTGCATAGCTGGGACGTGCACATACATTGGGACACGCATAACACTCAACTGTGAGAAGAAATAAAAGGCATCCAAATTACAAAAGAAGAAGTAAAACTGTCATTATTCACAGATGACATGATATTGTACACAGAAAACCTCAAACACTCCATCAAAAAACTGCTAGACCTAATAAATGAATTAGCTATGTATCAGGATACAAAATTAACACCCAGAAATTTATGGCTTTTTTATACACCAACAGTGAACTCACAGAAAGACACACACACACACACACACACACACACACACACACACACACACAAATTCTATTTACCATTGCACCAAAAATATTAAGATACCTAGGAATAAACTTATTTAAGGAGGTAAAAGACCTGTATTCAGAAAACTACAGGATACTGAAACGAGAGATAGGAGACATAAACAAATGGAAGAACATACCATGCTCATGGATTGATAGAATCAATATCATCAAAATGTCCATATTATTCAAAGCAATTTATGTCAACACAATCCTCATTAAAATACCAATGGCATATTTCACAGACTTTGAACAAATTCTCCAAAAATTCATCTGGAATTAAAAAGAGACCCCAAATAGCCACAGCAATCCTGAGAAAGAATAACAAAGTTGGAGATATCTCAATACCAGATATCATGCTGTATTACATAGCCACAATTCTGAAAACTGCCTGATTCTGCAATAAGAACAGACATATAAACCAATGGAACAGAACAGAGAAACGAGAAATTGACCCATGCCATTAAGTTCAATTAATACTTGACAAAGGAGTCAAGAGCATAAAATGGAGTCAAGATGGTTTCTTCAATAAATGGTCTGGGAAATTTGGTCAGATACATGCAAAGAAATGAAACTAAAGAGCCAACTTACACCATACACAAAAACAAACTCAAAATGGTTAAGGGACTTAAATTTAAGATGGGAAACATAAAAATCTTAGAAGACTCCATAGGCAGCAAAATATCAGACATATGTCGTAACCATATCTTCATGGATACAGGTCCTAGGGCAATAGAATCTAAGGAGAAAATAAAGAAATGTGACAACATCAAAATAAAAAGCTTCAGGAAAAAATGGCAGCAGAATAGACGGACACGTCCAGAGCCTTGGTCGCTGAGCAGACAGAGAAAACAGCTGTGGGTCACACTGGGAGTGTTTGTGGTGAGTTAAGGGCCAGTTATCCTCCAGGAGAAGGTGGGCGACTGCTGGACGGGGGGTCCTCTGACCAGGCAGCCCCACTGCCACGAGATTTTTTCTCCCGGAGCCACCAGTGCTAATGCGAAGACCACGCCATCTTGAAAGGGAAAATGGATGTTTACAGAAGTCTAAAAAGCTACAGCTGCAGCACCTACTGAACAGCTGCATGACCCAGAACACTGCTCCCCAATCAGCGCAAACACTTGGATTCAGAGGAGCTCTATACACCACACAGAAAGGTAAGATTTCGCCTGGGATAAGGTGAGGTCTCAGGTCCTGCAGAACAAAGAGACTCACACACTTTGGGAACTGGACCTAGGGAAAGTTGCACCTAGAGAAATCCATGGATGTTGGGCAGGGTGTGACCCCTAAATGTGGAAGGGGCCCTCAGAGCTGTTAACAGAGGGAAGCTCTAGAAAGCAATCCATTTTGATCTGAGGCAGAAGGACAGCCTGGAAGTTATTAAAGTGTGCTGGCTGCTTGAACAGGAGTGGGGAAGGAAGATTGCGCAGACTTGCGCTCTTTCCTCTTCAGACCTGGCTTCTGATTGCTAAGCCCAATACATAGAATCACCCAAATGGGGACATCCTAAGAGACTGCAGGGGAAAGTTGTTTTTTTGGAACCTTGGGATCAGAGCATGGAATAACCATCAGAACCAGCTCTGGGGTAACCCAGTATTGAGTGCCGCAAAGAAAGCAGGATCTAAGCACAGGCTAGAGAGGACCTATAGTCTTGGAGGTCAATTCTGAAATTGACTCTTGCATAACCACAAAAGAATAAAGAGATTAAGACACACCACCTGCTTAAAAACCAGGATTGGCTTACAATACTGAGCAGCAATGGAACACAGGAAACTGCAATAATATCCCGACTGGGAAACAGGCATGCCAGACAGAACAATAGAGAAAGTAAATGGCCTTCACTACTGCACATTCTATTATTTTATTTTTATATTTTTATCTTTTAATTATAAAACTATTTTTTTTCTTTTTTCCTCAATTGACTTTTTCCTTTTTAATTATTACATTTTTATTTTCAATCAGAATAATTACTACTACTATGTTACCTCTTTGAAAAAAAAGAAGTGTCATTTTGTTTTCTCTTTATTTTACTTTGGGATTAGAGTTCTACATTCTATTTTCATCTTTCCTTTAGCATCATTTTACTATATCTAAGCTCTACCTTTATGCCATCATTCTCTTCCTAACTTTTTAATTTTGTTGTCTTGTTTCTCTTGCCCTTTTCTTACTTTAGATTTTCCCTATTCTTTCTTTTAACCTGGTTAAAATTTCACCCCATTTATATATCTAATTTGCAATCCCATACTCTGAGTTCATACACACCTCTCTCTTCTCTGTCTTCACCATCCAAAAATTTGTTTTTCTCTATGTCCTTTTGTTGTTGTTTGCTTGAATGTTGATTATATTGATTTTTTATACATTTTTGTTAGATTGTTTTTCCTTATTCTACTTGCTTTATTTTGCTTTTTGTTTATTTGGTTTTGTTTGTTTGTTTTTTAATCTCTGTTTTCTGTCACCTCCCTTAATATTAGTTGTTATTTGTAGTTTGTATTAATCTCCAGGTACATGTTGCTGGCCTTTGTTGGGATTAGTGGCTGTTCTATTGGAGTTTTCTCCTCATATATATAATCTGCTCCCCTTTTCTCTCTTATTCTCTTTCTTTTGTCTCTTACTTTTATTTTTCTTCTTCTTTTTTTTTCTTTTTTTCCTTTTTATTCTCCCTTCTCCCAATATGATTTTGGCACTCCTTTATTTTCTTTTTTCCTCTTTTCTCTCTTTTCCTTTCTCTACTTTCCCCTAACTTGTCTCTCTCTGGTGGTCACCTTGTTTGTGGTTGTTAACATTGTGAATACATTTCTGTTTAGTAAAATGCATATTGTTCCTGGTTGTGTTGCATTTTGTGCCTTTAAATCAACAAAGGAGAGAGAACTATATAACCAAACACTCGGAAAAGAGACACCATGGGCAGACAAAGAAACAGCTTGCATATGAAAGAAAAGCAGGCATCACCAGAAAAGGAAGTAAATGAAATAGAAGCAAACAATGTGCCAGATAAAGAATTCAGAGAAATGGTCATAAGGTGGCTGAAAAGAATGGAAGACAAATTTGACAATATGAGTAAGAACCAAGAAGAAATGAAAAATGACATCACTGCTGTAAAGAACTCAATAGAAAGCATCAGAAGTAGACTAGAAGAAGCAGAGGACTGCATCTAGAAGACAAGGTGAAGTAGAAGACAAGGTAGGAAAAAATACTCAAGTAGAGCAGCTTCTAGAAAAAAAAATTAAAAAGCAGGAGGAGAGCCTAGGGAAACTTTGGGATAACACAAAACAAAACAAATCCGCATAATAGCGGTTACAGAAGGAGAGGAAACTGAGCAAGAAATAGAAAACCTGTTTGAAAAAAATAATGGCAGAAAACTTTCCTGATAAAGGGAAGAAAAACACACACAAATCCAAAAAGCTCACAAAGTCCCAAGCAAAACCCAGAAGACCTACAACAAGGCACATTATTATTAAATTGACAAACACCAATGACAAAGTAAGAATCTTAAAAGCAGCTAGAGAGAGACAGACAGTTACCTGCAAAGGAACCCCCATCAGGTTAGCGACTGATTTCTCAACACAAATTCATCAGGCCAAAGGGGAATGGAATGAAATATACAAAGTCATGCAAAGGAAGGGACTGAATCCAAGAATACTGTACCCAGCAAGGCTTTCCATCAAAATTGAAGGTAAAATTGAAGGAGCTTCAAAGACAAAAAAGGACTAAGGGAATTCATTACCACCAAACCAGAAATGCAAGAAATGTTAAAGGGTCTGCTATAAAAAAAGAAATAGGAAGCAAAGAAGGAACACAGGGGTAAATAATTAAAATGGCCACAAATAAGTACCTATCAATAATAACTTTCAATGTAAATGGATTAAATGCTCCAATCAAAAGACATAGGGTAATGGATTGGATAAGAAAACATGACCCATATATCTGCTGTGTATAAGAAACTGACCTCAGAAAAAAAGATACACACAGACTGATGGTAAAGGGATGGAAAAAGTTATTCAGGAAAATAAAAAAAACAAAAAACTGGGGTTGCAACACTTATATCTGACAAATTAGATCTCAAAGTGAAGGATATAACAAGAGATAAGGAAGGCCACCTCATAATACTAAATGGAGTAATCCAACAAGAAGAAATTACTCTGGTAAACATATACGCACCCAATACAGTGGTACCTCGAGATACGAGTGCCCTAACATACGAGATTTTTGAGATACGAGCCATTGAGCGAGCAATTTTTGCTTTGAAATAGGAGCAACAGTTGAGATACAAGTAATCGTGTGGATCGGCCGGCTGCACATGACCCACCAGTTTACCTCGACTCGAGCATCTCATAGTTTCCCACACCTCAAGGTTACAGAATGAATTAAACTCGTATCTCGAGGTACCACTGTACTGGAGCCTTTACATACATAAAAGAACTCCTGGAGGATATCAAGGGAGAACTTGAAAGCAATACAATCATAGCAGGAGACTTTAATACCCTATTATCACCACTAGACAAATCCTCTAAACAACAAAATCAGAAAAGAAACATCAATCCTAAAAGACTCACTTGACCAGATGGAATTAATTGACATCTTCAGAACATTTCAGACCAAAGCCACAGAATATACATTCTTCTCAAGTGTATATGGGTCATTTTCAAAGATAGACAATATGTTGGGTCATAGGCAAAGTCTCTTCAAATTCAAGAAGATAGAAAGCATTTTCTCAGATTACAGTGGCATAGAACTGGAAATCAACTATAATAAAACCAATCCAAAGAAATTAAACACACGGAGACTAAATAGCATGCTATTAAACAATGACTGAGTAACCAGAGAGATAAAGGAAGATATATATAATAAACATCATGTCAACAAATGACAATGGAAACACAACAATCCAAAATCTATGGGACACAGTGAAAGCAAGGTTGAGAGGGAAGTTCATAGCTCTACAAGCCTACTGCAAAAGACAAGAAACAATGGTAATAAATTACCTAATTCTACAACTCAACAAGCTAGAAAGAGCAAGAAAGGCCCAGTGTAAGCAGAAGGAAGGAAATAGTATAGATCAGAGAGGAGATAAATGACATAGAGACCAAAGAAATAATTCAAAAAATCAACAAAATAAGACCTGGTTCTTTGAAAAGATAAACAAGATTGATGGATCTCTAGCCAGACTCACCAAGCAGCAAAGAAAGAAGATTCAAATAAACAAAATCAGAAATGAAAGAGGAGAAATAACAACGGACCCCACCGAAATACAAAGAATTATTAAAAAAATACTATGAACAAGTCTATTCCAACAAACTGGACAACCTGCAGGAAATGGACATATTCCTAGAAAAATATAACCTTACAAAACTCAATCAGGAAGAATCTAAACATCTTAATAGGCCAATAACTATAGAAGAAATTGAAGCAGTCATCAAAGAGCTTCCAGCAAACAAAAGCCTGGGACAAGATGGCTACACAGGAGAGTTTTACCAAACATTCAAGGAAGAATTAAAACCTATCCTCTTCAGACTATTCCAAAAAAATCAAGAAAAATGAACACTTCCAAACACTTCCTATGAAGCCAGCATAACTCTAATACCAAAACCAGATAAAGACAACACAATGAAAGAGAATTACAGGCCAATAACCCTCATGAACATAGATGCCAAAATCCTCAACAAAATTCCTGCAAATCAGATCCAGCAGAACACCAGAAAGATCATACACCATGACCAAGTAGTATTTATCCCAGGAAAACAAAGATGATACAATATTCACAAATCAATAAACGTGAAACATCACATAAACAAATTGAGTGATAAAAATCACAGTCATTGCCAAGACTGGTTTAGCTCAGTGGATAGAGCGCTGGCTTGTGGACTGAAAGGTCCCAGGTTCGATTCCAGTTGGAGGCATGTACTTTGCTTGCGGGCACATTTCCACTGTGGAGCGTGCAGGAGGCAGCTGATCGATGTCTCTCTCTCATCGATGTTTCTGACTTTCTATCTCTCTCCCTTCCTCTCTGTAAAAAATCAATAAAATATATTTTAAAAAAATCACAGTCATCAATTAATGCAGAGAACGTATTTGACACCCTTTTTTTGATAAACACTCTCAGCAAGGTGGGAACAGAAGCTTTATACCTCAACATCATAAAAGCCATATATGATAAACCCAGAGCTAACATCATACTTAATGGGAAAAAAACTAAAACCATGCCGAAACCGGTTTGGCTCAGTGGATAGAGTGTCGGCCTGGGGACTGAAAGGTCCCAGGTTCGATTCCGGTCAAGGACATGTACATTGGTTGCGGGCACATCCCCAGTAGGGGGTGTGCAGGAGGCGGCTGATCGATGTTTCTCTCTCATCGATATTTCTGGCTTTCTATCCCTCTCCCTTCCTCTCTGTGAAAAATCAATAAAATATATTAAAAACAAACAAACAAACAAACAAAACTAAAACCATTTCCCTTAAGAACAGGAATAAGACAGGGATGACCACTCTCACCACTCCTGTTTGACACAGTACTGAAAGTATTAGCCATTGCAATTAGACAAGTAGAAGAAATAAAAGGCATCCAAATTGGAAAAGAAGTTAAGCTGTCTTTATTTGTAGATGACATGATACTGTACATAAAAAACCCAAAAGACTCCATCAAAAAACTAATAGACTTAATAAATGAATTCGGCAATGTAGCAGGATACAAAATTAATGCCAAGAAATCTATGGCATTTCTATATACTAAATAATGAACTTACAGGAAAAAAGACTAAAAAAGCAATCCCATTTACCATTGCATTAAAAATTTAAGAGACCTAGGAATAAACTTAACTAAGGAGGTAAAAGACCTATACACAGAAAAGTACAGGACCTAATAAGAGATACAGGAAGATGTAAACAGACGGAAGAGCATATCATGCTCATTGGGAGAATCAACATCACTAAAATGTCCATACTACCCAAAACAATGTATAGATTCAATGCACCACCCATTAAAATACCAATGACATATTTCACAGACCTAGAAAGAACTCTTCAAAGGTTCATCTGGAATAAAAAAGATTCTGAATAGCCACAGCAATCATGAGAAAGAAGAATAAAGTAGGTGGGGTCTCAACACCAGATTTTTGTATTACAAAGCCACTGTTCTCAAAACAGTCTGGTACTGGCACAAGAACAGATACATAGACCAATGGAATAGAATAGAAAATCCAGATATCTACCCAAACCACTATGCTGAATTAATATTTGACAAAGGAGGCATGAACATACAAAGGAGTCAAGACAGTCTCTTAAATAAATGGTGTTGGGAAAATTGGACAGATACATGCAAAAAAATGAAACTAGATCACCAACTTACACCAAATACAAAAATAAACTCCAAATGGATACAGGATTTAAACATAAGATGGGAAACCATAAAAATACTAGAGGAATCCACAGGCAGCACAATCTCAGACATATGCCAAAGGGACTTCTTCACTGATACTGCTCCAAGAGCAATGGAAGCTAAAGAGAAAATAAACAAATGGGACTACATCAAAATAAAAAGCTTTTGCACAGCAAAAGAAACCATTAAGAAAACAAGAAGAAAGCCCACTGTATGTCAGAACATATTTGCAAATGTTATCACTGATAAAGGTTTAATCTCCAACATCTACAGCCAACTTATACATCTTAATAAAAGGAAGATAAATGATCCAATAAAAAAAAAGGCAACAGACTTAAATAGAATCTTTTCAAAAGAAGACAGAAGATGGCCAAGAAAACATGCTCAAAGTCACTAATTATCTGGGAAATGCAAATCAAAACAACAATGCAATACCATCTCACACCTGTCAGAATGGCAATCATCAACAAATCAAGAAACAGCAAGTGTTGGCAAGGATGCAGAGAAAAAGGAACCCTTTTGCACTCTGGTGGGAATGCAGACTGGTGCAGCCACTGTGGAGAACAGTATGGAGTTTCCTGAAAAAACTAAAAATGGAACTCCCATTTGACCCAGCAATTCCACTCTTGGGAATATATCCTAAGAAACTAGAAACACCAATTAGAAAAGATTTATTCACCCCTATGTTCAGAGCAGCACAATATACAATAGCTACAATTTGGAAATAGCCTAGGTGCCCATCAGCAGAAGAGTGGATCAGAAAACAATGGTACATCTACACAATGGAATAGTATGCTGCTGTAAAAGTGACAGAATTCTTACCATTTGCAGCAGCCTGGATGGAACTGGAGAGCATTATGCTAAGTGAAATAAGTCAGTCAATGAAAGAAAAATACCACATGATCTCACTTATTTATGGATAATAAAGAACATTATAAACTGATGAACAAAAAGATAGATACAGAGGCAGTAAAGCATCAAACAGAATGTCAAGTTATAGCGGGAAGGTTAGGGAGAAGTGGGGTATATAAGAGATCAACCAAAGGACTTGTATGCATGCATATAAGCATAACCAATGAACACAAGACAGTAAGGGGTTAGGGTATGCCTAGGAGGGAGAGGCAATGGGAAGATATGTATACATGTAACACATTAATAAATAAATTCAAATATTAAAATTAAAAATAAATAAAAAACTTCTGTACAGCAAAGAAACCATCAAATAAACAAGAAAGCCCACAGCATGGGAAAACATATTTGCCAATTCTATTTTAGATAAGGGTCTAATCTCCAATATTTTCAGGGAACTCATGGAACTTAACAAAAGGAAGATAAACAACCTCCCCCCACCAAAAAAAAAAAAATGGGCAAACGATGTAAATACACACTTTTCCAAAGAGGACATACAGAAGGCCAAGTAACATATAAAAACATGCTTAAAGTCAGTAGTCATCTGAGAGATTCAAATCCAAACAATAATCAGGTACTATCTCACACATCTCAGAAGGGCTAGCATAAACAAATCAACAAATAACAAGTGCTGGTAAGGATGTGGAGAAAAAGGAACCCTCCTGCACTGCTGGTGGGAATGCAGACTGGTACAGCCTCTGGTGGGAATACAGACTGGTATAGCCACTGTATGGAGTTCCCTAAAAAGTTAAAAATGGAACTCTCATTGAAAATGGAGGTCCCCCTTCTAGGACTATATTCCCAGAAACCAGAAACACCAATCAGAAAGGATATATGCACCCCTATGTTCATAACAGCACAACTTACAATAGCTAAGATTTGGAAACAGTCTAAGTGCTCATCAGCAAATGAAAAAGAAGGAACTTTTACCATTTGTGACAGCAAGGATGGATCTGGGGAGTATTATGCTAAGCAAAATAAGCCAGCTAGAGGAAGATACATATCACATGATCTCACTCATATGTGGGATATAATGAACTATTTACACTGATGAAGAAAAATATATCCAACTTTCTGCATGACCCAGGAAGGGTTCCATATGGCATTGTTCTCAGTTCCCATGTAACTTAAAGGGGAAACTTTCACAATGTCTGGAACACTTGATGTCCTGGAAAGAAGGAGGAGGATGTCCTCAAATTCCTTGCAAGAACCCACTTAGGTGGCACCAACATTGACTTCCAAATGGAACAGTGCATCTACAAAAGGAAAAGTGATGGCACCTACATCATCAATCTGAAGAGAACCTGGGAGAAGCTTCTGCTGGCAGCTCGTGCCATTGTTGCCATCAAAAACCCAGCTGACGTCAGTGTCATATGGTCCAGGAATCCTGGCCAGCGAGCTATGCTGAAGTTTGCTGCTGCCACTGGAGCCACTCCTATTGCCCACTGCTTCACTCCTGGAAACTTCACCAACCAGACCCAGGCAGACTTCTGGGAGGCAAGACTTCTGGTGATTCCAGGGCTGACTACCAGCCTCTGACAGAGGCATCTTATCTTAATCTGTCCACCATTGCTCTGTGTAATACAGACTCTCTTCTGTGCTATGTGAACATTGCCATCCCTTGAAACAACAAGTGAGCTCACTCAGTGGATCTGATGTGGTGGATGCTGGCCCGGGAAGTACTATGCATGTGTGGCACCATGTCCCTGAACACCTGTGGGAAGTCATGCCTGATCTTTACGTCTACAGAGGTCTTGAAGAGATTGAAAAGGAAGAGCAGGCTGCTGCTGAAAAGGCTGTTACCACGGAGCAATTTCAGAGTGAATGAATTGCTCTTGCTCCTGAGTTCACTGCTGCTCATCCTGAGGTTGCGGACTGGTCTGAAGGCATGCAGATACCCTCTTATCCCTTCAACCCTTTCCTATTGAAGACTGGAGTGCTCAGTGTGCCACTGGAGACTGGTCTGCAGCCCCCACTGCTCAGGTTACTTGAATGCGTAGGAACTACCACTGAATGGTCCTAAGCTGTTCTTCCACAAATTTTTAACAGAGGGAAGTAAAGTTGATGGAAAATAAAGTTTCTAAAAGTAAGAGAGAGAGAGAGAGAGAGAGAGAGAGAGAGAGAGAGAGAGAGAGA
>JAAGEH010000286.1:21516551-21591010 GCA_011751065.1 Lasiurus cinereus | reverse complement strand
AGAGAGAGAGAGAGAGAGAGAGAGAGAGAGAGAGAGAGAGAGAGAGAAGAGGCAGAGAAGGGGGTTGAGATCAAACAAAGGACTTACATGCATGCATATTAGCATAACTAATGGGCACAGACATTGAGGGAGTAGGGCTTGCCTGGGGTGGGAATAGATGTGTGTGTGTTCAATCAGGAAAAAAAGGAGATATATGTAATACTTTAAACAATAAAAAAAGGACACTATATGCTCCCTTTCTTCTGGGCCCTTTTTTCCTTACTAGTGGAAATAACAAAAGGTAATTTTTTTATATCTAATTTTAAAAATTCTACCCTAACCACACTATATTGGTTGATCAAAAAGCAAGGGAATATGGAAAGTTTAGCTAACATTTTTCTAATTAAACTTGTTATAATGGTAAAATAGAGTACATTTGAGAGATGGAATGCAAATGCTTATGAAGAATTTTTACTTTTTAATTTTAAGTTCACTGTTACTTATTAAACAGATTCATGTTTGCACTAGGCACTTAGAATACAGCAATAAACTCCACATGTTTTAAGTATATATCCCAAAGTATCAAAGAATTGTTGACAAAGGGGAGTTAGGTGGAGGACTTAACAGGTCGTAGAAGTAGTTCTTTGCCTGCTTATGTTGATGATACTTTACAGTCAATATAACCATTTGATTCAGCTGAGGATATGCTAGACTAGACAAAGTTTTATGGGAGAGCTTACTACCCCAACACAACCACGGTTAAAGGGAATGGTAATGACTCACATTGCATGGAAGCCTTAGTATGAGAATGCAGGTGTAGAGTTCAATCCATATGATTTCAAAGTAAGACAAACTGAACCAGAATTCTCTTAGGCAGTGTGAGCCAGTGCTCTCCAGTAAGGCAAAGAAGTATGATCCTACATTTATATATGTTAAGTGTAAGACCTAGGAAACTATAATAATATAATCACTTTGGTGGTTGGAACAAGATTTATTTCACTGTTGAAAATACACTGGACCTAGATCAAGAGAGCTTGTCAATGGATTATTAGGGTGAATGGAATGCTGTGGAAGTATTTAGCTAACATTTAAAAACAAACTCTTAATTAAAAGCATTTGTGATGAGGCTTAATCCTGGTATTTGTTCTTGGATTAATTCTTTATTGCAGTTCTAACCAAGTTGCTCAAGTAAGTGTAAATATATATCTGTACCAAACACCAAAAACACACGCACTTACTGTATGTTAGATTTTATTTTCATTGTGTCCATTCATTCAATCTTACGAACCAAAGAAATTATTAATACCACATGGACATCTATTCTTCCCTTGGTTATTCTGTAGGAGAGCTTACTTACTACCCCAAACTACCTGATCACTACAAAAACGAATCAAGCAAAATTTTAAAGTGGATGCCTCTCTCTTTGCTGTGATATTTTTCCACACTGACTTTTAGAGAGAATGGAAGAGAGGGAGGGAAAAAGAGGAAGAGAGAAAAACATTGATGTGAGAGACACATCAATTGCCTCCCAATCATCATGACCAGGGCCAGGGATTGAACTGCAACTCAGATAGGTGCTCTTGACTGGGACTTGAACAGGTGACCCTTCTATGCACAGAATGACACTCTAACCACTGAGCAATACCAGCCAGAGTTTTGCTGGATTTTTCAAGCACTAATTAGTACTTCTTAAAAAGTTTACATTAATATCATTTTGATTATTATGATCTTAATCTTTTTTGTTGTTTTTCTTTTGTGTCTATAAAAGAATGGGAGACTTGAAAGTCCATTCCTGAGTAATCTAATCCTAATAGCAGGAAGAAGTCAAATATACAGACATTTCTTTTAAAAATATTGTTTTAATTGATTTTAGACAGAGAAGAAGGGAGGCATAAATAGAGAAACATTGATGTGTCATTGAATGGCTGCCCCCCTCTCCATGCCCAGGGATGGAACTAACAACCCAGGTACACACCCTGACTGGGAATCAAACTGATGACATTTGGTTCATGGGAGGACATTCCAACCAACTGAGCCACAGTGGCCATTCCAGATAATATTGCTTAGTAGTTCCCCCATGCACTTTTATTGAAAAGATTTATTCATTTACTAGAGGCCCGTTGCACAAAATTTTTGCATGGGGGGTCCCCTCAGTCCAACCTGCACCCTCTCCAATTGAGAACCCTCAGGGGATGTCTGACTGCTGGTTTAGTCTTGATCCCTGTTGGACATCCCTCTCACAATCCTGGATTGCTGGCTCCTAAGTGCTCATCTACCTGCCTAATCACCCCTAACCTGCCCTCCTGCCAGCCTGATCACCACTAACTGCCTCTGCTTGCTGGCCTGATTGCCCCTCACTGCCCCCACCCCCTGCTGAGCTGGTTGCTCCTAAGTGCTCCCCTCCCCCTGCCAGCCTGGTTGCCTTCAATTGTCCCCTGCTACCTGCCAGTTTGCCCCTCACTGTCTCCCCTCCCCCCTGCTGGCCTGGTTTTTCCATGCAGTCTATTGTTCAGTCATTTGGTCGTCCTTCAATAACACCCCAGCCAACCTGGTAGCCCCACACAGCCTATTCAGTTGTCCATACAATTGTTTCAGTCATGATGGCCCCTAGCTTTTTATATAGTACAATTCTTCTTTGATGACTGCAGATATTAGAGAGTAAGCAAGATGGCTGGGTCCTCCCACTCCTAACTGTAAAATATGCTTGAACAATCTTTTGAATGAAGGAAAAGATATCAGAGAGCAAAGTCAGTAAACTATGACCATGGGCTAAATAAAGGTGAGAGCTTGTTTTTGTAAATAAAGTTTAATTGCAACACAGCCACATTCATTTTCACATATGCAATATGACTCCTTTCACCCTAAAGTAGCAGGATTGAATATTTGCAACAGAGACCCTCTGGCTTGCAAAAATTAAATTATTTCCTATCTGGACATTTCCAGCAAAAGTTCGTAAACTCTTTTATATGTAAAAAGGAAGAGAGAGCATCCCAGTCAAGAGCATAACGCTATATATGTCAAACAAAATTATTCAGATAATCAAGGAACAAATGTAGGTTAATCTCTAGGACTATTAATTTGAGTAATAAAAGGTATCTGGAGTGTACTTCTGAGAAGAATAGAGCTCAAATGATTCTTGAGTTCTGGATAAAACAGCTCAGAGAAACTAGAAGCTGAGAGTTAGTGAAGAATTTCAAATGGAATTTACTGAATATAATTATTATCATCTAGTATTTGTTAATTTTTATTGTTATAACTTGTACATAATAGGTTAATCTGGATATTATGTTCTATTTTTTTAAATTCAGGTGCCAGTAATATTATCAGACAAAAGGAAAATTATACATAGAAAGGAGCATTCTATGGATATAGGAGGGACTCTAGTCTTGGTGCACTTATTTTTTTCTTCTGTTTATAGTGTCCTAAATTTTTACTAAAAATGTGTATTAAATTTTATAAAAGTTTTTCCTGGTTCTATTGAAATATTTATATTATTTTCACCTTATCCTATTAATATGATGTTATATTAATTTTCACATGTGAAAGCAATATTGGTTTTTTTTTTTGGATAATCCCTAATGGTCATGCTATATTATCCTTTCTAATAAAGAGTGAATATGCAAATTGACCATCATACCATCACAAAGATGTAGGCATCTGTAGCCCCAAGATAGTGGTGCCCAGTCCCCTCAGCCCTAACAGAGTCCTCTAGTCCTTTTAGCTCCACTAGGAGGATGGCAGGTGCAGAGGGCAGCTGGACCTGTCCTCAAGTGGGTCTGGCTGTTCCTTGCGCCTGCTCCCAGACTCTCACAGTCCTTTCAGCCCAGCCGGGGTAGGGGAGGCAAGGGGAGAGGGAGGAGTGTTGGGAGTGGCAGGTGGATGATGTGGCTGAACCCACCTTCAGCCCCCCAGCTGCCTAGGCTGGCCTGAGGCACAGGCAAGCCTTGGGTGGTGGCTGCCCAGCTGTCCAGGGCCTCCTAAGGCTCAGGTAACCAGGGCCAACCAAGGCTTGTGCTGCCAGCAGTGGCAGCAGTAGAGGTGTGATGAGGGTGTTGCCTTCCCTGATTCTCGGGTCACCTCCCACCCCTGAGGGCTTCTGGACTGTGAAAGGGGGCAGGCCAGGCTAAGGGACCCCCATTCCGTGCATGCACCAGATCTCTAGTCCCTTTTATTTTATTTTTTAAAAAGTTTTATATGATAATGCTCATTTTTAAAAAAATGTATATTTTATTGATTTTTTTACAGAGAGGAAGGGAGAGGGATAGAGAGTTAGAAACATTGATGAGAGAGAGAGACATTGATCAATTGCCTCCTGCATGCCCCCCACTGGGGATGTGCCCACAACCAAGGTACATGCCCTTGACCAGAATCAAACCTGGGACCTCCCAGTCCACAGGCCAACACTCTATTGACTGAGCCAAACTGGTTTTGGCCTTTTAGTCCTTTTTATATGTAACTGGAAGTCCAGTTCACAAAACTTGTGCACTAGTAGGGTTCCTAGTGACTGCTGGCTGTCAGAAGGGTACTTCCTACCTCCCTGCTGGCCCCACCCTCTGGTCAGACTCCTGGACAACTCTAAGTCAAGGGGACAATTAGTGTACTATGCTTTTATTATATAGGACTAGATCTGATTATCTAATATGTTTAAAGAAAGTTTGAATCTATGTTCAAAAGAGATATTGCTCTGGAGTTTTTATTTTCTTACAATGTCTCTATATAGAAAATGAGTTGGTAAGCATTCCTTTCTCCTTTTTTAAAAAAGAGTTTGTGTGAGACTGGTTTTATTTTTTCCTAAATAATTGATAGAATTTACTAGTAAAATAACATTCCTGCCAGGTTTCTTGATGGAAATATTTTGAATTACAAATTTAGTTTCTTTATTTTGGTTCTTTTGTTAGGTTTGTTATTTGAGTTTGTATCTATCATGTTTTTATTTTATTCTAGTGGTTGAATTTTTTTTGGCATTGAATTGTACCATTCTTTTATTATCTTCCTAATATCTGTATTATCTATAGTGATGTCTCTTCTTTCAATTATATAGTGGTACTTTGTATCTTCTTTTCTTAAAATAAGAATTTATTAACTTCATTGATTTTTTTCAGAAACTCAGTTTTTAGTTTTATTGTTTTTTAAAAAATGTTTTATTCATTTTTGCTCTTATCTTTTTATCTTTCTTCTACTAAATTTGAGTTTAATTTGCTCTTTTAAAAAATAAGTTTTATAAATTCTTAAGGCATATATCATTAATTTTAGACTGTTTATTTTATAATATAAACATCTGAAGTAATAAGTCAATCTAAAAAGCTAATCATAACTCACTGATTTTGATATGTTGTGTTTTCATTTTAACATACTTCAAAATATCTTCTGATTTTGTTTATGATATTTTTCTTTAATTTATGGAACATTTTGAATTTAATACTTAACATTAAATATTTAAATATTTTTTATAATTTTCTAGTGTTGATTTCTAATTCAATTACATTTTAGTCAGAGAATATATAATGCATTTTTTTCAATATTCTCATTTTATTAAGACTTATTTTTATGGACTAGGTATAGCCTATCTTGGTGTGCAATTAAAAGGGAGGTATATATAGCCTTCAATTATTGATTTTTGGAATGGTCTATAAATGTCATTTAGATCAAGAAATTTGATAATTATTCAAGTTATTAATATTTTTTGATTTTTCATTTGCTTTTATTAATTACTGAGAAAAAGTGTTAAAATCTCTAACTATAATTCATATCTTATCTCTTTCCCCCTTTTTGTTTTTTTAAGTTTGCTTTATGTATTTTGAAGTTTTGTTATTTAGATGCAGACACATTTAAAAAAATATTTATTGTTGATAATATTTCCCCCATTGCTTCCCTCTATCTGATTCCCCACCTCAGGCCTTCACCATCCTATTGTCTGTATCCATAGGTAATGCATATCCTATCTAATAAAAGATAATATACAAATTTACCATCACTCCAGTACACAAGATGGTTGCCCCCAAGTGAACACAAGATGGTCACCACAAGATGGCCAACAGGGGAGGACAGTTGGGAGGGACCAGGCTGGCAGAGGAGGGAAGTTGGTGGTGACCAGGACTGAAGGGGAGGGTAGTTAGGTGCAAACAGGCTGGCAGGGAAGCAGTTAGGCATCAATCAAGCTAGCAGGGGAGTGGCTAGGGGATGATCAGGCTAACAGGCAGAAGTGGTTAGGGGCAATCAGGAAGGCAGGCAGGCAGGTGAGCTGTTGGGAGCCAGCAGTCCTGGATTATGAGAGGGATGTTGGTTATCCCTCAAGGGGTTCCAGATTGGAAAGGGTGCAGGCTGGGCTGAGGAACACCCCCCCCATGCATGAATTTTGTGCACCAGGCCTCTTGTATGCATATAAAATCTTTGGTTAGTCATGTTTTTTTTAGGAATGATCCTTTCTCATGATTAAATATAATTCTTTATCTCAAATAATATTCCTTATTTTTGAATCTACTTCGTCTGATTTTAATATAACCATGCCAGTTATCTTTTACTTAGTCCTTGTATGGTATGTATTTACCAGTAATCCATCCTTTTGCTACTAATTTGCTTCTTGAAATATTTAACATAGTTTATTCAGGACTGAATATCATTAGATCTTGCTTTTTTATTATTTGGCAACTTGTGCCTTTTAATTAGTTGTAGACCATTTGCATTTAATGTAATTATTGATACATTTGGGCTTAAATATACCATATTTATTTGTTTTATAATTGTTTCATTTTTTATTTTTATCTTTTCTTAATTTTTACACATTAATTGAATATTTGAAATTGAAGATGATTTTTTTTTTCTCTATTGGCTTATTAACTGTACCACTTTGTTCAATACATTTTATTGTTGACCCTTGATCAAGGTATGGGTTAATGGTACCAACCTCCTATGCAGTTGAAAATCCACATAACTATAGTTAGCGTATGTGGATTTCCAACCATGGAGTTGAAAATCACTGATTTGAATTGCATAGGCCAATTGAAAAAATTCCAGGTATATGTGGGCTCATGTTCAAACCTGTGATGTTCAAAGCTCATCTGTATTTTTTTAAAACAGTTATCTTTAAAAAAAATTATAAATTAGAAAAAATGTCCTTTATTAATTTATTTGGTATTTCTGGCAATCTGTCTTTCTTTGTGTATTTTATTTGTCATTTTGTATTATTTTCCCCTTGCCTGGTAAAATTCCTTTAACATTTCTCATAACAGACCTGCTACTAATGAATTTTCTCAGTTTTCTTTTTGTCTGATTTATCTTAAAGAATGTTATTTGCTAGATGTAGAGTTCCAGGTTTGTTTGTTTTTCTTGCAATAGTTTTAAAATGTTGGTCTGCTGTCTTCTGGCCTCTTCTTTTCTAGATTAGGAGCTAATGGTCATTTGATTCATTTGTTCCATCCTCCCAGGCATTGTGTCATTTTACTATGGCTGTTTTTAAGATTTTACCTTTTTCTTTGGTTTTCAACAGCTTGTCTATGATCTGCCTAAGTGTAGTTTTTTTTCATATTTATCCGCTTGAATTTTACTGATCTTTTTGAGTCTGTAAATTCTTTACCAAATTTGGGAACATTTGATCTTTATTTTTCACTATTGTTTCTGTCCCATTCTTTCTCTCCTATCTCACTAAGATTACTTCCTAGTGGATGTTAAACTTTGTAATACTGTCAAACAAGTCCTTAAGATCATAATTACTCAATTAATTTTCAAGTTAACTGATGTTTTTCCTTGCTAATTTCCATTTTACTGTTAAACCAACACAGTAAACTGTTAAACTTAGGATATATTATATTTGATTTCTATAATTTTTCTTTATTTCTATTTTATAGCTCCATTTATTTGCTAAAATTTATTTCTTTTAAATTCATTATGAGCATTTTTTTTCTATTCTTTAGCATTGTTACAGTAGAATATCTACAGTACTTGTCTGATAATTTTATCTGAGGTCCATTTCTATTAATTTTCTTTTCACTTTAGAATCAGCCATATATTTCTATTACATATGCCAAGTAATTTGGGATTGAATTCTTGGTATTGTTGATATTATATTGTGGAGACTCTGGATTCTGCTTTAGTAGTCCCCAAACTGTTTATTTTGTTTGTTTTTATATGCAACTACCTTGATTGGACTCAGATTACAAATTATGCCTTTTGGATAACAATTGAACCTTCAGTTCAGTTCTTCTTAGCTGGGTAATTTTAAATCAGCTCCATGCATAGTTCATAGGTCACCTAGAAATGTTGGCAGATTATGTGAACAGTCTGTGGCTCTCACTCTTTGGTGCTCTTGGTGCTTTTTCTGCCCCTTCTTTTTCCAGCAGCTGTCCTTTACATAACTTTTCAGGTCTAAAAGTTTGACAGTGTGTTGTCTTCTGAGTTTTAGCCATTCTACATGGTGCCAAGTGTAGCTTGCTCTCATGAAAAATACACACATAACATTTACTTTCTTCCAAGTTTCAGAATCTGCCGGCTGTTTTGCACTATCAGTTCTTCAGGTAATTTGTTTTGCATTTTTGTCCTGAGTATATGGTTATTGTCTACAGGATAGCTAGTTTAGTAAGAACATATTTATTGATGCCAGAGCTGAACTACGTCTAAGCTTATCAGGCCTACACCTCAGTGAAGACCCAATGGGAAGCCTAACAGGCCCCTTTTTATTCATGCTGCCTACTTTCAGGAACTTTGTCTTAAAATTTCTACCTGCTTCAGCCTCCCCAAATTTCTTCTCATCTCAATATGGCTAACTGAACCCTCTCTGCATTCTCTCTCAGTATTTGGCACCAGGCAGAAAACCAGTATCAGTGTAGAGCTCGCCTTAGTTTACAAACTAAGAAATACCAGAAAGAGAAAGATAGAGAGAAATATTGATCTGTTGCCTTCCCTACAAGCAGTTTCATATTTTTGCTCATTGTTTACAACCAGAAGTTAAGCTCAATTTTTGTTATTTCATCATGGCTGGAAGAAAATTAGGTTTATTTTTTAAATAATACTTGAGGGATACAATATACAATTATATACAATTATATGTATTTAAAAGTACTGTTTCCAATTTTAAAAAGATAAATTCACAGTACTTGGAAAATATAGAAAGGAAACCAATAAAATTATTCTAAAATCTAACCAACAATAGATAGTTGGTATTAAGAGATAGATGTATTTCCTTGTAGCTCTTGCAGTTTTTCTAGGTTTTTTTAACATTATAAATACGTATGTATTTGTGTGTATGTTATACTTTAAATGGAATTATCATATATCATATATCACATGTATAATTTACATATATATAACATTTTAAAATGTCATTTACAGATTTTAGATAGAAGATAATAGACCCAGCATATGGTGACAGCTAATATTTGTTCCTGGATAATTTATTTGTCTCTCTTAATTAAGCAAAATTACTCAGGCCATTTAGTATGTGTTTTGACCATGCAAAAATATTTACTCAAGATACTTGGCGAAGTTTTGTACTGTGTGACTCTATTTTATGGGCAAGGGTGAGGAAAGTTTCTCTTGGCATAGTATCTCATGCAAATAGTTTAGATACTTTTTGTAAGTGCTAAATAAAAATAGCAAAAATATTGTATTATGTTATTATAAAAAATAACAAAGAGATTCCAGCTCAACAAATCTGGGATAAATTATTGGTTAGTAGACACCGTACCTGGACCTGATAAAGGAGTGGAATCCCAGAAGACAGTTAGGGAGAGAGTACTGCAATATTGAGCTTTCCTTCTGGGCTGCAGAATTCTTCAATAACAACTGGAGTAGATTTGAGTTCAAATTTTATTATAGGAGAAATGTTTATGTTTTTCCCTCAATTGCTGATTACTTTCTGCCTTTTAATTTTTATTTTACCCTAATTTTGATATTATATTTTAGTTTTCTTCTTCCATTTCTTTTAAAATTTCTTTTTCTCCTTCTCTTCCTTCTATCTTTTTCATCTCGTTTAGTCAAGTCATCTCAGACTTTTCTCATATGACTTCCTACATCTGCTAAAAAGTAAACAAGACTTTTTATATTTTAAAGAGACCAAAAATATTATAAATTTTTTTTTGTATTTTTTTAAGAAGGCTCTTTGCTTTATTAAGAAAAGTATATATTTTTATTGATCTCAGAGAAGCAGGGAGAGAGATAGAGAGATAGAAATATCAATGATGAGAGAGAATCATAGATTGGCTGCCTCCTGCACATCCCTCACTGGGGGTATCGAGCCCACAACTCCAGCATGTGACCTTGGCTGGAATCAAACCTGGGGCCTTTTAGTCCACAGGCCGAAGCTCTATCCACTGAACCAAACAAGCTAGGGCTCTTTCTGTTTTTGTAGTAGCTTGTTTTCAGAGGTTTATTCTTCTCCTTGGTATCTAGGGAAATTTGTCTTTTCAGTTTTGTTTTGCCATGGATACCATTTTGCTATCTTCCTGTTAACCTTTTCTTACACAAGGAAAGTGTGTCCAGACCTAGGGTTTGCCAGCAGACCAACAGGTAAGTTAATTTCCTTTGGCTTTGCATTATCTCTGCTTAGATATTGGTAAAACTCTTATCTCAAACCTGCAGCCAATGACAGGTGGAAATTAGGAGTCAATCCAGTTCTCATTGTAGTATTTCAGTTTTGCAGAACTGATTTAGGACTTCTTTTTTTTTTAATGTATAATATATAGCTAAGTGGATAAAGTACATAAAAAAGAAAACAAAACTATTCTCAGTTTGCATTATTACAAGAGTTCTTCTCAGTAGGTTTTTGATGACAATGAGATTTTCAAATTGTATCAACATCACAATGCAGAGCTTTGGGCCTAATCCCCTGAACTCCTTCATCACAATCTTTAGTGTGAGGGTCTGAAAGGCCTGGATACCAACATTTTGAACAAATTCTCTACTGATTACTGTATAAACTAAGAGCATCTGACTCCACTACCTGAAATGCAACTCAGTACTGCTTGTGCATCTCTACTTCTGATTCAGTGTGGCCTATTAATAGTGAGATGTAGATCAAGAAATATTTATGGCTGCAGGTATAAACTGGGCCCACATTTGGCCATCACAAAAATCCAGCATCACAGGTGGTAGAAACTGCCAAGTGTTTTATTTAGTAAGGTCTTTTTGTCTCTGTCTTGTACCAATGAACAGACCACAGGTAGGGCTAATGAATTATTTAATTGCTTTCTGGTGAATAGATTTGCTTTATTTCAGTTCCACTCTATAAAAAGTTCCTAAGTTGTAACTTTTTCTTCTATTTCTTTAGTCTGAAAATTAGAGGAAATTCTGCCCAGCATTTACCTTCTTTGGTGTCTAGATACCTCAATTTTCATAGAAGTTTGGAAGTGGTTATATTAGGGTTTTTGGCTAGATGTCATTTTTTTTAAAATCCTCACTGGAGGACATGCTTAGAGGAAGGGAGAGAGAGAAAGATAGAGAAACATTGACATGTTGCCTTCTCTACATGCCCTGACTGGGAATAAACCCACAGCCTAGGTACAAGCATGAACGGGAATTGAACCTGCCATCTTTGGTTCACAGCATGATGCTAATCCAACTGAGCCACTCTGGCCAGGCTAGATGGCATTTAAATTAGAAATTCTGATAGGTATATACAAATATTTGTTTATCTACATTGGAATTGAGTTGTAGCAAATTCACTTATATTTCTTACATTTTGTTTTATTTATATTTAAAGATCTTTTCTATTTTTAAAAATCTTTTTAAAAATGAAATATATATCAGATTTACACTCATTAATTGAAACTATTCGTTAACATTCTGCCGCATTTATTTAATCAATTTTGTGTAAACAAAACAAAGATGAGCCAGTATAGATAAATACATTATTAACTAAAGTTCATAGTGCACGTTAGAGTTCACTTTTTGTGTTGTAATTTTTGTTTTGATAAATGTATGGTGACATGTATCCACCATTACAGTATCGTACAGAATAGTTTTACTGCCCCAAAAATCTGTGTTCTACCTATTTTTCCCTCCTAAATCCTCACAAATTCCTGGCAACCACTGATCTTTTTACTGATTTATAGTTTTTCTTTCCCCAGTATGTCATGTAGTATGTCAATCTCCTTTTTAGATTGGCTTCTTTCACTTAGCAATATACATTTAAGTTTCCTCACTGTCGTTTTGTGGCTTGATAGCTCATTTCTTTTATTACTGAACTAGTGGCCCAGTGAACAAAATTCATGCATGAGGGGGGAGGAAGGGTTTGTCCCTCAGCCTGGCCTGCACCCTCTCCAATCTGGGATCCTTCAAAGGATGTCCTACTGCCAGTTTGCAGGGATCGGGCCTAAACCAGCTGTCAGACATTCCTCTCAAAATCTGGGACTGCTGGCTCATAACTGTTCACCTGCCTGCCTGCCTGATTGCCCCTAACCACTCTGCATTCCAGACTGCTCACCTCCAAAGGCCCCCCTGCCAATCTAATTACCCCCAATTGTACCCCAGGCCAATGTGTTCACCTCCAACTGCCCCCCGTGCCAGCCTGCTTGCCCCCAACTGCCCCTGCTACTGGACTACTTGCTCCCACCTGTCCTCCCTACTAGCCTGCTCACCCCCAAACACCCCCTGCTGGTTTGCTCATCCCAAACTCCCCCCCCCACTCCGCTGTCCTGATCACCCCCAATTGACTCCCACTGATGGCTTGCTCGCCCCCAACTGGCCCCCTTCTGGTTTGCTCACCCCTATGTGCCCCCCTCACTGGCCTGATCATCCTCAATGCCCCCTCTCACCAGCCTGATCACCCACACTGCCCTCCCCTCTTGGCCTCTAACCACCTCTACCATGGCCCTGCCATGATGGCTTTGTCTAAAAGAATGTCCGGAAGATCTCCTGGAAGGTTCCCAATCTAATTAATATAGTACCCTTTTATAAGTATAGACTAGAGGCCTGGTGCATGAATTCATGCATGGGTTGGGTCCAGCCTGCCTACCCGGACTTTTTGGGAGGGGGCAACCTGGGATGGGGCTGGCTGGGGAAATAGGCCAAGAGTGGTTGGTGGGCCAGCCCTGCCCCCTGGCCAAACTCCCAGTCAAACTCCCAGTCAAAGGCACAATTTGGATATTATCCTTTTATTATATAGTATGATATTCCATTGTGTAGAGGTAGCAGTTTGTTTATACATTAAAGGACATTTTTGTTACTTTCAAGTTTTGGCAATTCTGAATAAAGCATTTTTTTGGCAACTGTGAATAATAAATACAAAGGAGTGATATTGCTGGATCATTAAGAATATGTTTAGTTTTATGAGAAGCTACAATTGTCTTCCCATTTTGCTGTATCATTCCTTGTCTTTTAATTTTTTATGACATAGACAATTTAAAATTTAATTTAGTCAAAGGTATAATTTTGGGGGCTTATAATCTTAAAAATTGTATTGATTTTTAGAGAGAGATTGAGAGACAGAAAAAAAATCAATCTGAGAGAGAAAATTAATATGTTGCCTTCTGTTTGCACCTCAGGAATGCAAACTGGGATGGAATCCGCAACCTGGGTAATGTGCCCTGACCATAAATCAAGCTTGCCACCTTTTGATGTACAAGATGACATTCCAACCAAATGAACCACACCAGCAAGAGTAGTTTATAATTTTTGCATTTAAAAAAAAACAACCTACTATAAAATCATAGAAATATTCTGTGAAATTTCTGTAACTAATAACTTTAAATTTGTTTTTATATTATTTTCTTGAATCTGGCATTCTTGGCTTTCTACATTCTGTCCCCAAAGTAATTCTTTCTGTTATCTTCAACACTAGAGGCCAGGTGCATGAATTTGTGCATGAGTGGGGTTCCTCAGTCTGGCCAGCGATAGGAGCAGATCAGGGCCATCTCACTCAATCCCGATCAGGACCAATGGGGGCTGGCCAGCTGGAGAGGGACTGCAGGAGGGCTCCAGGGCATGTCTGGCCTGTCTCACTCAATCCTATCAGCTGGACCCCAGCAACAAGCTAACCTACTGATCAGAGTCCCTGCACCCTGGTGGTCAGTGCACATCATATCAACTGGTCAACCAGTGGACTGTCTGTCCCCTGGTGGCCAGAGCACATCATAGTGAGTAGTTGAGTGGCCTTAGCATATTATTAGCATATTATACTTTGATTGGTTGAACAGTTGACTAGTAAACCAGATACTTAGCATATTAGGCTTTTATTATATAGGATAATACCTCTACTGAGGCTACATCAATTGGCTTATTGACTCTAAAATGAGTCATGAACAGTCCTACTTCTATGCTATGTCCTCCACCTTAAGAACTCATCTTTATCTAAGTTTAAGTTCTAACCTTTCAAACTCAAACTAAATTCAACTTCACATTGCAACATTTTCTGACCTCCCTTCAATTTCTCTTAAGACCCTTTTCACATTTTTTCAGACCCAGGATACAATATTGATATATTGGTCAATAATTTATGAGTATCCTATTGCCAATTTAAATATCAGAAAGAACCAGACATGGAGAAAAATACAGCATTTCAGAGATTTTCCAGATAGAATTTTATTATTTACTTGTACATTGTGGGAACTCAAGATTTTGTACACCTCTGCTAATTTCTTCATTTTAAGTGGTGTGGTGTTCTAATTAACTATTTTGAAAAAGCAATGTTCACATTTTATTTCTTATTAAGAAGTCATGCTTGGTTTAGACATTCATCAGATGTCATAATAATGCTCTGTGGTTAAAGAATATCTTCCATCTAATATCCATCACAATGCAGTTTTTGGTAGATAGTAGATTAAACTATTAGTTTATATTATTTTTCTCACACTAGTGGTATTTCACATGTAGTGTGAGAAGCTATAGCCCTGACGGGCCACAGTAGACCAAAAGCCAGTCTTCCTGTTTAGAGAAGTTCATATTCTTTAACTCAATGTAGCTTATTAAATTTAATTTATATCTAATCTGTTCATGTATTCCAACACATTTCCTAGTCCTGTTCTAGTCCTCAGATCTCCCCACACGCTACTCAGCTTTTCAGAATCAGATCAAGTATTGCTGCTTCAGTGAAATCTTCCTTGATTCTAATTAACATCACACTTAATACGTTTCAATTAGTGTATTTGTGCCATATAAACTTTTACACCTGTCTCTTCAATTAGATCAAGTCTTTAAGGAAAATATTTGTAATATCTGTCTTTTTTTTTTTTTTTTTACAGAGAGGAAGGGAGAGGGATAGAGAGCCAGAAACATCGATGAGAGAGACACATCGATCAGCCACCTTTTGCACGCCCCCACACTGGGGATGTGCCCGCAACCAAGATACATGCCTTTGACCGGAACTGAACCTGGGACCTTTCAGTCCGCAGGCCAACGCTCTATCCACTGAGCCAAACTGGTTTCGGCTATATCTGTCTTTTTATCCTCTGCATTGACAAGAACTCATTAGCCACTCCAAATAGGATTATTCAATGAAAAAATAATTCATAGATATTCTCAGAATATTACAAACTGAAATAATAATAATAAAATAAATAAAGATTTCTGATTTAGTGTGGGTAATCCAAGCTCAAATAGCTTTTTCTCTCAATTTATGCTCACTCTCTTCATCCTTTTACACATGTATCCTGGCTATAGAGTATCCATAGGATCTGATGTCTGTAAAAGAACACAAACTAGAATGTACTTTCTAGGAACATTCCCTGGAGAATTCTTGGAGTTTTTGCTGCAAATTCTGCAGACATTTTCGGTATGCCTGTTGCCTGGCAGTCATGTTTCCTATCAGTTAAAACCACACATTTTATCTCACAATTAATTAAAAAGCTAATTTTCTACTAAAACTGAGATGCAGTACCAGTAGGGAATTCAGAGTGGGGAGAGAATCTTTACTTTCTATTAAGCTATCAGGAAAATGAAGTAGACTCAGAGTCTACTGAGTCTCAGAGGTAGAACATTGGATGATAAAGGGAGATTCTTCCCTAGCCCTGACCCACATCTTCTGTCATTTCCTGTCACTTTATAAATGAGGGACCATTATAACAGAGACAGCTTAATTTTTCCATAAGTATTTCTATAAATATTTGAAATTGCATGTACTTTTTAAGCTTACCTAATTTTTTTTGAAAAAATAAAAATAAAAAATACTGCCATCGCTTGTTTGGCTCAGTGGATAGAGCATTGGACTGTGAACTGAAGGGCACATGCCCAGATTTCTGGCTTGATCCCAGTAGGAGGCATGCAGGAGGCAGCCAATCAATAATACTCTCATCACTGATGTTTCTCTTTCTCCCTCTCCCTTATGCTCTAAAATCAATAAAAAAAAAAAAAGAAAAGAAAAGAAAAAGAAATAGGCAACCTTTTTTAAAAAAATAAATACTGAAAAAAACAAAAAGATACACATAAATGGTATTGAAAGAACCCATTCTAATTACAAAATATTCTAGTTGAAAGTGGTTTCAGAAATCATTCTTTAAAGTTTCTTTTGACATTTAAGAAAAAGCAACAGGCTCAAAGAGATGTTATGATTTTCTTCAAGGTCATCCAGCCATAGTTTAATTCTTGGACTTCAACCATTTCTTTTGAGTGTCAGATCAGTGGTCTCTTTTTAAAAAGATGATGAAATTTAGGGCAAGATTGTAATAAACACCAATAATTTGGTATGATAGAAAGTTATTAAAAATAATTTTGGGCCATAATTTTGAAATGATATGCATTCTCCTCAGACAGTACGTGTATAAATAAAGTTGATTGAAGTTAGAAATGTTATTGGTGTGTAGCCAAAATAAAATCACTATCAAATGTAGAGTGGTGTAAGTTAAATGAATGAATCCAGTTAATATGTTTAGATCTTCAAATGGCTCTGAGCCTGTTATTTTTTGAGTCCTCTTTTTTAACTTGTTAATTGTTGAGTGATACATAAAGAGAAATGGCCAAGAAAATAGATGAAAGTAATTTTCTCATGAAGATAATTAATTTTTCCCAGGAAATAACTATTCTAGCTAACACAAAAATTCTTTGCATGTTTAAGTCATGTGGAATCTCTCTATCCTATGATTTTAAAACCCTACACTACATGGATGATTATAGTTTAGGGTCATGAGATTTTATTTTCTTTACTTATACTCAGAAAATTTTATCTTAAAGTCAAGAACCAACTCAGATACAGTACATGTATGTCTTAGCAAATGTCTTATAGCCAAGGAGTACTCTATTGATTTTGTTCCTAACAAGCACATAAAAAAAGTTGCCAAAGGAAATAGTTCATGTCTAAAAAATTTATGCAAAAATATTACATTTATTAATTTCTTCTGGAAGTATGTGTAAACTAGACATCCGTTAAAATCATCTTTGGAAATTGCTTTTAATGCTGGGCCAATCTGAGAAAAAAATTGATGATCAAAGGGATTTTGTTTCTCTTTTGTACCTTTCCTCATCTCAAACACTTCATGCCTCCTTAGGATTTCTAAAAGCTTGACTTATGGAGACTTACCAGAGCCTAACTTCCTGAATTGATTCTCTTATAAAACTTCTACATCTCACATCAGAATATACACTTCCCTATAACTCCAGTACTTAAAACTGTGATAAGAATAATAAGATTATTCTTGGATTAATGTATTATTTTCTCATGTAATTTTCATGCAAATGTGCATATAACCAAATTTTCTTGGAGGAACAATATTTTAATTCAATGCAGTAAGATTTTAACTTAATCCAAAACAGTAGAGATTAACTTTAAAGCGGTATAGTCAATGCCAATAATTTGTGACAGGCCAAAGGAGATGAGATATATTTGGGATATCAATCACTATTAAATCACCAGACTACAAAGGGAAATCTCTGTGTCAGGTATGCCTTGTTGTATGTCAGGATTCTCCAGAGAAACAGAAGCAATAAAATATATATTGATAAAGAGATTTATTATAAGGAATTGGCTCATGTGATTATGGCAGGTAAATCCCCAAATCTGAAAACAGCAAGCTGAAGACCCAGGAGAACTAATGGTGTAATTTTAGTCTGAAAGCCTGCAGGCTCAAGTCCCAAGAAGAGATTAGCCAAAGAACATATATGCATAACCCATGTACACAGACAACAGTGCGGTGAAGGTAAGGGGTGGGTTGGGGGCTGGATGCCTTAGGTGGAGGTTGTTAAAGTCGGGGAAAAATGAGAGACATCTAAAATAATGTCAATAAAGAAATCTAAAAAATAAAGTGCACAATTAAAAGGAGTATGAAGGCAAGAAAAGACCTATATCCCAGCCCTATAGTCAAGAGGAGGAGTTCCCTCCTACTCAGAATATTTGTTTTATTTAGATCTTTAATTATTTGTGATGCCTACTTGAATTAGGAAGGACAATCTGCTCTATTCAGTCTATTGAGTAAAAAAATAATCTCATTTAGAAACAGCCTGATAGCCACACCCAGATTAATGATTAACCAAATGTCTGGATGCCCCATTGCCAGTCAAGTTGACATACAAAATTAACCACAGGTAGACAAAGGTTTAGTTCTAATCTGCAAGATTCTAAAGAGAAAACTGGGCAACACTCATGGGAGGCTGATTTGGGCTCATTATAAGAAGTTTATAATAGTTGCAACCGTATAAGAAAGAATGAAACATTTTATAAGAGAGTAAGCTTTCAGGTCTTCAAGCTTTTAATTGATGGGTTAAAGTTTCTTCTCTGAGTGAAGATTGCCTACCCTTTTCATGGTGTTTATATTCCAGAAAATTGTGCTATGCTCAATATTTAGGGAGCCAGTTTTATTTTCATGTAATCTTCTGTTTTCTGTATTACAGCCAGGGAAATCTCTTAAAAATTCTTAGCTGATTGTGTAGGTGATTTGCTAAGGAAATTCTTCCAGAAGTTGATGAGAGTGTAGGAAAGAGAAAAAGTCAAGCCAAGTTTCATCCTGTCTCTAGGAGAGACCAGAATAGGAGTTATTACATCACAGAGCTGATCCCATAAGCTATGAGTTACCCTGATGGCCAAATTAGCCTAGACACTCCCAGCTCTCTGCACCTGTAGATCAAGCAGTTCCAGTCATCCAAGGACAGACCCCCTGAAGCAAGATATGTGAGTAAGCCTTTAGGAGGATAGTACGGAGTAGTTGGGGAAGAGATACACAGAAAAATAAAAAATATATAAAAGACTCAGAGGAATGGAGACAGAGAATTAACAATGTTCTCATGATGTTTTATTTTAATCTGGGATGATACATGGCCCAAAACGTCAATTTTGTGTTCAGATTGAGAAACTCTTCAGATTACCTGAATGGATCAATTAATGAAGCAACTGTTCAAAACCTTGTTACAAAAGATAAGTCCTGATATATTAGTTAAGCTCTTTCTGAGAAGAATGCACTTGTTTATTCTTGAAATAAATAACAGGATCACTGAGCTACAAGGAACTTCTATGTTGCTGAGTTTCATGTGAGGTGGGGATTTGTTTGTTTTTCAAACAGTCTGACAGTTGGGAAAAAAAACAGTCGGAGGTGGGGAAATGGACTTCCATTCAGTTCTGTTTTTCTGGAGCAATAAAAGGAAGACTGATGTCTTGTTTACTATTTAAAGGCCAACATTGCCACCTGCTATCTTAGGACAACAAGCAGCCTTGTTGGCACCCTTGTGCTTGGGGAGAAAATGTAGGAATGATGAATAGCCAGTTCCAAAAACCATTCAGGGCACACAGCAGTGGCTGGCACAAGATGAAGTGCTTGCAAAAGAATTAGAATGGCAAGTTGAAGCTCCCAGACCATTGATCAAATTTGATTGTAGCCAACAATCAGTGTTTTGCTTCTGGCGGCTAGAATCTCACTACCCTTCCTGATTCAAAAGGAAGCCAAGGACCATTCATCTATTTACACAGACCCTGTGCAAGTACAAACAGAATTGTACAAAAGTTGTTCCTTTGGAATCCAGGCATCTATGTACTTCCCCCATATGTAAGCCAAAAAATGAATGTGTTCACTATTTTTTATTGCCCTGTGGAATCTTGCTCCAGACTTACTAGTAGTATGACTTAAACTATATATCCAACCTGGATATGGAAAAAAATTTAAAACCCGTAGTTTATGTTATTACTGAGACCTTTCTGACCCCATCATGAGTGTAGGAAGACCACTCCATGGAATCATCATATTTCATTTTACAGACTTAATGGAAAAATTGATTCACCCATAAAGTGAAATCTCAAAATTAAATCTATTCAGAAGGGTTTGAGTCCACCTATTAATATAGTGGTGTTGCAACATTTTTACAATATTCTCTGGCCTTTCTGATGATTGGTCACTCCTATGCCAAATCTGCACATTTACATACTTCTTTTATTGCAGTTACTATACTGTTTTATTGTTATTTACAGAAACATCTTTTTTAGACTTTAGACATTTGGAGGAAGTAGATTCTGTCTTACTCAATTACTTAGCTGCAACCCCTAATATAATACACATATAAGTGCTCAATAAACATATATTAGTGAATGAAAAATATAAAGCAAAAGATTGGAATAAAGTTAATTCTTCAGATCCTTTACTGCCTGTGGTAGACAGAGTTAAAAAATGAACCCCAATGTTTAGGTTTCATATAATTTCTTCTCTTGAGAGTGGATGGTACCCATGAATATACGCATTACTCCTGTAATTATGCTATATTATATGACAAAAGGGATTCCTGAAAAATGTAATTAAGGTGATTAAGTTAAAATGCAGATTTAAATACTACAGATTTTCATTTTAGTTTCTGAAAATTTTACAGCTGTACTTAAGGTTACTGAACAGCTGACTTCAGGTTAATCAAAACAGATAATGTAGGTGAGCTTGAACTAATCATATAAATATTATAAATGTGAGTCCAGAAATCAGACAGAAGTCATAACTAAAAGCAGCAGAGAGCTTCTTTTGTTGACCTTGAATGAGCAACAGCCATGTTATAGAGAGGGCCACTTGTCAGAGAATGATGAGCATCCTCTTGAAACTGAGAACAGCCTTTCTTGAATCAGTCAAGAACAAAGATTTTCATCTTAAAATTGTAAGAAGTTGAATTCTGTATGAGGGTTGATAATATGCATGTTTGTTCATTGGTGTATCATTAGGGCCAAGAATAGTCCTTGGCACAAAGAAGATTTTTTGTAAGTATTTGCCAAATGAATCAATGGCTTTTGAATTGGATTAAATTGCTTTCTATGTGCTATGCTGTTCTGACTGAATTGGAGAGAGTAAGGAAAATATTAAGTAGGATGATTTTTCCTGAGGAATTGCATTCTATTATTTTTCTTATAAAATACAGATTAACATACAGAGAAGGAAAAGCTGAACAAAGTTGCCTTCCTTCCCACAGTTGAGTGCTTTCAAGGGAAAACCATGAGCACTGGATTTAGACAAATTTGTGTTTGAACCCAGGGTTCAGTGACTTACTGGCTGACATTACATTGACAACCCAGTTCCTCATCTATTGATAAGAATTAATAATATCTACCTTGTAGAGTTGTTGCAAGGAATATATATATATATATATATATATATATATATATATATATTCTCTCTCTCTCTCTATCTATATATATATATATATATATATATATATATATATATTTGGGATGTTTAATAAATAGTAATGTTATTTTATGACTGACTTAATGACTTTGGTACTTTTTTCTTATTTTCTCATATCCTTAAGTAAAATCAGTTTTTAATTTGAATCATCATTGATTCTTATTGGAAATGTGTATGTGTGTTGTTTTAGATCCTTATCTACAAGGTAATCTTCATAATAAGTATGCATAAAGTTAATTTAAAGTGTAATCAATGTATAACACAATGGGTACAGTGTGGAGTATTGGAAGACATATGTGAAAATGTGGATTTCAGGATATGCAGCATGACCTAAGGCAAATTTTGCCACTTCCCTCTGCAGAAAATTCAAATGGCTCTATTTGACCTTGGGATAAAATAAAAATTCATACTAGCACACTAGGCAAGAGAGTTTCCTGCCTTTGGCCTTGAATTATAGAAGACCTTATTCTGGCACTATTTTATCTATGCCTTCTCTCATAGGGCAATGGGTTTGTGGGCCTAACATGATATGCCCACCTGGAATCTGTGCCTACCTTTGAGATCATATGTAAGGTAGTCAGAACCCATATCTCTGTATTCCTGATTGATGTAGGCCTGAGTCCACTTACAAGGACTGCATGGTCTTTTATCTTGGATTGATCCTGCATGAGACCACTTACTTTTCTCCCCATGAGTTTGCTGTTTTCTCTGCTGGAACACCTTCCCAACTTTCACATTGCTCAATCTGCCAATCAGAATGAATTGCTTAATACTCAACATTATGTTTTATATCTATGTGTTGTATTTTGGCTGTTTGTTTTTCAACCTCTATGCTAGATTTTAAATTTATGGAAATAAAGTTCTCCTTATTCATATTGTTGTTCTCTACAGTGTACATTTCAGGACCTTCTACATATTAAGCACCCAGATAACCTCTGGCAAATGAAAGAATAAAATTTTTCTAAGCCTTGGCTTATACCTTTAAAAAGTAGAGTCTTACATAGATTATATCAAAGGATACTTCTAGATCTAGTATTTTGTAGTGCTTTATGGAAAAATTTTAAGAGATTCTAGTGGACAGAGGCACAATATTAAAATGGTCAGTATAATAGATTCCTATAAATTATGTAGACTAAGAAAGTGGGAGTCAGTAGGAATTTCACGTATCACATCCTGGAGAGATGGTCACCCAGTATTTGCTTTGTTTCTTCCTGTGAATGATCAGAAAATTTTTCCTCATATGAAACCTTCTGCCAGTATCATTTCATGTAGACCAAATATTTCCAATTTTGTGTTCCTATATGACATGGCATGCACACACCTCACCTCTCTTGTGGTCCTCAACTCAGTGTAATCCAAACTTTCACTCCATATTCCAAATGCCAGCCGAACAGTACTGTAAACAAAGGATTTTGGAATGCCTTGCCTAGGTTCTTCTTCACTTGTGAAAACATACCAGCATAACTGTTTTTACTATGTTGTTTTTGTTTGCAAGAGCTTCACACTGTTGGCTCATATTGAGTTTATAGTTGAGTAAACACTAGATTTTGTTCACAGAAAGTACCATTAAGTCCGGTGTGCCTTATTCTTTTAGATGACCTTGGAGCCAAATATGCCAAACTGTCTAAAAACTTGATCCAGTCACCCCTTATATTAACCATCTCTCCCAGCTGTGTATTGGCTACAGATGTGATAAGCAGGCCCTCTTGTCTTCATTGAAGGTACTAGTAATTGAACACAAGAGACAAGTATAAAACCCTGCAGCATGCCATCAGAACAATATTTTTAAAAAAGTATACTTTTCCAGACACTATTTCCATAAATAAGATGCTAAAGGAAAAAAAGGAAAAAAGGAGGAAATATTTTTCATAGTCAGATAAGTCTGAGAAACACTACAGGCTGTGTGCCCTTTCTTGGGAAGTTTCATTGTCTATTACAGGAGTCTCGCAGCAATGAGAAGTCTTATTTAACTGACACTTCCCAAGCTTATTTGTGTAAGAAAACTTGTTTGGTAATTGTTGTTTTGGTTCATTTTTTTTGATATCTTGCATATTCCATGAAAAATACTTTAAGATACAATCCCATATAACTGCAATGGAGTGTCTTAGTATTTTATCATGAAGGACTCAAATGAATAGGAATGTGATTTCAAAAATTCATTTTAGCCTTTGTGAGCTTTCAGATTAGGCTCTTTTCTCTTCCCCTTCTATGCTGTTCAACATGATTCCTTAAAGACCTGATTTAACACTCTAGGCTATATAGATTTTTTTCCATTAATTTGTCTTATTCTATCTTGTACTTCATTTTTCCTCTTCTCTATGATTCTTCTTTCTTCAGTTTGAAAATAATTTCTCTTGATACAAAATTTGGTCACAAATCAATAATTGGGAGCTTAGTCTTCCACTAACATTATTCTGCTCACCCAGATGCATTAGGGTCTTTATGTTTTTCTCATTCTGGGCAGAGCTAATTGTAATTTTTCTGAAGGTCATTTAAGTTCTTTATTTTGTTTTTGTACTCCAAAGACCACTTTGGACTTTGACTTATGGTTCTGACAGGTTTATGGCACTCATTTTCATTTTTTGTTATACAAAGTTTATTCTGTCTTTTGTACATGTCTTTAAAAAATATGATCTCACCCTACACAGCACCTAAGGCTCCATTTTATATTTAAAAAAAAATAATCAGTGACTCTATTATCAGAAGGTCATTGTTATTCTTCCTTCTCTGAAGCAATCTTCCCTTTTAGAATTTCTAGTAATGCAGTCATACCTAATATGTTTTATGCTTTTTGGGATGTGCTTTCCTAAAGTCCAGGGTAAATGTTTGTCTGTACCCCTGCATTTCTTTCCACAGCTTTATTATTAATTCTAAGACCATTGTTCACATTCTCCAAAGCTACTATCACTTCCATTGATTCAATCAGTATTTCCTTGTTGCAAAGAATTAAGTTCAAAGTAGCAGTTCTGTTTGTTCACTCCTGGACTGATTGAGAGTTGAAATTAATGGCAAAGCTTTATTGAATAAATTAGGTAAATCTGAGTTCCTCATTCAACATGTATTAGTGCTTACCATATGCCAGACAAAGTTCTTGCTGGAAGGAATATGGCAGAGAACAGGAAAGAGAGAGGAGGCAAAGGACTTTGTAAACAAATAAACAAAACTTTAAAACCTCAGCTAATGATAGGGTTATATAAATGCCATAATACAAATAAATGTTATGGGTTAGGAGCACACTAATATAAATTAGAAGCTAAGGAAAGGCCTCACTAAGAAAGTAACATTTGAGTTGAAATCTGAATGCCACGAGTAATTAAGGCATAAAAAATCTCTGGGTGTAATATTCAACATTGAGTACACTAGTTCTAAAGTGTGGATAGTCCTGAACTATTTTAGAAGGGGGAAGAAGGCAAAAGAACTGAGCATAAAAAATAGAAGGTGGAGTAGTGGGAAACAAGGTATTATAAGTTGACAGAAGATGGAGAGACAGAGGTCAGGTCATGTCCCTGTGTAAAAAAGCTAACCCATGTAGGATGGACCTTGCAAGGTTTTAGTCAGGGTGGTAACATGATATGGTTTATAATTTTTTTAAAGGACTCTGAGTCTAAGGTGAAGAACACATTTGGTCATGATTAAACAAGGTGGATGTAAAGAGCCCAGCAAGGGAACCAGTGGAGACATCAAGAACAGGAAATTGCAATCTCTTGCACTGACATACCTCACCTCTCATTTTTGTGATGTTAGATATGAATATAAAATATGTCTCCCTGACTGACTGAACAGTGTCTGGTATGCTCCCCAAACTAGATTGTTTTCATATTTCTCATTTTCTTTCTCATTAACAGGCTCTTCAGTTCTCTCTCTAATCCGGGCCAAGGTCTTTAACATAGTCCATGCTTTCTTAACATGTGATTCTACTCTACTACCCCATCTCTCAGAATTGTTGTGTGTTTTTTTTTCCAATTTGAACCAGACTAATAGTCTGAATGCTCCATTTGTGTGAAAAAAAATGTTATAAATGATGCCCCTGGATATTGGCTAAAGTATGTTTGATCATGAGTCATGTCCCATGTTCTACTCATATTTTATACTTCGAAGAGCTTCTCTTGAGTTTCTCAAAATTATTAAGATGTTCCCATTTTAATAGTTGTGTTTTGGATATGAGGAAGGAAAGAAACTAACTGTTATTAAGAGAAGTCTGGGAAAGAAATAACCTATCTGGGTTTCTTATTCAAATTAGCTAGCCAATTTGGTATGGCAAAACACTTCAAGTGAATCATACCACTTTAATAAAGAGACTCTAGTCACTAAGAAATAACACTAGCTTCACATTAGACACTGCTTTGAAATATCCAGTTCTACTCAGGTTTTCATATTAATTAAGCACCAATTTCCAGGCTCACCCATTCTTCCCCCATTGCTCCATTGTCCATACAATAATACCGAACTTGCACAAGGATCTCAGTCCTTTTATGCTTACTTGACTCCAGAGACCAACCAAATCATAAATCGGGGCCATGTTCATTTGCTTTTCTCTGGCTCCAGGGTCATAGTATCAGTGAGTTTTGCCTACAACCAATAGCTTTAATTTTTCACCAGAGATTTCTGCTTTTATTACTAGATGAAGGCAATGGTACTTCTCCAAACTGTCTGGGACAGTTCTACTTGTTGGAATTTCACAACTATAATAGGAAAGAAAAATAAGTGTTCTTTGCTGTTGCCAATAACATTTATACAAAGAATAACTTCACATATTTTTACAATAAACAATCCTAAAACACTCACCTCAATGGTGTATCAATAAATGGATTAAGAGTAAAACCACACACATTTTTATGTACAAAACAGAGGGATAATGAATTCTAAGGTAAAGCTTAGAACTTTTCTGTGACTTATACCAATCCAGTAATATTATAGCTCAAAAATATGAATGTTGATATACTGTGAATCCTTCTTTCTTGGTGTTCTTTGATATTTTCTGACTCTGCTATAATCTAATATAATTGCTTTGAGCCTTGAATTCCATTTCAAATTTTGTCACCAGAAAGTTGTGAGTGTTTGAACAGATTACATTGTCTCTTTTGGTCTCAGTTTCCTCATTTAAAAGGAAATCCTGCCATTTGTGACAAAGTGTAAGGAACTTGAGGGCATTATGCTAAGTGAAATGTCAAAATGAGAAAGTCAAATACTGTAGGATCTTACTTATATGAGGTTGCCAGGGTTTGGAGGTGAAGGAAATGAGGGGATGTTGGTCAACGGGTATATTGTCTTTCAGTTACAAAATGAATAAGTTCTGAAGATTTGAGGAGCTAATGTACAGCTGGATGACTATGATTAACAATACTGTATTGTATATTTAAAAGTTGCTAAGAGACTAAATTTTAAGTGCTCTCAACACACAAAAAAAGTAACTATATGAAGTGATGGGTGGGTTAACTAACTTTATTGTGATCATTTCACAATATACATATATCTAATTATCATGGTGTACACCTTAATTTACACAATGTTATTTGTCAATTACATTTCAATAAAGTTGGAAAAAAAAACATTCAGACAAATTACATAAAGGTGTTGTATTAGAAAATGAGCCCAAATGTTCCTTTTATTCTAAAGCTACATTTCTTTTATCAAGATTTTTAATTGAAACAAATTATATTAAAAGCAGTTTCATGTATATTTTCTCTTTTATAACCCTAACACAATGAAGGTTCTAAAGCGTGAAATGAAAACCTTGGATTCTACCTGAGCTTCTTTCTTTAAAATGAAAATTTGGTTGTTTGTTCCATATTTAGCATTATCTCATTGTCTGACTAAAGTACTTTTTTCTCTTCAACATTCCGGCATGTCATACATCAATAGCTTTAGTGTGTATGTGTGTGTGTTGGGGGTGAGATGAAGGAAGAGTATGGGATTATCAACATCTGGAAAAGATAGCTAAGACTAGGTGATTACTTGTAGTTCATGCAGGAAAAGTTAGATTTAGATATTTCTGTGTTCAACTCTTTGGTTGTCATGAACCAACTCTAAACTCATAAAAGAAATGCTGTTGTTTTTGAGTTTAGAATTAGGGAACAAAATACAAGTGAACTCTGGTTTTTTCAGAATTTTCATCACATAATCATCACATATGCAAAAAGAGGTCAGCCCTGACCAGTTTGGCTTAGTGTATAGAGTGTCGGCCTGCAGACTTAAGGGCTCTGGGTTCGATTCCACTCAAGGGCATGTACCTTGGCTGTGGGAACATCCCCAGTAGGAGGTGTGCAGGAGGCGGCTGATCAATGTTTCTGACTCTCCATCTCTTTCCCTTTCTCTCTGTGAAAAAATCAATAAAATATATTTAAAACAAAAAAGGAGGTCAGCTGTGAGAGTAGACACAACATTTATTAAGGAGGAGAAGAAAAGAGCAAATGAATGATAGATGAAAGTTTCATTTCATCTGTGTTTGGAGTATTAACCGATCTATTTACAATAGCCAACTTTAATAAACTATAATCATCTTTGCTGAATGGTTATATGATCATATATATTTAAATATGACAATTGTTTTCATCAAACTCACTTTATATGCAGGAAATCATGATTTCTTCTTACCTCTTAGTTGGAAAATGATGATTCATTTGAAAGGTGAAGAGCAGCTTAAATATTGTGAGTGGTGTGAATAGTTGAGGAACAGATTACTTGGATATGAAGTTTGTAGTTTTTCACATCTTTCAATGACTCCTATACTATACTAGAACAAATAGAACTAGGACAGATACTTAATAGTTGATGCTAGTGATTTTCTGCATCTTCATGCTATCTTTTATATGTGAATGTGTGTGTGTGCATGTGTGTTGTGTGTCTGTATACATACACATATATCTGAAATGAGGCAGAGTCATGATATTAGGTTGGAATATATACAGTTGATTCTCATTATACATGATTCATCGATATATATGTATATTTTATATATTCTCATTATATAAAATAGCCATGAACCTTGAATTGTGATTACTGAACCATCATTTCTCCCAGACTTAAGTTCCTATGATTCTCTGTAAAATCAATCAGTGCATAAAATTGCTTAATATGTGTTTCTGTTTAAAGTCAATTTATTTTAATAAAAAATCTTATTTAGTTCATATTTTCTCTATAGTGCACATCACAACCTTCTTGCATTGGGGACATGAGACAACATTTCAGCACAATGCTCAGGGATCATTTAAATAACAAAAATCATCAATAAAAAGCACAAAATTTTGGAAAAAAAATGTGGCATTAAATATATCATAAGAAGTACATTTGTTTATAGTAGGAGAACTAAAATGATAAATCAGCTAGGAATGTGTCTAGTGTCAAATTTTTCATTTCCATGAATGTCCGTAAATGACTATTAAAGTGCTGTGAGTTTAGGGTTTACATATAATTTTAGTGAGTAAGCAAATTTGTGAATGAAGAATATGTTAATAAATAATGATCAAATGTGTATGTACATAAAATCATTGAGAGGTTTTGCTGGAACATCACAGAGCCCATTTGTACAGAGAGAGCACAAAAGGGACAGACCCCACCTTGTGACATTTAATCCCTCAACCTTAATCAAGCAATACTGATATCTTTTTGAGTACGTGCCTATTCCAATTATCTATTGATGCCTAAAAAAATCACCTAAACTTAATAACTCAAATAACATCAATAATTTATTTTGCTCAAAAGTCTAGAATTTTGCAGGATTTGATGCTACCAACTCATCTTTGCTCCATAAGGCATATCTGTTGAGCAAGAAGATCCAATGTCAAGATGGCTCAACTCATACTGGCAAGTTGGTGCTTCCTTTCAGCTTGGAACTTCATGGGTTCATAGCCAAAGCCCTTGCTTTATCTCTTTTTGGGCTTCTTCATAAATTGATTAGACTTTCTCACTGCAAAGAGACTGGGTTTTAAGAACAAGTGTGCTAAGTAACAGAAATTGGAAGGTATCAATTTTTGTTTCCAGAGCCTAGATAATTGTACAATATGACTTCTGACATATTCTATTTTTCACATCATCATGGAGACCTGATTTAAAGGTATACAGATCTCTTGATGAGAATGTCAGGAGAATTTTGGGACCATGTTTGAACACCACCACATTGCCACTATTACTATTATGCTTAAGAAAAAAAAGCCATTCTATTGTACCGACTATGGTAATTATTGCTCATGACAGTTTCTGATATTACAGTATTATTCTGTAATTTATTTTCCTAGCTCTGCTTATTATCATTTATATAGCATATACCCAAATATCAATTTGACTGAAAATGAGCCTTGTAGCAAACCATCCCATCTCTTAAAAATCACAGTAGATTTGGAAACATCTTCAGTTTTACTAGAAGGGACATTGTACTGTAATTCAATGAGGATATGATGCTTTTCTATAGAAAGGCTGAGAGGGAAATAATATTCTACTCTCTCATTGCAGGACATATGAATATACTAAAGTTTCAGATGACTTACATACTACAACCTACCCATTTAAAAATATCCTATATAATAAAAGCCTAATATGCTAAGTGTCCAGTCATCTGGTCGTCTGTTCAACCAATCAAAGTGTAATATGCTAATAGTGTGCTACGGCCACTTAAACACTTGTTATGACATGCACTGACCACCAGAGGGCAGACAGTTGACCAATAGACCAGTCACTATGACATGCACTGACCACCAGGGAACAGAGGCTCTGACCAGTAGGTTAGCTTGCTGCTTGAGTCCAAGTGTGATGGGCTGAACACACGCTGTAGCCCTCCTACAGTCTCTCTCTGACTGGCCAACCTCCCGCATCCCTCCCTAGCCACTATCATACCCTGGGGGGGTCCCTCAGCCTGGCCTGTACCCTCTCGCAATCTGGGACCTTTCAAGTCAGAGAGGGACCCCACTGGTGCATGAATTCATGCTCCAGGCCTCTAGTTTGATAAAAAGTTTCAACTATTCTAGAGTAATGAAGAGAAATATCAGGTTGATAGAATCTCCAGTAAGAAAAGGCCTTAAAGTTTGGAGAGAAATTAACTCAGAATAGGCCTTGAAGTTGGAGGGTATTAATGCAGAAATAAATTACAGAAGAAAAAAAATCATGGAAACAGCACGAACTGAGGAGAATTTAGAATACAATAGAAAGAGAAGAGAAAGAAACATTGAGATAGTTCTCTAAACTTTATTTTAACTATAATATTTAATCCTTAAAGATATCTCTTTATGTATTACTACATCCTTTTTTATAGGTGAAGCACACTGAAGTTAAATAATTTACTGAGGAATGTTTCTAAAGAAATGTTAGAATCTAAGCTTAAAAAGGGTCAGATAAGTTAGGTCTGTGAATTCTGAGGGGCTTTGATTTTGTAAGGGAAATCTCTTTATTAATTTTATCTGTAGGGAAGTAATATACACTGGTCTGGAGTAGAAGATGTCCATTTAGAACTATTTTAGGATTTGTCCCTTCATCATGATTCTTAATTACTTAGGCAAACTCCTAATCAGAGGAACATTTTATTGACTTAAATTAATTTAGAAAACATTAAAGTCAAATTGATTTAGATTGCTTGAATAAGCTAATGTATACATCAGAAATTTGGAAATGATAGTGTCACTTATTATACTACTAGAGGCCCAGTGCAAGAAATTTGTGCACTCAGACAGGGGTTCCTTAGTCCAGCCTGTCCCCCCCCCCCAGTCTATGAGCTTCTGAGGGATGTAAGCTAGCAGTTGGACATCCTTAGTGTTGCCTCAGAGCGAGGAGAGGCTCTCACCATCACCACTGCACTCACCAGTCATGAGCCCTACTTCTGGCTAAGTGGTGCTCCCCTTGTGGGAGTGCACTGACCACCAATGGGCAGCTCCTGCATTGAGCATCTGCCCTCTGATGGTCAATGCACATCATAGACACTGTTTGTTCTGCCATTTGGTCAATTTGCATATTGGCCTTTTATTATATAGGATGGTCTTTGGTAGATTTCCTCCCACCCACCCACCCATGATTGGGGCCAGGGAGAGATGCAGGAGGTTGACCAGCTGAAGAAGGACCATTGGAGGCCTCCAGGGCATGTCCAGCCAGTCTCACTCAGTCCTGACCAACTGGACCCCAGCAGCAAGCTAACCTACCAATCGGAGTGTCTGCCCCCTGGTGCTCAGTGCACATCATAGTGAGCAGTTGAGTGGCCTTGGCATATCATTAGCATATTATGATTTGATTGGTTGAACAAATGACTGTATGCCTGGACACTTAGCATATTAGGTTTTTATTATATAAGATTCTTTCAACTTTTCACATGTTAAATTCTAGAATACGCATGGTAAATTCTTGCCCAAGGCATTCTGTGACCAAGTGGAGGATAAAAAAGACAACAGATGCCAAATAGCAATTGGTATCAAGTTAGTTACCTTCTAGTTACATGAGCAATGGGTCCACAAGTTTTTAATATCTATCATAGTAATTAAAATGTGAATGCTCAAAGTTGACAGAGGCAAATTGGGGGAAGGGATAAAATTTAGGAAAAGCTCTAGAAATATAGTCACAGTTGGAGAATGAGTGGGATCTAAAGAAGGGAGGAGAAGTCCTTTAAAACAGAACTGAGAGGAAATCATGAAGACTTGGAGGTGTCCTTAAGTTTAAGTTCTACTCCACTGTCATCTAGCTATGTTCACTCTAGTCAATGATTTAACTTCTCTAAGTCTCAGTCTCTTTTTCTGAAAATATTGACATTTATATATACCTCACAGGAAAAAATTAAGTGACAGAATACTTATAAAGCATCTGGCATATAAGAAGTCCAGATCAGATTTTATTTTACTTTGAAAGCATATCGAAATTGATTGACATTGGCTTCTGAATAACAAATATCCCATTTCAGAGGCTCTCTGTCTAAGGGCTAGACAAGTTTCAATGGGAAACATGGATTTTCTTCTCAAATTTACAGCTTCCATGTGTACTCATTACTAATGTGTGTGCATCGGGAATACCATTTATAGTTTTCTCCCTAGGGATTTCTTTAGGCTAGTTGGAATGCCATGGAATTATAAAACAGATGTTATATACTTGAAAAATGTAGCAACATTCTCATTTTTCTCTTTTGTCAGATTGTCTTCACATTTGTTTATATAAGGAAATGCGTAAGCAAATTTTAAAAGGGAATATTTTGGAATTAGTTTCTGCACAATAAATTTTTGGATACATGGACATGTGATGCAAAATCTGCTGGCTCTGTTTCAGAAAAAATATTATTGTTTAAAGGCTGCTATTTGGAATGTAATTTAAAAACTTGTTTTCAATAGCTATAAAACTATACACAGATTCTAAACAGAGAAATATAAAATATGCACATAATGTTCATCTTTTTCACACATCTATAATAATCATTTAATAGTTTTAGAAGTAAAGTGTTGTGTTTGTGTTTTGATTTCATTTCATGTTTTTCCCTTTGAACATTACTTCTTTCTCTGATTCATACCTTTTTTTTATTAATACTATTATTCTAAACTTCCCTTTACAACTCTCTCATTTGTAAATTATGAAAGCTTCTGTTTGGTATTTTTCTTAAAGTGGATATTCTTGCATACATTCATTTGTTTAACACAATTACTCTTGACTGTGTCCAACATCATGCTAAGTTCATTGAATATAATCTTGAGCAAAACAAATAGGGTCTCCACTTTATGGTGGCTTAAAAATATTGGGAGAAATAGAAATTATTGAAATAATTCCCATATGTAATTATATACTATGATAAGTGATGTAAATAATAATTGCAAAGTGCTTTTTAAAAAAGATTTTTTAAATGATTTTTAGAGAGAGAGGAAGGGAGAGGAAGAGGAAGAGACAAAGAGAAACACTGATGTGAGAGAGAAACATTGACCAGCTATGTCATGAGCATCCCCTAAGTGGGAATCAAGCCTGACACCCAGGCATGTGCACTGACCTGGAATCAAACCAGCAACCTTTCGGTACACATTGGCCAGAGCAAGCAGGGTACTTTTAAAAGAATAGTTAAGAAAAATGACCTAATCGGTTAAGAGATGGCTCTGACTGGAAATCTGAAAGATGAATAAAAGCAGCTGAGGAGAGGATGGAGGAACATTCTACACAGAGGCAACCTATATAATACAGAGGTAATATGCAAATTGACCATCACTCCAACACACAAGATAGCCAAATTCATGTGGACATAAGGTGATGGCCACAAGATGGCCAGCAGAGGAGAGCAGTTGAAAGAGACCAGGCCTGGAAGAGAGAGCAGTTGGGGATGATTAGGCCAGCAAGGAGGGGCAGTTGGGGGAGACCAGGCCTGCTGGGGAGGACAGTTGCGGGGGACCAGGCTGGCAAGGGAAGGCAGTTAGGGGTGACCAGGACAACAGGGGAAGACAGTTGGGGGAAACCAGGCCTTAAGGGGAGGACAGTTAGGTTGACCAGGTCAACAGGGGAGGACAGGTAGGGGTGACCAGGCTGGTTGGGGAGGCTAGCTAGAGGCAATCAATTGTGCTGGCAGGTGAGCAGTTAGGAGGTGATCAGCCAGGCAGGCAAGTGTTTGGGAGCCAGCAATCTTGATTGTGAGAGGGATGTCCCAGATTGGAGAGGGTGCAGGCTGGACTGAGGGACACCTCCCCATGCATAAATTTCATGCACCAGGCCTCTAGTTGATATATAATCATCAGCATCAGAGCATTTTCAAGAGACAGAATTCTCAACAAGAGGCTGTAAATATAGGATTGATTTAAGGATCTGAACTTTATTCAGAAAGTTAAAGGAAGCCTAAGAAGAGTTTTTAAAATAAGTAAAATGAGATTTGTATTTTTAAAAGTCTCTGTGTCCAGGATGAAAAAATGGAGAGAAGGAAAGCAAAAGAAAGTGGAGGGAAATCAGGATATTCCTGAGGTGAAGGGGTTTGAAATAACTGGTGATGGAGAAAAGTAGACAGATTGAAGATGTATATGTTAAGAAAACGTTTCCTCAATCTTTTCCCCCATTCTTTCTCATTATCCTCATAGTACATTGCCTTTTATCTACCTACTTTAGAAAGTCATCTAGATTATTTAAGGGATATCTTTTGCTCCTTTGTGGTCTAGAAAAAAATAAGAATGTTGATTTGGAAGCATGTATTCTTAATTTATGTATTGTATTTTGAATTTTGTTGACTTATGGCACAGTTCTCAATGCTGTGCTTCTACTCTCCCACTGAAGGTAATGCAGATTTCCTTCAGCTTTCCACCTAACCTCCCCCGATCCCACCAAATAATGTTGTAAAGGATAAGGGAAAGACAGAGAAGCATCAAACTGACTGTCAAACCTCAGAGGGAAGGCAGGGGAGGGGGGAGTAAGAGATCAACCAAAGGACTTGCATATAAGCATTACCAATGGACATAGTCACTCAGGGGGTTTGCTGGGGAGTGGGAGTGGCCTGCTGGGGGAAGGGTAGGTGAAAAAGGGGATAAATGGTAATTGATGGAGACATGAATGTGGGTGGTGAACATACAATACAATGTACATATGATGTGTTATGGAATTGTACACCTGCAACCTGTATATTGTAATTATATTAATCACCCCAATAAATTCAATAAGAAGAAAAAAAGAATATCTAGGTACATCTTATAGACTTATGTGAGACATGCAGTGTGGGGCTTACAATTATTATACTACTAATGAATTGAAGTAATTCTTTATAAATTTGCTAGCCTTTTATATTTTCTCTTTTATAATTTACCTGTTTATTAGTCAGCTGTAAAAAAGAAGGAAATTTTACCTTTTGCCACAGCATGGACAGACCTGGAGATTATTATGCTTAGGAAAATAAGCCAGTCAGAGAAAGATAGACACTATATGACTGTGCTTATATGTGGTATATAATGAACAAAATAAACTAATAAAATGGAGACAGACTCATGGATACAGAAAACAGACTGACAGCTGTCAGAGGGGAGAGGGTTGGGGGCTGTATGAGAAGGTGAAGGGATTAAGAAAAGAAACTCATGGACAAAAACTACAGTGTGTTGATTTCCAGCAGGAAGAGGGAGTGAGGATCAGTAGAAGAAGGGGATAAATGGTGATGGAAAGAAACTTAACTTGGGGTGGTGAACACAAAATACAATATGCAGAACTGTATACCTGAAACCTATATAATTTTATTAACCAATGTCATCCTCAATAAATTCAATAATTTTTTTTGCCTGTTTATATAATTGACTCATATTTTTTTCTTATGGATCAATGTATTTTCTTTATTGATTTACAGGTGTTTCTTGTATAGCCTAGATATTAATCCTTAATTGGTCTCATTTAGTCACCTGTCCCTTCACTGTATTAATAACCTCATTAAACAACTATTATTTTTTGTATATAATTAAATCCATTTCTCCAATAATGCTACCACCTTTTGGGTGAGGTTCTTATTCAAATATTTTATGGGATTGTCTATTTTTTATTATTAAGTTCTATGAGTCTTGTTTGAAGATATGTATTCTTTATACAAGTCTATCAGGTATGTGTGGCTTGTCTTTTCATTGTTTTAACAATATCTTTAAAAGTGCAGATGTTTTGTATTTTTACTTTTGATTGTTATTCAATTTACCATTTTTATTCTTTTTTTCTTGGTTTTATTCTTTTTTTTGTACTTAAGAAATAAATTTGTCTAATGTAATGTAAGATTTTCTTATATATTTTCTTTTAAAAGTTTGATTTTACTTATTTATTTAGACCTATGGTACATTTTATGTAAATTCTTGTTTATGTTGAGATTAAGGATTAAGGTTTATATATTTCACAAAAATATCCAATTGTTCCAGAACCATTTTTTTAAAAGAGTATCCTCTCACCATTGAGTTACCTTTAAATCTTTGTCACGAGATATATGTGTAGATGACATATCTGGACTCTATTCTATTCCTTTTTTTAAATTATGCCAATACCACATTGTTTTTATTACTGAAAATTTATGGAAGTACTGGAGTCAGAGAATTTAAGTTCTCCTTTTTCAAAATTATCTTGACTCTTTCAAATACTTTGCATTTATGTATAAACTAATTTCCCCCTTATTCCTTGTTTCTCTTTCCATGGTTTTAGTTACCAACAGACAACCACGGTCTGAAAATACTGAATGGAAAATTCCAGAAATAAGTAATTTATGTTTTAAACTATGCATCATTCTGAGTAGTCTGATGAAATCTCGTGCTGTCTTGTTCCATCTTGCCTGGGGTGAATTATCCCATTTTCTAGCATATCCATGCTGTATATGCTATCTATCTGTTAGTCACTTAGTAGCTATCTTGGTTATAAGATTGGAGAGAGAAAGAGAAAGAAAACATTCATAACTTTATTACAGTATATGGTTCTATTTTATTATTGTGCTGTTAATCTCCTATTATGTCTAATTTGTAAGTTAAACTTAATTGTAGGTATGTATGTATAAAAAAAAACCATAATGTATATAGGATTCAGTACTATCTGCAGGTCCAGGCAATTACTGAGGTTCTTGGACTATATCCTCCAAGGATAAGAAGGGACTACTGTAAGTTTGAATATCTTGCCTCTCGATTTCTTAAAAAACAAAAAACAAAAAACCCTGATTTTTTATTACCTTGAATCTATAGATTAATTTGGGGGAAAGTGACATATTAAACTATTTAAATCTTCTGATACATGGTCATAGAATACCTCCCCATTTATTTAGATATTTTTATTGCTTTCCAGCAATATTTTATAATTTCTAGTCTATAGGTTTTACATCAGTTTGACAATAATGTGCCTAGGTATGTTTTCCTTTATACTTATTCTATTTGAGGATCTCTGGGCTTATTGAATTTGTGGTTGTTGTTATTTGCCGTTGGAATATTCCTGACCATTATACCTTCAAATGTTTCTTCTGCTTTGTCCTCACTTTCTTTTTTTGAGACTGCTCTATTTATAAATGTTGAAAAATTGGATATTGCTCTACTGTTTTCTGGTGTTTTATTCTTTTTTGTCATTCTTTTCTTTGTCATTTACTTTAGATAATTTTTATTTATCTATATTCAAATTCATTGATTCTTTCTTCCAATGTGTTGAGTCTATTGATTAATCCATTAAAAATTTTATATCTTGCCCAGCTCTTTTGGGTCAGTTTTTGAACATCAAAAAACTAATCCATGAACCAAAAAGTCATGGATTCGATTCCCAGTCAGGGCACATGCCTGGAGTTGTGGGATAGATCCCCAGTGTGGGGTCTGCAGGAGGCAGCTGATCAATGGTTCTCTCTTATCATTGATGTTACTCTCCCTCTCCTGCCCTCTCTGAAATAAATAAAAAATACATATTTTTAAAAAATTGTATCTTAAATTGTGCTTTTCATTTCTACCATTTCCATTTAACACTTTGTTAACTTCTATCTCTCTGCTGGTCTTCCTCACTTATTTATGCATATTCTTTATCCTCTCCACTATATTCTTGAACATATAAAAGAATTATTTTTAAAGTCTTTTTCTGGTAATCCCAACATCCAGGCTATCTCTTTGGCTGATTCTGTTCACCATTTTATTGCTAAAACATGGAACATAATTTTGCTTATATATCTCATGATTTTTAACTGAATGCTAGATATTTTAAAAATAAAAAAGGAGAACCTGAGGTAAACATTTTATTCCAGGAAACAGCAAACCATCTTCTCTATCAGGTTCTTAGTATTGGGATTGAGCCATTTAAAAAGTATTCCAGGTGGGTTTGGGATTTTTATTGTTATAGACACTTTCAGGGCACGACAGCCTAAAGAAAGGGGTACCATATGGAAGCCCAAATCTGTAACAAATACAAAGGAGAAATTTGTGTCGAAAAGTATGAAAGAACTATACACACACACACACACACACACACACAAACACACAAAATACATATACATAAACAACTGAGGTTTTATACCAGGAATAAAGGTTGGTTTAATATATTTTTAAAATTATGTTAAAAAGTAAACATTTTTATGACCTCTAAATGGATGCAGAAAAAGCATTTAACAAAATACAATATTCATTTATGTACAAATTTGTAACAATTAGGAATGGAAGGAAGCTTATTCAATTTTGTAAGTCATTGATTTAAAAGATCTACAGCCAACAATATACCTATTGATAAAATATGTATACTTTCCCCTTGTAATTATTTCTAAATTAAGGAGATCACTCTTGCCATTTCTATTCAAAATTGACTGGCAATCTTACCTCATGCAATAAGACATAAAAAAGGTGGGGGAATGAGTTTATAAATGAAAAAGTAGAAGTAAAATGATCTTTCTTGTAAACATTATTCTTACATTAAAAATCTCAACAATAGTAAGTGGTTTTAGTAAATTCACAAATATAAGAAAATAATTTGTATTTTTGTAAGCCATGAAAAGTTTAGCAAACTAAAAAAAAATCTAATATAGCATGTAAGAAGAATTACTTAGAAAAAATATGCTAAAAAGACATAAGATTTTTATACTAAAAACTAAAAAACATTGCAGAAAGAAATTAACAGTGTCTTAAATATCATGTTCATAATTTGGACTATTCAATATTATTATAATTTCTATAATCCCAAAATTGAAATATAGATTTAATGCAATACCAATCACAGTCTCAGAAGGAATTCCATTTATACTTAAGTTGTAGAAAGCCTCAATATATTTTTAAATCTTTATTGTTGAGAGTATCACAGATGTCCCTCTTCTCTCCCTACCCCATTGCCATCCTCTACACAGTTCCCAACCTACCCCTGGCCTTCATCCCCCTACTGTCTGTGCCCATAAATTAGATCTTTGGTTAAGTTCTTCCCACCACCACTCCTTTCTCCTTTGATATTCATCCATGCTTCCATGCCTCTGATTATATTTTATTCACCAGTTTATTTTGTTCATTAGATGTCTTGTTGGTTTATTTTGATTTTAGATTCAATTGTTGATAGATATGTATTTGTTGCCATTTTATTGCTCACATTTTTTAGCCCTTCTTTCTTTTTCTTCTTTCTTTTGCTCTTCTTTTCCTTCTTCTTCTTCTTCTCTTCAAGAATACCCTTGGACAGTTCATGTAATACTGGTTTGGTGGTGATGAATCCCTTTAGCTTTTTCTTGTGTATGAAGCTCTTTATCTGACCTTCAATTCTAAATGAGAGCAATGCTGGGTAGAGTATTCTTGGTTTTAGGTCCTTGCTATTCATCACTTTGGATATTTCTTGCCACTTCCACCTGGTCTGCAAAGTTTCTGTTGAAGAATCAGCTGACAGTTGTATGGGTGTCAAGAATATTTTTGATCACCCTAACCATGAGGAAAAGTCAGATAATCTAAAAAACTATAACTTGTTAATTCTGGTATAGAGCTAAGATTTCAATTAAACCTGAGAACTGAGTTCTAAATAGCAATAAGTTCCTTCTAAGACAGATGAGACACCCAAATCATTTCAATTTTAGGAGAGGCTAAGATGAAAAAGAAACCACCATAAAATCAATTAAGATCAGTGTGGCTCAGTGGTGGAGCATGGACCCAGAGGTTGATTCCCAGTCAGGGCACATGTCTGAATTGCGGGTTCAATCCCCGAGGGGCGGTGTGCTAGAGGCAACCATTCAATGTTTCTCTATCATCAGTGTTTCAATCTCTATATTCCTCTTCCTTCCTCTCTTTCTAGAAAAATCAATAAAACATATTTAAAAAATAAATTAGCTGAAATTTTAACAAATTTAATCAAATTTAAACATTGTCTACCAAATCGGTCAAACTTCAGTGGGAAGGCAAGGGGAGCATTGGGAGGTGGGTAAGAGATCAACCAAAGGACTTGTATGCATGCATATAAGCATAACCAATGGACACAGACACTAGAGGAGGAGGAGAGTATGTGCCAGGTGATGGGAGAGGCTGGGGAAAGGTCAATGAGGGAAAAAGAAGACATATGTGCTACCATTTGCAATACTTTAAACAAACAAAAAATAATAAAATTAAATTTTAAAAAGCACAGGAATCTTAAACATAAGGACAGTTCATGAAATTCATATTCACTTACAAGAAATTTTTTAGTGGACTTCCACTAGGTGCTTACAGGAAAATTTGAGGTAGGGAAAGTAACCCGAGAGAGCCCTAAGACATGCAGGTGGAGGCATGCAGGTGGAAGACTTTACCTGCATGTCTTTAGGCTCTCTCCAGGTACTTTCCCTATCCCAAATCTTCCCTTAAGCACCTAGTGGAAGTCTTTTAACCACTACAAAAGTCCTTTAACCCTCCTCTCACATGAAATAAAAGCCTTAAAGATACTGGAGAAAAGTCAGGAAATATTCCTGCTCACAGGGCTGAAAAATATCATCAGTCTTGGAGGGAATAGGTAGAAGCAAAACCCATATGTTTCTTCACCTTCAAATCTTCAGTAAAATAAATAAATTAAAAAAACAACAATCACTATCTTACAAATAAGCAAGTCTTAAACAGGCACTTGAGAAAGGAAAACATAAATGAGCAACAAGTACATGAGAACTGTTCAATATCATTACTTATTGGAGAAATGCTAATTAAAATTACAGTGAAATACCATATTGTATCACTGTTATGGCTAACATCACAAAAATTGATAAATATTAAATGCTGGCAAGTCTGTGAATAATGTGAGAGTGTAAAATGTGGGAACATAAAAAAAATTTTAACATCAAATATATTAAACAAAATACCATATCCAATCAAGCAATGTATTAAAATAATTTTAACATGTAGAAATTATCCTGTAAGTACAAGAACAATTTAACAAAAAATGTTAATAGTATAACTGACTGCATTACCTAATAAAAGATAAAAACTATAATACCACATCAACAAATGTAAAATGAAACATTCAATAAAATTCAAAATCTATTTCTAGTGAAAAACCTTAGCAAATTAAGAACAGAAGGAAAACTCCAGCACCTAATATAACTGACAAAATCCTATTGCAAGAATCCAAGATGGCGGCATAGGTGAGCACCTAAACTGCTGCCTCGAACACACAACAATTTCAAAACTACAACTAAAAGACACAATGAACATCATCCAGAACCACAGGAAAGCTGGCTGAGTGGAAATTCTACAACTAGAAGGAAAGAGAAGGGGCTCACAGAGACCCAGAGGAGCTGCAAAAAGCTGAGGTACAGAGATGCATGCTTGGAGAGAGCGGGTGCCAGAATGCTTGGCTGGCTTCCTCTGGCAGGAGGGAGATGGGAGACTCCCAACTGCACTGAACCCCTTATCCTAAGGCACTGAATCCCAGGTCCAGCCAAGACTCATACAGGGGAAGTTTAGACTGTAAAAAGGGAGAAGTGCATGGAAATTTAGGAGAGCAGGGAAAGGGCAGAAGGCTGGTGGCACGCAGAGCACTGGTTGCAGAACACGGATTGCTAATTGTGGCACTGGCTTTCACTAGTGGGTGGAAGACAGACTCCCAACTGCACCACTTTTAACTCTACTAAACCCCAGTTTCGGGTGAGACCTGGGGACCCAGACTCATAAGGTCCCAGAGAGAAGGGGATCTGGAAAGCAGCAGTCTAGAGGCACTGCTTGTGCCCACAGGGATTGCTCCAGTGATTACACAAAGACAAGTGAGACCCAGGGGCCATGTAGGGTAGGGTCAACTGGAAGGCAAGGCGGTCTGTTAAGCCCTGAGACTCCACCCTCCCAAGCTCAACAGAGGCTTTTGCAGTTTTGCAAGTCTTGTATCATAAGGCTGAATCCAACACAGAAGATCTCCTGGCATAGTGAAAATGCAGAGACAAAGGAACAGATCACAAACAAAAGAAATGGAGGAAAACATATGACTTGATATAGAGTTCAAAGGTTTTTTAAGAATTTCCTAGAAAAGATGGATAAATTTAGCTAGACCCAAGAGAAGATAAAGAAGGACCAATTAGAGATGGAAAAGGACCAACTAGAAATTAAACATTCATTTACTGAAATAAAAAATATTACACAGAGACCTAACAGCAGACTAGAGAAAGGCAAGAATCAAGTAAAAAATTTGAAATATTAAAGAATCAGAAAACACTCAACTGGAAAAGCAAGAAGAAAAAAGAATCTAAAATTGTGAAGATAATGTAAGGAACCTCTAGGACAACTTCAAGTGTACAAACATCAGAATTGTGGGGGTGCCATAAGAAGAGAGAGAGCAAGATACTGAAAACCTATTTGAAGAAATAATGACTGAAAACTTCCCACATCTGGTTAAAGAAATAAACTAACAAGTCCAGGAAGCACACAGAACCCCATATAAAAGGAATCCAAAGAGGACTACACCAAGACACATCAGAATTAAAATACAAAGAGCAAAAGACAAAAAGAGAATATTGAAAGCAGCAAGAGAATTACCTCCATGGGAGCACCCATATAAGGGGTTCAGCTGATTTCTCAACAGAAACGATGCAGGCCAGAGAAAATTGGCAAGAAATATTCAAAGTGATGAATAGCAAGAACCTAAAACCAAGAATACTCTATCCAGCAAAGCTATCATTCAGAATGATAGGGTGGATAAAGAGCTTCAAAGATAAGAGAAAGCTAAAGGAGCTCATCAACACCAAACCAGTATTATATGAAATGCTGAAAGGTACTCTTTAAGAAGAGAAAGAAGAAAAGGGTAAAAGATAAAAAATTATGAACAATAAATACATATCTATCAACAAGTAAATCTAAAAATCAAGTGAATTAAAAATTTGATGACCAGAATAAACTGATGAATATAATAGAATCAGGAGCACAGAAAAGGAGTGGACTGATAATTCTCAGGGGGAAAACGGTGAGGGAGTGCAGAGAGAGACTGGACAAAAATCATACACCTATGGATGAGGTCAATGCAGGGGGAGGTAAGGGTAGAGGAAGGGGTGGGAACCGGGTGGAGCTATGGAGGGGGAAAAAAAGAGAAACAAATGTAATCTGAACAATAAAGATTTAATTTAAAAATCCTATTGAAAATATCATTCTTCATAAATAATAATTCTCTTTATTATTATTTCAGTTTAATATATTTTTGAAGATTTCAACCAATGAAAGGGATATAAAAATGGTGTTAAACAGAAAATAAATACCAAAATTGACATTGTTCACAGATGATGTTATATATATGGACTAAGCAAATACACCACTAAATTATTAGCACTATTAAGAAAATTTTGAAAGATATTTTATACATTCCTATTTAGTACCCCAAACAATTTAAAGTTATGGTAATAAAATAAAACAATAAGAAAGACATATAATAACTTTGTTGATAATATATTTACTAAAATACACAAAAGTTGGCCTAAATTTAAACAGTAGTAGTATACTATATTTATGCCTGGGAACCAAAAATATCATAAAGCTGTCAATTCATCCAAGTTAATCTATAAATTTAGTGCAATTCTAAAAAAAATTATTAAAATTTTTTATGAATGAGCACAACTTGATTACTAAAATGCAATAAAAGTACAGGTAGCTAAAAAGTAAAAAATGACTTTTGAGAAAAATTAAATGGTGTCTTGGCACCAGATATCAATATATATAAAAAAGCAATAGCAATATAGTAATAAAAGCAGTGTAATATTGATACATGAATGGAAAATGAACCATTGGGACAAAAATAAAGTATAGAAGTAGACACATAAATATTGAGATCTGGTCAGTGATTAAGTTCCTTTTCAAATCATTGTATGGAAACAGTTGAATAAATGTTGTGTGAATAATTAGCTATAAGAAGAAACAATTAAATTTTTAGATTATATTATTCTTGAAAAAAACATGTGAATTAAGGACATAATGTAAAAAGTAACACTAAATTTTCTAGAAGAAATTATTGAAACATATCTTCATTATATTAGAAAAGAGTTACTGTTTTTTTTAAAAAAACATAAAAAGCACAAACTGTAGAAGAAAAGCCTGTTAAATTTGATAATAGTACAATAAAAATTTAAATATGACAAAAGAGCCCATAAACAATTCTAAAAGACAAACTACCAATAAAGAACATTTACTGCAATGTTTAGCTCACAAGGAATTTACATCTGGAATCTACAGATGAATTTTATAAATCAATAAGTAAAAGACATTTCCACAGAAAGTAGAATTGTATTCATATAGTAAACAATATGAATAGAAACTCCCCAGCATAGGAAAGTCAAATAACTAATAAATATAGATTTTGAAACTTACTGAAGTGAAGAATGTTAAGATTGTTTGTAAGAATAGACAATGATGATAGAAAGTAAAATATTCTAATGTAAAGTAGAATATTGATGATTCCAGGGAAAGGAGAGAGAGTGAAATGTTCCCAAGTAAACAAAAGGATATGGGAGTCAGAGCCCAGATGGAAGAAGCTCTTTAGGTCTATGGCTACCTCTTTTAGTAGAACAGACAGAAGGAGTAGATGCATGCCGATTCATGACTCAGCTAGATTTGTGGGTGGATAGTTAGGCATATTGTTGATTCTTTCAGGTGGATTTTCTTTTTCTCTGTGAAGTAAATTATAATATTATCAGTTGAAAATAGCTATGGTATGAGACAGAGAGAAGTTGCACTTTGAGGATAGAAAAGAAAGTTTGAAATAATCTTTGAAAAAAGTAAGAGGGCAAGTTAACCAGAGAATATGGTAAAGTTTATACTTCCAAAATTATAGTGAGACCTATCTTCCAAAGCAAATGATTGAATGGATACACAATTAAAGTTTTCTGAGAAAAAGAAACAAAAATATCAATGGTTTTATCAGAAAACCTATGGAAATTCTGAATCATGTAATTGAATCTGAAGGGGGAGAAAAAAGATGATAAGAAGATGAGAGAGAACATGGAAGAGTCAATGAAGTGGAGAGCCCAAAAGGTAGAATAATGTCCATATATAAGTAAAAGTGGTGATGGCAGTGAGGAACTTAAATTGGTGATTTTTAGAATCAGAACAATTTGGGTATTGGCATGTTCTAGGATGTAACTACGTACTGGAGAAACCTGTTGACTAGAAATATCTGGGGGTTTGGAAAACTGTCCACGATCATTCAATGAGTTGAAGAAGAAAACCATGCCAAGGGTCAAAGTCTCAAATAATGGGGAAAAATGACTAAGAGATAGGTAAAATGTAGTGATGGAAAAGTAGAGAAGGTTAGACAACATCTGGAATACTCTCTTCTAAAATATATAATTGTGATGTATACATGAAGGAGTCACTTCCCTGAATCTTTGGAATACATAGTATATGATTGTGAACTATATTCAGAATTTTTGTTATATATACAGAAGCAATAAAATAAATAAATATTTAAATTAAAATACAAAAATTCTACATATGGATGGCTTATAAGAATGTGGCTTCAGCACTACAAAGAACAAGTATAAGAATCAAATATATTCTTCATTTAGTTATTAAAATTACTTGACAGGTCCAATATCCGGCTGGAGTCTTCTACTGGCTTGTAGCAAGCAAAAGTTCTGAGTATGTTTTCTCCAGAAGAACTTGGCTTGGGATAATTTTTGGCTGTGGTAGAAGTTGAGTAACTGGGACATGAAAGTAGGGCTTCTCAGAGGAGAGCCAATGAACCCAGCCTGCTGCCTTAGGCAATGTGTGTCCTAGTCAGAGTCCTATTCAGGAATTCATGTCATTTGAAATAAGTGGTTTGTTCTTATTGAAGAAGACATTGCTTCCAAAGACATGCCAAGTAGTGTCCAAAGAAATGAATCACGGTATAAAATCTGGGCGGTCCTAAGAGTTGGCTTTGCATATAGGACAAAAGAAGCATTTGTGAGGTGGCAGAATATCTGTGAAGGGAATTCTTTCTGCAGTCCAGGGGTTATTTTGGCATAGACAAGGAGATCACTCAGCAACACTGGCATTTGTATGGCCATATTTATTTTTGCCAGGAAATATTTACCCCATAGTCTAACACTGTCTGCTCCTAAATTAGGACAGGCAGTTACCATAATTCTATGGCATTAAATAAGTTTCTTGGGGAGAATAAATGTTTTGGAGATGTACTGTAACAGCTCACTACTGGGCATGTTCCCCAAGGGGATCATGTGGATAGAAATGAGAAACTAAACTTGGTTCTATGAGGATACAAAGAGCAGGAATCCAAATTCAATCCTTCCTTAATTTTTTTTTTCATATTGGTTTTATAGAATTCTCTTTTCCACCTCAGCAATGGAGTCATTTTTAGCCCAAAAGTGAGTAGTTTCAAGCCAAAATCAGATATGGAGGTTGTGTATGTGTGTGTGTGTGTGTGTGTTTTCTGTGTGTGTTGTGTGTGTGTGTGTGTGTGTGTGTGTGTGTGTGTGTACAATTTCCTTGGATGAGATTACCAATCTAAAAAAGATGTACTTTTCCAAACCACCCATATTTTAGTGACAAAAATATCATTCTGTACAGAAAAGCAATCAGATAGGTTATCAATAGACGAGTATTTTGATTCAATGTTCTCACATTTGAGATGGGGAAATGAGATCTGGCTGTGTTTAATAATTCACTCAGTGTCATAGAGCTAATAGTGATGGAGCAAAAACTAAACTCAAGTCTAGAGTTTCAGTCTAGAGTGTTTTCAGCAATATCAATTTGCCTAGTCTTAGCGCTGTGTTTTCATTTCCTCAACCTTTGCTCCTGGCTAAGGGATACCTTCATTCGATTCAGTGCCCTTATCCTAAATTTACCATATCTTTTTTTAATCAATTTTAAGCATTAAAAATGTCTAGAAAATATATTTTTTAATTTTTTATTAATGTATTACATGTATACATATTTTCCCATTGCCTCCCCCTCCTAGACATACCCTAACCCCCCAGTGTCTTGTGTTCATTGGTTATACTTATAGGCATGCATACAAGTCCTTTGGTTGATCTCTTATTTATCCCACCTCTCCCTAACCTTCCTGCAGTAATTTGACAGTCTGTTTGATGCTTTACTGCCTCTGTATCTATCTTTTTGTTCATCAGTTTATAATGTTCTTTATTATCCACAAATGAGTGAGGTCATGTGGTGTTTCTCCTTCATTGACTGGCTTATTTCACTTAGCATAATGCTCTCCAGTTCCATCTCACACCTGTCAGAATGACAATCATCAACAAATCAACAAATAATAGGTTTTGGTGAGGATACGGAGAAAAAGGAACCCTCGTGCACTGCTGGTGGGAATGCAAACTGGTGCAGCCACTGTGAAGAATATTATGGAGTTTCCTCAAAAAACTAAAAATGAAACTCCCATTTGACCCAGCAATCCCACTCCTAGGAATATATCCTAATAAACTAGAAACACCAATCAGAAAGTATTTATGCACCCCTATGTTCATAGCAGCACAATTTACAATAGCTACAATGTGGAAACAGCCTAGGTGCCCATCAGCAGATGAGTGGATCAGAAACCTATGGTACAGTACATCTACACAATGGAATTCTATGCTGCAATAAAAAAAAAGGAATTCTTACCATTTGCAGCAACCTGGCTGGAACTAGAAAATATTTTTAAGAAAACACATGCACCTACCTAGTTTTAACAAATGTAAACATTATGTTTTTCTTTATCTTTTCCTTCTCCTCCCTTTCCAGAGATAATCATTACACCAAAACTTGAATTTAAGCCAATTAAAGTTGCTATGCTCTATCTATCTACATACACTCATCTATACTAATAAAAGGGTAATATGCTAATTAGACTGGGTCAATTTATCATCTTCCAGATGTCTGACTATCTTCTGGACAAAGCCATAGTGATGGGGGCTGAGGCAGAGGCAGTTAGGGATAAGATCAGGCTGGCAGGGAAGGGCAGTTGTGGGCAATGAGGCCAACAGGGGAGGGCAATTGGGGGTGACCAGGCCTATAGGGGAGGGCAGTTGGGGGCATTAGGCAGGCAGGCAGGTGAGTGGTTAGGAGCCCGTGGTCCTGGATTGCAAGAGGGCTGTCTGACTGCTTGTTTAGACCCAATCCCACAGTCCTAGCAGTTGGACATCCACTGAGGGGTCCCAGGTTGGAGAGGGTACAGGCCAGGCTGAGGGACACCCGCCCCCATGCATGAATTTCTTGCACTGTGAATCTAGTACATATATAATTCTGCATCTTTATTTTGTTCAGTATTATGCTTTTTAAGTTTTATCTTAACCCTAAACAGTTTTCTATTGTATAGACGCAATGATAATATTTATCCACTGTCTTATTGATAAAACAAAATTGTTTTCATAGTGTACACAATGTTCTGATGAATATATTGGTGAATATCTCTAGGCCTCAGAAATAGAGCTGCTAGTACAAGTAGTGCACACACATGTGCTTGGTGTAATAGTGGCTTCCCCAAAGATGTCCATGTACAAACATCTCTAAATATGTTACTTTAATTGCAAAGGGGACTTTACAAATGTGACTGAAATTAAGGATTTTCAGAAGAGGAGATTATCTTGATTACTCAAGAGGACCCAATCTAATCAAAGAATCCTTGAAATTAGATGGGAAAGAATAGAGAGAGCTTTCCACAAGAAGATAATTTAACCAGCTGGTACTAGTTTTGAAGATGGGGAAGAGGACATGACCCACAGAATAAGGACAGTACCTAGAAGTCAGAAGGCAAGGAAAATGGCTTATCACCAAGGGCCTGCAGAAAAGAATGCAGCTTGATGACACACCTTTTTAGCCCACTAAAATCCATGACAGACTTCAAACGTCCAGAACTGTAAGTTAAAAAGTTTGCATTGTTTTAAACTGCAAAGTCTGTAGTACTTTGTCACAAAGGCAATAGAAAACTAACACAGAGTACTTATTAGACTGTTGTTAAATTTTCCTCTGAGGTAGCTGTACTAATTTCTGTTCTCACAGTCAATGTATGAGAATCCCTGTGACCTTTTAGTCTAGAAAAGCACCAGACTTTTAAATGTTTATTCATTGGGTGAGTTTGAAAAAGTATGCAGTTTTCTAATGTCACCCCAGTAAATTAAATTTTAAAAAGAAAAGATATGCAGTTTTAATTTGCAAGTGGTTTTAACTATGTGTTGAGTACTGTTATGTGTCCTCTACACATAATAATTTATGTTAGCTTTACAACATCTCTATGAGGGGAGGGCATTGTTTCCCAAGTATACAGATGAAGAAATAAGGGACAAGAGGGATATAATATGTAAAGAAGTTCAAAGAGCAAGTAATTGGTAGAGCCAAGACTTAAATCTGAGCAGTCTGACTCCACTGTCCACATTTTGACTGACACTACACTACTGCTGCCGGGTTTTGCTTTATAATATTTTATAACTATTTTATTAAATATACTCAAGTTTATGCATGTTATGATCTATTATAGAAATATGTATTTTTTCTATTATGCACTGACCTTCATTCCATCAATACATTTTCTATTAAATGACTTTCATTCTATTTTATAGGACATTGATATTACTATACCAGTTTCCTTTTGATTGACATTTGACTGGTTGTTTTTCCCACTTTCTTTTAACTATAATTTCCCCTTTGCTGATTTGAACATCATGGACTGTATTTTTTTCAGTTGTTATCCTAACTATTTTAACAGATGTTTAACTATCATTTTTTTCTAACAAAGTAGATTTTACCCTTCCTCCTTCATAACACATGAACCTTAATTCACTTTAAATATCCATTAGAATTCCATTTTCTTTTTTGTAAAGCATTTAAGTTTTGTCTTTTTAAAAGTCAAGAAAATTATTTTAGATATATTTGAAATAATTTCAGTCATTAATATATTTATTAGAATTCATGTTAACATTTGGTTTTACTATCTCCTTCTTTTTCTGTTTACTTTTCTTTCTCATTTATGAAGAATCTCTTTTAAACATTTGTTAAATTAAGGATCTGTTGGTGGTACATTTTGAAAGCCCTTGAATATTTCATTACGTCTTTGTTTTCTGCTCATTATTAAAAAATAGTTTAGTTTGTACATGCACACATGAGCATACACACATTCTTATATAACCCTTACCACAATGCCTTTTTATTGATGAGAAAATTGAGTTGGAGCAAAATTAAATAACTCCCCAAGGAAATGTGAAAGTACAATATAAAGTAGAAAGTATTGAACAAAGTTATTGATGTATTTTATCTTTCCTACTCTATTGAAAGCTATTTAGAAAAAAAGACTGTCTTTTATTGTAACAAAGAGTTAGCAAATGAATATCTTTTTTTATTTCCATAAATAAATATATAATACATAGAAAAATATAAATGAATAATTTGTTTATAATAGTGAATTTATATTCTCCTTCTGACTTACACATTTAATGGATGATATCACATTTGTTTTTGTGTCTTTAGTACATATGCAGTGCCTGGTACATAGTAAATGTTAAAAAATAATGCACTTTTGGGAAGAGTATTTCACATGTAATTTAAAAGATATGTATCTAAACCAAATATAAAGGTTGAAATTTTACTTCCACTCATGTTAGAATTCTTAATGATAATATATAAATATATATGCCTAATATGCAAAGTGTATGCAGAAGTTCCACTGACTGGGAGTTCCATCACTTGCTGTGACATTGCACTGACCACCAGGAGGCAGTGCAGAATGAAGGAAGGCGCTGGCCAGCTGGAGGTAGCAGCTAGAAACCCTACTTTGCACAATTTTTTTGCACTGAGCCTCTAGTTTAATACAATCTGAATGTTATTTTTAATGGTGATATAAAACACCTATCATACCATTTGTCATCTTAGCATATTTAAGTGTACAGTTCAGAAGTGTTGATCATATTCACATTGTTAGGCAATGGATCTCCAAAACTTTATCATCTTGCAAAATTGAAACTCTATGACAATCAAACAACTATTTGTTTCCCCCTCTCCCTTGTCCCTGAAACTACCATTTTACTTGTTTTTATAAGATTGATTACTTTATATATTATTATTTTTTTACTACATAACATTATTAAATATTTCAGGTAGTACCAATAGAAAAGTACATTATGGAAGAATAATCTATACACACACACACACACACACACACACACACACACATAATAGAGAAATATGCTAATTAACCAATATGCCATAATGGGTCAACTGGACAGGAGGAGTTTGCAGTGGCAGGGGTGGGGTGGCAGGTGCCTCTGCATGCCTACACTGTGGGAGGGCCTGATCAGCAGTGGTCACAGCTGCTTCAAGGGCCAGAGAGTGAGGTAGGGCCAGACCTGTGACTCAAGGGTGGGCAGTGACACACAATTTCAATTTGCATGCTAGGCTCCTAGTACTTTACAATTGGCACATGCAAATCCCTCTCTCTCTCTCTCTCTCTCTCTCTCTCTCTGTCTCTCATCTGCTACCTAATTTCAAGCTAAGTAGGAACCTTCCATGGATAACAATTAAAAAGTAATATTCTATATGAAACATAAATCACTGCCTAAGGACTGTGTGAGAAAATTCCCACATTTCCTCTCCTTCTATTTATTTTTTTAAAAATTTTTGTTTGGGAGGAGGTTGAAAACAGAAGCATTGGTAGAGTATTAAGAGTCTTTCTCCCCTGGGTATTGTTCTAAAAACGCAAGTTTGGGAAAGCTTCAGGTTCTCTCGACTAGCTAAGTAAAGACCAAATTAAATATAAATTAGTTTCATTCTTTTGATTGCTCCATTTATATTTTTTGAAGTCAAAATGGCTTTCCTTAGTCATAAACAGATTCTACTTTGCAAACCCCAATTTAAACCAGGAAGTGCTCTAAAAAGCCTCATGCTGTGGATTAAAAAAAAAAAACATCAGGTGACTCAGAGGGGCCATAAAAGGATTTAGGTTTAGGAGTGAAAATATTACCTTTTGGGATCCCCTACATAGCACCTGGAAAAACCACTCTGCTGGTTTGGCTTGACCCTCCAGAGAGTCTTAGGCCTTCTAGAAATCCACATTATTACCTTAGGAGGCAGCTTCAGTCATTAATGTAAAAATGTTGCTTGGCTATGAAGGGTCTAAAGGGCCTTATGCCTCTGGGTCCACAGTTGGAAACAACCTCCTATTCTAGCTTTACTTTTTATTTTATTATTTCTGGCATAAACAGATTTCAAGGATTTTTTTCTTCTTATTTATTCATCCAATATTTATTTACCGAACAACTACTGTGGTCAGAACCTCTATTAGCACTGTAGAGACATACAGCGTCCCTACCTTCATGAAGCTTCAGTCAGCTTATGATTTGATCACCATATGATTTAAGGCACTCAAAACTTTGTAATAGAATTGGATTCCCAGAAGTCACCTATGCCATACTCCTACCTAAAGAAATGACTAAGTAAAATATTTTCTGACAAATTTGATTGTCATACCTGAAGGTCTTCAGGGAGGGGATATCTTTGATCCTTGAATCAGAGTCATGGTTCTTATATGCAATAAAAATACATGTCTGGGAGTTTTTCATGCAAACCAGGGTAGAAAGGTAGCTAGTGATAGTAGCATTGCTAGAGAAGATACAAAATGTCCATTAAATTTCAATACTAGTTTAAGCCAAATATTGCATAGGACATACTTATACTAGAAATTTACCGGTAGCTAACCTGAAATTCAAATTTAACTGACATTATTTAATTTTATTTGATAAATCTGGTAACTCTATATGGTAGAGAAAGAAGAAAGGTCAGGCAAAAATTATTTGAAATATTTAATTAATTAATGACATAAATAAAATAATTCAGTGGAGTTCAAACACTAAGACTTGGGTTATAGTACCATCAGCAATGTACTTTGCAAATCTCTCCTGACTGATTCTTTTTACATAAGGATGACATTGGGATAGTCTATGCATCATTGGTTTTCACATTATGGATTCTTATGACTAAAAGAAAGATTCAGTCTATTTACTTTTAAAGAGTCATATGTTTAAATGAGATCCCTTTGGAGACCCGTGTATATCCATTGCTATCTCCAATAAATTGCCCCATGAGACAAGGTAAAAGTAAAATGGAGTCCACATTGTGTATACTAGACTTGAATTTTTATCAGCCATTTCACAAGGTACTTGAAACATACAAAAACTTTCCTAATATATCTGTGGTTTGTATTTTATGTCTAAAGTTCTATCAAAACGTAAGGTAGTGAATGTGTAGAGAATAGAAATAACTGCACCATAAGCTCTGTGATGGCAGAGACTGGACCTGTTTTACTTACTGCCAGTAACCAAGTGCCCAGCACAATACTCTCAAATGTTGTTAGATGATAGTAAAGAATTCTATCTTCCACATACCCTATGCCCTTTACTCTAACTAGAAAAAGGCAAATTCTATTACTTTCACAAAAGGCACCCATTTATTTTTATGTATATAAAAGGCAGGTCTGGAAAAAAAACATATATAGAGAGTATCTATAGTATTTGCTATGTCCATCTTGAGGTCTTTCATTATTCAAAGGAAGAAAGTCAGTAATTTTAAAAGTTGTTTTTCCCAAGAAGTGCCTATACCAAATATTTATATTGTATTCTTTCTCTGGATTAAAATATACATATTTCATTGAAATATAATTTACATGTTGGATTACAATACTTCTCAAAAATCACACAAAATTTAAATCAGATTGTTTGCATTCTTAAAAGATATACTGAGGCATATTAAAATTTGTAAGAGTTTATTTGAGCAATTACCAATTCCAATTGGGTAGAACCAAACTAGAGGTGCTTAGGAGCACTCCAGTGACAAAGAGAAAAATTTATAGAGAAGGTACAGAAACAAAGAAAGAAAATTATTTGATTGGCTGTAGCTTAAAGGCTAGTTGACTGTTTGCAATTATTTGTCCTTTGATCTTGACTTTGTAATCTTGAGGTATTTACTAGCTTAGATTTGGCCACCAGAGCATCAGAGCCTTATTAGTATAAAGGCCAAGTTGTTTAAAAATTTAACAATAGCTTGCTTCTTCATTGAAAAATGTTTAATATTCATTATTAGTTCTCTTACATAAGGGCAACTTCACAAATCAATTCCAAATGGAATCATTGAGTATTCTAGGTAGACAGTTTTTTCTAAATCATTTACATGACTCTTACTTTTTTTAAATGAAGAAATGGGCATCCACAGAAATAAAGTAGCTAGTCCCAGATCACATAGGTGGAATTAAAACTTAAGCCTATTTATACTTCATTACATCTTTATTTTCTTATTTGAATTTAAGACTTTTTAGTTTAGATGTGAAAATATGTAAACATGTTCAGAAATTGCAAAGAGAAAAGGTGAAAACTCTGACATTCCCTGTTTTAACATTAGCATTTAAACAAGCATTTTAAAAGTTTGCATTAGTTGTTTCTTTCTTCTTTTTAATGACTCATATAACAGACTCTAAGGAAGCACTTACTTTCTTACAAAGTGGAAATAGCTCCTTATTACTTTGAATTGTCTTGGACATTGCCTAAATGGCTGTCATGAGGTGAGATCAATGCAGGTTCTCACTTTGACATGCTGGTAGGTTGACCATCTGAGTTTCCTCTGGAAAATCTGAGAATAAAATGTCTAGACTGATTTTCAGTCCAGAAGCTCAAACTTCAAGAAATTTGGGACAATCTCAGCAGCCTAAGGAGATGGAGTAAGCCCAGCTGGGGCATAGTCATGCAGTGTCCATCAGATTATTCATGAATTCCAGCTTCTTCTCTCCTTTGCCAGAATAGGAATCAACTTGTTTCCCCCATGCTAGCTCCTTACCAAAGCCTCTTTCTTTTTTCAATTTTTTTCCGGGTCCTGACTTGGTTCTAGTTTCAACCAAATTTCTTTCCTTTTCCTCTCTTGCTGAATTTTTTGGTTAAATTTTGGAATACAACTATTCTTTATAACTTTATTTCCTTTTTAATTCTGAATGGTCAAACCAGACTAAATACTTTGCTTTGATTCATTCATTTATGCCTAGACATGTTCTAAGCACTCACTGCACATAATATACAAAATGAATGGGAGATGAAGGTTACTCTATTGCACAACCTCAGCCGGCACCACTCACAAAGTAGTCCTGCCTAGGAGCCAGTAATAACTTATTTATTCTGCTGAAGTTGTCTTTGATCTTTCTACTCTTCAAGTACTAAATCAGAGAACCTTGCAAAGTCATAGAAGGAGGTGGCATTTGTATCTCATGAGACTTTACTCATGACTGTACTCTTTCAGGGTTTTATTTTCCTTCAAACAATAGTGTGTCCTGGAGAAAAGACATAAAATAGAACATTATTATAAGGGCTGCCTTTCTAGTATGGAAGTGGATAGTACCTTTGACATTAGAACTATACTCATCATGCTCTAGGTGACAGTTCGTAGACTTTGTCTAGAAGATAGTAACTCAGGCAAACTTAACAATAAAGAAAGCAGCCCATACCAGCCACAACCCATAGAAAAAAAGCAAATATACTTAGTGAGGGTGCAATCCAGTAATGTGACCAGGGGCTCCTCTGATAGAGAATGGGAAACCAAGGAAAATGTCTTGACCAGGGAGACATGCACAGACATACAAAGACAGGGACATCTGGGGCTATGAAAGCATTCAAAGAAGATTCCTAAATCTGTTGATTCCATCTACTTCTATTTTTACCAATTCTGCAAGATTCCTGGCTATTATGATCTCTGAACTATAGCAGTAGAATCCTAATTCATCTCTTTCCCACCAGTCTTTTCTCCTTGCAGGTAAAATAACTTAAAAAAACAACAACACACAGATTTTTATCATGTAACATACTCTTATGCTTCTTCAATATCTTCTCATTTTAAGTTACAGCAAAATTTCTAAGAGGTCTTTCATGATGTAACTTTTAAGAATACATTTTCAGCCATACTTCCCACTGATTCTCCAATGTTCTTGCCAGTCTCACCACCCAACTGGCCTTCTTTCAGGTAGTACTACTTATTAAACACATAAACAGAACATTTCTTCTAGCCAAATGGGAATTTTGACAAGTTAACTATTCAACTACCATTTTCAGTTCAAATTTATCTTCCATTGGGGGGTGGGAGAAGGGCATGTTTTTCACAACTCCCTAAGTAGGTCAAATCCACTAGTCAAGATTTTTGTGCACCACTCCTAGATAGCATCTACAGATCATGATTATAATTTTACCCTTTTTTATGTGATCATTTGATAAATGCCTGTCACTGCAGTGTACACAAGGACAAGATTGGTCTTTTGGGAAACCTTTGTGTTCCAAGAGCCCAGCACAGAGATTGGTAAATAGTGGTCACTTGTTATGTAACTGTTGATTGAGTGTGATGTAAGAAGTGGGACTTGCTTGCTTCTAATTGTTCCTTTTAATAGATTTTTGGTTGTGCTTTTAGTACTTGGACGCAGAAACTCTTGTATCTGCAGGTTTATGGACGAAGAATCAACCTAAATAAGGTAGAAAATCTATGAAGTATAGAACTATGCACCCTGGGTGTTTCTGGGACCAGTCTGATGATAGGAGTGCCCAGACTCCCTACCACCATAGTTTCCCCATATACTTCAATTTTAAAAATATTTCTACAAAGTGCTACCAAGCTCATCACTTGTATTAAGCGATAATTAATTTGTTTATTTCAAAGATATAAACAATAGCTATTAGTTGGCATAAGATTACAGGGTTACCATATGATGTTGATATTCTTGCAAACAAGAACAATAATGTGAACATATTTTATTCATGTGAGACTTTAAATTTTATTAGAAATAACTCTGGGCTTTTATTTTTGTGTTTTAAGGACTCCTAGAAATCCAGGGCCCTCAGGTTAGGAACTATTGCAGTAAGTCACATAAAGATGGGACAGAAACAGAACTGGGGATGACTTTCCTCTCTGTTCTGATAATGCTGTGTCACTCTGACAGGAATGTGACCTGGAATATTTGGTAATAGAGACCACAATGAACCAAGCCATAGTGGACTGACATGATGTTTTAGGCAGAAGTACCCAGCTGAGGATGAAGCAGACAGTGATCCATGCTTTAACTTAGAAGACATTTTTCAAAACCTCAGCATGGCCAACTTTACCCTTTCTTAGTTGTAAAGGTATTGCAGCCCAACCAGTGTGGCTCGGTGGTAGAGCATCCACCATGCACTGAGATGTCCAAGATTCAATGCTCGGTTAGAGCCATGCTTGGTGTTTGAGGCTTGATCCGCAGCATGGATTGTATAGGAGGCAGCTGATCAATCAACATTGATGTTTCTATCTCTCTCTTGCTCCCCCTCTTTCTTCTCCTCTCTCTGAAATCAATAAAAATATTTTTTTAAAAAGCAAAAGTATTGCAACCTGACGGTTACACTTAGTAATAATTCCAGACATACATGGTTGATTTCTTAAAGCCAAATAAGTATTTAGATAATAGAAGGAACAAAAGGTCAGGCACAGGCCTGCCAAAGCTTGACGGCTATGCATGTTTCAGAAAAAGAAACAGTGATTTCCTTTATTCTACTTTGAGACAATATCTTCGAAGTCTTAATTTACCATAAAATAATAGCATGAACATGAGGAAATAATTAAAACCTGACCTCAACTTACATTGTAGAAGTTGAGTGCAGACAAATGCAATTTTATATATTAAAGTGCTTTAAGCTTATAGAAGGAAGTCTCCAATACAAAACCTAAAGAATGCTCACCAAGTATTCTTATAAGTAAATTTACATTTAAATCACATTTACTCCCTTTTTATGAAATCTGAAACAAGTTCTAGCTAAATTGAGCAGATTCAACATGATCAGGGAAACACTGCTACTATACAGTACTGTCTGAAATAATGGTGTGACAGGTAGGCATAACAATCTTGTGCTAACTAGAGTGAAAACTGAGACTGTGGCTAAGAGGGTCATTTAAGGTGAGTCAACAGTAGAATTCCTCTGCTCATATCCTTTTTGAAATAAGTGAAAAACAGCACTATTACACTTGTCTCCAAAACGACCTCTAATACCATTCTTTTGCATCATTCAAGCTACACCCACCACTAAATTGCTCTTTAAAACCACTAAACTGCTGTCCTGTCTAAAGATTAATGATGCAAACTCATAACATAACATTCATAAACAAACAGTTTTAGAAAGAGAGGATTTTTTAGCCAGCAAACAGAATTAATATTTATAATATTATTATAAGTGCATGGAGCACAAGTAACATTTTTTAGCAAGACCAATTGAGGAAGAGCTGTGTTATGACTTTGAACTGACTTTTCCTTTAATCTGATATGTAGACATTGGTGATAGTGCCAGCACTTTTTATGATGAGATTTGTCCACCTATGATCTGGGTGGAATATCCTCAAATAGCCCTTCCTTATTCTTTGGGAAATGGAAATGGAGACAGTGAGTGTGAGAAGAAACCAACCCCTCACTTCAGATCATACCAAAGCTAGATTTCCAGTTCAAGATCCAATGCAGAATCTATTTCTAGCCAATGAATTAATGTGCCAGTAGTGAAATGAGGAGCCCAAAGGAGCCTCCAGCCTCTGGAATCTGTGCCAGCTCTCTCCAACCACAGTATTTCCAATGGTTAAAGGACACCGGGGCACCATTGCTCTGAGATGTAAAATCATTACCAGCCTCGTTGAAGCTTTTTGGAAATATCTCCATTTGAACTGGCTAAATATTGATAACAAAAAATAATCAGCCAGAATGCCCTTACTACAAAGTATATACTGCTTTCCAAACAATGTAAGACTTTAATGGACAAAATAAAAGATATATTTTTCTTCTTGGTTCCTACCTGGAAGAAAGAGGGATCCTTGAGTTTCTTGGGCAAGAAGCTATATGAATCTCTGCTTTCCCTTATGAAAGTGAGAATAGAACAGAACTAAAAAATGCAAGGTGACCTCCCTAACAATTTTTTATGAAAGTCAAAATGTATGTTCATGCAAATGACCAGATATAGAACAAGGAACGGAAAAACAGAGAATATGTTTATGATCAGCCAAAACATATTTCCCAGGGGTTAAGCACTGGTCCTGCCCACATAACCTCTTTTCAGGGTGTATACATAAGCAGGAGTTAGTTTCAGAAGGAAACAGAAGCTTACCTGTTCTCCAGTGATTTACATGAAGTAAAAACCCAAAATAAACTGGACATTTAAAAAAATAGCCAAAAGCCACATTCACATTTTGTCTGGAATTTATGTTGGAGAATGGCCTTTTTGGAATTATAACAATAAAATGCTAACATTTTGATCATTTTAATCATCATTATTAAATCTTGAGTAGTTTAGCCAAAGTAAATGTATTTTTTTGCTTTGGGTTAAAATGTACCAATTTTGTACTTCGAAATAACTGTTTTTCTTTTTCCGAAAAGGCTAGATAATTAACACACAGGAATTTGAACACAATAAAGTGTACCCTGGACTTTAGGTTCATAGCTATTTGACATTTAAAATGATAAAATTATTTAGCCTCCCAGATTTCACAAATGTTAACATAATGCCACATTTGCTTCTTTATCAAAAGAAATAAAATGTGTAGCTGTCACTGATCTCTCTCTCCTCATGTCATTCCCCTCCCTCTTTTTCATAAAGAAAACCATGAGGCCACTGAATCTGGCACACTGCCCAAGGATGCAAGCTCGGAACGCGGAACTCCAGCTATGCACAGGGCAGCCCGATAACCACAGTACAGAGCACTCTCTTTGTTGTTGACCATTCACTATATGTATTTGTACAGTTACACAATATGCTTTCAGGGCTTCAGAAATATTTACAAAGACACAAAACTGTGCATCTCTTTGTACATCTTGCATTGCTTATACTTACATTAGAGTTAGTGTTTGCCTGATAAATAACTATTGCCTTGCTAACAGAGCCTCAATTTTGTTCATGGAAAGGAGAATCTATCCCTAGTCAAGAGTAATGTCAACTAGTTTAAGCAATCATAATAATCCTATTCCTTCTCATTGAGTGGACTGTGCAGGGCAATGTGACATAACTTTGGTCAATGAAACAATCAAATCCTGCTGGGAGGCTTCTGGGAAAGATTTCTCATTCTTGAAAGCACAGAAAGAAATGGCTTTCTCTTCTGCTGGATTTTGTCATGTCTGAATGTGAGACATAGAACAGTGCAGCCATCTTGCTACTTTGAGGAGCTGACCTGAAGACATGCACACTTACTGACGATGACAGAGAAGAAATATGAACAAAACAGGGGGAAGCTATACTAAATCTTCAGGCTACCCTCTTTTGGGTTTCTTCTAACTTGAGCTAAAGCATTTATTTCTTGTAAGCCATTCTGACCATATGTTTTTATCGATGTTGGAAAGTACAGTTTTTCTTTCATCTTTTTAATCACAGAATGGTTCCACAGTATATTAATCCGTTCCCTTGTTAATAGACATTTAAACAATTGTAGGTTTTTTGCTATTACTAACATTGTTGCAGCAAACATCCCAGCACATGACTCTTTTTTATTTTTTTATTTTTTACTTAAAATACACATTTATTCTCTTCTAGTTCTGGCAGTCAGGAGTCAAAAATAAGTATCATTAGGCAGAAATTAATGCTTTGGCAGGGAGCCGTTCCCTCCAGAAACTTTAGGGGGAAATCTGTTCCTTGTCTCTTCCAGCTTTTGGTGGCTGTCAGTATTCCTTGGCTTGTACACATGATTCTTTATGTATATTGTGTAATTGTAATTGTTGTGCTACATACATAGGTTACATACATCTTTATATGTACTAGATATTTCCAAATAGTTATCCAACGAAATTGAAGGAATTTATGCCTTTGCAGCAGTATGTGTGAACATCTCTTTCCCAAAATCATTGCCCCTTCAGACATTTAAATTTTGGCATTTTCAAACTTTGAAATTTTGCCTTCTTGATGAAATGGTGTCGTTTTTGTTGCTTTCATTTGAGTTTCCATGTTTGCAATGAGGTTGATAAACTTTTAATGTATTTCCTAGTCATTGAGGTTTCATTTAAGCCATTGATTTATTTTCCCATTGAATTGTTTCTTTTTGTTAGCTTTTAGAATTTTTTTCTGAGTCTAGACTTTAATGCTTTATCATTTATAAGCACTATAAATATTTCCTCCCAGTGTGTTATTTGTCATTTTCTACCATATCTTTGTGACACAGGCCTTTTATACTTGAAAGTAGTCAAATTTATCATTTTTTATATATGATGTGATGTTTACGTCTTTTTTAAAGGTCATATGTCTTATTTTGAGGTCACAATGATATCACCCTTAATTATCTTTAAAATTGTGAAGTTTTGCTTTTCACATTTGGATTTTTGATATATCTAGTCATCTTTGTTTTTCTCCTGTCTTTGAATAGGTGAACATACTTCTAAGTTTTCTTATTGTCTAAATTAGCTGTGTAACTTAAGGTACAGTTAGCAAACAGAAACCAAAGTAGGTATTTCATGAAAAGGAATTTAATGTAGAGAAATGGTTATACAGGTGTTGAAGGAGTAAAAAGATGAATGAGTAACGCTTTTGTAACCCAGAGATAATAACTTAAGGAAGCAGGTACCAGCCTGAAGTCTGAGAGAATAGAATGGAGAGTCGGGATACCAGATTTTAGAAACTCAGAGGAATCCCTTACAGAGTATGTGCTTAGACCTTTAAAAAACAAAGGCCAGCCGAAACCGGTTTGGCTCAATGAATAGAGCGTCGACCTGCGGACTGAAAGGTCCCAGGTTCGATTTGGTCAAGGGCATGTATCTTGGTTGCGGGCACATCCCCAGTAGGGGGCATGCAGGAGGCAGCTGATCGATGTCTCTCTCTCATCGGTGTTTCCAACTCTCTATCCCTCTCCCTTCCTCTCTGTAAAAAATCAATAAAATATATTTTTTAAAAAAAAGGCCTTCTGGCTCCTGCTGGGCCTTCAAAGGTCATGTTAAGGCTGGCTCTGAGAGTGCTGAAAATAAACTAGAAACTGGAGTGAATTATCCCTGCTAGGCTGAACTGCTATTGCCTGTGTAAATTACTATCTCTAGTGCAATATTAATAGGAAAACAAGAAAAAAAAATCTCTTTTCTTCTTGCATTCCAATCTGCCTTTTGCCTTCCATTGGCAGAACCTAAGGGGCAGCCAGGGAGCAATAGAATCTGGAAAATGTAGATTGCCTTTTCCCAGTTGCAGCTTTACTGAGTAGAGTACAGAAGGGTAGATTGAATCGAAGAGACAACAAAGGTAAATAAATAGCCCACCAGTTATGTCCACATGGGCTATATGTACCCAAAGGGACATGCAACCTGACTCATTGGAGTGGGAAAGGAAAAGGAAAATAAAATTTAATTTTGTCAACATTTAGCAAGAGCATTTACTCTAGAGTTTTCACACTGGTACCTCCACTCAATCTATGTAGCCTCATTGAATTTAAAGATAAACTAAACACTTATACTAAAAGACCTTTATTACAAAGTTGACTTTTGATATAATGACAAGTTACTATTGGTAGCATACTGCTAATAGATATATCCTTAGAAATGCATGACATTAATTTGAGCCTTCAAGATGAATTTGACATTTTAGCAACAAGTATGAAACACTTTTCAAAAGAAGCCTTTTACATAAACAGGATTCAGGAGAAAGTATTTATATTATTAGTTTACTTTGTGGGCCAATTGATATTTATCAGAACTCCCATCTGCACGAATGATAACCTTGAAAATAGAATTCTAAAAATATTTTCAAAATTAAAGATTTTAGTGTATTTTTAATTCATTTTCTAATATAAAAAATACACTGCCTTCTAATTATTTTTCAGGAGCAATGGGCTGACATTAGAGACTATGGAACTTTACCAGCTGAGTTTTGACAAAAATCATTTATAATTGCTGGATGAGAGTAAAAAAAAATGAATTTTAAGACTTAACAAGCCGAAACCGGTTTGGCTCAGTGGATAGAGCATCGGCCTGCAGACTGAAAGATCCCATGTTTGATTCCAGTCAAGGGCATCTATCTTGGTTGCAGGCACATCCCCAGTAGGGTGCGTGCAGGAGGTGGCTGATTGATGTCTCTCTCTCATCGATGTTTCTAACTCTCTATCCCTCTCCTTTCTTCTGTGTAAAAAATCAATAAAAAAAAAAGACTTAACAAATGCCACCAATGACACACTTTTTCCATTTGGATATATAGGATATTGTTAGTAATCTTTTTTTAAAAGTAGAGTATTTTTTTTAGGACCAAATATAAAGCAGTCTGAATCTACAACCAAATTTTTAAAATCTCTTATAGCCTAATGTATTAAACTAAGATTTTAGAATAAGGAAGAATATTTGTTTTCAGTGCAAAACAGTAATAAGAGAAGAAAAAACACTTTTTTATTAGTAATAAATAAAATAATAAAATATTTGTTCCACTTTTATTTTTAATTTATCTTGTTTATAATTTAAATTTAAATATTAGTTTAGTAATATGTAGATAGAATTTATGAACAAATACATATACTATATTGGGTCTGTGTGAGAATCTCATTATTTTTTTTGCCTTTATCTGATAATATTATTTATTTTTATTTTTTTATTGTGTTACATGTATACATATCTTCCCATTGCCGCACCCCTCCCAGGCATACCCTAACCCCCCAGTGTCTTGTGTTCACTGGTTATGCTTATAGGCATGCATACAAGTCCTTTGGTTGATCTCTTATCTACCCCACCTCTTCTTAATCTTCCTGCTGTAATTTGACAGTCTGTTTGATGCTTTACTGCTTCTGTATTTATCTTTTTGTTCATTAGTTTAGAATGTTCTTTATTATCCACAAATGAGTGAGATCATGTGGAGTTTCTCCTTCATTGACTGGCTTATTTCACTTAGCATAAGGCTCTCCAGTTCCATCCAGGTTGCTGCAAATGGTAAGAATTCCTTTTTTTTTTATGGCAGCATAGAATTCCATTGTGTAGATGTACCATAGTTTTCTGATCCACTTATCTGCTGATGGGCACCTAGGCTGTTTCCAAATTGTAGCTATTGTAAATTGTGCTACTATGAACATAGGGGTGCATAAATCCTTTCTGATTGGTGTTTGTGATTTCTTAGGATATATTCCCAAGAGTGGAATTGCTGGGTCAAATGGGAGTTCCATTTTTAGGTTTTGAGGAAACTCCATACTGTTCTCCACAGAAGCTGCACCAGTCTGCATTCCCAACAGCAGTGCACGAGGGTTCCTTTTTCTCCGCATCCTCGCCAGCACTTGTCATTTGTTGATGATTGCCATTCTGACAGGTGTAAGATGGTATTGCATTGTCATTTTGATTTGCATCTCTCAGATAATTAGTGACTTTGAGCATGTTTTCATGTGTCTCTTGGCCTTCCTTCTGTCGTCTTTCGAAAAGGTTCTATTTAGGTCCATTGCCCTTTTTTTTTTTAATTGGATCATTTATCTTCCTTTTATGAAGTTGTATAAGTTGGCTGTAGATGTTGGAGATTAAACCTTTATCAGTGGTAGTAACATTTGTAAATATGTTGTTTTGTTGATGGTTTCTTTTGCTGTGCAAAAGCTTTTTATTTGATGTAGTCCCATTTGTTTATTTTTTCTTTAGCTTCCATTGCCTTTGGAGCAGTATCAGTGAAGAAGTTCTTTCGGCATATGTCTGAGATTGTGTTGCCTATGGATTTCTCTAATATTTTTATGGTTTCCCATCTGATGTTTAAGTCCTGTATCCAATTTGAGTTTATTTTTGTATTTGGTGTAAGTTAGTGGTCTAGATTCATTTTTTTGCATGTATCTGTCCAATTTTCCCAACACCATTTATTGAAGAGGCTGTCTTGACTCCATTGTATGTTCATGCCTTTTTTGTCAAATATTAATTGAGGATAGTGGTTTGGGTGGATATCTGGGTTCTCTATTCTATTCCATTGGTCTATATGACTGTTCTTGTGCCAGTACCAGGCTATTTTGAGAACAGCTGCTTTGTAATATAGCTTGAAATCTAGTAGAATCTCGGGGTATATAACAAAAAATGTTTGGAGACCACTCATGTTAGTAGTCATTATGTTTTACTTCTTTTAAATCCTAAATCTAAATTATGTAATATCCTAAGGAATATCCCAGAATATGTAGACTCAGTTTGAAAGTTTTTCTTTCCTAAAAATTTACAGCATGTAACATATGTTCCAAGTATTTTAAAACTAAATACTTTGGAAGTGTTTACAGTATGAAGTGCTTTGATAATTAAGTGACTGACTTCCAACTATTAGTTCATCATCCTTTATGAAAAGTCATAGTGTGTAGGGTTTCATAAATTTCTAATATATATATATATATAATTATATATATAATATATATCACATATATATATAATTTAGTTCACAGGGATTAATTTTCTAAAAGTTAAATTCAAATTTATTAGCAATGTATTTGAGTTTATATATTTTCATCAATTGCTCATTTACTGCATATTTGTAAATAAGTAGCTATACATACATAAGCAAGTCATTTTACCTATTTAAGCTTTAATCTCATTTGTGCAATGAAAGGTTGGCACAGATATCAAAGGACCCTTTCTTTCAATCCACTGAGTTTTGATACTATATAGAAAATTAATCTTAGAATGGGGCTACTGAAACTATTTCATTAAATTTCAAAATTCCGATGAGCTGACTTTCCATTTTAGTGGCTGGCAGTGTTCCCAGGGTCTGCCATAGATGCATAAAGTTCCCCCTGGTCAAGGTGAAGAGACACTAATGTAAGATTTTACCAATGCTGTGTAGTCCTTGGAGCCAGGAAAGGAATTCACAGAACTGACCTGAGTCTTGAGGAATTGTTTCCCATGGTCTGAAAATGCCTTCTAGGGGCAGGCAGCATTTAGACCTACTCTGTACATTTCAATTTGTGCTTGCTTCCATCTGTTTCATCTACAAACCCTTTTGCTAGCTTGCTTCTTTCCTCTGCCATCCCTGGGTAGTCTCTGGTCTTGAGGCTTGTATACTTGATGGGTATTCTTGCCCATCTTTCTCCTCAGACTAACACTATGCCTAAGGGTTCCTTGAAAGAAAAATAACATAGCCATTTGGGATATGTTTGTTTTCTGTCTGTTCCACCAGTAGCTGGCACTGGCCCAACCTGCAATGAGAGTTTGGAGTATAAGGCATGAAAAACAGCCCATAAGAATTTTAGAAACTCATAAAGCTTGCAAACTAATGATCTAGGCCTTTCATTATTTTTGGAAAGGTGGCAACTCAAAGTTGCAAGAAGCCAAAAGGAATATTTAAAACACAAGAAAATGCTTTTATTTAGGCTTTCTTTTCTTGAAATGTTAGACAACTTGTCCTTTTCCAGTAAAAAAAAAAAATCAAAAGACCTTTGTGGGATGAAATGTCCTTTAGGGGGGCAAAAATAAGACAATCAGATCCATGGCAGGGGTATATTGGCATGGCTAGAAGGCAATGACAGACAACAACTGCTGTGAGAGGAGATGAGATTGAGTAGGGACAGGGCCAAAAAGACAAAAGAGAAACAATTCACTGGAGAGTGGTTAGAAGTCCTTTCCTGTGCAACACAGTGGAAAAAAACAAAAGCACCAAGAGTTCAAGAGACAGATTTAGACTGAAAAACCTATAAAAGAAATAATGAAGAAACTCTGGGACAGCCTAGGTAATAAACCATAATTTGTTCCCAAATATCTCATCTGCTGTTGTGGTACTTGAAATGTCTATTAGTCACTCATTTGGAAGGTGAGATTATCTCTAAAGTGCAAATGTAAAAATTACATTAATTAAAAAAGACATTAGGGGAACTTATAACAGAAAAATGCTGATTAGTATTTCAGATTATTTGCATTTTTGGAAATCCAAGAGTAATGTCCTGGGATAATCTAATACAGGAAGGTGTATTTTAATGGAGCCAGCCAGCCACTTACTAAAATATAACTTTATTTAATTTTGTTATTACCTCTTACTGCTCTCTTATGTTTTTCTTTTATCCCTTTTATTCTTGTCTTATACTCTTGACTCCATTAATAAGCACAAACACAGAAACATGTCTTATTTATCCATTGATACCCAGTACCTGGTACATTGCTGAGTACATAGCCAGCACTGAAAATATATGTTAAATGACTGATAAATAAATGAATGAACAACGTAATGAATTATGTAAGGAAAGAATAATGTAGAAAAAGGTCTACAAATGGGTGTGTTTATGTATATTTGAAAAAGATAAGCTGAGGTAAGGTGCTGGAAACATGGATGAGAAAAGGGAGGAATTTAGACAAATAGGTACCTGCCCAAAGTCAGACCAGAAAGAGGGTTATCCAAAATATATTTCCCTTTTCTCCAGTATTGGCTCTGGAAGGAAACATACTTATTATGCTCTAACCTAAGGAGGGGAAAAAGCTATTAACTATATTTTGGGACTATTGAAAAACCCTTGGAATGAGGTGTGAGCAGAACTGCTTCTGTATTTGGCCTGGGCCTCTACAAAAATATCCCATGTGCTTTGTAAAAAATGTTATAGAACTGGGTGCTATGTAATGACTGTTTTTAATTTATAGAAATAACAAGCATTTTGCTTGACACCACGGTGGTCCTTATTAAGCAAGTGCAAGCATTGGATGTTAGTGAAACCCTGCCTATAAGCCTTGGTGCTGTTATTCATGACTGATTCCAAAGTTCTTATATAGAAAATAGGCAAAATGAGCCCTTGAGAATTTTAAAATTTAGTAACAATTTAATCATTGACTTCATTTCATCAAGTAATGAGAAAAGAAAAGTTGGTTTGTGAATAATTTGGCTTGCCTATGTTACCTCCAAATAGCTTAAGTCTGATGAAGGGGTATCTATAATAATAAAAGCATAATATGTTAATTAGACTGGAGAGCCAAATGATCTTCCAGATGTCCTTCTGTATGAAAGCATGGAGTTGGGGGTGGTTAGGGGCAATCAGGTATGCAGGCAGATGCAGTTTTGGGTGATCAGACAAGCAGGCAAGCAGTTAGAGGTGATCAGACAAGTTTTTAGGGCCAGTCAAGGAGGCAGACAGGTGAGCAGTTAGGAGCCAGAGATCCCAGATTGGGAGAGGAATGTCTGACTGTCGGTTTAGGCCCAGTCCCTGGCAGTCGGACATCCTCGAGGGTTTCCAGATTGCAAGAGGGTATAGGCCGGGCTGAGAGACACCCCGCACACCTCCATGCATGAATTTTGTTCACTCGGCCTCTAGTATAGTATAATGTAAATAGCACTAAAAGTTCCCATGCTTTTATAGCTGTAATATATTTGCTTCATTTTTGCATTTTTTGTTTCCCTCTCTCCTCCCCTAACTTTACTGTATTGTTTGTGTTGTTTTATTTTGCATACTCAAAGGACAATATCACCCCAAAGCAAGATGAAGAGCTAACATACATACACACACTTTATTTTTAAGGGAAATTCTATGTAATCCTACCCATGCTATATTCTCTTTGGAATTTAATCTTTTCTATTTATATATTTCAAGGCTAATCAGTCACCACCTAACTTTAGGTGGCATAATCTTCTTGGAATATTACCTAATATTTTTTTGAGAAAAGATATATAAGAAAAAAGGAAACATTTCTAGATTTGTGAAGGCAAGGTGAAGAAAACAAGAGGATTTCAGTTGACCCTGCATTTTCTGCTATATAAAGTTGTCAGGTGACATCTCAAGGCTAACAGCCTACTTTTCTTTTTTGTGTGTATTGTCATCACATTCTACAGGATTATCTGAAGGGTATTGTAACTGCATTTTGAAAATGTCACAGGTCTCAAATGATCTGTATCATTTACTAAGTGAGACAGATGTTCATTTTGGGGAGATGAGAGAAGTCTTGCTTCTTTGAAGTTTCATGACTAGCTCCAGTATTTCAACAGGCACATCATGAGGAAGTACTCACCAGAATGGATATAAGTTGTAGAAAGTAAGTAGAGAAAACTCTGTTTCTTTTTGTTCATACTTCTGATTATATTTTACATATAACTAAAGAAATATAAGTTTTAGGGTATAACTGTCAAGTGAGTAATTTCAGGGTAGCCTAGGCCTCCCACTCTAGACCATCCCTATTCAGAGAATACTCAGGAAACAAGCTTGTTTCCAGAGTCATACCAGAGTGGATGACATGTATTTGGGAATCCTCTATCACAAAGATAATTGAAATCTTAGGGAAAAGCATGAACTGACCCTTTCTTCCAGTACTTCACAAGAGCCTGAATTATACTCAGTGAAAATTAACTAAGTAAATTAAAAACTGTATCTACACATATGAAACAGTAACTTTGCCACATATACCTGAGTCAGGAAATGATACCTTCCAATAAATATTTTAAAATGAAAGATTCATGATTCTTCTTAAAATTAATGCTTACATCTTTTTCATTTCATTCATTATCATTGCTTTCCATCTTGGTCTCTCATTCTCTTTTTTTAAATTCCCATTTTATCAATGAAGAACAGAAGGTGTTGGCCCCCAGTACATGGCTAATGTATACCTTTTATAATGTGTGTTTTTCCTCTGTTAGATAGATATCGTGAGCAATAAGTGAAGAAAAATAGAGATATTTAACTTATAATAAAAAATAAAATGCTCCTCACTTTTTTAGATCCCCCCCCCCGGAGCAAAGTCCTAACCTTAGTCAACAAGTGTTGATCTGTTCTAAGGGAAAGGCCAGAGAAGTTCCAAGGTAACCTTATAAAACTCCATCTGTTGAGGAAGAAGGCAGAGACATAGGTGTTGTGGTTTGATTTGATTTTAGATGGAGTTTGGGTATATAGGTGGGGAACCAGTCATTGGGCATGGCTCAAGAAACCGTTTCATTGAGTATAAATAACACTGGCAAGGGTGACAATAACTCTCTGGAAGGGCTTACCACTTCTGCCTGCCACTCCAAAGCCAAATCCTTTTATTAAAATTTAAAAAAATACACAACTGTGATTATAGAGTTTATGAGTTACGGCATGGTTTCATCCAGTCATATTACCTTCCTGAGCCAGTTATTAGAGGGCCAAAAATGTTCTGACTACAGGGTGATGTGTAATACTGCTTTAGGCTATGCAGGACTGCCTAGGATCACCCTTGTCCAGAAGCCAGACCAAACTTAACCTGGCCAGAATCTCACAAGAATTAATGGTTTTTCAGAGAAGGTCACTGGCAGGACCTTAGGAAATGAGATCCCAAGACATGAAACTAATTGTCCAACAGAAGAGATTTCACATAGGGAAAGAGCTACTTCCTTGTCTGGCTAGTGGGATATGTGGAGGGAACAGAGCCCAGGAATGCTCGAATGTTTTTGAAAGTCCTTTATGTGGTTTGAGTTAGGTGAAAGAGTTTTTTGTCCTGCATCACTTAGAATTAAATAAATTTCTACATAAATTTCATTTCTTTTTTTTTTTCTTCAAAGAGGTATGTGACTGGACCTTTGTACCAAAAGAACATGAAAAAAGCACATATGAAAAATTCACTGCGAATTTTTGGTTCAAAGGGGTAGCAAAACTCTTTTAATAATGGATAGTATAACTATGTATTTATTTAGTCATACCATATGACCAATGACAACTCAAAACCTGGTTTTTCAATTACGATATTAAAATTACTATTAGATGGCAAGCTCTTTGAAGGTAGGGCACTCAACTTTTGGCTTTCCGTAACTCTCACATTACTCATCATAATACATGTATATATTATACACCCAGTATGTCTTCCATGAAATAAATTGCTTAGATACGTGTGCCCTAACATATGAGATTTTTGAGATACGAGCCATCGAGCGAGCGATTTTTGCTTTGAAATACGAGCGACATTTGAGATAGGAGTAATCGCGTGGATCGGCCGGCTGCACACGACCCACCAGTTTACCTCGACTCGAGCGTCTCATAGTTTCCCACTCCTCAAGGTTACGGAACGAATTAAACTCGTATCTCGAGGTATCACTGTTCATTAAATTATTGTATATAAAATATGAAATTCTCTTGATATATTGATGCACAAAAGGAAAACGAAAAAGTTTTCTTCATTTACTCTTTCTTTAAAAATTTTTGTTTGTTCAACAAAGGTGTCTAGAGAGCCCATTCTGTGCCAGGCATTGTAGTTGAGCCTGGGGCTGGGATATAAGCAAGGATAACACATTTTCTGCCTTGAGGAGTGTTGTCTGACATGGAGGGAGGGGTGGGTTGAAGTGGAGAAGAAATATATAAACACATAAAATTATAATTCAATATAAGATAGACTGGCATAGAGATATCAAGATAATATTGAGGACTTCAAATAAGTTGGCCTGAAGAAAACAGGAAAATATAATAGAAAACTGAAATTTCAAAGCCTTGGATATTCAATGTCACCAATGACTTAGGTGAGAATTATTATATCAAAGTAGAAAAGATATGCTGAATAAATAAACCATGTGGCCTTCCAGAAGCATATTTGATGTTAAATAAATGTATTTCTAACTTACTGTTAGTCAATTCATCAATCCTTTGTGATCCTACAAATTTATTAGAATATATTTCTGTGTAAAAAAAAATTACTCAAAATTTAGTGGTTTTAAACACTACACACTTACTATACCATAGTTTCTCTAAACCAGGGACTCCAGGCATAATTGAACTGGATACATTGGCTCAAGGCATCTCATGAGGTTGCAATCAAGATATCTGCAGTGGCTGCTATCATTTCAGGGCGCCACTGGGGGGTGGGGGAGATCTGCTCCCAATTTCACTCACATGGCTGTTGGCAGGCATAGAGTTCTTGCTGGCTGGAGATAGCAGTTTCTTGCCACATAGGCCTCTCCTTTGGATAGCTCACAGCAAGGCAACTGGTATCCCTGACAGAGGCCTGGAGGGATGGGTATGTGTTCAAGATTGAAGTCACATTTTTGGTAACATAATCTTTCATCACTTCTGTGATATTCTATTTGTTCTATGTAGTAGTCAGCCTGTATTCAAGAATAGGGGATTACATAAGTTCATGAATACCAGGAGATGGGAAGGTCATTGGGGGCCATTTTAGAGGCTGCCTATCTACCAAAAAGAGGAATAAGTAACTTATGAATGCTATTATTATTCATTATATTAACATAAGAAAATACCTGTGAATCCCTCCACAAGTTTCTATATGGATGAACTGTCTCAACTCCCTCCTCCTGCCCCCTCATCAGAGTTATGTGGGCTTTTGACATATGTAGTAATTTGAAAAGGAGTTACATGGACTTTTGACATATGTAGTAGTTTTTCACCATGTCAACTGTGAAAAAATGAAATTTTCAAATTAAAATTCCTATACTTACATATTAACATAAAGATATGTGTATGCAAATTAAACATGAGATTTGTACTTCTCATGTTTCACATCATTTTCTAAAAAGTCTACTAGACTAATAAATGAACTGCTAAGGAATGTGTACCATGGTGAAAAAGAAACTTCATTTTCACAGATTTTGGCTTCTCTGTATTTATGTCTGAAACATAAACACTGAGCAAATTTAAGTTGTTGCTTTTAATTTCCTCTTTAATAAACATAGAGGAGAGTGAAAAGGAAGAATATATTTTTTTAGTTTTATCATGTTTCCCCATGTCCCTTCCATTACTCCTCCCTGTCTGCTGATCCATTCACCTCAGTAAAGTTCAAAAAAATTGAGCGTCTATTGTTCCATTTGAGCCAGGTTTTTAAAAATGATCTTGCTTTTTGTACAAGATTGTTTTCAATGGTAGATTGTTTTCAGTGGTAACAATGACTTTATTAATAAGTAATAAATTCCTGTGATAACTTGAAACTTATAAAGTTTCAACTTTTAAACTCTCATATAAGCAATGCACGAAAAGAAATTTTAGATCTTTTAACAATATTAAAAGTTACTTTTTCACCTGCTTCTAACTCAAACATAGTTTAACACATTTGCATCATTTTTTCCCAAAAGAAATATACTTTTGGGTACAACCCAGATATACACAATTTCTGCCAAAAGAATAGATTTCCACAGCATTTCATACAAATTTAAATGGGGTATGAATGATCTTGAATACATTTTAAGTATTTTGCAATTCCATATTTTCTAATTCTAAATTCTGAGTTTTATTTGCATATGTGGTCTATCCAATGAACTCTCCACAAGTATCTCAAACAGTTAGCTCTGTTCCATATTATTTATTTATTTATTTTTAATTTAATAAATTTTTATTGTTTTTGTTCCTCATTTTATCCCCCATAGCTCTCATCCACCTGGTTCCCACCCTACCCTCTGCCCTTACCTCCCCCCTATTGTTCTCAATGAACTCATCTTTCTTCTTCCAGAAAAAACTCATATTGCCATATGGATCATTACCAATTATTTAATAATCCAAACTCTCTTAATTTCTAAAAGAAGTTTAAGGATATCAGAGAATTTAGATGACTTTCCAATGTATCTGGAGTTAGAGACCAGTATCTTGCCCCACTTGTTCCTTCATTCTCCTGATTCTTCTGTTTTTATTAATGGTACCATAAAAGGCTTCTACTCATTTCAAACCACCAAAGTCAAATTTACTCCTTCATTTTCCCCATATCCAATTGCCTACCAAGTATTGCTCTTCATGTATGGATGCTGCTTTCATTCTCTTTCTCACAATACTCATTCAAGTCATTTCTTACCTGAGGCTATTGAAAAAGTTCCTAGTACCTCTAATGGAGATGTTTAAAAAAAAGTTAAAAGTGTAAATTCCACTTCATAGACAGGTTGAGTTTATTAATTCAATAAACCTTTATTGAGTCATGTTAGGGAGAAGAGCCACGTTAATCACACATAAGGAGACAAAGCTGAATTGTTACTATTCTTATAAAATGCTTTTATCTTGCTGCTTTTAATATTCTCTCTTTGTCTTTCATCCTTGGTATTTTTTTATTTATATATTTTTTTATTGTTTAAAGTATTACAAATAGCAGTACATATGTCTCCCTTTTCTTTTTCCCCTTCCTCAGGCCTGAAGACCTTCCTCAGGCCTTCTCTACCCCCAGTACATGCCCTTACCTGCCCCTCCTCCCCCCAGTGTCTTGTATTCATTGGTTATGCTTATATACATGCATACAAGTCCTTCAGTTGATCTCTTACAGCGCCCCCTCTCAACCTTCCCTGCCTTCCCACTGTAGTATGACAGTCTGTTCATTGCTTCTTTGCCTCTGTATCATTTCCCCCCTCCCTGATTCTTTTCTTTAAAAACATCTTGCCTCTGCAGTTAAACTTAGAACAATATATATATATATATA
>JAAGEH010000286.1:21503737-21516451 GCA_011751065.1 Lasiurus cinereus | reverse complement strand
AAAAAAAATATTTGAGTCCTAATTTCAATGTCCAATAGTTCTGAGTCCCAGTTTCAAAGTCAAACAGTTCCTTATGTATACACGTCAGCAATGGTATCTGGATGGTGGACAAATGGTGGCAATGCAAGTCTGACCCTCTCTGATTTGGTCCTAGGCATCCTGCAGCAATGCACAGCTGCTGACTGCTAGCATGGCAAGGGGTAGGTGGTGTCTTCAATCTCTGGACTGTTTCTCCTCTTGTCTTCATGGTTGGAGCAGATCTGTCAATTCCTCTCTGTTGTAGGAGTCCACTTCGTCTTCGAGTTGTTTTCTGAAAGTATATAAATATATTCTTCACCAAAAGTTAATAAAGAAATATTTTCTATAAAATTGACTTGGGATCCTTTTTATTTTTTTCCCCAATGATTTTCCTTTGGCTTTTATAATTTAATTGTCTCCTTTCACCCTCAGTGCAAGTAGAGAGTACCAATCTCCAAAAATTTTATATCTCATGTTTTTTATTCTTCAATCCACAAGTAATCATTTCATTTATCATTCATTTTTGTTTTTCAACCCTCTTATAAACTTCTAAAGGTGAAACAATAAAAGGTGTCACAAATACATTTTTTAAGCAAAAAAAAAAATGTATTTTAAATATTCTTGCTTTAGACCAAGAATTATGTCTTGTCAATAGCATTTCATGGGCAGATCATCCAGCCAAGCCACAGGCAAGTCTTCCCTCATAGGTTTTTACCTCATTACATTCAGAATTATTCAAAGTAGAATAAATGAGGTTGAGCTGTCCAAAATATTATATGAGCCAGTGCAAAGAAAAGAAAATGCATCTAAAATTAGCATAATTATCCGAATTCAAACATGGTCTTTACTTCTATTTTAATGCAATGTTATATCATTTCTATTCCTATAATGCTACATACTTGACTGGAGAAAATCCTACAGTAATCAGATGTGAATGCAAAGCTAACTTCAGCGGGGCCTTCAACTGCTCAACAACTATTTTTATTTTTATATTATTACTGCATTGAATTACTTACTATAACAACTGTTTGAAATGTTTTACATTCTCTCTGGACCTCCACATAGTTTTTACCTCCTGTATTCACAGCTAATTACCTTACCATTTACTTTACTATGAAACTATTTAATGTAAATACTCTTAACTATAAGCTTAATAGCAATCTTTTCAAATCTCTTTGCACAATTAATGCTGTTCCAAATAATCAGTTACCTCTTCTACTTCTACCTGGTAAGAGTTTATTCTCCTGACCCCATTTGGAATTACTCATGTCCATGTGAACTGCGTTGGTCAATGGAATGTGAATGGGTCTCTTCCAGAGGAGAGCTTGAAGAGTCCGTGGATAATGTGACACATTTCATTTTCCTCAGCCACAGCTCCAGATTCTGGCTATTCCAGAATCTTAAGGTAGAAATAGACAGGAGGCTGAGTCTCAGTATATATACACAAAAACATGAATCATGAGCAAGAAATAAACCTTTGTGGTGTAGATCCACTAAAATCTGGGGATTGTTTGTTACCTTTACCAAAACCTAGTCTCTGAATTATATCAGAGAAAATGGTGGAGTAGGTAACCCCCAAAGCTTGTCCTGCTATAAAAACATAAACAAATTGGCATGAACTATCAGAATCAACTTTATTAGAACTCTTGGAACTGGTCAAGGTTTTATTGCAATTAAGCAAATGCTTCATCAAGAAAAATAATCTAATGAATTCAGTAAGAGAGCATAGTGTCATTTTAATTTACCCTGTCCCCCATTTTCAACCCCCCCATTCAGAGGCAGTCTTGAAGATAAGTCATATTCCTGGTAGAGGTTCCTGTTGCTAGAGGAAGCAGAACAGAACTTGTTCTCAAAGAAATATGTCTTTGTTTCTACCAGTCTGGTGACTTCCTGCAGAACAAGCTCAAAGGGCTTGCCTTTATTTTGCCTAATATATCCACCCCCAGGGTGAATTGCCAAAACCTTTTAAAGGCTGTTAGCAGTTTTCACCAAGAAAAGGGATTACAGAGCAAATAACAGGCAAACTGAAAAGCTTGGCATAAAAGGCTAGGTAATGAGATGATTAATGGAAGAAAGAAATTAAAGAAATCCTAAATAAGTGAAAAGATATCCTGTTTTAATGTACTGAAAGACTTAATTTTGTTAAGATGGCAATACTCCCCTAATTGGTCTATAGATTCTATCAATCCCTATCAAAATTTTAATTCCTGTTTTGCTGAATTGGACAAGTTGATTCTAAAATTCATACTGAGTTGCAAGGACAAAAGTCTTGAAAACGAAGAACAAATTAGAAGAATTCATACTTCGTGATTTCAAAACTTGGTGTGGAGTTGAGGACACTGAGGGAAGCTACATAGTCAGATTGGTTTCTCTCAATAAACTTTGGTTCCACTGTTTTGTCCACGACTTCATTTTTTGATTTCTCTAGATAACAAATTCAAACACCCACATTTTGGTTTCATAGCTACAGAAATCAAAATAGTGTAGTATTGGCAACAATTAACATAGAGAATACAGAATAGAATTAAGTCCAAAAATGAACTCATATATCTATAGTCAATTAATTTTTGACAAGCAGTACAAGACCATTCAGTGGGGAAAAGAATGTTTTTTTCAACATATGATGCTGGAACAACTGGATAGCCACATGGAAAACAATGGTATTCAACCCTTAACTTGTAACATATATAAAAATCAGCTCAAAATGAATCATAAGGGCTAAAAACCATAAATTCTTATAAGAAAGGAGTTGAGTAAATCTTAATGACCTTGGATTTGGCAATGAATTCTTAATTGTGACACCAAAAACACAAATGGCAAATGAAAAAATATATAAATTTAACTTCACCAAAATTAAAAGCTTGTGTATAAAAGAACACAATGAAATGAAAAGGCAACTCATACATTTACAAATCATAAGGATCTAGTATTTGTAATATACAAAGAATTCTTACATTTCAACAATAAGAAGATAATCCACTTAAAATTTGCAAGGGGATGTGAATAGAATTTTTTCCAAAGGATTTATATATATAAATGACCAATCAGGACATGAAAAAATGTTCAATATCAGTAGTCATTTGGGAAAAGAAAATCAAAATTACAATGAGAGACAACTTTATATTCACTAGGAAGGCAATAATAATAATAATAATGACAATAACACTATGGGAAAATAAATTTTAGGCAGTTCCTTAAAAAATTAAATATAGAATTACTATAAAACCCTGCAATTCCACTTGGGTGGAATCCAAGAGAACTAAAAACGAGTATTAAAACAAAAACTTGTACATAAATGTTCATAGAATTTTTCATAGTAGCCAAAAAGTGGAAACAACTCTAATGTTTATCAACTGACAATGGATAAGCACAACATGGTACAGCCATATAAAGGAATATTACTCAGCCATAAAATGGAATGACGTGCGGATACATGCTACAACATCAATGAATCTTGAATACATTATATCCATTGAAAAAAGCCAGATGCGAAAGACCACACATTCTGTGATCCATTTATATGAAACTAGAGGCCCAGTATATGAGAATTCATGCACTCAGGGTCAGGGGGGGTTCCCTCATCCTGGCCCGTGCTCCTTAGAGGATCAGGCCTAATCTGGCAGTCAGACATCCCTCTGGTAGCTCAGGAGTCCTCAGGAGATGTCCAACTGAAGGCTTAGGCCCATTCCCTGTCTGTGGGACATCCCTAGCACTGCAGAGAGGCCGGGGAGAGACTCCTGTCACCACCACTGCACTCGCAGCCACCAGCTTGTCTTGTGGCTGAGTGGAGCTCCCCATATAGGAGTGCACTGACCACCAGGGTGGCAGGTCCTGCATTGAGCATCTTCCCCCTTGTGGTCAGTGTTCATCATAGCAACTGGTCAATCCACCTTTAGGGTCAGTTTGCATATTACCCTCTTATTATATAGGATGTTGGGAATAAACAAAGACACAAAAAAGATTAATGATTTCCTGGGGCTAGGGAAAATGGGATTTGAGAGAGTGATTGCTTAATGGGATTTCTTTTGGGGATGATGAAAATGTCCTGGAATTAAAAAGTGGTGATGCTGTTACAACATTATGACTATTCTAAAAGTCACTGAATTATACACTTTAAAATGGTTAAAACAATAAATTTTATATTATGTGAATTTTACCTCAATAGAAAATGTGCTTTTTTTTTAAAAAAAAAAAGGCCTAGTCCATCTTGACTTTATACTTTGCCTCTCTACTCTTCTCAGTAATCTGTCTCAGAAATTATTTAATATACTAGAGACCCAGTGCATGAAATTTGTGCACTGAGGGTGGGCTGTCCCTCAGCCCAGCCTGCACCCTCTCTAAACTGACCCCTCGCCTGCCTGCATTCCTGATTGCCCCTAACTGCTTCTGCCTGTCAATCTGATCACTCCACTGCCAGCCTGATTGATGCCTAACTGCTCCCCTGCCAGATGTTTGCCTCTACCTGTCCTCCCCTGCAGGCCTGGTCACCCCTAACTACCCTCTCCTACAGACTTGATCACCCTTAACTGCCCTCCCCTGCAGGTATGGTCACCCCCAACTGCTCTCCCATTCAGGCCTTGGTACCCCCCTACTGCCCTTCCGTGCAGGCCCAGTCACTGCCAACTTCCCTCCTTTGCCTGCCTGGTAACCACTAACTGCCCTCCCTTGCAGGCCTGGTCCCTCCCAATTGTCCTCCCCTGCTGGCCTGATCACCCCCAACTGCCCTCCCTTGCAGGCATAGTCTCTCCCAAGTACCCTCTCCTGCTGCCCATCTTGTGGTGGCTATCTTGTGTCCACATGGGGGCAGGCTCTTTGACCACATGGAGGCAGCCATCTTGTGTGTTGGGGTGATGGTCAATCTGCATATTACTCTTTTATTACATAGGATAGAGGCCTGGTGCATGGGTGGGGACAAGGTGGTTTTCCCTGAAGGGTATCCCAGATCATAATGGGGATTTCCTTGGGGTGGAGGGTGGTCTGGGTAAGGGGCCTATGGTGATTTGCAGGTTGGCCACGCCCCCTGGCAACCCAAGGGAAGATCCTGGTATCTGAGATTTATTATCTTCTACAATTGAAATTTTGTAGCCTTGAGTAGAGGTCTGGACCCACCAGGGTGTGTGGAAAGATTGGCTTCCTCCATCGCCAGGGAATCCCAAGCCTCCCTCCTGCTCACTCCATGGCAGCACCCAACTTTGGTTGGGGTTAATTTGCATATTCATCCCTGATTGGTTTGTGGGTATGGCTTGAGGGCATAGAAAAGTGATAGTTAATTTGCATATTACTCTTTTATTAGATAGGATATCTCTATATTTAGTTGTCTAAATATCTACCTATGAATTTTTTAAAGGCCACTCCATTTGTCAGTGCTTTTATGTAATTTTTCCTTTCTCTTCTGTCTGCTTGTGCCATTAGTCATCCCTCATTTCCAAATTCTTCCTTTAGGTATTTCCCCTATACCTACAGTATAAATATACTCAAATTTTCTTTATGCCCAAAATAAGAAACAATCCTTCTACTTTGCTTCCCTTCCCTTACCAAAATTTCAAAATCCAAGTCTCTATTCTCTCCTAATTCAGTATCTTTGCATTAGCCCTTAATCCCTACCTGGTGTGAATAACCCTTATGGAACTTTTCTGATTTATTGTCAAAAACATCCTTCTTTTTTGTTTCTTGATTGCTATAAATACAGTGATTAAGTCTTTATCTTCTTTAAATTTTATTTTCTTGGCCCATGTGGTATTATGCTCATTTATTTCTTTGATGTTTCTTTGAACTATTCATCTCAATCTCCTCTACTGACCTCTGTTTTTCAACAATCTTTTTAATAAAACATTCAGCCAGTTTCTTTCCTTAAACAGATTCATGGCCACTGACTCCCTTCTATCAAGGCCATGTCATTCTTTAAGGACTTAATAAAATTTTACCTTCTCTATTAGGCCTTTCAAAATCCCCTTCATTAAATTAATAGCTCTTTGTACTTCAATCATAATGCTTTCCATGATCTAGCTTATGGTAATTTATTTAAGTGTCATGTACATTAGTATGGTTTTCTATACTGGGTTTTAGTTCTCTTTTTATCTCTGTATACCTATTACAACCTAGTGTAATGCTTAAAACATAATAATGCTGGATGAAATGTATTTTTATTTTCTTCAACTTTCATAAATGAACAATTACAGTCTTATAGCAAGTTATACTTTAAGTTAACAAATTATATTAGATATGTGCAAAGGTAAATTTAAGTGATTTCTAGTCACTCTTCCAAATGACTGCTATGAATACCCGGAAATATAAGCCATGCAAATAATTGATCAACTGTAGATTCTACCCACTACTGCTCTTTGAAGATAAGCTTATATGTCTAATCAAACAAGTCAGAAGATATTTATATTCTCTAAATAATTTAAAACTACTTGTCAATAAAAAAGGCAATATTGCTCTGAGAAATCTCATTCAGAGATCTAAACTTCAACACTATGCCAGCCTTTTCAATAGTGTTCACACTATTTTGTGTATTATTCACAATTCATGTCCGCAATCAATATTATTAAGCATTTTCTATGTGCTCGGCATTGTTCCAGGCCTCAGCCCTTATAGAGCTTATATTGTAGTGAGTAAGAAGTTGATAGGGTTACATACATGAATGACATAATTTTGGAAAGTGATTCTTGCTGTGAAAAACACAAATTTGGGTTAAAGAAAAGAAGAAGCATTACTTATATGATCAAGAAAGTTCTGTGGAGATGACATTTAAACTGAGACCTGAAAACTTGGATGAAGCCAGTCATGCAAAGATCTAGCAATAGAGTTATTTCAGCAGAGGGAGCACTAGCTGTAAAACCTTAAGGAATTAAAACTTAGCTTGTCCTGTGCCAGACCAGGTGACACACTGGAGCATGTGAAGTGTGGCCCTATCTGAGGGAGAATTACTGAACAGGGACAATATTATATCAAGTCTTGTACATCATAATATGGTATTGGGGTTTTATTCTCTGAATAAGAGGAAACCATTGGAGGGATTTAAGTGGGTGAGAAATATTATCTGATTCATCTTTATAAAATAACACTTTGGCTGCTATATAAAAGTGAGATGAATATATGTATGGAAGCAGTTAGAAGACCATAACAGGGCAGGAAGGAGGAGTTGATGGTTTAGGCAGTGATAGCTGTAAATGTAAAGATTCAGTTATAAAATAAATCTGAGTGTATTTTCTGAATTCTCTTTTACCCACTTTCCCTCACTTCTTTCTTGTGCTGGTTTTTTACTAAATTAAGAAACTATAAGCTTTTTCCCTTAACAAATGCACTTAGAGTGCTCCTTTAAACATACCTAGAGAACTTAAACAAAAAGAAAGGAAGTAGGAGACGACATGAATGTATTGAATTTATTTTCTTTAGACATTGGGTACCTAGACTAGAGCTTATTTTCATGACTGGATTACAGCCTCAAAAAGTAAAGGCACACTTATGTATTTAACCACTTTTTCAGCAATTACATCTTGTTTATAGCTTACAACTAAAGGCTATTCTTCAGTTGTATTAATCATGGATATTTGATATTTAAAGCAGAAAAAGAAATAGAACAACAAAAACATCTAATTTGTTTCAACAGCTTTACTGCTTGGCAGATTTCTAAAATTCACATATGGTAATGTTTGTATTAACTGATTAATACCAGGATACTTGTCAGAACTAAATACTTTTGTAATTAATTATTTAAAACTCATTGAGTTCTAAAACATGAATGGGAGCATGGGTGGTTTGAAAATTTTTCTGTGATATTTTTTATTTTTAATCAATGTATTTTAATAATAATTAATTTGGAAAGAAGCTGTTTAATGACATTTAAATACCCTACTACGATGTAAATTGTTATTCACTATGGTGAATATACTTATCAATAAATTAAATAAATGTCCAGGACTTGTGTCCAAGATATTATAACTAGAAAAAGACAAAAGAAATGCACATACGTTTGTTAGCTCTAAAGTACAGTGGTACCTCGAGATACGAGTTTAATTTATTCTGTAACCTTGCTAGTATATCAAGTTGCTCGTATCTCAAAGCAAATTTCCCCATTGAAATCAATTGAAATGCCGTTAATCCATTCCAGCCCCCAAAATGCCACCCCAGTTGTTCTTGTTACATGTTTTTGAATAAGAAAAATGTACTTATAAATGACAAATATTGTATAAAAATATAATAAAAGAGAATGTAAAGGAATAAACTGGTTTTATAAAGTGTATTTACCTACTCGTTACACTCTTAATGCTACACTTTATCCTAAACTGAATGTAACTTAACTAATCTTCACTGAACTTAATTGCTACTGGTCTTTGCATTCTTGGCCGATTTAAAAAAAAAAAAAAACGTGTCCAACGAGGTTTGCCTCTTCCTCCCTTTCAGAATGTTTCTGAAATGGGTGAGGCAAGTTTCATTGAACAGCTCGGATGCACGACCAGTAGCAACTTTTTCGGGGTGTTTCTTTTCCATGAAGTATGACACCCTCTCCCACATTCCTAAGATCTCTTTTATCTCACTTGTAGAGATCTCCTCCACCTCTGGCTCCTTCTCAAAACCAATTTCTTGGAGAACCTCCGCATATTGCTGAGACTGCAACTCTTGTAACTCCTCCATGGTGAGTTCCAGAGAGTGCTCCTCGACGAGCTCATTCACGTCTCTCATCCACCTCCAGGCCCATGGATTTTCCCAGAGACACTATCTCCTCCTCCACTGGCACCTCAGGTTGGAATCCTTCAAAGGTCCTTTCGGCTATGGCCTCAGGCCACAGCTTCTTCCATGTAGAGGTCAAAGTCCTCGTTGTAACACCCAGCCAGGCCTGATCAATAATTCTGAGGCATATCACGATGTTAAAGTGGTTCTTCCAGAACTCTCGAAGGGTGAGGTTTGTGTTCTCCGTCACCTCAAAGCAGCGCCGGAACAGGTGCTTGATGTACAGCTTTTTAAAATTAGAACTCACCTCCTGATTCATGGGCTGCAGGATAGGAGTGGTGTTGGGAGGTAGGTAGACAACCTTTACAAACTTGAACTCTGGGAGGAGTTCATCTTTGAGGTTCGGTGGGTGAGCAGGAGCATTGTCGAGGACAAGGAGGGCTTGCATGGTTAGGTTGTTTTCCTGTAGATATTTCTTAACAGAAGGGCCGAAAACCAGGTTTACCCACTCCACAAAGAACTGCCTGGTGACCCATGCTTTTGGGTTTGCCCTCCACATAACTTGCAGTTTATCTTTTAAAATCTTATGTGACTTAAAGACTCTGGGGTTTTCCAAATGGTATACAAGCAGAGACTTGATCTTGCAGTCGCCACTCGCATTGGCACATAGTGCGAGAGTTAGCCTATCCTTCATGGGTTTGTGGCCCGGCATCGCCTTCTCCTCTGCCGTTATATAAGTCCTGTTCGACATCTTCTTCCAGAAAAGCCCTGTCTTGTCACAGTTGAAGACTTGCTGGGGGATATATCCTTTGGCTTCTATCAGTTCGGAAAAAGTTTTGAAGTATTCCTCAGCTGCCTTCACATCTGAACTTGCTGCCTCACCATGCCTGACGTTGGAGTGAATGCCGGACCTTTTCCTGAAGTTATCACACCAGCCTCTACTGGCTTTAAATGAGCCTTTTGATGCTTCGTCCGTGGAAGTGTGCGGAGTCTGCTCCAGCAAATCACCGTAAATCGCTCGCGCCTTCTCGCATATGATGCCCTGTGTTAATGTATCTCCTTTAAGCTGCTTCTCTGTCACCCACACCATCAGTAGATTCTCCATCTTTTCATGGAGAGAGCTATGGAGCTTAGAAATTATTGTAACGCCCTTAGCTGGCGTTATACCCTTTATCAACTCCTTCTGTTTAAGCACAGTGCATATCGTTGAAGTACTACGCCCGTATTGCCTCGCCAAGTCAGCCACTCGCACAGCTTGCTCATATTTTTCTATGATTTCACGCTTTAATTCAATAGACATCATCCTCTTCTGAGCACTGACCTTTCCACTCACTTTCTTCGGACCCAAGGTTATAAAAAGAAATGTGATAAAGTATGTAAATGCACAAAAGATGCTTTGACAACGAGGTAAACAAGCACAGTGACTGATGCGTGGGAATCGATGAGATGCTCAAGTCGCTGTAAACTGGTGGGTCATGTGCAGCCGGCCAATCTGCACGATTACTCATATCTCAAATGTTGCTCATATTTCAAAGCAAAAAAATCGCTCGCTCGAGGGCTTGTATCTCAAAAATCTTGTATGTTAGGGCACTCGTATCTCGAGGTGCCACTGTATATAACATATTATTTCCAGTAATAATATTTTTTTCTAGGCAACAATCCAGTATATGCTTGAAGTATTTTGAATTACAATGGATAAAATTAAATCTGAGATTATGATGCTCTCTATCCAGATTCTTCTCATCCAATGCAGTAACCACCTCAGAGAGATCAAAACAGAGAAATAACTCTTTGCACTCAGCAATGACAATGACTGTGGCACTGGAAGACACAGTGGTAATTAAGCTAAATTTCTTATCATCAGGATCTTCATGAGAAAGTCTATGAGCTCATGGTCACCCAATACAGTGCAGGAACCATGTTCCCATGGCATTAAAGGACAGCACCATGGTTGATAAAGTTAAAAGCAAGAAGTTAGTCCTTACCCTGTAGTACCCCATTGAGGACATTGTAATCAGTGAGGATAGTGTAGAGAAAACCTGGCATATGCCTTCTACAATAAGCCTTGCTAAGTCTCCCATAACCTCCATGGCCAACAAAATGGAGATGCCACAGGTTCAAAGAAACTGTATGTACATTGCTTTATAGGCTGTACTGTCTCTTCCTGCTTTTGGTCATATCACCATATATTATTGATTCTGGTGAGGGTTATGCCCTACTGCATACTATCCTATGTCTGGACTTGGCTGGCTAGGACTTGACAGACTTCCTTAGTTACAGGTTTGCTACTATAGCTGAGAATGGAACTGAGCATGAAGTTGAAGAGAGGTTTTATTGAATGTCTGTAACTTTGAAGAGAAAATGGCCACTATTCCTCCTCATTCAAGAAAACCTACAAGTTCCCTAATGATCAATTGATCGTCACTGGTAATGAAAATTGGGGTTTCATCCTGTGACATACATGAGGCCACTTTAAACTCAGTCATTAAGTGTGATATTGATAAAGAGAAAGACTTGTATGTCAGAACAGTGCTCTCTGATCAGACTTTTACATGCCCTGCCTTACTAACTAATACAGAAAGGAATCACAGCTCTGTCACTTGCACACACAAAAAACTGAAAGTAATTGCTCTACCTTCCAGCAAATGCAGACTAGCAAGCATGATTATGAATGTCAGTCTATTCATTTCCTACCATAAATGACTCTAACTGAATTGCTAGCAAATGTGTAGCATTTATTTCATGAATTCACAAGTATAAATTTACCCTGGTAAATATATACACTTCATAACTATATGCTATCTCTTTAATGAATTAGCTGCTTTTTGTCTTGATGTTTATATGTCTAATAATAATATAGCTATCACAGCTTTTCTGTAATTAGTTTCTCAGATATATCTTTTTAAAATCACTTTTACTTTCAGTCTTTGTGTGCCCTTGTGCTTTTATAAATACCATATAGATGTTTTTTTTTATTCAATCTGACACTCTTTTAGGTGAATTTAGTACATTTATATTTGTTATAATTGCTGATATTTTTAGAATTAAATCTACTCTCATTTTTATTTAAATTTGTTCTACATTTTTAATATTCTTGCTTTTACACCCTTCTTTCTTGCTTTTTACTTAAAAATATATTTTATTGATTTTTTGCAGAGAAGAAGGGAGAAGGATAGAGAGTTAGAAACATCAATCAGCTACCTCTTACACACTTCCTACTGAGGATGTGCCTGCAACCAAGGTACATGCCCTTGTTGGGAATTGAACCTGAGACTCTTCAGTCTGCAGGTCAACACTCTACCACTAAACCAAACCGGTTGAGCAGTGTTCGGCAAACTCATTAGTCAACAGAGCAGCAAAACTCAGCTCGTGAGCTCCATATGGCTCCAGAGCCACAGTTTGCCAATCACTGAGCTAAGGCCTTTCTTGCTTTTTAAATTGATGTGAACTAGCATTCTTATGTTTCCCCAACAGAAACTTTCTCAAACTCTCATGACCTTTCATACTCTACCCACACCATCTTATTGATGTCATCTATAATATTATTATAGAAATACTTTTTCATTTTCTTTTATTTTGCCTTAACCATCTTATCTAATAATAGACAAACATGTAAATTGACCATGCTTCTGCGATGCCACCAGCCAATCAGGAATGATATGCAAATTAACCCAACAAAAATGGCGGGTAATTTGCATACTCAGCTGCTTGAGTGACAGGGGCGGGACACTTACGTCATTGCCAAGGTGACAAGGCAGGCATTTTGCTCCACCGCCAGTCTCTCAGGGCCTCTGGCAGTGTGAGAAGGAGGGGCCAGAGTTGAAAGAGACTGGACATTGTGAGGAGGTGAGGGCATGTACTGGGGGGTGGGGAAGGCGGGGGGTGGGGGAAGGTCAATAGAGGAAATAAAAAGGAGACATATGCACCTCAATTTATAGTACTTTAAACAATAAAAATATATATTAAAGAAAGGAAGGAAGGAAGGAAGGGAGGGAGGGAGGGAAGGAGGGAGGGAGGGAGGGA
>JAAGEH010000286.1:21462852-21503637 GCA_011751065.1 Lasiurus cinereus | reverse complement strand
AAAAAAAAAAGGGAAGGAAATAAAGGGAAGGAAGGAAGGAAGGAAGGAAGGAAGGAAGGAAGGAAGGAAGGAAGGAAGGAAGGAAGGAAGGAAGAAAGGAAGGAAGAAAGAAAGAAAAAGAAAGTGGCAGCTCCAGGGCCTGAGTGGAAAGGGGTTGGGCTGGAGTGGAAAGGGGATGCCAGCAGCCAGGGAAAGGAAAGCCAATTCTAGCATGAGTCTTTGTGCATTGGGCTTTTAGCTTTAAAAGTAACTATCAATTCTTTCAAGAGTTATGGCTACCATATATCCCATCTCCTCTAATGTTCTTCTCTTCCCAATTGGGAGCTTTTTCTCCAAAGCATTTTCAATGTAAGTCATTCTGCAGCAAATTTTTTAGGCTTGTGTATTAACATGTTTATTTTAGACATTTACATTTGAATAACAATATTAAAAATTATAAAACCATAGGTTGAAATTTCTTTTTCCATGAATACTTTAAATTTTTTTACATTTAGTGCTATTGTTCAAAAGTCTAGCGTCAGTCTAATTCTTAGTTCTTTGTATGTGGTCCTCTCCTTTGCTATAAAGGCTATCAGAGTATTTTCTTCCTCTTCCTCCTCTTCCTATTTCCACTTCCTTGATTCTTAGATTTCCTAGTATTTGCTAAGTGTGTTAGGGTTTCCTTCTCTCTCCTCTTTGGCACCTATGAAACTTTTAATCTATATTTGTTTATCTTTCCTTATTTTAGAAAATATTTGTACTACTCCATTTTAATTTTTCTTCTGATATCCTATTATCTGGATGTTGATATTTCTATCTACCATATATCTTACCTTTTATTTTTTTAACTTATAATTTCTTCATTGTTTTCTGTTTTCATCAGTTCCTCAGACTAATCTTCCAAATCACTAACATATTCTTTAGGCATATATTACACCAATAATTTATCTCAGTTATTATGTTTTATTTAACTATTATATTTTCATATATAATATTTTCATTTTTATGATTTTTTGTTCTTATTTTATATTTTTAAGAATATGTATACTATTCTTATATTTAATTTGTGGTCCATCTGTTCATATATTTCTGCTGTTTTTTATTTATATTTTTTAGTTTGACATTTACCTTTGAAATAGTTGTCCTCTTCAGATGTCTTATCATTTTGGCCTACTAAAACATATTCCTGATGAAAATATCAGCTCCCTGACTGTTAATGTATGTTGAGAAGAGCAGAAAGTCATACCTCAGGGGATGTTAGCTTTTTGAATTGAAAAAAAGGAGAAGACTTAAGGCTTTTCTTAAGGTGTATCATCCCATAACTAATTACTCACATTTGCCATCATTTCACCAAGTAACTCTTTAGGTCAGGACTTCATTTTTATTTATATTTTTAAAAATATATTTATTATTGAAAGAATTATAGATGTTCCCCTTTTCCCTTTCTTGACTTCTTCTAGCCTGCTCCTGCCCCCCACCCCAGGCCTTTACTATTCTATTGTCTGTGTCCATGGGAGGTATATATATTCTTTGGGTATTCTCTTTCCATCCACCCACCCTCTGAGATTCAATAGTCTTTCCCCTGCTTCTATGTCTCTGGATCTATTTTGTTCATGAGTTTATTTTGTTCATTAGATTCCACATATGAATGAGATCATGTGATACCTGTCTTTCTCTGATTGGCTTATTTTGCTTAGCATAATACTCTTTTGATCCCTCCATGCTGTCTCTGGACCTATTTTTGTTCATCAGTTTATGTTGTTCATTATATTCCATAAGTGAGTGAGGGGAAGAGAGAAGGCTAGAGGATTAGAAACATTGATGAGAGAGTAACATCAATCAACTGCCTCCTGCACACCCCCCACTGGGGATGTGCCCACAACCAAGGTACATGCTCTTGACCGGAATCAAACCTGGGACCCTTCAGTCGGCAGGCTGATGCTCTGTCCACTGAGTCAAACCAATTAGGGCAAAAGGGTAGATTCTTATAATCAGACTCGGGAGAGACTTAGATTGCCTCCTTATGGGGTGCTGTTTTGTTCTTTTGATGTGTTCTATATATTGTACATTTTTCTATCCCTTTAACAAAAAAGCAAAAAATTCCCTTGCCTGTGTCCTGGGACCTGTTGATAATATTTATTAACAAAATAATATATAGCAAATAATACATTAATAAAAGAATGAATGTTTGAAATAAAGTAGAGAAACTATATTAAATAAATCATAGTTTTCTTCTTTAGTTGGTTACTCATTTAGTTATTACAAATTGAATGTCAATTTAACTCACAATTTTTACTTCTCATATAAGGTAGAAACATTGCACTCATCTTTATCCATGCATTGCTATGGAAGAACCATCCCCTCTGGATACAATCAGCTCCACATCTTCCCCAGAACAAAAGACAGTCCATAAAATTAAGCTGTTAATTTTAATCAAGGTATCTCATTTTTATAATGGTGTAGTTATCTAAATTTCAAAGGCCTGTATTCACAGATAGTTGTAGAAAAAGAATTACTTGCAGAAATAAAAGGAGAATAATTATTTAAGAACATAAATTTGGTAATGTAACAACTAGTTGTCCAACTACCTATTGAATAATCTGTTATTTCTCCAATATTTTTAATATAGGTAGTATCATTTGTAGGTAATAAAATTGCTGGAGAGACCCAGGGAAATGGCGGCAGGAATACACGGACGCGTCTGGAGCTTTGTCGCTGGGCAGAGGGAGAGAGAGCGGCTGAGAGTCGCACGGGGAGTGTTTGTTGACAAGTTAGGAGTCAGTTGTCCTCCAGGAGAAGGCGGGGAACTGCTGGACGGGGCTCTCCAGGCCAGGCAGCCCCACTGCCTCGGGGTTTTTGTCAGCCAGAGCCACCAGCCCAAACGTGGAGACCACGCCATCTTGCAGAGGGAGGTGGATGTCTGCGGCGGTCTGAACACTGTGGCTGAATTACTCACCGAACAGCCGGGGACTCAGAACACCACTCTCCAATAGCAGACACGTGGGCTGCAGATTCAGAGATCCACACGGCACACAGAAAGGTCAGATTTTGCCTGGGATAAGGTGAGGTCTCCTGCCCCTCAGAACAGAGACGCACACACTGTGGGAACCGGGCTGCAGGAAAACTGCCTCTGGAGAGGTCCATGGAGGTGGGGCAGTGCGTGATCCCTAAGTGTGGAGGCAAACTCTCCGAGCTATTGACAGAGGGGAGCTCTGGAAAACAACTCATTTTTATCTGAGGCAGAGGGACAGCTTGGGAGTTATTACAGTGTCCTGGCTGCAAAATCCCCACAAACCAGTTTTGAGAGCCACAGAGTAGCAGGATCTGAGCACAGCCTAGAGAGGTCCTGTGCTTTGTCTCAGACATCAATTCTGAAACACTGCCACCCAGTGGATGATGCACAAATTGACTCTCGCATAACCACAAAAGAATAAAGAGATTAAAACATCAACAGTGCAACACAGGGAACTGCAATAGCTTCCCTACTGGGAAACAGGAGTGCCAAGCAGAATAATAGTGGAAGTGAATGACCATTCTATTTTTTTTTCTTTTTCTTTTTCTTTAATTATTTTTATTTTTCATTTTCACATATTTTAATTAAAAGACTATTTTTTTCTTTCTGCCTCAATTGATTTTACCTTTTTAATTATTACATTTTTGTTCTCAACTAGTATTATTACTACTAGTATTTTACCATTTTGGAAAAAAACAAATGTCATTTTGTTTTCTCTTTATTTTACTTTGGAATTAGAGTTTTACATTCTATTTTCATCTTTCCCTTAGCATAATTTTACTCCAACTCAACTCTACCTTTATGCCAACACTTTCCTCCTAACTTTCCCCATTTTGTTGTCTTGTTTTTCTTTCCCTTTTCCAAATTTAGATTCTCCCTATTCTTCTCTTTACCTGGGTAAAATTTCACCCCACTTATATATCTAATTTCAAATCCCCTACTACAAGTCCATACAAACCTCACTCTTCTTTTCTTCACTAGCCAAAAATTTTTTTTTCTCTATGTCTTTTTGTTGCCATTTGCCTGAACAGTGATTATATCGATTTTTTGAACTTTTTTGTGAGATTGTTTTAGCTTATTCTACTTGTTTTATTTTGCTTTTTGCTTGGTTTGTTTTCTACCTCTCTTTCCCTTCGCCTCCCTCGATACCAGTTGTTATTTGCAGTTTGTATTAATCTCTAGGTACTGTTTACTGGCCTTTATTGGGATTAGTGACTGTTCTATTGGAGTTTTCTCCTGACATCTATATTTTGTTCCCCTTTTCTCTCTTATATGCTTTCTTTTCTCGCTGACTTTGTTTCTCTTTCTCTTTTCTTTTTCTTCTTCTCCTTTTTTAAATTTTATTTTATTTTTTATTCATTTATTTATTTATTTTTTTCTCCCTCTTTAATCTGATTTTGGCACTGCTTTCCTTTCTTTTTCCCTCATTTTCCTCTTCTTCTTTCTCTATACCCTTAATTTGTCTTTCATTGGTGGTCACCTTATTGGTGATTATTAACATTGTGAATACATTTCTGTTCAGTGCTTTGTGTGCTGTACCGGGTTGTGTTGTAGTTTGTGCCTTTGAATCAACGTAGGAGAGAGAACTACATAACCAGACACCTAGAGAAGAAAGACCATGGGCAGAAGAAGAAAGAGCCCGCAAACAACAGATAGGCAGGTATCACCAGAAAAGAAAGTAAACGAAATAGAAGCAGAAATAAGCCTGCCAGAGAAAGAGTTCAGAGAAATGATCATAAGGTGGATGAAAAGAATGGAAGACAAAATCGGCAATCTGAGTAAGAGCCAAGAGGAAATGAAGAAGCATGAAGAAATGCACAAAGAAATAAAAATGACATCACTGCTTTAAAGAACTCAATAGAAAGCATCAAAAGTAGACTAGAAGAAGCAGAGGACTGCATCAGTGAGCTAGAAGACAGTGTAGGAAAAAAAACTCAAATACAGCAGCTTCTAGAAAAAAAAGTTAAAAAGCAAGAGGAGAGCCTAAGGGAATTTGGGGATAACATGAAACAAAACAACATCCGCATAATTGGGGTTCCAGAAAGAGTGGAAACTGAACAGGATTAGAGAACCTGTTTGAAGAAATAATGACAGAAAATTTCCCCAATATAGGAAGGAAAAACCCACACAAACCCAAGAAGCTCACAGAGTCCCAAGCAAAATTAACCCCATAAAACCAACACCAAGGCACATTATAATTAAATTGGCAAACAGCAACGACAAAGCAAGAATCTTAAAAGTGGCCAGAGAGAAACAGAAAGTTACTACAAAGGAACACCCATAAGACTAGCTACTGTGTTTTCAACAGAAACTCATCAGGCCAGAAGAGAAAGGAATGAAAGATACAAAGTCATGTAAAGGAAGGGTCTGAATCCAAGAATATTGTACCCTGCAAGGCTTTCAATCAAAATTGAAGATGAAATCAGAAGCTACACAGACAAAAAAGGACTAAGTGAATATATTACCACCAAACCAGCAATGCAAGAAATGTTAAAGGGTCTGCTGTAATAAAAAGAAATAGGAAGCGAAGTAGGAACTCTGGGCTAAAGACTAAAAATGGCGATGTATAAATACCTATCAATAATAACTTTAAATGTAAATGGATTAAATGCTCCAATCAAGAGTCATAAGGTAATCGATAGATAAGAAAACATGATCCACATATCTGCTATCTACAAGAAACTCACCTCAGGAAAAGAGATGCACACAGATTGAGGGTGAAGGGATGGAAGATGATATTTCAGGCAAATGGAAATGAAAACAAAGCAGGGGTTGCAATACTTATATCTGACAAATTAGATCTCAAAGTGAAGGACATGACAAGAGATAAAGAAGGCCACTTCATAATACTAAAGGGAACAATCCAACAAGAAGATATAACTCTAGTAAACATATACGCACCCAATATAGGAGCACCCAAATACATAAAAAACTCCTGGAGGGTATTAAGGGAGAGATTGACAGCAATACAATCATAAGTAGATGACTTTAATACCCAACTGTCACCGCTGGACAAATCCTCTAAACAAAAAATCAGCAAAGAAACATCAATCCCAAATGTCTCACTAGACCAGATGGAATTAATTGACATCTTCAGAACATTTCACCCCAAAGCCACAGAATATAACTTCCTTCTCGAGTGCAAACGGGTCATTTTCAAAGATAGATCATATGTTGGGTCATAAGAAAAGTCTCTTCAAATTCAAGAAGATAGAAATCATATCAAGCATTTTCTCAGGCCACAGTGGCATAAAACTGGAAATCAATGATAATAAAAACAATAGAAAGAAAAAAATACATGGAGACTAAACAGCATTCTATTAAACAATGACTAGGTAACTAGAGAGATCAAGGAAGAAATAAAAAACATCATGGCAACAAATGACAATGACAACAAAACAATACAAAATTTATGGGACACAGTGAAAGCAGTCTTGAGAGGGAAGTTCATAGCCCTACAAGCCTACTACAAAAAACAGGAAACAATGGTAATAAATTACCTAAACCTGCAACTCAAAGAGCTAGAACGAGAGCAACAAGGTAAGCCCAGTGTACGCAGAAGGAAGGAAATAATGAAGATCAGAGCGGAGATAAACAACATGGAGACCAAAGAAACAATTCAAAAGATCAATAAAACCAAGAGCTGGTGCTTTGAAAAGGTAAACAAGATTGATGGACCTCTTGCCAGGCTCACAAGAAGCAAAGAGAGAAGACCCAAATAAACAAAATCAGAAATGAAGAGGAGAAATAACAGCAGAACCCACCACAATACAAAGGATTGTTAAAAAATACTATGAACAACTCTATTCCAACAAATTGGACAACCTGCAAGAAATGGACATTTTCCTAGAAAAATATAACCTTCCAAAACTCAATGAGAAGGACTCTAAACATCTCAAAAGTCCAATAACTATGGAAGAAACTGAAGCAGTCATCAAAAAGCTTCCAGCAAATAAAAGCTGGGACCAGATGGCTACACAGGAGAGTTTTACCAAACATTCAAGGAAGAATTAAAACCTATCCTCCTCAGACTATTCAAAAACATTCAAGAAGAAAGAACACTTCCAAACACTTTCTATGAAGCCAGCATCACCCTAATACCAAAACCAGATAAAGACAACACAATGAAAGAGAATTATAGGCCAATATCTCTCATGAACATAGATGCCAAAATCCTCAAAAAAATTCTAGCAAATTGGATCCAGCAGTACATCAGAAAGATCATACACCATGACCAAGTAGGATTCATCCCAGGAATGCAGGGATGGTACAATATCCGCAAATCAATAAACATGATACATCACATAAACAAATTGAGAGATAAAAATCACATAGTCATCAATTGATGCAGAAAACGCATTTGACAAAATCCAACACCCTTTCTTGATAAAAACTCTCAGCAAAGTGGGAATAGAAGGAGCATACCTCAACCTCATAAAAGCCACATATGATAAACCCACAGCTAACATCATACTCAATGGGCAAAAACTAAAACCATTTCCCCTAAAAACAGGAACAAGACAGGGATGCCCACTCTCACCTCTCCTGTTCGACATAGTACTGCAAGTATTAGCCATTGCAATTAGACAAGAAGAAGAAATAAAAGGCATCCAAATTGGAAAAGAACAAGTAAAGCTGTCCTTATTTGCAGATGACATGATATTGTACATAAAAAAACCCAAAGGACTCCATTCCAAAACTAATTGATTTAATTAATGAATTCGTCAATGTAGCAGGATACAAAATTAATGCTAAGAAGTCTGTGGCATTTCTATACACTAATAGTGAAATTACAGAAAGAGAGACTCAAAAAGCAATCCCATTTACCATTGCACCAAAAAATTAAGATACCTAGGAATAAACCTAACTAAAGAGATAAAAGACCTATATGCAGAAAACTACAGGACACTGAAAAAAGAGATAAGGAAGATGTTAACAGATGGAATAGCATACCATGCTCATGGATTGGGAGATACAACATCATTAAAAGTCCATACCACCCAGAGCAATTTATAGATTCAATGCACTATCCATCAAAATACCAATGACATATTTCACAGACCTAGAAATAATTCTTCATAGATTAATCTGGAACAAAAAAAGACCACGAATAGCTACAGCAATTCTGAGTAAGAAGAATAAAATAGACAGGATCTCAATATCAGATTTCAAGCTATATTACAAAGCAACTGTTCTCAAAACAGCCTGGTACTGGCATAAGAACAGGCATATAGACCAATGGAATAGAGTAGAGAACCCAGATATCCACCCAAACGACTATGCTCAACTAATATTTGACAAAGGAGGCATGAACATTCAATGGAGCCAAGGTAGCCTCTTCAATAAATGGTGCTGGGAAAATTGGACAGATACATGCAAAAAAATGAAACTGGACCACCAACTTATACCAAATACAAAAATAAACTCAAAATGGATACAGGCCTTAAACATTAGAAGGGAAACCAAAAAAATACTAGAGGAATCCGCAGGCAACACAATCTCAGATATATGCCGAAAGAACTTCTTCACTGATACTGCTTCAAAGGCAATGGAAGCTAAAGAAAAAATAAACAAATGGGACTCATCAAAATAAAAAGCTTTTGCAGAGAAAAAGAAACCATCAACAAAACAACAAGAAACCCCACTGTATGGGAGAACATATTTGCAAATGTTATCACTGATAAAGGTTTAATTTCCAACATCTACAGCCAACTTATACAACTTAATAAAAGGAAGATAAACGATCCAATAAAAAAATGGGCAACAGACCTAAATAGAACCTTTTCAAAAGATGACAGAAGGAAGGCCAAGAGACACATTAAAATATGTTTAAAGTCACTAATCATCCGAGAGATGCAAATCAAAACGACAATGCGATACCATCTTACACCTGTCAGAATGGCAATCATCAACAAATCAACAAACGACAAGTGTTGGCGAGGATGCAGAGAAAAAGGAACCCTTGTGCACTGTTGGTGAGAATGCAGACTGGTGCAGCCACTGTGGAGAACAGTATGGAGTTTCCTCAAAAAACTAAAAATTGATCTCCCATTTGACCCTGCAATCCCACTCTTAGGAATTTATCCTAAGAAATCACAAACACCAATCAGAAAGGATTTATGTACCCCTATGTTCATAGCAGCACAATTTACAATAGCTACAATTTGGAAACAGCCTAGGTGCCCGTCATCAGATGAGTGGATCAGAAAACTGTGGTACATCTACACAATTGAATTCTATGCTGCCATTAAAAAGAAGGAATTCTTACCATTTGCAGCAACCTGGTTGGAACTCGAGAACCTTATGCTTAGTGAAATAAGCCAGTCAATGAAGGAGAAGCATCACATGATCTCACTCATTTGTGGATAATAAAGAACATTATAAACTGATGATCAAAAGATAGATACAGAGGCCATAAAGCATCAGATTGTGAAATTACAGCAGGAAGATTAAAGTTATGTGAGGTAGATAAGAGATCAAAGGACTTGTATGCATGCATATAAGCATAACCAATGAACATAGACACTGGGAGGTTGGGGTATGCCTGGGAGGGAGGGGGAGCAATGGGGAGATATTTATAAAAAATTAATAAAAATTTTAAAAAGAAATAGAAAAAAATAAAATTGCTGGAAATGGTGCACTTATTATTGATTGGTAATTTGTTCATGATCATAAGTCAATGACAACCAATTAAACTTATGAAATCTGAAAGCTCTTTTATGCCAGAATGTTGTTTTTAGTGATCCATAAAAATTTTTTGTGCTTGTTTGCCTAAAGGGAATGTTTATTAAAATACACAACTTTTGAATTGGGAACATCGGTAAGATACTATCTTATCATAGCGCCCTTAAGAGGGGGGCCCTTGTCCTGGATGTAGTACTCAAAGCACATATGACTTATTATTCTAGTTCATTTACCATTATATTTGATCGTTAAAACTTGATTATACCTTGAAACATGTACCATTGGCAATATATTCAAGCAAAAGGTGTGTGAATGAAAATGTGTTGTCTGGAATGACTAAAACAAGTAGTGTGGACTGCAGAGCTGAATAGACCTGGGTTCATATCCTAGCTTCAATACTAACTAAAACAAAATTTACTTAGTTTCTCTGAGCATCAGCTTCTCATATGTAACCTACAGATAACAGTGCTTGCTCTCTAGAGTGGTAAAGGAATAAATGAAATTATGTTTATAAATGCCTGGCATATGCTAGGCACTACAAGCATGGTAGTAATTATAATTCTGTTTCTTGCCAACTTTGCCTTTCTTTGTGCCTTGCCAGCATGTACCAAGACTTGCCAGCATTTCCCATGCACCCTCTCCTTTAAACCCACCTCCACTCTTCTAGGAGAGACAGGATGCAAAATGAATGAAATAAACAACTTGTTTGACATTGATTGGGATTTGACACCTGAAACTGCTTGTGACAACAGTCCTGGTGTTCAGAGAATACTGACCACTGGGAGGGAATGAGCCACCTCCAGCATAGCCAAAAGAGAAAGACAGAGTTTCAGAGGAGGCTGTCCTACTTTTCCAGCTGGCTAGTCACTAGCACTTCTTACCTGCTGGAGTGTTAAAAGGGAAAAGGTAAACTGTTTAAGGTCAACAGGGATCGATTCCAAAGAAAACACAGAAAAGCTAGTTTCTTTCTTTTTTTATTCTGGGAGGAAACTTATAAATAATAACTTTTTATATTTCTGCTGTACTGAATGCAGGCTATAGTGCTGCCTGGCTCCTGCTCTGTGATATTATATTTTGTTCACAGGAACCCTGAGGAAAAGAACTCATGTTTGTCCATGGGTACATCTTCCTACTTAAGGCCAAAACAACTATTAATTGTGAAATCCATAAAAGGGAAAAATAATTTAGGAAGCAAATATATATCTAGACTTAAATTTATTGCTTGAATATGTGCATGAGTTTGGTTCTATATGTGTATTTCTTTTATTAATTTTATTTTTCAATTGCAGTTTATATTTAACATTATTTTTATTAGTTTCAGGTATATAGCATAGCAGTATATACTTTACAAAGTTTCCCCCTGATTTTTCAAGTACCCACTTGGTACCATACATAATTATTATAATGCTATTGACTATATTTCCTACGCTTTACATCCCATGACTATTTTGTAACTACCAAGTAGTAATTCTTAATTTCTTTAACTTCCCCCTCCCCAGCTTCCAAACCTCTCTCCCTCCTGATATCAGTCTGTTCTCAGTATCCATAAATCTGTGCTGCATCTGATAAGGAGTTACTATCCAAAATTTATACAAGATTTAGACAACTCAACACCAAAAAAAACCCGTGAACAGAGGACCTGAATAGACACTTCTCCAAAGAAAACATACAGATGGCCCATAGACATATGCAAAGATGCTCAACATCACTAATCATCAGACAAATGCAAATTAAAATTATAATGAGGTGTCACTTCACAGCTGGCAGAATGGATATATCAATAAATCAACAAACAAGTGCTGTTGAGGATGTGGAGAAAAAGGAACCTCATGCACTGTTGGGAGAATGCAGATTAATGTATGTAATTTCTCCATATTATTTCTGTTTGAGTATTTCACACAGAAGGAACCAATTAGCTATTTTATTACACGGGAAGTGTACTATGGAAAAGTTATTATTAAGAGCTCTTTCTGACTGACAATTGTAGCTCAGTGGTTGAGCACCAACCCATGCTCCAAGAGATCGCAGGGTCAATTCCCTATCAAGGCACATGCCCAAGTTGCAGGCTCAATCCCCAGCAGGGAGCATTCAGGAAGCAGCCAATTTATGTTGATTTTTCTCTCTTATAAATGTTTCTGTTTTTCACTCTCCCTTCCTCTCTCTCTAAAATCAATAAAAACATATTTTAACAAAAAAAGTTTTTCTGCCAAAACTGAGAGAATATTTTTTACCAAATACATAGTAGAAAAAAAAAGTAAGTCTAGAAAAGAATGTTTAAAATAAATGCTTATCCTGATTTTTCAAAACTACAAAGGGATTTGCTGTGAGCAATTAATAACTAAAGATTTAATTTTTGCCCTTGAATCCTGGTCTACTCCACTTAGTTCTTGGATAATCCAATGCAAAAGAGAAAAAGGCTAATATATAATTTACCATATTTGCATTCTAAGACAAGAAATTCAGCAGCAATAATGTTAGCAATAATGTTAGCAAGCTATGTCTAAAAGAAAATGTTCTTAACTGACAAAGAACATCTATAAAAACCATCCTACCAATATCACAATTAAAATGTTGAAAGTATGGTCAACCCTTTGTATAAGTGGGTTCTGAGAGAAAAAAAAAATTGTTGATGTGGGCTGGACAGACCAATTCATTCCATTGAGCAGAATGGGGCAGTAGTGATGCTTTGTGATTCTGAGGCAAGGTCACAAACAGAAAAGTTTCTGTCAAGCTCTTCTTCTGTATCATTTGCTCTGGAGAAGCCAGATACTTCAGCATCTTTGGGAGAGGCTTACATGAAGAGGAACTGAGATTTCCTGTCAACAGCCAGCACTAACTTGCCAGCTAGGGAGTAATCAAGTATAGACTCATCATCTTGATTGCCACATCATCAGAGACATTTAGTCAGGTCTCCGCAGCCAAGCCTCTCCTGTCTTCTTGAACAAATAGAAATCATGAGAGTTAACATATGCTTACCATTATTTTAAGACACTAAGTTTTGCAGTAATTTGTAACAGAGCAATAAGTAACAATACACATGGTGTGATCATCACAACATCTCTGTAAGTTAGATACTATGCTCAATTTACAGATGAAGCAAGAGAGTCAGAGAGAGGTTAGGTGGCATGCTCAAGGTCAGACAGTGATATGTAACTAGTAGAGATGGGACTCAAGCACAGCCAGTCAGCTCCCAAAGTTTGTTCTTGTAATTGTGATACTACATTTCATTGCATTTTTCCCAAGAACTCAGCTATTCTTCATATTTTATCCCATTTATTATACTAAATAGTTCTCTCCTGTAGACTTCCAACCTCCTGATTCAATATAGCTAAGTAGTTCTCTAGACCTATTGAGCCACTGTCAGCTGGAACTTCTCTTTCTTTATCTTGAATCTATCTTTCCTGGGTCCCATGCTATCATCTTTGATTTGAGAATAAAATCTATACTTCTTCAAGATAAAAAAAAGAACATTCTGATTGTTATTTTGCTCAAAACCCAAGTAATAAACAGGATACCTCAGAACAGATTTAAAACCTATTCTAATCAATCATGATAGTTTCATTTAGGGATCCACCTGGTTGAGTAATTATGAGATGTTTCACTGCAGAAAGTTTCCAAGTCAGCCAGTCTCTGAACTCCTTCTGTAGGGCTTATATAAAGTATCCTCTTTGCTTTGTTCAGAGACTTCATTCTACATCTACAATTCTCACCTGTGTAGCAAGTAAAAAATTTAGCTTCTTTGCTTCATATCTATGTAAAGGGTGTCTTTTTCTTGGATACTTTTTTCATCTGCTTGGATTGCTAGTGTAAATCTTAAAATTAACTTGCTAAGCAAGAATATGTGGGAGATATATTTTCTGAATCATCATATATCTGAATATCCTTTTTTCCTGACTTCTTATTTGGTTGGTAGTTTGCCTAAAAATTTAATTTGGCAAAAAGTATCACCTTTTACCTCAAATTTGGAAGTATTAAGTTAGTCTTCTAACATCCAGTGGTTGCTGATGACAACTCTGAGGCCAATATGATTTATATTCTTTTGAAAGTGATTTTTTTCTATCTCAAATATTTTAAAATATTGTCTCTATTTTGATGTTTTGAAATTTTAGAAGAATTTTTTAAATACTTCTTTTATTTCATTTTTTATTAATGGTGCTATTTTGTGATCCCTTGCTATCTGATGACATATATCTTTGTTTTCATACATCCCATTTTTTTCTGTTTATATTCCAATAAATTTCCTAAATTTTATTCTCTAGTCTTTCTACTTAAAGTTTATAATGATTAACTTCATTTGTCAATTTGCTTAGGCTACAGTACCCACATATTTGATCAAACACTACTTTTGATTTACTGTGAAGGTATTGTTTTTATTTTTATTATTTTTAAAATAAGTTTTTATTGATTTCAGAGAGAGGAAGGGAAGGGAGAAACATCAATGATGAGAGAGAATATTGATTGCTGCCTCCTGCACATCCTGTACTGAAAATCAAGCTCACAACATGGGCATGTGCCCTGACTGGGAATCAAACCATGACCTCCTGGTTCATGCGTCAACACTGAGCCACACTGGTAAAGGTATGTTTTTAGATTAGATTTAATTTTCTCTTTCTTTTAATTAAATATATTGGGGTGACATTGGTTAATAAGATTATTTAGGTTCCAACATTCGCTTTTTTAAATCAGTAGACTTAAATAAAGCAGATTGGCCTCCATAATGTGCATGGAGCTAATTCAATTAGTTGAAGGCCTTAAATGAAAAAAAAAAAAAAAAAGATTGAAGTCCCCTAAAAAAAAAAAAGGAATTCTGCCTCCAGATTTTCTTTGGACTCAAGCTGCAACATCAAGTCTTCCCTGGGTCTCTAACCTGTTGGCCTATGCTGTTTTTCTCTATTTCATACTGCATTCTTTGATATAACTGGTACTCAGTTGCCCATTTGTATTTACGAAGGAAAAATGAAGTAGATTGGTGAATTTCTAATGCACATAATGTTTCTATGCTACTCCTCCACAGGGCTCAGCTCAAGAGTAGAGGCAGTAGCTCTTTCTCAGAGGCATACAGGTATTTAATATTGTGTTTCCCCATCAACCCTCTTTTGTTGACTGTGCAATTCAGGTTAGTTTCCTAGGTTGAGGAGGAAAGAGGCCCTTTGATTGATCATGATCATGTATCCTTGAAGTCTTTTGCCTTCTTTTCATGAACTTTGACTTTTGCAATTAAAAGGCTGATAGCATAAATTTTAAAATAGCTTATTGTGCTATAACAACATTTATTTTAGGCAATGATGATATGGTTTCCATGTTGAGAGTCACAGGGCCCTAAATAAAAGAATTATTGTGAGTAACAGGAAAAAAACCCACATGATATTAGATCAAAATATCATCCAAATCACAGCATTTACACACCAGAAAATAAAGATAGTTCAGTCCTCTTCACTTCACATTTTTGCCATGTGATTCTTCCAAAACTTCTTCCTAAAATAAGCCTATTTTCAAAACTTGCCATTGTAATCCCATCATTTGTCACTTTCTGACCAGACTTATGAGGATAGTAAACTATAATTCAAGCTTTATATTTGCCCTTACTGAAAATCCAAGACCATTATCCAGTAGCAAAATTATAACTGCATAATTTTCAAATTACGCAGACTGGTTATTATTTCAACATAGAGAAAAAATATATTTTCCTGTTTTATTTTTCTAATGAAATTGCCAGAAAAAAAATGTAGGAAATTTAGGTGACTGCTTACTTCTTGACTTTCTTTGAAACTTCCAGGCCCAGTACTTCCAAAGTCCCCTATATCTGCTTCTTGAAGGCTCATGTCAAGATTGACTGTTTCTTATGATGACATTAGAAATAATTGGTATTTTTTAGTTATGTTGGTCATAACTACATTTTGAGAGTCCCAGGGCTCTAAAGGAAACAGGCCAAGAAGACATTAACTCCTCTAAAGAATTGTTATTCTTTCTTCTAAAAACAACTTCTTAGCATATTTTCCTCATTGCTCTAGCCATCATGACACGCAAAGTCAAACACAAAGCCTTTTTATAAATAATATGGTAAAATTAAAAACAAAGTTAATAGTTCCCAACCCCTAGAATAGTTAAGTATATTGTAAATCTCCTATTAAAGTTCCTTTTTTTTTTAGTTTTGAAGATGTGATGCATATGTGTGTGTGTGTGTGCGTGTGCGTGTGTGTGCACGTGCGCATTTTTTAATTCTCTAATATTGTTGAAATAATCATTGTGTTTTTAAAGATATATCTTTGTATGTTTAACATAATTATAAACAATGTTTTATAAAGTGTTATATAATAGGTTCTTCTGGAAAATTTCATTGAGCCTGGAAATTATAACATTCTCAAAAATCACCAGGCCTCGAAAAGATACATAGTTTCTCCCAAAATTTCCACTACCTCACTGTAATAATAGAAGAAAAAAAAATACATTCACCAAACCATTTGAAACTCATACACTTTTCTAAGGCTCACCATCAAATTCCAATATGCTGGAAATGTTTAAAGTCAGTGGGTACTAGTCACCATTTTGGTAGAAATTTAAGGACTGAGAGCAAGATATTTTTGGCAAAAACAGTGTGTTTCTCTGAGACTTGTTCTCTGGTTTTCCTTAGTAACTTGGGTGAAGCATGAAAAAAATCTTAGAACTTCTGGGGTTATAGAGTTGGGATAAAGAGCCTGGGTAATAGTATAAATGTTTGTTCTATCCAGTTAATTAGCATAAATACTTTTAAAAACAAAAGCTGTCTACCAAAAGTTAATGTAATTATGCAGAAGATTCTGAAACAATAGATTCTTGAGAAGAGTCAACATAGATTTGATTTCTGAACTTTTCCTTTAGTTACCCCAATGTTTCTGATATTTAACCCCAGACTTAACAATTCCATGTTTCAATAAAGTTGGTTTAAAACATGCTCATAAACTTTGTATTCCTTTTGTACAGGCCCGAAATTATTCCTTTTGTACAGGCCCATAATATTGAGGAAATTCTAGGTAAACGAATCCATGATTAACACAGGAATTCCATTTTCATCTGGGTTTTATGTAATTCTAATCTTTTTTTTTTTTACAAACTAAAATTTTGTTCTTGATTTTTTTTATTTTTTTATTTTTTAATTGTTTAAAGTGTTACATATAGTAGTAGCTATATCTCTTTTTTCCCTACATTAACCTTCCCTCAGCCTCCCCTAACTCCTCTAGCATGCCCTCATCCCAACCCCCCAGTGTCTTGTATCCATTGGTTGTGCTTATATGCCTGCATACAAGTTGGTTGATCTCTTTCATTCTCTCCCCAACACTCACAGCCTTCCCGCTGTAATTTGACATCTGTTCAGTGCTTTTCTGCCTCTGTATCTTTTTTTTTTCATCAGGTTACAATGTTCTTTATTTTTCATAAATGAATGAGATCTTTCATTGCTTGGCTTATTTCACTTAACATAATACTCTCCAGGTCCATACATATTGCTACAGATGGTAACAATTCTTTCTTTTTTATAGCAACATAGTATTCCATTGTTTAGATGTACCATGGTTTTCTAATCCATTCATCTGCTGATGGGCATTTAAGCTGTTTCCAAATCTTAGCTATGGTGAATTGTGCTACTATGAACACAGAGGTACATATATCCTTTCTGATTGGTGTTTCTAGTTTATTGGGATACATTCCTAGAAGTAAAATTACTGGGTCAAATGGGAGTTCCATTTTTAGTTTTTTGAGGAAACTTTACTGTTTTGCACAGTGGCTGCACCAGTCTGCATTCCCACCATCAGTGCAAAAAGGTTCCTTTCTCTCTGCATCCTTGCCAACACTTGTCACTTGTTGATTTGTTGATGATAGCCATTCTGACAGGTGTGAGATAATATCATATTGTCATTTTGATTTGCATCTCTCAGATAATTAGTGACTTTGAGCATGTTTTCATGTGTCTCTTGGCCTTCCTTCTGTGTTTTTTTGAAAAGATGCTCTTTAGGTCTGTTGCCTCTTTTTGTATTGGATCATTTATCTTCCTTTTATTAAGTTGTATAAGTTGCCTGTAGATGTTGAGATTAAACCTTTATCAATGATAACATTTGCGAATATGTTCTCCCATACAATGGGCTTTCTTGTTGTTTTTTTGATGGTTTCTTTTGCTGTACAAAAGCTTTTTATTTTGATGTAGTCTCATTTGTTTATTTTCTCTTTAGTTTCCATTGCCCCAGGAACAGTATTGGTGAAGAAATTGCTTTGGCAAATGTCTGAGATTTCTCTGCCTGTGGATTCCTCTAGTATTTTTATGGTTTCCTGTCTTACATTTAAGTCTTTTATCCATTTTGAGTTTATTTTTGTGTATGGTATAAGTTGGTTATCTAGTTTCATTTTTTTGCAGGTATCTGTCCAATTTTCCCAACACCATTTATTGAAGAGACTGTCTTGATTCTATTGTATGTTCATGCCTTCTTTGTCAAATATTAATCGAGCATAGTGGTTTGGGTCGATATCTGGGTTCTCTATTCTATTTCATTGGTGTATATTTCTGTTATTGTGTCAGTACCAGGATGTTTTGAGAACAGTGGCCTTGTAATACAGTGGCCTTGTAAATCTGGTATTGAGATCCAACCTACTTTTTTCTCAGGATTGCTGTGCTATTTGGGGTCTTTTTTAATTCCAGATGAAATTTTGGAGAGCTCTTTCTAGGTCTGTGAAATATGCCATTAGTATTTTAATGGGGAGTGCACTGAATCTATAGATTGCTCTTGCCCTCTATTGGCTCTTTCAAAAAATCACCAATCTTTTTTTGTCCTCATCTTCCTGCTTTTAGTTCCTGCTCTTGGCTTCAGGGTACGGGTAGTTCTAAGGTTGACTGGTACATTCTGCCTATCCTGACATCTGGCTCATTTCTTTATTTACCATCTTCCCTCCCCACAGCCCTTACCCTAAGCTGCCAGATCCCATCTAACTCCTCGGTAAGAGCAGTTAGAATATTACTAAGTCTGTTACAATCCCATTTTAATGAGTTATGGTTAATTTTTTTCATAATTACACTCACAGCACAACATTTTGATCCTTTTGTTCACTATCATATAAATTATTTTATTAGCATTAATTTAATTATAATCAGGAACCTGCAAATATTAATTTAAGAAATGACTCTCTTTGTTGTTGTTTTTTGTTAATCTTCACCTGATAATATTTTTTTCTGTTGTTTTAGAGAGTGGAAGGGAGGGAAGAGAAGAAAGAGAGAGAATTAGGGAGAGAGAGACATTAATGTGAGAGAGACTTGCAATTGGTTGCATCCCGCATACACCCAGACCAAGGCTGGTGATCAAATCTGCAACCCAGGTATCTGCCCTTGATCAGGAATCAAACCTGTGACTCTTTGATGCATGGGCCAAACACTCTCTAACTACTGAGCAACACTGGCCAGGGCAGAAATGATTCTCTTTGAAAGAAAGTAATAAAACATATTTTAAGATGCCAGTATTTTATATCCTTACATCTTTCCCTAGAGTATTTGAGGAAATATCTCTATCAGTCACTTCATTGTTGTCCATAGACTTCTTAGTTCTCAATTATTTACTGAGTACCTACTATGTCTATACTGTCTTAAGTACTATATTAAATGTAAATCAACTATGCTTCCTCTATGTCATGAATTAGTTGTAAAATTGAATATTATAGAGCCAAAGAGATACACAGAATCAGTCCAAATAAAGAACTTCTAAATAAAAGCTGGGTAGTAAATGCCAAAATAACTGATGCAGCTTATCAGAATTATTTTTTAATATTAAAAGCAACATAATAAGGATATTGTCTAAAGAAATTTTTTTTCTGAAATTCTTTCACACCTCAAATCACTGATACCATCTAACAAAAATCAGAATTCTTCCCACCTCTCTTAGAAATCCGATGAAGTGCAGACTTTAATAAAATATCTTTGGCAATGTTAATAACATAAGCAATTTTTCAAATTGAACTGGATATGAATCAAATTAAAAATAAATGTGGCATTTCTACAAAGATACCCAGGCCAAACTACCCATTTCCAAGTGGGAACAATGGAATAGGCACAGTAGATTTCAATTTTTTAATGTTAATTAAGCTGACATTCCAGAATACCACAATAGCTGTGCCTTTTATGAAAAAATACTAGAGACTTGGTGCACAAAATTTCTGCATGGGAGGTGGGTGTCTTTCAGCTCAGCCTGCTCCCTCTCCAATCTGGGACCCCTTGAGGGATGTCCGACTTGGATCAGGCCTAAATGGGCAGTCAGACATTCATCTCACAATCCAGGACTGCTGGCTCCCAACTGCTCACCTGGCTGCCTTCCTGATTGCCCTTAACTACTTATGCCTGCCAGCCTGATCACCCTCTAACCACTCCCCTGCTAGCCTGATTGATGCTTAACTGCTCTCCTGCCAGCCTGTTTTCCCCTAACTGCTTTCCCCTGTGAGCCTGGTCACATCTTACTGCCCTCCTTGCAGGCCTGGTCACCCCTAACTTCCCTCCCCTGCAGGCCCAAGTTACCCCCAACTGCCCTTCCCTGCATGGTAGGTCACCCCCAACTTCCCTCCTCAGCTGACCTGGTCACTGTTATCTGCCCTCCCCTGCAGGCTTGATCACCCCCAACTACCCTCCCCTGCTGGCCTGGTCCCTGCCAACTGCCCTCCCCTGCTGGCCATCTTATGGTGGCCATCTTGTGTCCATGGCCACATGGGGCAGCCATCTTTGACCACAGGGAGGCAGCCATCTTGTGTGTTGAAGTGATAGTCAATCTGCATATTACTCTTTTATTAGATAGGATAGAGACCTGGTGCACAGGTGAGGGCCAGCTGGTTTCCCCTGAAGAGTGTCCTGTATCAGAGTGAGTGTTCCCTTGGGGCATGGGGTGGCATTGGCGAGGGGCCTGTGGTGGTTTTCAGGCTGGCTATGCCCCCTGGTAACCCAAACAAAGGCCCTGGTATCTGGGATTTATTTATCTTCTACAATTAAAACTTTGTAGCCTGGAGCGGAGCCAAGCCTTCTGCTCTCACAGCCATTAAAACTTTGTTGCCTTAAGCAGAGGCCTGGGCTGGCCAGGATGTATGGAAAACTTGGCTTCCTCCATTGCCAGGGCAACCTAAGCCTCCCTCCTGCTCTCTCTGTGTCCATAGCCATCTTGGTTGGGTTAATTTGCATACTCGCTCTAATTGTTGGGTGGGTGTGACTGGTGGGGGTGGCTTGTGGGTGTAGCAGAGGTACATTTAATTTGCATATTACTCTTTTATTAGATAGGATATTTGAAGACACCAACAAATATAGCAATTGAGTCAGAGGAAAATGCCTAAATAAATACCCACATGCTTCTTCAACTCTACCACATTAAGATACAAGGAAATAATTATTAGTGTTTGTAACTGGATGATATCTAACTTAAGTGATAATTAGTCAAGATTTCTCAGTTTGGGGGTCAAATGTGTCAGCCATCTGCTAAAGAACTTGTACTAAAAATCATAACCAATGAGTGCATATACAACATCTTCCTAAGTTAGGAATTTGTTAACACTTTTCATTGTATTTTATAAATTCTCTTTTAATTATTTCCTAATTATCTACATTAAAGTTTCTTGCATACTCACTGTAGGAAGTTAAAATTTAAGCTGAAACCTGGGAAATGAGGGAGAAGTGGAAAATAGCCAAGCAAAGGAAATAATGATATCTAGACAAAGGGGATGGTATGTACAAAAATAGCAGATGAGATAGAGAATTTTATATCCAGAAGTTGATATTAGTTCGATAGTGCTGGACTATAGAGGTCAAAACATGAATGAGTGACATGGACACAGCTGAGTATTAACTACTATTAAAAGGTGAAAGGATCAACCATAAACATATATGCATAACACATAGGTAAAGATAACAGTGTGGTGCTGGCCAGAGGAAAGGGGGAACAAGGACTGGGTTGAGGTGGGAAAAGAGAGGAAGGAGTGGGGACATGTGTAATGGTGTAAGCAATAAAAAATATTACTTCTTGATTCATGGACTTCAGAATTGATGGGTGTTTGAAAGCATATAAACAATCTCATTGTACATCTCCATCAGAGCTCTCAGGTGACTGGGTGCATTGTCAATGAGCAGTAATATTTTGAAAGAAATCTTTTTTTCTGAGCCATAAGTCTCAACAGTTGGCTTAAAATATCCAGTAAGACATGTTGTAAATGTGAGTGCTATCATCCAGGCATTGTTGTCCCATTTATAGAACACAGAGTAAATTTAGCATCATTGTTAAATTCCCTAGGATTTTCAGAATGGTAAAAAACATTGGCTTCAATTTAAAGTCAACAGCTACATTAGCTTCTAAGAGAGTCAGCCTGTCTTTTGAAGTTTTGAAATGGGGCATTGATTTCTCTCCAGGTATGAAGTTCCTAGATGGCATTTTCTTCCCATATAAGGCTGCCAACATAATTAGGTATCAGGAAAATGAAAATTCGAAGCACAATAGCATTTCACAATACATTTATTATATGGTTTAAAAAAGACTGACAATAGCAATGTGATAAGGGAAATGTAGCAATTTGAACTCTCCTACATTGTTGACAGGAATATTTGCAAAATAGTTTTTCAGTTTCTTAAGAGTAAACATACATTTACTAAATGTATAGCAATTCTATTGTAAAGTGTTAACTCACAAATTGAAAACACTTTTCCAGATAGGTTCACAAAAAACTTATAGGAGTTTTATGCATTAAACCTCCAAATGAACGCAACTCAGATGTCTATCCACAAGAGCAGCCTTATATAAATGAATGAACGACTGCTATTCACACATTAAATAATCTCAAAAAATTTGGACTGAAAAAGAAAGGTAGTCAAAAGAGACCATACTCTAAGATTATATTTATTTATGAGGAAAAAATTAATCTATGGTGACAGCAGATAAATTGTTGTAGAGGCTGGAGTAGGAAATGTTTTGGGAAATAGACCCAAGAGAAACTGTTGGCATGCTGAATATTCTGTATATTCTTTGTGGTGGTAGCTACATATGTGTATATGCTTGTCAAAGTTCATTCAAATTTAGACAAAAATAGATGCCTTTCGTTATTTGAAAATTATACTCAATAAAGGTTATTATAAAAATTAGTTGTTAGCTTTATAGACCATCGTACCTCCATACTAAAAAATTGGAAAGAAATATACAAATGAAGTTACATTCTCTATTTTGAACCTCTGTTTCTGTTGTTCTGCTAGAATTTTGTTGATATGCTAGTATTGACTTCTGGTTTGCCTTGTCTATGTCTCAAGCTAGCCCAATCTCTTTCTACCAGTGCAGCAAAGGACAATCTCAGCCACACAGACTTCATGAACTCATACCTGTTTCAGCTTGTAACTGTCACTAAGAAAAATGTAAAAATGTGGAAATACCAAGAAATGCAATTTTCCTCTTTTCTGTTGCATGCCATTCTATTATGACCATAAGATTAAACAATTACAGGAAGTTTGGCAAAGATTCATTTTTAGCTTAATTTGAGGAAGACTTCCATGACTTAAGAGAAAAATAGGCATTCTGGCAACCTTTTATTTATTTATTTATTTTTTGCTTTAGAGTGATATAAAAAATGGCATTGTAATTTATGTAATCATGTTAATAGTTATTTCTATTTAATCCAAATGAATGCCATTCACATTACTGTTTATTCAGTTATTCGGGGATTTACATGGCTGTGTGTGAGCTTCCTCCAGTCTTCTATATTTACTAGAGGCCCAGCGCACAAATCTTGTGCACTGGGGCTAGGATTCCCTAAGCCCAGCTTGCATCCTCATGCAGTATGGGACCCCTGGGAAAAGTCCCCTGGGCAGATCAGGCCTAAGCCAGCAGTCAAATATCCCTCTCACAGTCTGGGACTCTCATAGTCTGGGACCCTTCAATCCTTACTGCCTGCCCTGCATCAGAGGTAGGAAAGGCTCCAGCCACTGCGTCTGTAAGCCTGGCTTCTAGCAGAGCAGCACTCCCTCTGTAGGAGTGCATTGACCACCAGGGGGAAGCTCTTGCACTGAGCATCTGCCCCCTGGTGGTCAGTGTGTGTCATAGCAACCAGTCATTCCACCGTTTGGTCAATTTGCATATTAGGGTTTTATTATATAGGATTATAGCCATTTATACAGTCTCTACTTCTAGCCTTTAATGTCATATTAGAGTTTGTTCTTCACTTGAATTAGTTTGTATTTCTTTTGTTGCTATTTTAAATATTTTTCTTATACTAGTATGCAGGATAAACTGGGGCTGGAGAACAGCTGGTCAATATCCTCCAATTAACAATGTTATGTTTAAAGACTCATGGCCAGTCACTTCCCAATCATGCTTCCTCCAAAACAAATTCCTAATTCCTTTAATCATGCCACCAATTGCCTAGGCCTTTCTTAAATCCCAACAAATAGATATGAGATACAGTTCCAACCAGCTGTTTAGATCAGAGATTTCAATCCCCCTTTAACTTTGATTAGAATCAGTTTCTCCCGAACATACAAATATATTCCCCATGCCTCCTGAAATAAGATAAATTCTCCTGAAGTGTACAGAGGAATGTACTGTCACATACCCAGCTGTTCCTGTTTTTATTGCCTAGATTCTTGCCAATTAATGAATTAGATAAAACACTGCTTATTATATGTTGTCTATGTGAGCATCCTTCGGTGAGGATGGATTAAATAACTATAAATCAAGCCTTCCCCAAGATAGCATTCCTTACATTAAAATGACCAGGTGAAAAAATGACCTTGGAAAAATATATGTAGGGCCGAAACCGGTTTGGCTCAGTGGAGAGAGTGTTGGCCTGCAGACTGAAAGGTCCCAGGTTCGATTCCGGTCAAGGGCATGTATCCTGGTTGCGGGCACATCCCCTGTGGGGGGCGTGCAGGAGGCGGCTGATCGATGTCTCTCTCTCATCTATGTTTCTAGCTCTCTATCCCTCTCCCTTCCTCTCTGTAAAAAATCAATAAAATAATTATATATATATATATATATATATATATATATATATATGTAGGAAAACACTTTTATTTGGGGCATATAATTTTCTTCCTGATTAATTTCACTAAATCAATGTGCTAGTAAAATAAGAGGGTAAGTACGAGTTTGCAAAGATGATACATGTTCTATGTAACATGTTCTACCAGAAAGCTCTCTAGGTTCTCCTGAATAAAGTAGAGATCTTACTGAGATGAATGAAAATCAGGAGCCCAAGAACTAGGCTGATTCTCTCAAGTCTTAATAAACTCAACCTCAAGTTTGGGAATGGGTTCTTCTGAAATCCTCCCCTCTCTACCCAGAGAGATTCTGAGATTCTCCTTTAAGAAAGTGTATATGTATGTGAGTGTGTGTGTGTGTGTATGTGTGTGTGTTACATTCTCAGTACTGACTAAATACAAGAACAGTAATTCAGATTAAAAATACATTTTGCTACCCTCATAAAATTCACTCACTTGTAAATAACTCTGATTCTAATAAAAATAAGCTGATATTTTGATAACAATCGGAACAAAATAATTCTTACTAATATAAATATATTGTAAAGTTTTGGAACGTAATTCGAATGTGTATACTCTCATGCTGAACAAACACAAACAAGTAGATACTGAAGCAGCTGTACATCTAGAAAACAAAATTCAAAACATTTCAACTGAAATAATTGCTTATAATAACAACTTAGTGACTAACATGGCATGCATATTTTATAATATTTAGCTTCTAATAATTGAAATCAATCTCTAAACAACTAAAACAATTTCTAGGATTTTAGACATCCTCAGCATTATGGGGGGAAATTATATAATAAATGGAGCCCTTTTCTTATATTTCAGTAAGAGTGAATAGTGCTAGCCCTTACAGTAAAAGTTAGTTTTAATAATCAATTGCCATACTGTTTATTTTTTTAGGGGATACATTTTTCCTCTTATTTTTATAACAGAATAGATTTTTACCTTTTGGTAGCTCAACTATATAGCAATTTTAGGTAATTTAGATGAAATGAATTGAAATAAAAATCCATCCTGCTATTATCTACCAACCTTCAGAGGAGACCCTGTCAAATAAAAAGCAAATATTATTTCTATTTTATTTGAAAAGTTTAAACAATATAAAAAATAAAGATATCACTAAAACAAACACTCATGAATTCTCAAGCCAGAATGTTCACAATGTTTACACATTTTCTTTCAGATATAGTTATAATAAAAAATAAAAACTTGCCTGATAAGATTTAAATTGTGCCCTTTGCCAGCACCTTTATTTTCTCTCTGCTTAGAAATAACCACTGATATTAATTTGGTAGCCTTCCTTCCAGTTCTGTTCTCATATTTTTTTGTTATTTTTATTTATAGGAATTTTTAAAACATTTTCTTAATTCATTAATTGTTAGAATTATGTTGAAAACTATTGTAATTTATACATTTATTTATATTAAATCTCTTAATACATGAACAATATTTCCCTCACTTTATTCAGTTTTTCTTTTATGTTCTTTAATAATTTTCTTCATTATGTTTTGTAAATCTTATTAGATTTATTCATAGTAGTTTTAGATTTTATTGCTAATGTAGGATTATCTTATTTCTTCATTTTCTAGATATTTTAAAAGTCATACAAGATTTTTTGGTGATATTGGTTAAGCAGTCTTGTGTAAGTCTTTCCCTCATGTTTAGATTCTCTGCAATTATCACCTAAAAATGGAGACAATTTTACTTTACTGCTTACAATTCTTAAGCCTCTTACTTTTTTTTGTCTTGTTCATTGGGTATGAGTGGTAATGAGTTTAGAGGAGTTTTCTGAAGGTAGTTCTTATAAAGATTTTATAATTAAACTAGAGGTCCAGTGCACAAAATTTGTGCACAGAGGAGGTATTCCCTCAACTCAGCCTGCACCCTCTCCAATTGGGGACCCCTTGTGGGATGTCTGACTGCCAGGGATCAAACCTAAACTGGCAGTCAGACATACCTCTCACAATCTGGGACCACTGCTCACCTGTCTGCCTGCCTGATTGCCCCTAACTGCCCTCTCCTGCAGACCTGATGTCACCCCCAACTGTCCTTCTTGCTGGCCCACTTGGTTCTGATTGGTCGGTTCCTATGCCAGTGTCAAAAGTTTCATGTTCTAGGTAGCCATTGGCTCCCCACAGCACCCTGATTTGATTCTCATTGGTCGGCTTCAAAGCAAATTAGCATCAGAAGCTTTGCCTCCTAAGCAGTTATTGGTTCCCCACAGCACCCATCTTTGGTCTGATTGGTTGGTTCCTATGCCAGTCAGCATTTCCAGGCCTATCTCTGGGCCTGATCAAAGAGGCAGGGCTTTACAGCAGCCCCCAGGGCAGCAGGAGAGAAAGAAAAGCCTGGCTGCTAGTGAAGATCAGAAAGAAAGAGGAAGAGAAAGAGAGAGGTAAGTACACTGATCAACAGCTTGCAGACCCTGACTCACTTTCTGGGTCTCAGCCACCTGGGTGGTCAGTGTTAAGTCACCAGGCTGCAGCTGGGCAACCCAGTGCTGACTTCTGGATGGTCTGCATTTGGTCACATGCTCAGCTCCTTTCCAAGCTCCAGGCTTGGGAAGCATGCCCCCTGCCCCACCACCCCTCCAACCACAGGCTCAGCCCCTCTGATGGCTGGCTGGGAGTGACCTGGGTGCCGAGGAGGTTCCTGGGACCCAGGTATGTATGCAAATTAAGCGCCATCTTTGTTGGGTTCATTTGCATACTCACTCTGATTGGCTGTGGGTGTAGTGGAGGTATGGTCAATTTACATGTTTCTCTATTATTAGCTAAGATGTGATGCTTGATATCAGTTTTGGTAGATATCCTTTATGAATTTATAGAAGTTCCCTTTATTAGTTTATTAGGATATTTTTTAAATTAGGAATTAAATTCCTAATTTTATTGCACTTGTTGAAATTATATGATTTTTTCTAATATATCACTTTAAATTCTCTACTTTTTAATTTTTTATTTTAGTATAGTTGATATACAATGTTATATTAGTTATTTTAATGTCAGGTGTACAATATACTGATTCAACATTTTTTTTTTATCTTGCAATGTGATCATCCCACTAATTCTAATAATCATTAAACAGAAACAGATTCATAGAAGCAGAGATTAAAAGGATAGTTATCAGGGGAAGAAATTGGGAGAAAGGTGAAAAAGGTAAAGGGTAATACAGTCAATAATATTGTGATAAATCTACTTTTAAACCTTTATGTTCCTTTTTAATTCCCATGTGTCTCTAGTAAATAGCATAATAAATATCACAGTTTTGTCTTGCTTACAGACCATGTTTTACTACATGCACTGAATCAATGAAATTTTGTTGAGATTACTGATGTTTGCATTTATTTGTGCTAATTTATTTTTTCTTTATAAACCATATTTTATTTCCTTTTTCTGATCTTTTATTGTATTTATATTTTTTTGTTTTCTTCTGCTAATTTAGGAGTTACAGCTTTTATTTCTATGCTTAACATAACCCTAATCTTGACCTTAAAGATTTTTCTTTTTTTAAATTTATATTCTATATTGTTTAAAGTATTCCATATGTTTCCTTTTTCCCCCATTGACCTCTCCCCAGTGGCTCCTATCCTCCAGCACATGCCCTCACCTCCTACTGTCTGGGTCCACTGGTTATGTTCATATGCATGCATACAAGTCCTTTGGTTGATCTCTTACCGCCACCTCCCCTGCCTTCCATCTTAGGTTGAACAGTCTGTTCCATGTTTCTATGACTCTAGCTTACTTTTGTTCATCAGTTAATGTTATTCATTATATTCCACAAATGAGTGAGATCATGTGATATTTATCTTTCTCTGCCTGGCTTATTGCACTTAGAATAATGCTCTCCAGGTACATCCATGCTGTTGTAAAAGGTTAGACTTCCTTCTTTGTTATAGCAATATAGTATTCTATTGTAAGATGTACCACAGCTTTTTAATCCACCCATAAATTGATGAATACTTAGGCTATTTCCAAATCTTAGCTATTGTAAATTGTGCTGCTATGAATATAGGGGTGCATATAACCTTTCTGATTGGTATTTCTAGTTTCTTGGTATATATTCCTAGAAATGGGATTACTGGGTCAAATGGGAGTTCCATTTTTTGAGAAATCTCCATACTGTTTTCCACAGTGTCTGCCCAGTCTGCTTTCCCACCAGCAATGTATGAGGGTTCCTTTTTCTCCACACCCTCACCAGTACTTGTTATTTGTTGATGATAGCCATTCTGACAGGTGTGCAATGGTACCTCATTGTCATTTTGGTTTGCATCTCTCAGATGATGATTAGTGACTTTGAAAATGTTTTCACATGTCTCTTGGCCTTCTTTAGGTCCTCTTTTGAAAAGTGTCTATTAAGGTCTTTTGCCCATTTATTGATTGGGTTGTTGATCTTCCTTTTGTTAAGTTGTCTGAGTTCCCTGTAAATTTTGAAGGTTAAGCACTTATTGGAGATACCATTGGCAAATATGTTCTCCCATGCAGTGGGCTTTCTTTTTTTGTTGATGGTTTCTTTTGCTGTGCAGAAGCTTTTTATTTTGATGTACGTAGTCCCATTTGTTTATTTTCTCCTAAGTTTCCTTTGTCCTAGGAGTTGTATCGGTAAAAACATTGTTATGACATATGCTTGCTATTTTGCTGCCTATGGATTTTTCTAAGATTTTTATGTTTTCCTATATTACACTTAAGTCCTTTATCCATTTTGAATTTATTTTTGGGTATAGTATAAGTTGGTGGTCTAGCTTCTTTTCTTCTCTTTTCTTTTCTTTTTTTTTTTTACGAGTCTGTCAAATTTGCCCAGCACCACTTATTGAAAGGACTGTCTTGACTCTATTGTATGCTCTTGCCTCGTTTGTCAAATACTAATTAAGCATAATGGCTTGGGTCAATTTCTGGGTTTTCTGTTTGGTTCTATTGGTCTTATATGTCTGTTTTTGTACCAGTACCAGGTAGTTTTGAGAACAGTGGTTTGTAATATAGTTTGATATCTGTTATTGTGATTCCTCCAACTTTGTTCTTTCTCAGGATTGCTGCAGCTATTTGGGGTCTTTTTTTATTCCATATGAATATTTGGAGAGTTTTTCCTAGGTCTGTGAAATATGCCTGGGAATCTATAGATTGATTTAGGTAGTATGGTCATTTTAATGATGTTGATTCCACCAATTCATGAACACGGTATAGTCTTCCATTTTGGGGGGCATTTTTTATCTCTTTTTTCAACATCCTGTAGTTTTCTGAGTACTGGACTTTAACCCCCTTAGTTAAGTTTATTCCTAGATATCTTAATTTTTTTTGTTGCAATGGTAAATGGGATTTTTTTTTTTAGTTTATCTTTCTGTGAGTTCAGTATTGGTGTATAACAAACCATAGACTTCTGGGTGTTCATTTTGTGTCCTGCTACATTGCTGAATTCATTTATTAAGTCTAATAGTTTTTTGATGGAGTCTTTAGGGTTTTTTATGTACAATAGCATGGCATCTGCAAATAATGACAATTTTACTTCTTTTCCAATTTGGGTGCCTTTTATTTCTTGTCTGATTGCTATGGCTACCACTTCTGGTACTATGTTTAACAAGAGTGTTGAGAGTAGGAATCCTTGTCTTGTTCATGTCTTAGGGGAAATGGTTTTAGTTTTTTCTCATTAAGTATGATGTAGGTTTGTCATATAAGGCCTTTTTATTATGTTGAGATATGATCCTTCTATTCCCACTTTGCTGAGAGTTTTTATCAGGTTGTTGATTTTGTCAAATATTTTTCCTATATCAATCGATATGATAATTTTTGTCCCTCAATTTCTTTATGTGATGCATCACATTTACTGATTTGCGCATATTTTCCTGGCTTACATCCTTACAGGCTTACACTTAGTCATGGTGTATGATCTTTCTAAAGTAATGTTGAATCTGATTTGCTAGAATTTTGTTGAGGATTTTAGTATCCTTGTTCATCAGAAATATTGGCCTGTAATTCTCTTTCCAGTGTTTTTATCTGATTTTGGGATTAGTGTAATGATGGCTTCATAAAAGAGCTAAGAAGTATGCCTTCCTCTTGAACTTTTTGGAATTATCTGAGAAGGATAGGTTTTAGTTCTTTGAATGTTTGGTAATCTCCCCTGTGAAGCTATCCAGTCAGAGTTTTTGTTTCCTGGAAGTTTTTGATTACTGTTGCAATTTCTTCAGCAGTTATCAGCCAATTCAGGTTTTTTCATTCTTCCTGATTGAATTTTAGAAGGTTATATTTTGCTAAGAATATGTCCATTTTGTCTAGATTGTCCAGTTTTTTGGAGTAGAATTGGTAATATTTTTGTATAATCCTTTGTATGTCTGTAGGCTCAGTAAGTACTTCACCTCTTTCATTTCTGATTTTGTTTATTTGGGTCCTCTCTCTTTGCTTCTTGGTCAGCCTGGCTAGAGGGTCATCAATCTCATTAATCCTTTCAAAGAATTAGCTCTCAGTTTTATTGATTTTTGTATTTTTTGTCTCTGTGTTATTTATTTCCACTCTGATTTTTATTATTTCCTTCCTTTGCTCTCACTAAGCTTTTCTTATTGCTCTTTTTCTAATTCTTTAAGTTGTAGGTTTAGATAATATTTTACCTTTTTTTCTTGTTTTTTGAGGTAACCTGTAGAGCTATGTACTTCCCTCTCAGGACTGCTTTCACTATGTCCCATACATAGATTTTGGATTGTTGTGTTTTCACTGTCATTTGTTTCCAGGAAGCATTTTATTTCTTCCTTGATCTCTTTTGTAACTCAATCATTGTTTAATAGTATGCTAATTAGCCTCTGTTTGATTTTTTTCATTGTTTTTATTGTAGTTGATTTCTAATTTTATGCCATTGTGATTTGAGGAAATACTTGATATGATTTCTATCTTCCTGAATTTGAAGACTTTGCCTGTGTACCAATATGTGGTCTATGTTTGAAAATGCCCCATGTGCACATGAGAAGAATGTATATTCCATGGTTTGGGGTTCTGAGGATGTTGATTAAATCCATCTGATCTAGTGCATCATTTAGGCTTACTGTTCCTTTGTAATCATTTCTATGTATTAGATCAAACTGCTATGTCACTCAGATTTTTTTTTTTAGTTTTTCTTATATAGCAGATGTTTTGTGGGACCTAGTAGCACCATCTCTCCAATATTCTAGTCAGAGTATTCTAGGGAAGCCCCCTACTTGGGATATTTGGATTCTCTTGGTATTGTTGGGCCTTGAATGTTATTGTCCCATTTGTGGATGGAGTCTTCTCTCAGGGTGTCTGGTTATGTGGCTCACTCTCTACCACACTGACCAAACAGCACAAAATACAACTCACTAAGACACAACATAAAGGGAATAAAACACTGATGTATTCATGATACCTATAACTCCAGTATAGGTGACCACCACAGAAAAGAGAAGTAGGAGAGAGAAAAGAGAGCAAAATTATATTGAGAAAAGAAGAAGAAGTAAGAGAGAAAAGAATAAAAAGAAAGAAAAAATATATATGGGGAGAAAACACCACAGAACAAACAGATAAACAAACAAAAAAATCCAAACAACAAACACCCAGTAAAAATGAGGTGAGGGTCTCTGAAATTGTAGAGACAGAGCTTATTTACAGAAAGTAAGGTTAAGGAATTAAATAAATAAGTGGAGGACCTCGGTTCAGTATAGAGGAGGTAGAAAAAGAATGAGTGGATAAGAAGAAAAGAAAGGGAAAAAAATAATTAAAAAATAATAAGTTAAAGTAACAATAAAAAATAAAAATAGAATGAAAAAACTAATTTGAAAAAATAAAAACTCAAAAAAACAAAAAGAAAGAACAAAAACATTTAAAAAATAATAAAAATACAATACAATAAAATAAAAAAGTGAAGTATCATTCATTTTAGCTGAATTTTAATGCTCTATGGGGGCTGGTTTAAGATTCCACTAATCTTTTCTGTTTGTCACTTCTCAGTTTCCTGTCAGGTAGTCAGTACCAAGTTGAAGTTCCACCACAATTCACTGCTCCTCTATTTGTGTCTATTTCTACAGCCTTGATTACAAGCAGGTGGGAACCAATCTGCCCATTTAGAATATCTGCCTATTGTTAATCTTTGTCTCTCAAGTGTCTATTTCTGACAGGACTATAGGGAGGGTGCTGTAGAGCTTTCTGGGACTGAAAGGCCTCTCTTCAACTTAGTCTGTGAGGGCTCTTCATAGCTATTCCAATTTTTGTGTCCTTTGTATGGCTCAGGCTGTAATCTGAGTATGGCTATATGAGCTGCCTTGAGGCTGCTGGGAGTGGCTGGCTCTTCAGGAGAAAAATGGCTGCTTAGGTCCAGAAGGTCAGGAATGTCCCAATGCTGGATTTCTGTTCATCTCTCCCTGACCCTATCTCTCCATAGCCTCTCCCCAGACTCCACAAGTCCACACCTCCACCTGCATCTCAGCCATAGTTGTTGTTTGTATTTGAAATATCCTATGAACAAGATTTAGTGAATAAAAGCAAAGACCAAACAGAGGCAAAACAGCAATGCAACTACTAGTTTCTCTCCTCCCAGCACCGCGCAACTTGGGCAGTTCTATAAGCAGTCCCTCTGGGCTCAGCTTCTTGTTGTTATGGGCTTAGATCTAGAATCCCCTGATACCAGTAGCCCTGTGGACTTCTTTTCCACAGTCAGATGTTATGCCTGTTCCTAAGGGACATGGACTTGGAGCCATGCAGCTTTCTTCTGACCCTCACTCACCTCTTGGTGGTCACATGTCTCTCTCTCCAGCCCAGATCCTGATTCTACCGTCCTCCAGGCATCCTCTGCCTTTCCCAGCTGTGAATTTTCTGACAAGCTGTGACTACTTTGCCAATTCCAGGTGAGTGTTATTTGATTTAGATGCTCCTTCTATCTGCTCCGATATAGCTGCCTATTCACCACCATTTTTTCTCACTCTCAACCTTAAAGTTTTAAACATTATTAACTTCATATCTTTCTGAGAAAGTAAAATGATTAGTTAACATTTTTATTCTCCTCCTAAACAATACAATAACCATAACTTGCTGTTTAAGTAATTCCAAAAACTCTATATGGAACTTTTATTTCACATTCCTAAATATAATTTTAGGTTAATAATATTTTCAAATATTTTTGTTTGCCCTTCCTTCTTGCAAATCACTCTTTATCCTGAGTTAACATTTTTTCTTGCTAAATTTTTATAGCAATTCACTAAGAGACTATGTATATATAAATATTAACTTAATTAGCAGATTTCTTTTTAAAATTTAATTTATTTTGCACACCCCAGTGACCAGACAGTACATAGCTTAATATGAGATTATCCCAATAAATGCCACATCCATCCAGCACCACACCTAGTTTTAGGAATATTATTGACTATATTCCCTATGCTGTACTTTTCATCCTCATGACAATTCTGTAACAACCAATTTGTACTTCTTAATTCCTTCACCTTTTTTGAACCCTTCTCTAATTCTTCTCCCATCTCATCTCACAACCAACAAAAAGTTTTCTGTATCTAAGAGTCTGTTGATCTACTTGTTCATTTTGTTTATAGATTCAATTGTTGATAGATATGTACTTATTGTCATTTTATTGTTCATACTTTTATCTATTTTTTCTTCTTAAATAAGACTCTTTTAATTTTTCATATAATACTCACTTGGTAGTGATTAACTCTTTTAGCTTTTTCTTGTCTGCAAAGCTCTTAATCTGTCCTTCCATGCCTGCTCAGCTGATCCTGCAAGGTGGTTGGAGGTCAGAGGTCAGTGGTCACAGACAGTCCTTAATAATTATTGGCCTGGCTAAATCTTTCCCATTGATGTGATAACAACAATCAAGACTCAACTAAAGCAGGAGGATGTACAGCCCTTATAGTGTGCACATCTCAGGTACCCAGCTTGGGCGATTTGAGAAGCTGTGCCACTCGACCCTACAGGACACCTACTTGGGAGACATAGTAGCTCTACCTAATACATAGAAACAAATACAGGGAGGCTTCACAATAAGGAGACAAAGAAACATGGCCCAAATGAAACAACAGAACAAAACTCTATTAAAAGAACTAAATAAAATGCAGATAAGCAATCTACTTGATGCAGAGTTATAAACACTGTTATAAAGGTTCAAGGAACTTACTGAGAACCTCAACAGCATAAAAAAACAACCAGTTAAAAATAAAGGCTAAACTAACTAAAATAAAGACTAATTTACAGGGAATCAACAGTAGAGTATATGAAACTGTGAACCAAATCAGCTCTTTGGAATATAAGGACGCAAAGAACATCCCATCAGAACAAAATAAGGATAGTGTAAGGAGTCTCTGGGACAACTTCAAACATATCAACATTCCCATCATGGGGCTTCAGAAGGACAAGAGAGAGAACAAGAAATTGAAAACTTATTTGAAAAAAATAATGACAAAGAAATTTCCCTACCTGGTGAAAGATATAGACTTCTAAGTCCAGGAAGTACAGAGTCAGAAAAAAGAGTAACCCAAAGAGGCCCACATCAAGACATACCATAATTAAAATGCCATGGGTTAAAGACAAAGAGATAATCTTAAAAGCAGCCAGGGAAAAGCAGTTAGTTACCTACAAGGGAACACCCATACAACTGTCAGCTGAATTATCAATAGAAACTTTGCAGGTCAGAAGGAATTGGCAAGAAACAATCAAAGTAATAAAAAGCAAGATCCTACAACCAAGATTACTTTACCCTGCAAAGCCATCATTTAGATTCAAGGGACAGATATAGAGCTTCCCAGCTAAAGGAGTTCATCACCAACAAACCAGTATTACGTGAAATATTAAATTGGATTTTTTTTAAATATTGTATTATTACATATTAACTGCACACATTCTAAACATAGTTTGATGAGTTTTAGCAAATTGTTACCATCACCCCAGTCAAAATATAGAACATTGCCAAAAACACCCTATAAAGTTTCCTGTTTCTTTTTTCTGATTAATTCTTCCCACTTCCTTGTAGGGACAATCATTTTTCTGATTTCTATCCCCTAGAACTAATTTTGCCTATTTTTCAATAGTTTTGCCTGTTCTTTAGTGCCTATTTTTTATACAATTGGAAACAAACTATGTATTTTTTGTGTGTGGCTTCTTTCAGTGAACATCTTAGGTATTCATCTGTGTTTTGTTGCAGGCAATGAATATGGTAAATTTTTTAAAATATGTATTTATTGATTAAGATTGAATTGCTTCCAAGTTTTTGCTACTCTTAGATCATTTTGTTGATGTATATTTTCATTGCTTTGGTGTTAATATCTAAAGTAGAATTGCTACATCATAAAATACTTGAAAGTTTAACTTTATAAGAAACTGCAATAATTTTTCAAAATAGTGAATTATTTTACATAACATCAGTAAGATTTGAAATTCTTCCATGGCCTCTCAAATATTTAGTGTTGCTAGTCTTTTATTTTAAAATTCTAGTATATGTAATATTTTTGTGATTTTAATTTCCTGAATATGAGACATTTTTCATATTTTTATAAGCCATTTGTAAAATATTTTTGTGAGGTAGCTGTTCAAGTCTTTAGTACATATTTTAATTGAGTTATCTTTTTATTAACCCCCTAAAGAATCGTACTAGGTCATTGGTTCTTTATTTTTATTATTATTTTTAAGTATATATTTTATTGATTTCAGAGAGTAAGGGAAAGGGAGAGATAGAAACATCAATGATGAGTGAGAATCAATGATCTGCTACCTCCTTCATGCCCAACACTGGGGATCGAGCTTCACATCAGGCATGTGCCCTGGCTAGATTTCGAGCTATGACCTTCTGGTTCATAGATCAATGCTCAGCCATTGGGCCATGCCAACCAGTTCATGTATGTTTATTTTGTGTATTATACTTTGTAGTTCCATGTCTTTGCAGAAATTTTCCACTTGTTCACCTGTTTTGCTTTTGAAAAACCTTGAACATTTTAATAATAACTATTTTGAATTCTTTGAGTGCTATTTCCATTATTTCTGTTATCTGATGATCATCATCTGCTATTTTTATTTTCTTGGGTATGGGCTACATTTTATTGTTTCTTCACAGACATGTCTCAAGATTATATTTCCTACACACCAAATCTCCCATAGTTCCATGGCCTCTCGAATTACATTTTCTCAAGCTAGACATCCTATCTCTGTTTTTATCAAAGTTATAAAACTTCATCTAAAATATACCAATCTATATTTTCTACATTCATTACCTTTCCACATATTTTATTTTAAAGTCTAACTTTGATATTACCAATCTAGTGAGTGTCTGATATTCTTAGATTTAGGAATGCACCATTATTTTTCTTTCACCTACACTTTAACCCTTGGAATCATTTCTGGTTCCTTTTCTTCTCACCAACTCTTAGATGTCAGATTCTACCATATAATTTCTCCTAAAACTGTCTGTCCTTCCCCATTTCTCAATTAATTTTCCTCCTGTAATATTTCTTTAAACTTTTTACTTATTTTCTATACTGAATTAATTTTATTCATGTTTATAATTTTTTCTTATCAAAATGCAACCCTGTTCATCCCATTTACTCTGAAAAAGTGACAGTGCTGTCCCCCTATCTGCAAAAAATTTATAATTTCCCAAGTTGTATTTCAAGTTACAACTTAGTCTAGTCAAAGATCACTTATACCAATTTACCACTATTTTAGAGCACTTTATACCAAACGAACAAAATTTCTATTTGTTCTCTTCATGTCTTGTTTCAGATTTTCAGTTAATTTGTTGCTTTGGAGAAAAAATATTTATATAACCTTAATAGAATAGCTTATCTTAGACTTTTTCAATTAAGTTGTTTCCTCTGAAATTTCCTTAGCATGTTTATTCAATTATTTTATGATATTTACCATATACTGATGTCTGTTAGAGTAATTTTCTTATTTGTCCTACTATATTGTAAGCTCATAATCAGATATTAAATTAATATCTGATTTACTTTGTCACAGTCATATCTCCTAGCATATTGTTTGTTTTCTTAGTTGCTCATTAAATATATATTGAATTTAATTATGTTATAAAGCCAAAATATATTCAGTATCAAATATGTGAAAAAGAAATTATATATTTTAGATTTTTTTTTAAATCCACATAGTAAGTAATAAAGCCAAGATTCTTAAAGTAAAAAATCTGCTATCAAGTCCCAGGAGTTCAATGTAAATAAAGTTTTATCCCTGTTTTTAGTTGAATTAGATTATTCCTTTAGATAAATAATCTCTGGCTCACGGGCAAAGCTATCATAATAGTATAACACACACACACATAAAAAAAGAAAACCAGAAAAACTGTGCCTCTGAAATCTCCATCTTTGCTTTGTCCTGTGCCAGATTTCAGAGAAATGTAGCTAAAGAGGCATAAAATGCTATGACAACTAAACACAAATCCTGACATGTTTGTTAGCAGTTGGAGGACTTATTGAAGTAAAACTGACTCACGAAAGACCATGGAACAGCTTTAGAGATGATCCAGAAGATGATTAAAGGTCTGAAAATGAAGTCTGACATTGAAAGGTTAATAAAGCTGGAACTTCTAACTAGATGAAGACCAAAAGTCATTTCGTGCCAGTCTTTATATATGCAGAGTTTATTCAGTGACTGGTGGCCAGCTGTTTTCAAACTCTGATGGCATAGAACACGATAATATGGGTTTAAACTAAATTAGAAGGGACTTAATTTTGTTTGGAATAATTTCTTATAAGCAATGAAGTTAAGATATTGAATAAACTTCCTCTGAAACAGATGGATTTCTCCTCCATACTTATGGGGTTCTATGTGCCACTGCCAGAGCAGTTACACTGATTGTGTATCTCAAGGATTCTTCTCTTGATTTTATATTGTCAAGACTATGATAGGTGTTCATTATCCTAAAGGAAACTCTTCCTCCCTTAATAGCTATTTTAGTAAAGCATTTTTTAAATTTTATATCTGTGAGAACTTTAAATATAGCAATGGAACCTTTTTAAACTAGGTTTACCATTGAGGCAGATGAGAATCTAGTTTTGAAGCAATCAGAGAAGAAAAGGTTAGCTACACATAAAACAAAATAGGTTTAAAGCTATTATTACTGATGTTTTTATTATGAAATCTTTCCTTAAAATAATTATCTACAATGAGCATTTTTTTGTAAATAATTAATATTATGGGCACTGGCATTTGATCCAGTTTGTATAATTTTGAATGTAAAGGTATAAAGTCACTGATATGACCTGAAAACCTTTTTTTAAGGTTCAAGGAACAGATTGATAACTGGCTTTTTAAAATAGGTGTAAGATCCTTAAATCTTTATTCTGTCACAGCTTTCCTCACAAAATGGCAGTAATCAAACTAGATTTCTTAACTAAATTATACAGAATCATCCACATTCAACAATACTTACTTTATTCATGGTATCAAGAATTATTCTATGTGTATATGTCTCCCACTAATTCAGCAACATTGAGAGAAGTCATTTAAATTATCATATAGCCAAAACTACTCTGAAGTAGGCTTCCATTGGAAAATTTAAATAACTTGCTTTTTAATATTTATTTTTCATTCAAAATTCAAAGCACATTTGTTCTGAAACAATTTTTAATATGATCATTTATCCTCAAAACCTATTTTGAAATCAATAATTGTTTATTTGCATAAAATGTTTATAATAAATTGATGTGTGAGGAAAAACATATAATAATATGTAAGCACATATCACTCTTCTCTGAAAAGAGGAAGCAGACAAAAATGTTAACTGTGCCCGTTTATAAGTATATATTTGGAGGGTTTTTTTTGTTTTTTTCTTTTTTGCATTGCTTACATATAATTTTAAAAAAGAAACATGTATTGTTTTTGTGAAGAGGAAATAAAATTCAAAAAACTATTGGGAAGTAGAATTTTCCTCTACCCTATAAATGTTCTCTTAGCTGGTCTAATAATCAAACTGACATCAGACAGGTTAACAGGAAAAAAAAATTAATTTCATATGCATGGGGTTGGGTCCAAGTGCCTCTGCCAGAGGCTGGACCTCCTTGGATGTTGGGTATCAGAGAAAACATAAGAAGCTATAGCTCTAACCGGTTTGGCTCACTGGATAGAGCGTCAGAGCATTGGCCTGTGGCCTGAAGGGTCCTAGGTTCTATTCCAGTCAAGGGCACGAAACTTGGTTGCAGGCACATCCCCAGTGGGGAGTGTGCAGGAAGTGGCTGATCAATGTTTCTCTCTCATCGATGTTTCTAACTCACTATCCCTCGTGCTTCCTCTCTTTAAAAAAATATCAATAAAAATATATTTATTAAAAAAGAAGTTATAGGCATATAAGAGAGTCTTTATTGCAGCCCAAGTAGCCATTACTACTAAGACAAAGCAGTTCTTCAGAGTAGCTTTACAGCTCTTACCTATACAGTAGTAAACAGAGGAGCCATCTTAGCAACACAGCCAGCCCTGGCTGATCAGTAATGCAACTTTCCCACAACTGTGCAGCCCCGCACTGGCTGGTCAGTAACATAGTTTATGCTAACATACACAAAAGAGGCTTCTTGCTAAATAATTACCTTAATCTTTGGGTTATAGAAGAGTATGCTTGTGCAGTGTGTATGGTATAATTGTTGTATCCTTGCTCAGATTGGCCTTGAGCATCTGGTGTACTCTGGACAAGGCCCCCACACTGAATTGGCCTTGATAATCCAGCATACACTGATTAGAGTTCCCACATATGGGAACTCCATATACATCAGAGGCTCAAAGACAGAAAGGCAAAATAAGATATACATGCCATCTTGAGCCAAAAAATAGTATAGAGCCCTGGGCTTCAGAGGGGAGGAGGATACGTTACAGAATAATAAAAAGAGAAGGTGTTAAGCAATCAGACATTTGCCCTGCCCTACAGATAGGTCATAAAAATTTATTCCTGGTAGTAATTCTTACTATGACCAATACCCCCAATTTAAATTCTTTAGGGAGAGGTAAAGGTTTCTCCTGAGCCCTCAGGGTCTCAATTGCCTTCAGCTAAAAATAATCCACATGCAAAAGTGGCACATCTTGGGGAGACCTGTCCTCCTGAACCCATCCAAGCTTTATAGTCAATTGTGTGTGTGTGTGTGTGTGTGTGTGTGTGTGTGTGTGTGTGTGTGTGT
>JAAGEH010000286.1:21311545-21460865 GCA_011751065.1 Lasiurus cinereus | reverse complement strand
ACCACCACCACCACCACCACCACCACCACCACCACCACCACCACCACTATACAGCTACATCTTTTGTGTGGAGAGCTAACTTGTTTCTCAGCCTACATCTGAGGCTTTAAGAAGGGGTCCTTTGTAAGGACTTTAGTAGTTATTGACTGGAATTGCCAATGTTAGTGAAAGTTTCTTTAATTCATGATGCCCAACACCACTATTCAGGCAGCTTTCAACATATTGATGTTCTTCAAGGTGAGAAATGTATTCTGCTCTTAGCAGTCACTTTCTTCAGTAAGTCTGGTTATTTTTGGCACAGCCCAGAAAACACACATTCTTGAAGGCTGGTAGAGGGAGTAAAAGATCAAACTTAAGGTGTGTTGCTGCCACAGAGCACAGGGGAAGAAGCCCTAGGAACATAGGGAGCGGAGCATGAGAAAGGGAGGAAGGAACACAGCCCCATCCATCAGTTTAAGTTTCTGTTAAGCCGAAATCCCATTTGATATCAATATGTCTGATAATACATACAAATGATTCCCATGCTTTCGTTCAATAAGTTTGTATTTATGGAGTTTAAGTGTAAATCCTTCTTTGTTCTGCATGTACCTGTTTACTAAAGAAAAAATAAACTTAATCTTTATTGCAAATGTTGTTTTAGGAATATCAGGAAATTCATTTCAACAAGATATTCAAAGGCATTATTTATATTTAATTGACTTAGGTAATAGAAATCAGGAGATAAGTAAAACTTGTAACTGATTAAAAGCATTAACAATTATTCTGAATTGGGTCTATCTGAGGTGCTGCAAAGTCCCTCTCACCTCTGAGATTCGAGAGCTTTATCAGCTATATTTGCATGACATATCAAACTTACAAAGTAGTCCTACATATGTCCTCTAATTTTATTTTTACAACACCCTAAGTCAAAACAAAGGAGGCCCATAATTAAGAAGCTGAAGCTGAAGAGTTTGGATGATTTTTCCTAAGTTACCAACTCCTTGTCAGTGGTGAATTCTGATTATGATCAAGGTTTCCTGACTTGGGTTCAATATTTTATGGCTTTGGATTCACACAATATCTCATGCAAAGATATCAGATGAGCAATACCAACATATTGGAAAGCCTCTCTGCTAGGGAGAGTTTTAAATGAGGGAATCTATGCAGATAAATTCACTAAAGCTGTTTTTATTTTGTTACCTTATTAACATGACAAAATGTGGTAGATATGTGGTCCCTGCCTTTAAGAATCTTAGCTGCTGGGAAGATAACCAAGATGGTGGTGTAGGTAAATGCTAGTACTCACCAGCTCCCACAACCACACCAAAATTACAACTAAAATATAGAACGACCATCATTCAGAACCTCCTGAAAGATGAACGAATGGAAGTCCTCACCTAGAGAAGTAGAGAAGAAAGTACATCAAGACTAGTAGGAGGGGCAGAGGCATGGAAAAGGCTGGTCTTATATCCACATCAGGAAGAATATATTGGCTCAGAGGCCTCCTATGAGAAGCAAGGGGTTCCTGCCCCACAGAAGACCCCCAGATCAGGGTTCCAGAGCTGGAAAGAGAAGTCCCTGTAACTTTGGGCTGTAAAAACCATTGGGGACTGTGGCTGAGTGACAAGGAGGCTGTTGGAGACATAGTAGTTCCTCTTAAAGGCCTGGTGCATGAACTTATATAGTCCCACTCTTTCTGAGCTCCAGTTTTGCGTGGTTGAATTGGGGTAACCAGGAACATATGGAGAGGAAGTGGATTATTTGGCATTGAGGCTACTTACTCCTAAACAGAGGTGCTTGCAGGGGTCATTGTTCCTGTGCTAGGGCCTCCTTCTTTGCAGAGCTAACTGGTAACCATATCTGAGTTTCCATCAACATGGTTCACATTGTTCACTCTGCTCTGGTGACTCCCTGGGACCCCGTCCCATCCAACCTATAGTCCCACCATGCTGTTTGCAGTGGCTTTTCCATATGAATGGTCTCTCCTAGCTCAAGCTTCAGACTTTCCTAAAATCTCTTAAACAAGCAGCAGTTGACATTAGTCTGCCTCATACCTATCAATAAAAGGCCTAAGACCCATCACTAGCACAGCCTGTCTTGCTTCACAGCTTGGCCTCACTGGCACTTCCAAGCCCAATACAAATAGTAGCCACCTATCGATTGCTCAGTAGTTCCTACTAGGTGGCCCCAAGAAGCAGCTGATTTTGCACCTCCCAGGAGGCCCCAAAGCCAGACCACCATGTGGACAGCTTCAGACCATATCATATTACAACTCAACACATCCACAAGAAGCACACTCAAGGAAGGACTCAATGAGCATCAAAGCCCCACTGAAGCAAGTCCTGCTCCATATGGGTATCCCCCACATATAAGCTCTTCTACTGTAGTCATAGATGGTCCTCACAGCCAATTTTCTTGGAGGTCAACTTCTTCAAGTGATGCCAATAGTAATCAAAGCTCAACTACAAGACAGTGCATACAACCCACACAGCAGTGCACCTAGAGTGTCCATCTCAAGTGAATGGGGAGACTAAGCCATTGAGCCCTACAAGACACCTAATACACAAGAGCATTCTACCAATTCCAGGAGAGATAGAAGCTCTACCTAATACATAGAAACAAACAGGAAAGCAGCCAAAATGCAGAGAGACAAAGAAACATATCCCAAATGAAAAAAAAGTGGAAGCAAGAAAACTATTGGATACAGATTCAAAACAATGGTTATAGGATTGTTCACAGATCTTAATGAGACTCAAAGAAAGCTTCAAGATACTTAGTGAGACTTTCAACTATCATAGTAAAAATTTTAAAGGCATGAAAAAGAAACAGTCAGAAATTAAGCATGCACTTACTGACATAAAGAATAATTTGCAGGGATTCAACTAGAGGATTCTGAGAATCAAATCATGATTTGAAATATGAGGAAGCAAAAAACACCCAATTGGAAGAGCAAGTAGAAAAAAAAATCCAAAAATATGAAGATAGTATAAGGAGCCTCTGGGACAACTTCAAGCATACCAATATTTGCATTATGAGGATGCCAGGAGATAAAAGAGAGATGAAGATATTGAAAATCTATTTGAAGAAATCATGACAGAAAACTTTCCCTACCTGGTAAAAGAAATAGATTTATAAATCTAGGAAGCATAGAGAGTCCCAAACAGGAGGAACACAAAGAAGCCCACACCAAATCACATCATAATTAACATGCCAGGGTTTAAAGACGAAGAGAGGATCTTAAAAGCAGCAAGAAAAAAGCAGGTCGTTACCCACAAGGGAGTGCCCAAACAACAGTCAGCTGTTTTCTCAATAGAAACTTTGCAGGCCAGAGGAATTGGCAAGAAATATTCAAAGTGATGAATAGCAAGAACCTCCAACCATGATTACTCTAACAAGCAAAGCTATCATTTAGATTGAAGATCAGATAAAGAGCTTCACACATAAGAAAAAGTTAAAGGAGTTCATCACCACCAAATCAGTATTACATGAAATGTTGAAGGATATTCTTTAAGAAGAGGAAGAAGAAAAGGAGGAGGAAGAGGAGGAAGAGGAGGAGGAGGAGAGAGAAAAAGAGAAGAAGAAGAAGAAGAAGAAGAAGAAGAAGAAGAAGAAGAAGAAGGAAAAATAAAATGTCAACAAATACATATCTATCCACAATTGAATCCAAAATCAAAATAAACAAGGAATCTAATAAAATAAACTGATGAATAAAATTGAGCCAGAGGCATGGAAACATGAAACAGACTGACAAATCTCAGAGAAAAGGAGGGAGAGAGGGATCTTAACCAATCATCTTATATGCATACTGGAGGCCTGAAATTCATGCAATGGGCTCTGCCCTCACAGCTGCTGCAGCTTTCCTTGGCCCTCACAGCCCTGGCTTCATCTGGAAGGATGTCTAGAAGGTCATTCCACTATTCAGTCTAATTAGCATATTATACTTTTATTATTATAGATATGCATTACCTATGGACATAGACAATAAGGTGGTAAAGTCCTTGGGTAGGGTTGGAACCAGCCAGAGGGAGACAACGGTTGGAGGGAAATGGGGGTATCTGTAATACTCTCAACAATGAAGATTTAATAAAAAATAAAATAAGAATCTTAGCTTTTAAAGATCATAGAATTGTAAAGTAATTCCCTTTTTACTGATATTAGACTCTTTTACCATGCAAGGAGCACATATACCCATAGTTCGGGTGTTTTTATAGTTGAGATACAAAGATAAGTAAGGAAAGACAGATAATGGTCTACCAAGGACTTAAGGAGAACTGGAAAATACATTGATACAGTTGGGGATCAACAAAAAAAGTTCTTGGAGAAACCAGACAAATCTATGGTAAGACTTTGTGAATGCATATGCCCTGTGCCCAGCGCCCAAACCTATAACCCTGCTTCTTTCTCCAGGTGTTTCTTTTCATTCCATGTAAATCAACACGTTTCTACATTTCTTTATTCTGTCTCATATTCTTTATTGATTAGAGCTGCATATTATTATCTTTTTGGACTATTTTGGTTTTTTTTTTAGCTGCTCTACAGTTGAGTCACTCTCAGAGGACCAGTTTGAGTGTGTTAGTCATCAGGAGGACAGGCTTTCTGGGGCTCTAACCACCTTTTAATTTATCTTTATTGTTGAAAGTATTACAGATGTTCCCTTTTATTTCCCCATTGAAATTACTCTTTATAAACCTATTAGAGGCCCAGCACATGAAATTCATGCACGGGTACAGTCCCTAGGCCTAGCCTGCAATTCGGGCCATCTTCCCTGGCTGCCAGCAGCCGGCCACCCACCCAGGTTCTCAGTTTGCCATCAGGCATTCAGAGCCTGATAGCCGGAGCAGGGAGACTGAGAGGTCAGCTGTTCCCACCTACTCACTGGCCCCAACGCTGCAGCATGTTGCCCTCTGTGTGGGGAGCAACCAGCAGGGTGGGGGCCTTGGCCTGGTGATACCTACATCCCCCATCACCCACCATTTGGTCCTTATTCTCCATTGGACTATGGGAGCCTGCTGGCTAGGGAAAGGGACCAATAGGTGGTCAGTATGCCTCATAGTGACTGGTCGAGTGATCATTCTGATCATTCTGCTGTTATGGCCACTGTGCTTTTATTATATAGGATAACACAACCAATATGTATAGAAGTACCAATGTGGCTTGGAGAATAAAATAGTCTACTAGCCATGAGTGTTTGCTGTGCCATGAGCATAGAGAGAAAATTGATAGAAGGAAAATATAGAATCCATTCATCTAGCAAGTGAGCTGAGAGGTTTTCTTATACAGATATTCAATCTTATCCATAATTTCTCTAAGGTTTTTTTAAAAAGTAAGTTTTAAGAAGATTCATAATGGAGAGAAAATTTCATTGTAGAATTTCACAGAATGGTAAATTTTTAAAATATACTGAGTGGCCAGATTATTATGATCTCTAAATGCATAATAATCTGGCCACTCAATGTATATCTTATATAATAAAAGACTAATATGCAAATTGTCTCCTTGATCAGGAGTTTGACCAGCAAGCAGGCTTGCCAACCGCCCATGTCCCCTCCCCCTGGCCAGGCTTGCCAGACCTCACTCATGCACAAATTCATGCAATGAACCTTAGAGATCATAATAATCTGGCCACTCAGTGTATATTTTATTGATTTCAGAGAGGAAGGGAGAGGGAGAAAGAGATATAAAATCAATAATAAGAGCAAATTATTGATCAGCTACCTCCTGCATGGCCCACACTGGGGATCGAGCCTGCAACCCAGTCAGTCATATGCCCTGATTGAGAATCGAACTGTGCCCTCCTGATTCATAGTTTGAAGCTCATCCACTGAGTCATGCCAGCCAGACCATCATGGCAATGTTTTAGAAAAAAAATATAAAAGAACATAGAATTAAGGCTAGTTAATATCCTATATAATAAAAGGCTAATATGCAAATTGTCCCCTAAACTGGGAATTCAGTTAGGGGGCAGGGTCTGGCCAACTGCCCCTGGTCCCTCCCCCTGGCTTGCCCAGTGCTATTGGCCCCTTTCGGGACAGGCCTGCTGGCCCCACCCTGCACAAATTTGGTAAATAAACAAGAAGCAGATACAGTCACTTCCTCAGAGTATACATAACATAAAGTTGGGGCCTGAAAGGCCTGCTCTCATATTAAGGCTTAAAAAGGAAAAAGTAAAGAGGAGCCCACTGACAGAGAAAAATATAAGGAAGTTTACTTTAGCCTGAATTTTAATTGGCTTATATATATATTTTTCTCTTTGTTGGGTCTGTACCAAACATTGCCTGCTTTGGAAAAGAAATTATTGTAAAATTTTTTATTGTAACAATAATACTTCTGAGAGCCATGAAATAAGAAAACACAAACATGGTAGGACATGCTTTTCACCTAGGTGGCAAATGATTCATATAAGAATGAAAATGAATTTACAATGCAAGTATAAAAGGAAATAATCCATCATGAATAAGACAGCACATCAAGCAAACAGGAGATTTTAAATTCTAATAACAGGCCAAAACCGGTTTTGCTTAGTAGATAGAGTGTTAGCCTGTGGACTGAAAGGTCCTGAGTTTGATTCTGGTCAAGGGCATGTACCTTGGTTGCGGGCACACCCCCAGTAGGGGGTGTGCAGGAGGCAGCTGATCGATGTCTCTCTGTCATAGATGTTTCTAACTCTCTATCCTTCTCCCTTCCTCTCTGTAAGAAATCAATAAAATATATTTAAATTCTAATAACAGTAAAAAATAGAATAACCTGACAGACTCAAAATTAAATGTGCTTAATATGATTAAAGAGGAAAAAAAAGCAAAACTCAAAGGAAAAAAGTACACAAAAGCATCAAAAAATAAGATGCACTGATAAATTCATAGAGGGTTAGGTTGATAGACAAATCATCAAGTATAGTAAATCATCAAGTATAGCAAAATATTTATAGTGGACTGTAGGTGGTAGATATACATATATTCAATATAAAATCCAGTTCTTACCTATTTGAAAAATTTTGAGATAAATACATTATAAAAAAAGAATAGCTATATATAAAATAATTAACTCAAGAAAAATCAAGTATAAAAGCTGGTCAAATATTTTAAAACTGAAGGCATTAGACAGCCATCAGCCAAGGACACAATAATTTGAGAGAAGATATGTCCTGAGCCTTCACTCCAGTTATCTCCTTGAAAATAGGGAAATGGGAGCCAAATAAAACTGATATAAGCAATTTTGGGAACAAATAAGTAGCATTCCACCATAACTATCCAACTTAAATTATAAAGACAGACGTTTTAATGTAACATAGAGCACTGGCAATGGTACTCAAAGTGTACTCTAGCAGCATCAGCATCTCATACCAACCTGTTAGAATGCAAACTTTCTGGTTCCTCTTCAGACCTACTCACTTAGAAACTCTGGGATTAGAACCCAGAAATTTGTTTTCATAAGTTCTCCAGTGATTCTGATGTTCTCTTAAATATCAGATAGCCATTGGTTATGTAGAAATAGGAATTTTGATGTGAGGTAATTAACAAAAATTAATAAAAATTGCAATGCCCTCGTAGAACAGTTTGATACCAGATATTATAACACCTCCAACTTTGTTCTTCTTTCTAAAGATTACTGAAGCTCTTATGACTCTGTGATTCCATATAAATATAAATTTTTTTAATATTTGCTCTAGATTTGTGAAATATGCCATCAGTACTTTATTAGGAATTGCATTAAATCTATAAGTTGCTTTAAATTGTATGGTCATTATAATGATGTTCATTCTTTCAATCCATAAACATGATACATGTTTCTACTTACTTGTACCTTCCTCAATTTCTTTCTTCAGTATCTTATAGTCTTCTGAGTACAGATCTTTTACCTCCTTGGTTAAATTCATTCTTTAGGTATGTTATTTTTGTTGTTACAATAATAAGTGGGATTATTTTATTAGTTTATTTCTGATAGTTCATTATTGGTATGTAAATATGCCACCAATTTCTGAATATTAATTTTGTATCCTGCCACTTTGCCAAATTAACTTATTAGTCTAGAAATTTTTTGTGGAGTCTTAAGGGTTTTCTATGTACAATATCATGTTATCTGAGAAAATGACAGTTTTTACTTTCTCATTTCCAATTTCCATGCCTCTTATTTCTTCTTCTTGTCTGATTGTACTTTGATGTTTTTCTCTCTCTCCTCACTTCCATATTCTCTAAAAACCAATGGAAACATATCCTCAGGTGAGGATAAAAATAAAAAGGAAAGAAATGTCATATCCTGTGGAAGACACATCTTGAACATGCCTAAAGCAAGTTGTAATTTTTTCATAGTGCAGGGACTGGAGTCCATGTTGATAAAAACACATTGGTGACTGTGGTGACTGCAGCAGTGGGGTAATGGGGCTGGTGCCTTCTTCTGATCAGCCCAGTCAACTCCCACAAAGGGAGGCCAGACTGCAGCTTAGGCCCACGCCCCAATTACCCTCCTATAGTGGCTCCATGAAGAGAGAGCCTAAGCCATCAGTAAGATGTCCCCTGAGGACTCCCAGTATGTGAGAGGGAGCAGGCTGGGCTGAGAGATGCCCCCCCTCAGTGCACAAATTTTGTGCACCAGCTCCCTAGTACAAGAATAAACTTAAAATGGATAAAAGACTTAAGTGTAAGTTAGGAACCTATAAAAATCCTAGAAGAAAACATGCACAGTAAATTCTCAGACAATTCTTAGAGCAATATTTTTGATGATATATCTCCTCAAGCAAGAAAAACAAAAAATAAACAAATAGGACTATATCAAACTGAAACCTTCTACACAGCAAAGGAAGCTATTAACAGAATGAAAAGTGAACTCTCTGTATAGGTGAACATATTTGCCAATAATATTAATTTCCAAAATATATAAAGAATAATAAAAGAAGATAAACAATCCAATTAAAAATGGAAAAGGGACCTGAATAGATATTTCTCCAAAGAAGATATACAGATAGATAATAGATAAGTGAAAAATGCTCAGTGTCACTAATCATCAGAAAGATATAAATTAAAACCACAATAAGATATCACCTCAAAGCTATCAGAATGGCTGTTATCAATAAATCAACAAACAATAAGTTCTGGTGAGAATCTGGATCAAAGGGAACCTTTATGCTCTGTCCGTGGGAATGCAGACTGGTACAGCCATTATGGAAAATAGTATGGAGCATCCTTAAAATATAAAAAATGGAACTGCCTTTTGACCTAGTGATCCCACATCTGGGAATGTATCCTAAGAATCCCAAAACACTAACTTTAAAGAATATATGCACCCTTATGTTCACTGCAGCATTGTTTATAATACCCAAGATCTGGAAACAGCCCAAGTGTCTATCAGTAGATGAGTGGATATAAAAGCTATGATATATTTACACAGTGGAATACTACTCATCCATAAAAGGGAAGGAAATCTTACCTTTTGCAACAGTATGGATGATCTGGAGTTTATTATGCTAAATGAAAAAAGCATTTAGAGAAAGACTAATACAAAGACACAGACACTCATATGTGAAGTCTAATGAATAAAATTAACTGATGAACAAAATAGAAACATGGAACAGACTGAGATATGTCAGAGTGGAAGGGTGTAGGAGGACTGGTTGAAAAAGATGGAGGCATTAAAAAGTAAAAATTGGTAAATATAGAATAATCACAAATATATGAATTACAGCATAGGTAATATAGTTAATAGTCTATATACTGTATATTAAAGCCCAAGTGACTGAATGACCGACCAACCAAATGACTAAATGATCAGTCTCTATGAACATCCCCTGAGGGCTTCCAGTTGCTATGAACATCCCCTGGTAGTCAGTGTGCTCCCACAGCCAACCTCCTGCAGCCCCTCCCCCTGGTCAATCAACCTTCTGTAGCCCCTCCCCCAGCCAATCTCCCACAGCTCTGATCAAGCCCAATCAACAGTCAGGCCAAGGGACCCCACCCATGCATGCATTTATGCCTGGGCTTCTAGTATTATAATAATTATATATGGTGCCAAGTGGGTAGTTAAAGTATTGGGGGACCATCTGTAAAGTACATGACTCTCAAACCACTTTGCTGTACACCTAAAACTAATACAGAATAATATTGAATACAAACTGTAATTGAAAAATATTTAAAAACTTCAGATTCAGAAAAAAATATGTAAAAAATGTTTAGCTGAAGAACATTGTAGTTTCTCTTAACACTATAAACCTCTCACCTTTTATTAAATAAGATAATTAAGTTCTATCTAAAGGAAGTGATTTATGAGGCCAGGATCTCAAAATTAAGTGGAGGTTGATAACAGCTAAGGATTAAGTGAATAAGTTGTTACAATCTGGGTTTTCAAGATTTGTTCACCTCTTATTAAATATGACAACTTAAATATTTTTTCCTATTTAAAAAAGTCATTGAAGGGGAAATTCTTCCAGTTACTATTTTAATTAGTAGCAAGTTGGTCAGCTTTGGAATCAGACTATATGAATTCAGATGTTGGCTTGCTATATATCTTTGAACAGGTTACATAGCCTCCTTACCTCAAATCCCTTACCTGTGAATTAGAGTAGTGAATATCACCTACCTTGTAAGGTTATTATAATGATTAAAGGAAAGGATACAGGTAAATACACAATGTCTGAAAAATACTAATGAATAAAATTGAGCTACAGATATCATATCATAGCTAAAGAAAACCTGCTTACAGTTGGTCTTTGGGTGACATCAGAGATCCATTCCTTTGGTGCAACGTAATGCAATTTTTAAGTTGGAACCCACCTACATAAGCATCTATGTCACTCACATGAAGCACATACACAGCGATAATGAAGTGAAACAGTAAAAAGAAAAAAAATTAAAAGAAAGATCACAATTCCTGACTTTTACTTGTGGTAAATAAATAATAAAAAACATAAAGCACATATGTACAAATTTCAAAATGATGAAACTTTTTTTTTGTAAATAAACTAGAGGCCTGGTGCATGAAATTCATGCATGGGGTCAGGGGGTGTCCCTCAGGCCAGATTGTACTGTCTCCAATCTGGGATTCCACCATTTTTTCAAAATTATCTCTTGAAGATTTAGAACTAAGGAATAAAAGATATCTCTTTTAAAAAATTTATCTTTATTGTTGTATTACAGATGTCCTCCCTTTTTTCCCCATTGACCCCCTCCACCCTCCCACCCCCGCCTTCACAATGAGATTATTCAGTCTGTCCCATGCTTCAATGTCTCTGGATCTATTTTGTTCATTAATTTTTGTTCTTCAGATTCCACATATGAGTGTATGAGTGAGATCATGTGAAACTTTCTTTGTCTGACTGGCTTATTTTGTTTAGCATAATACTCTCCAGGAAAGTCAAACCCCTTCAACAAGGAGATCCAGAGCAATCGTGCCTTGATCATGGTTATGTGAAGAATTTGTAGAAGACCTGAACTAGACCATATTTTCCTGATTCTTAGTTCAGTTGCCTTTAAACAACACTGTACCACCACCCCAGGGAAGCTTCTCTGTATATTTTCATTCAATGTGAAGTGAAGCAAGCATCTGTCTTGCTACTGATCTGTTTATAATTGGGTAACTCTCACATGTGAGGTGCAGATGATAAACAATGCACAGTCCTTCCAAAAGTTTGGCCAGCTCCTGACCCCTTTATGCATTGTATTCTCACAGCTCCAGTTTACAGAGGAAATGGATTATCTTCCAATCACTTCCATTCAAGTGTATTCCATTCCTGTATAAAAGCTTAGACTTACTGATAGGTACCATGAAAATATACAAATGAATATAATAGATAAACCTGTGCCAAACACACATTTGGCCTTGATCTATGACTCGATGTGCTTTCAAATTGTTCTAAAAGCAAAATAATTCTTTTGGGACTAGCCAGAGCATATTTTGAAATGCCCTGTGCCAAGATCTCTGCAGTTCAGCTACTAGCTGACAATGGTTGGCAGTCCTGAATTCATTCAATCCAAGTGTACAAGGGCCTCACTTTCAATAGAATGGCTGGCTCAATCCTATGCTGCAGAGCTAGCAAGAATTCCACTAAAGTTAATAGGTCATATTCCTCTCAGTGTAGAGGGAAGCAAACAAAACCAACAGTGAAAGTCTACTGAGCTTTCAGACTGCTCCCACTTTACTTTTCCGGTAACTCTAGTTTCAGTTACTCAGTGCATAAATTTTGAGTCGCAAAGAACATTCCTAAGGTTTCTTTAAGCCTCTTTTATTCTAGTTGCTCTACTGCCACATGTCTGCTTTTCAATTAGATAGTATGTGATTAATTGATAGCCACACAAAGTTCAGACATCAAGCAGAAAAAGGGAAACCAAATCCTGCATGACTGTTTAGGCTAGAACATAATCAAGTTAGCAGTTCTATCATTTGTAAAATCAAATCCTCATTTAAATGAACCAGATAAATTTTCAGTAATAATAAATTCCGTTCTTAGCATCTTCTTTCTTCTATGTGCCAATCAAGGGAAAGATTCATTTTGGTTGAGACACTAGGTTTTCTGCTTTTTTAAATATTAGGCTGATATCTGCTTCTTTTTTAGATCCCTCTCTATATATTTTCAGATGCCTAACAATTCTTGGATAAACAAAACTTTTCACTCCACAGGTAAGAATTAAAGATTTAAAATACATATGAGCATACCAGGCTGCTCAGTAAATATGAAATGAATAAATGATGCCTCTAAAATAAATATTTCTGATATAAATATTTTACAACCTAACTTATTTGCAAAAACTATTTGGTTTGACTAAATTTGAACTCAAATGTAACCATTTGAATGTTTCATGCTAAAAATCTGAAAATGTGTATTACCACAATATTTTTGGAATGGCGAATGGACCCTTACATGTGCTGGAAGAGAATACAACATTGTGGAATCCACACAAAGGAGCACCTAGCTCTAAAGAAGACAGAACATGTGGGAAGAGAGTTTTGAAATTCACCTGATGACAAAGAGCAATGAGCCACAGCTTCCAAAAAGAATCATTTCCATTTCCAACGTTAACAGATTTTACCTGAATTTCCCCTTACCACACTTGAATAAGACTTCCACATTTAATGAGTTTGAATACAGGAGTACTAGTAAATCTGAAGAAAAAAATATATTTGAAAAATATTCTGGCCTCTACATATTTTCTATAAAAAAATAATCCTTTCCATTTAAAACACCTTATATAACAATACGCAAAAACATTCATGGCTTTTCTCCATGTGTTTGGTTTTACTACCAATTCTTTTAACTGTCTACAGTCTTGTCTAAAATCCTAGAAGCCAGACCTTGTCTAGAATAGAGAGTTTTAGTCTCAGCAGGATTCTCTTTCTCAAGAGAAAAGGTATCCCTTGTCATTCTTGTTTCAGTGGGGCAAATGGCCAGGAATTTTCACAGGTAGACAGACTCCTTTGGTTAGCTTGCTAAATAGCTGGAATCAAAATATGCCCTCACTGGACTGGGTTGTGAAAGGAATATTTGTTCAGTCCTCCTATTTTGGGGTAGATGGATGCCCCCAAGTAGGAAATGTGAATGTCTGTCCAAGAAGTGTAGGAGTGTCTGCCATGAGTTCCTGTCCAGAGCACTTCTCTCATTGAGTTGGTGCATCTGGAATTCTTCAACTTCCTTATAAAAATGTTGATGTCTCTTCAGATTTTCTGAATCTTAACAATGATGGTCAGATGCCTGTGGACCCCTATTCCCTGGATGAGAGGCTGGCAACCATCAGGACCACTTATTCTGCTGTCTGTCACCCATCATCAGAGATTTAAACACAGACTGGTCAAAGTCAAGTCCAGATAGATGATGTGCAAATGTTTATTTAGTCTGAGGTATTTCTGATATGTGTTTCTTCCTTTGGACAACTGAAACTTATCCTCCTAAGTTCTTTGGTCCAGGTTGGTCCTGACAAAATGAAGTATGAGCTACTTTTTCTATCTTGGCACTACAAAATGTAGGACTTTTTTTCTGATATTAATATAAAGAGAAACTATGAGGAAGCTAGGACAACTGAAAGTGGTAGAATTATTGTACCTTTTAGAAAGATAAGAAATTCACTGCAAGCACACTACATGAGACATGTCTATGATATGCATCAGAGTTACACATTTTATTCTAATACCCCATGCACTCAAATCCCAGGTTTTTCACCATATCTTTGTAGTAGAGGTCAAATGGAGAAAGTACTACCCATTATTGATCTAAGTACTTCCATGATTTATGCCACTATACCTGGATGACTTTTGTGTTAAGATCTAGTTTGTTTATCCCATAATAAAGAAGAATAGAAACCTATAATTAATATATATGTAGACATTTTGATACAGTGATCCATCAAGATCCCATGTAAGCATCAGGCTAGCAATTAAGGTAGTTCAGCTTTTCAAGGCAAGAGGAAGGACAGTCCCCAAAAGGGAAAGTGTACCATGGAGATGATTTTGTAATTTAGGGAATATATCAGGAGCCAAGAATTTAAATGAAGCACTTGACCTTATCCAACCTTTTGGTATTCCATAATTCCAAACTGTATAGATGTCTTAGAGTTAAAAGATGATGCATAGAATCTGTTTGCCAAAAGACATTTCTAATTTATTAAATATCAGCACATCAAGGAAGAAAAATGACTAGGAAACTATAGTTGTTTACATTGGGCAACACCCAAAACAAAACATTCACTATTACTAAGTTAACCCTTCATGTATCTAAGCAGACTGATTTTCAGATAGAATGCATGTATAGACTCAGCATTTTAAAAACTTCTAATAATCTTAAAAATCTTCATTCAGTTTTTAAAAGTAATAACCACAGCCAGTAAAGTGCTTGGACTGCACTTCCATGAAGGCTGTTTTGGGTAAAGTGAGGGTAGCACTGTCAGGACTGCACTTCATATCTGGCATTGCTCCTCCCACCTGGCAGGTTATTGGAACTGGCAACAGAAATATGGAAGTGACAGGACACTCTACTATGCCCACTCTTTACTTGGTAAAATTTTTATAAGGTTTAATTTATTCTCAATAATCCTATATAATAAAAGCCTAATATTCTAAGTGTCTGGTTGTCCGGTCATCCATTCAACCAATCAAAATGTAATATGCTAATGATATGTTAAGGTCACTCAACTGTTTGCTATACTGTGTACTGATCACCAGGGGCAGACAGATGAATGGTTGGTGAGTTGCTATGACATGCACTGACCATAAGGGGGCAGATGCACCAAACAGTAGGTTAGCTTGCTGCTGGGGTGCAGCCAATCGGGAATGAATAAGATGAGCCGGACCCACCCTGGAGCCTCCCAATCCCTCCCCAGGCTTGATCATGCACTGGTGAGGTCCTCGGCCTGGTCTGTACACTCTCACAATCTGAGACCCCTCAGGGGATGTCAATCAGCTGGTTTCAACCCGTCAGTGGAATGACTGATCTATATGACATGCAGTGATCACCAGGGGGCAGATGCTTAACTCAGGAGCTGCCCCCTGGTGGTCAGGGCATTTCCATAGGGGGAGCATTGCTCAGCACTGCTCTTGGGAGTAGCGGGCCTAAGCCATCAGTTGGACATCCCCTGAGGGCTAACGAACTGTTAGAGGGTGCAAGCCAGGCTGAGGGGACCCACCCCCCATCCCACCCGATCCAAGTGCATGAATTTCATGCCCCAGGCCTCTAGTGATTTATATTTTTCTAAGTATTTCTCTCTCTAGACATATATATAAAGAATTATAACTAGAGGTTCAGTGCATCAAATTCATACACTGGGTGGTTGTCCCTCAGCCCAGCCTGCACCCTCTCCAATCGGGGACCCCTTGGGGGATGTCCGACTGCCGATTTAGGCCCAATGCCACAGAGATTGAGCTAAAACTGGCAGTTGGACATCCCCCTCACAATCCAGAGTAGCTGGCTCCTAACCAATTACCTGCCTGGCTGCCTGATTGCCTCTAGCCACTCTGCATGGCAGCCTGATAGCCCCCTAACTGCTTCCCTGCTGGCCAGATTGACACCTAACTGCTTCCCTGCTGGCCTGATCACCCCCTACTGCCCTCCCCTACAGGCCTAGTCCCTCACAACTGCCCTCTCCTGCAGGCCTGGTCCTCCCAACAATCCTCCCCTGCTGGCCATCTTGTGATGACATAGGGGGAGCATTGCCATCTTGTGATGATGTGGGAAAAGCCATCTTATGATGCAAGGGTGTGAGGGTCATTTTGCATATTACCTCTTTATTACATAGGATTATATTTATATTGTTATATGATTATGAAATATATAATTACTAGTGGCCCAGTGCATTAATTCATGCACAGGTTGTGTCTGGCTGGCCTGCCCCAATTGGGGGAGGGGCAATACTCTGGCTGGCCAGCCCTGCCCCGAGTCAGGGTGGGGGGTGATCAGGAGCAGGGCCAGTTGGGGAGGGTGGCAGTTAGGGCCCTGATCAGGCCAGTTAGCCACTGCAATGCATGTCATAGCAACTAGTCTTTCCAGGTTGTTCCATCTTTCCAGTAACTTGACTTTTATATATATAGATAATAAATAAATAAAGAAATATATCTCTATATTTATTAATATCTATATTCTTATATCTATCTATCTAATCTATCTAATATCTATATACAAATATATGTCAGAGAGAGGGAAATAAAGAGAAAAGTTGTGAATATTGGCAAGTCTGAAATCTGCAGAGCAGGTAGTAGCTTGAAAATTCTAGCAGAAGGTAGTGGTGTTGTCTTGATTCCAAAGGCAGTATGGAAGCAGAATTTTTTCCTCTTCTGGGATCTCAGTCTTTTCTCTTAAGCTCATTTTTTATTAAATGAGGTCCATCCATATAAAGGAGGGAAATTTACTTTACTCAAAGTCTACTTACTGATTTAAATGTTAATCACATCTAAAATATGCCTTCAAAAAATCTAAACTAATGTTTGACTGAATAACTGGGCACCATGCCAAACTAAGCTAACACATAAAATTAACACATAAAACCCTGTCTTGTGCTTAATTCAAATTGTTGTCACTTAAATATGCTCAGAGGTTGAGCATCATCCTGTGAACCAGAGGTCATGCTTCAATTCCTAGTCAGAGCATATGCCCAGGTTACAGGCTCTGTCCCCAGCTGAGAGCATGCAGGAAGCAGTTGATCAATGAATCTCTCTAAACATTGATGTTTCTATCTCTCTCTCCTTCTTCTTTCCTGTCTGAAATCAATAAAAATATATTTTTAAAAATATGCTCAAATGAATATGTGGCAAACTATAAACCCACAAACATATAAAGTATGCACTATAGGTTTTCCATAAATTATTCTAATCTCATACTTCTAGTTATTATTCAACACCTTATCTAGATTTTTTCTAGAAAAGATAGAATTTGGAAATATAGGCCTACACATATGCCAAAAGAGGGCAAAGTAATTAAAATCTAAATCAACCCCATAAATTCCCTTTTCTCATTTCTTTCCATTCCACTCTTTCCCATGATCTTGGCTTTATCCTGACCAAGAAGAATCTATAAGATAGGCTTTCCCTGGCTAGAAAGTTACACTTCTTATATACATCATTATCCAAATAATATCTTAACTTTTTAATGAAATACTCATACTCTTATCCCAAATGGGGAACAAAAGTGTAAACTCTTTCCTTTGACATGAGCTTTAAAGTCTGTCTCCTAGATGCCTAAAGATATTCAACATATAAATATAAATCTGTTGTTATTAAATTAATTGATTTTTAAATTATAATTATTATAAAGCTGTAACAAGATCAGGAATTTCTCAATGTTTAAAACAAGATTTTTTTCCATCTCCTGTGTTGTTTTCCTATCTTAAACGTGAAAAAAGAAAAGTGGTTGCTTTAGCTTTAATAATCAGAAAACCTTTGATTATCACTAATGAGCCACTAGAATACCTGAAAACTATTAAATTAAGAAAGAAAAAAATAGATTTGGGAAACCAAGATGGCGACATAGGTAAACACTGAATTGCTGCCTTGCACAACCACCTCAAACCTACAACTAAAAGACAAAATGGGTATCATTCAGAACCACAAGAAGGCTAGCTGAGTGGAAATTATACAACTAGAAGGAAAGAGAAAAGCACACTGAGCCTCAGAGGAGGTGCAGAGGTGCAGAAGTGAGCGAGAGAAAAGAGCTGATAACTAAGTATGCTGTTGTCTTTTTCAATTGGGAGGGAGAGGCAAGCACCCTACTGCTCTGAACTCCAGTTCCAGGTGAGACCCAGACTCATATGGGGAGAAAATGGATTGTCTGGCATTGGGCAGAACTCAAGGATGGCTTTCTTTCAGAGGTACTTACAGTGATCATTATTCCTGTGGGACACAGAGACACGGGACCTCTTCCAGGCAGGGCTGACAGTCACTCATTGCTTTTTTCTCTACCCTGATAATTCCTTGAGACCCTGCCTCACCCAATTTACAACCTCACCCAAGCTGTGCATAGAGGCTTTTGCATATGAATTGTCTAGCCCTTTGTAATCTGAAACTGCAGCTGGGTCAAAGGATCCCAGAGCCTCCAAAAGAAGATCCAAGGCTCAACAGCAGCTTGCATTGCTTCACAGCTGGCCCTCACCTGGCCACCTCCAAAATAAAAGCAAAAAGAAAGAATCTGCAGATCTCTCTATAGTTCCTCCTGGGTGGCCTCTCTCCTTGGAGATCCAAGAGTCAGTATACCCAATGGTCAGAGAGAGATCATCCAGATTACAACTTTTCAGACTCATAAGAGACACACTCAGAAGGCAGACTCAGTGAGTGCCAAAGCCCCACTGAAGCAAGTCTTGCCCCATAAGAATGTCTCCAGCACAGAAGTTTTCCCATCATAGACACAACTGATCCTCACAACCAATTGGCCTGGAAGTCAATCCTCCCAGTGATACCAACAACAATCAAAGCTCAACTACAAAAAGACTGTGCACACAGCCCACAAAGGGTGCACCAAGAATGTCCACCTTAGGTAATTAGGGAGGCTGGGCCCTATAGGACACCTACCACACAAAACCATGCTATCAATACAAGGAAGCAGCCAAAATGCAGAGATAGAGACAAAGAAACATGTCACAAATTAAAGAAATGGAGGAAAGCAAACTACTGGATATAGAGTTCAAAACCACGGTTATAAGGTTACTCAAGAATCTTCTAGAAACTGCCAATAAATTTAGTGAGAGCCTCGAGGATATGAAAAAGGACCAATTATAAATTAAGCATATACTGACTGAAATAAAGGATAAATATACAGAGATCCAACAGTAACCTAGAAGATCCCAAGTATCAAGTCAAAGATTTGAAATACGAAGAAGCAAAAAACACCTAACTGGAAAAACAAAAAGAAAAAAGAATCCCAAAATATGAAGATGGTGTAAGGAACCTCTGGGACAAGTTCAAACATACCAACATCAGAATTGTGGGGGTGTCAGAAGAAGAGAGAGAGAGTAAGATATTGAAATCCTATTTGAAGAAATAATGACAGAAAACTTCCCCTACCTGGTGAAAGAAATAGACTTACAAGTCCAGGAAGCTCAGAGAACCTCAAACGAAAGGAATCCAAAGAGGACCACACCAAGACACATTATAATTAAAATGCCAATGGCAAAGGACAAAGAGAGAATCTTAAAAGCAGCAAGAGAAAAACAGTTAGTTTTCTACAAGGGAGTACCCATACCATTGTTAGCTGATTTCTCAACAGAAACTATGCAGGGCAGACAGAAGTGGCAAGAAATATTCCAAGTGATGAATAGCAAGAACCTACAACCAAGATTACTCTACCAAGCAAAGCTATCATTTAGAATTGAAGGTCATATAAAGAGCTTCACAGATAAGAAGAAACTAAAGGAACTCATCACCATCAAACCAGTATTATATGAAATGCTAAAAGGTATTCTTTAAGAAGAGGAAGAAGAAGAAAAAGGTAAAGTTAAAAATTATGGGAAAAAGTGACAACAAATACGTATCTATCAACAAGAGAATCTAAAAATCAAGTGAATAAAAAGTCTAATGAACAGAATAAACTTGAACATGATAGGATCAGGGGCATAGAAAGGGAGTGGACTGACAATTCTAAAAAGAAAAGGGGTGTGGGGTGTGGGAGCTGTGGGAAGAGACTGGACAAAAATTGTACACCTATGGATAAGTACAGTGTGTGGGGGAGGGGTAAGGGCAGAAGGTGGGAAGGGAACCAGGTTGGAGGGGAGCTGGGGGGGGGCGGTGAGGAAGAGGAACAACTGTAATAATCTGAACAATAAGGATTTATTAGAGAAAGAAAGAAAGAAAGAAAGAAAGAAAGAAAGAAAGAAAGAAAGAGAGAGGAATGGAGGGAAGGAGGGAAGGTAGAAGGGAGGAAGGACACAAAGTAGGTTGTTTGGGCAATTGCTTGAAGGAAATGTTTTACTGTAGAACTGATGGTTTTTGATAGGCTATGACTGGTCACTGATGACTAAGAGGCTTTGGTCTGGAAAAATCCTATATAATAAAAGGCTAATGTGCAAATTGTCCCTACAGGCGGGAGTTTGACTGACTGTTAGACATGTGTTGACCACCAGGGGGTGGCACGAAACATGTAGACATCTGCAGTGCAGTTGGCAGCAGGTGGCAGTGGAGTAACTGCCTGTCCCTTATGTGCCCCAATGAGAGTGGGACCACAGCTGGATGGTGGAACAAGTGCGCAGATGGCACCAGGCCAAGGCATGTGTGAAGAGAGGCCCTGGCCAGTGGCCAGCATCTGCTAGGGACTCTACCTATGCACAAATTTCATGCACTGAGCATCTAGTAATGAAATTAAAAATAATTGAGTTCTGCTCTGTTCTCAGATTCATAAAACTCGCCTCATTAAGAAAGAAGTAAAGGTTTCAGGAGAGCACAAAGCAAAATAGATAAAAATGTAAAATTTCTTTAGAATTAGGACACACCTGTTTTCACTGTTTTCTTTTTATTTTGCTGAAACATTTGCCTTTGTGTAACTCCCTTGATAATGTTATTATAATATTGGCTGCGAGGAGCAGGAAATCTGCTTTTTTGATACTTTAGTACTATAGCCTCAAATGTTCTTTATCATATACCCCTATAAATTATTGACCACATAGCTACAATGTATGTTAATTTATTTAGAAGTTATACACATGTGCCATTTTATAATATGTACAATATAAGACTACATAAAATAATTTAAAAATGTAAGTTTTAATATTTTTCCTGCATCCTAGTGATTATTTTGTACCTCATAAGGTACACAGCACCCCATACCCTCCACTTTGCAAATCATTGCTTCAGCAGACTCTCTTTCTACCAGCTCTTTGCTTTCAGCAAATTTCCCTTAATTTAAATGAAATGAAAACAAAACAAAACAAAACAAATCAAAACAATATCTGCAACTCCCTAACACTCACTTTCCTTTACTAAAAATCCAGGTTGCCTTTATTTCATTTTTCTAACTATTATATACTAGTAAATCTCTGTCACTATGAATACTCAGAATATACCTTTAGTAAAGCCTATCTTATTTCTACACCAAATGGATGGATATATTTCAAACTATATTTAACCTCATGGCAGCACTAAATACTATTAACCACAACTCCTTAAAACACTTTTATTTTTCTTTATTTCTACTTCAGTCTGGTATCACTAGCTGCTGAAACTCAAAACACTCTGGACCTCTGAGAGGCTGAAACCAGAAAGTTTCTTTTTCAAGCACCTTTTGCCTACTGAATAGCTTAGCTCTTCACTCCTCTTCTTTAGCACTGGTTGGCTATCCTGACTCTGATTTCACATGGTCTCTGGTTCAAAAGTTCAGTGTAATGACTAGCATTCTATTACAGTCGCACTAATCAGGGAGAGAAAATCTGCTTGACCCAGATTGAGTCTTATGTCAAGTCCTGGTCTCCAGTCAGCTGTGTCCAGTAGTTTTAGGTCTTCTGAAGGAACAGATTCAGATTGTGATTCTAGGGTAGGCATGTTCCCTAACATAGCATCAGGGAGAGCATGATTTGCCTCTCCAGAAAACTTCTGTTATTATTATTATCCTCCTTCCAATGCCTTTCCTTCTTGGATTACTCCATAGGTTTCTCTTCTTCTACCCAGTCCTTAATAAAGATGTTTCCCCATTCTGTCCTGGTTCTTTCTCCATTCTATATATTCATTCCAAATGCCTAGGTTCTATAACCACCCACTTTGATAAATTTATAACTCAAGGTACACAGCATCCCTACCCTCCACATCTGTGTCTCCAGCTCTGCAATCTGTCCTGAGATAGAGCCACTCTCAGTGCCTACCTGCTGCCCCTCTACCTGATGCCCTGTAATCACCTCAAGCCAAACATCTCCAGATTGGAGCTCACTACATTCATCCCCACCACTGATGTTCCCGCATATCCTACCCCTAACACGGCTATTCTAATTAGACTCTTGCTTTTGTCTAGATTATATATTGGCTATCACTTGATATTTCTGTTGAAATGTACATTTCTATTGCTTTAAACTACATGCTAAAGCATCATAGTATTCAAAATTATTCTGCTTTAGTAACAGACTGAGTTGATATGAACAAACTCATCATAAATAAATTTAGCATATATTTTCCCAAATAAATAGCTAAGTGCATTGCCCCAGGTCATTGTGGACAGTGATGCCAGAGAATGCCTTGGAGAATAATGGTATATTATCAGTTATTATTCACCCCAATATAGAATGTAAGTATTATTAATATACCCATTTTACAGGTAAAGGAATATATTGCTATATAGAAAGTTTGAGTAACTTGTACAATATTACAGATCTAGTAAGAGGTTGATGCGGGATATTAACTCATATTCCAGAGCCCAAGCTCCAAATGATGACAATATCCTTCCTCCTTTGATGTTATTAAATTTGGCATATGGTTAAGAATGCAGGCTTCGAAGTCAAACAAAATTGGTATGAGTTACTGCTTGACTGCTAGGGCCAGTTACAAAATCTCTGTGTTTTCTCATTTGTAAAAGGGGGATAGTAGAAAACTAATGTGGCTTTATAGAGTAAATAAGCATGATAGTTGTGAACTGGAGAACACAGGGGCTGGCACATGCTTATTGTTCAGCAAATGACAACTATTAGCCTAAATGAAGCCATTGGGATGGGCTCAGCTATCAGCACTTTGGGTTACCTTGGACAAAGTTATTTAACCCCCAAGTAGCTATCTTTTAAAGGAAAATTTTTATCAAATGAAATAAGGTCTCTAGTGATAAAATGCTAGTCAATGTGATGGGAATAAGGACCTTAGACCGGACATGATGCACAACAGACACTGATGAATGGTATTTCCTTTCCATTTTCAAGTGGTAGAACAGTAGAACCTGGTCAGTAGTATGATAAGGAGATCCAAAATTTTAACTGGGTAAAATGTGGAAACTCATGTATTTCATAACTGCATTATTGCTAAAAATTAATGAAATGACACTGAACCAGCCAGGAATACCAAGGTTCAGGCTTCCCAGTCCAAACTGTCCAGGTCAGGCTACAAAGTGTTGTTGTCCACTACAATTTAATAGAAAGCTCTCTGGCTCTTTGTGATTAATTTTTAATTCCAGGATAGTGACAGGTTTCTTGATACTCAAACCTAGAAAACTATATCAGAAGAATACTAGAATGCAGCGGTCCATCCTCCATCACTCCAGTTCTGGAGATTGAGTCCCCTGATATTGCACACCCAGCCTGACTATCTCATATTTTTACTCCTGCACCTTCCCCCAGAAGATGAGAAACTGGAGTCCATCTAACTTTGAGATCAGGGTGGTATAACACAACTTGAGTAATCTAAGTGGATTCTTTTTTTTTTCTTGGCAAGTTTGATGTTGATAATATTATATTGTTGCCTATAATGACTATACTGTGCATTAGATCTCCAGGATTTATTTATCTATTGGTTACAAGTTTGTGTCCTTAAACAATCTCTTTTATTCTCCCACCTCCCAAACTCTGGTAACCACTATTCTACTCTCTGTTTTTACAAGTTTGGCTTTTTTACATTTCACATATATAAGTAGGGATCAGGTGGGGTGGCAGCAGGTGGCGGCGGAGTAACTGCCTGGCCCTTATGGGCCCCAACGAGAGTGGGACCACAGCAGGATGGTGGAACAAGTGAGTGGACAGCACCAGGCCAAGGCATGTGTGAAGGGAGAGTCTCAGGACTTGCCTTTATTTCTGTCTCCCTCCCTCTATCATACAGGACTTGCCTTTCTTTCTCTGACTTACTTCATTTAATATCATGTTTTTAAGGTCTGCCCATGTTTCACAGATGGCAAGATTTGCTTCTTTCCTGTAGCTGGATAATATTCCATTGTGTGTGTGTGTGTGAGTGTGTGTGTGTATGTGTGTGTGTGTGTGTGTGTGTGTGTGTGTGTATGTGTTTGACAACATCTTCATTATGTATATATTTACCAACAGACCCTTAGATTCTTTCCTTATCTTGTTTCAAAATAAGAAATATTGCTGCAATGAACATGGGGGTACCTATATCATTTTGAATGAGTACTTTTGTTTTCTTTAGATAAATATCCAGAAGTGAAATGACTGAATGATATGGTAATTCTATTTTTAATATTTGTGGCTGCACCAATTTATATCCTCACCAATAGTGAATATGGTTCAGTTTTCTTCACATCCTCACCAATACTTGTCTGTTGTCTTCTTGGTGATAGCCATTCTAACAGGTGTGAGGTGTTATATTATTGGTTAAATTTATTCCTAGGTATTTTATTATTTGTGATGCTGTTGTGAATCACATGATTCTATTTTTTCAGATATTATATTGTAAGTGAATGAAAGTGCAACTGATTTCTGTACATTTATTTACTTTTTTTGTTTTATAAAATAAAGCTTTATTGTTCAGATTATTACAATTGTTCCTCTTTTTCCCCCCAGAGCTCCCCTCCAACCGGCTCCCACCCCTCCCTTTGCCCTTATCTCCCCCAGCATTGTCCTCATCCATAGATATATGATTTTTGTCCAGTCTCTCCCTGCAACCCCTGAGAATAGTCAGTCAACTCCCTTTCTATGCTCCTGATTCTATTTTATTCACCAGTTTATTCTGTTCTTCAGATTTTTTATTCTCCTGATTTTTAGATTATCTTATTGATAGATATGTATTTGTTGTTCATAATTTTTATATTTACCTCTTTCTTCTTCTTCCTCTTCTTAAAGAGTAATTTTCAGCATTTTATATAATGCTGGTTTGGTGTTGATGAATTCCTTTAGCTTTTTCTTATCTGTGAGGCTCTTTATCTGACCTTCAATTCTGAATGATAGCTTTGCTGGGTAGAATAATCTTGGCTGTAGGTTCCTGCTATCTATCACTTTAAATATTTCTTGCCACTCCCGTCTGGCCTGCACAGTTTCTGTTGAAAAATCAGCTGACAATCGTGTGGGTATTTCCTTGTAGGTAATTAAATGTTTTTCTCTTGCTGCTTTTAATATTCTCTCTTTGTCTTTTGCTCTTGCTATTTTAAATATGATGTGTCTTGGTGTGGTCCTCTTTGGATTCCTTTTGTTTGGGATTCTGTGTGCTTCCTGGACTTGTAAGTCTATTTCTTTCACCAGATGGGGGAAGTTTTCAGTCATTATAGCTTCTAATAGGTTTTCAGTATCTTGTTTTCTCTCTTCTTCTGGCACCCCCATAATTCTGATGTTGATATGCTTGAAGTTGTCCCAGAGGCTCCTTACTCTATCTTCACATTTTTGGATTCTTTTTTTCTTTTTGCATTTCCAGTTGAGTGTTTTCTGCTTCTTTGTATTTCAAATCTTTGACTTGATTCTTACATTCTTCTAGTCTGCTGTTAGGTTTCTGTATACTATTTTTATTTCAGTCAGTGTATATTTAATTTCTAGTTGGTCCTTTTTCATCTCTAGTTGGTCCTTTTTCATCACCTCTTGGGTCTCGCTAAATTTATTGATCTTTTCTAGGAAATTCTTGAAAAACCTATAACTGTGGTTTTGAACTCTATATCCAGTCATTTGTTTTCCTCTATTTCTTTGATTTGTGATCTGTTCCTTTGTCTTTGAATTTTTGCTACTTCCCTGAGTTGGTAGAGTAGCTTTGTGTGCTAGGTGCCTATATGGCCCAGTAGCTCCACCTTCCCAGTTACCTGAGGTGGACACACTTGGTGCACCCCTTTGTGGACTGTGTGTACAGCCTTGTTGTAGTTAAGTCTTGATTGTTGTTGGTATTACTTGGGGGAATTGACCTCCAAGCCAATTGGTTGTGAGGGTCAGCTGTGTCTACGCAGGGAGAATTTCTGTGCTGGACTCAGCCTTATGGTACAAGACTTGCAAAATTACAAAGTCTTGTATTGAGCTTGGATGGGGCGGAGTCTCAAGGCTGAGCAGAACCAGTCTTGGCTCCCTGTCAGGCCTGCCTTATGCAGCCTGTGGGTCTCAGTGTCTCTCAGTATCACTGCATCCTTCTCTGTGCACATGCATGCCTTCAGACCTCTGCCTTTCGCATGTGCCTTCAGACCTCTGCCCTTCCAGCTCCCCTGAGATTCTGTATGCTCCAGGGACCTCTTTGAGTCTGGGTCCCCGGGTCTCGCCCAAAACTGGGGTTCAGTGCAGTTGGAAGTGGATTTCAGCACTTTTGGAAGGTTCTATCTCCCTCCCTCTATAAAAACTCAGCGGCACAATCAGCAGTCAGCCCTCTGTGCATACCTCCAGACCTGTGCCTTTTGTGCATGCCTCCAGAACTCTGTCTTTCTGGCTCCCCTGAGTTTCTGTGCATTCCAGTGACCCCTATAAGTCTGGGTCCTTAAGGTCTTGCCCAAAACTGAGGTTCAGTGCAGTCGGAAGTGGATTTCAGTGCAGTTGGGAAGTTCTGTCTCCATCCCACTAGAGAAAGCCAGCAGCACAATCAGCAGTCAGCCTTCTGTGTGCACCCTTGCTCGCCTCTAGACCTCTGCATTTTCCCAGCTCCCCTAAGTTTCTGTGCACTCCTCCCTTATCATGACAGTCCAGACTTCCTCCCATATGAGTTTCACCTGGAACTGGGGTTCAGTGCATTTGGATACGGGGTTCAGTGCAGTCAGGAGCTTCAGTCTCTCTCCCACTAGAGCAGTGGTTCTCAACCTTTCTAATGCCGCGACCTTTTAACACAGTTCCTCATGTTGTGGTAACCCCCCCCACAACCATAAAATTATTTTCGTTGCTACTTCATAACTGTCATTGTGCTATTGTTAATAAATTGTAATGTAAATATCTGATATGCAGGATGACCCCAGTGAAAGGGTTGTTTGATCCCCAAAGGGGTCGTGACCCATAAGTTGAGAACCGCTGCACTAGAGAAAACCAGCCTGGCACCCCACCGCCTGTCCTCTCCATGCACGTGTCTCTGTACCTCAGCTTTTTGTAGCTCTTCTGAGTCTCTGTGAGCCTCTCTCTTCCCTTTTAATTGTGGAATTTTCACTCAGCTTTCCTGTAGTTCTGGATGATATCCGTTCAGTCTTTTAGTTGTAGTTTTGAAATTGTTGTGCAAGGCAGCAGTTTAGGTGTTCACTTGAATCGCCATCTTGGTTTCCCTCTTGTACATTTATTTTTAAATCTTGCAACTTTATTGAATTTATTGATTAGTTTCAACAGTTTTTTTTTTATTAACAGCTTGGGATTTTCCATATATAATATCGTATCATCTGCAAATAACAAAATTTTACTTCTTTCCAATTTGAATGTCTTTCATTCTTTATCTTATGTAATTGCTCTGGCTAGTTACCTCCAGTACTATCCAAAGTAAGAGTAGTGAGAAAAAGCACTATTGTCTTGTACCTGATGTTAGAGGAAAAACTTTCTTTTTCTCCATTGAGTACAATGTTAGCTGTGGGTTTGTCAGATACAACCTTTATTGCTTATGATTTTATCTTTCATTCTATTAATGTGGTATATTATAATTATAAATGTTTGTATATTGAACCATCCTTGCAACTCAAGGATAAATCCCACTTGGGCATGGTATATAATGGTTTTAATGACTTATTAAATTTGATTTGCTCACATTTTATAGAGAATTTCCATATCTATATTCATCAGGGTTAACAATTTATAGTTTTCTTGAAGTATCATTATCTAGCTTTGATATCAGGGTAATGCTTGCCTTGTGAAATGAGTTTATAAATGTTCCTTCCTCTTCAGTTCCTTAGAAGATTTTAAAAGGACTGACATCTATTCATTAAATGTTTTCTAGAATTCACCAATGAAACCATCTGGTCCTGGGGTTTTCTGTGTTGGGCAATTTTTTTACTACTGATTCAATTTCTTTAATTGTCATTGATCTGTTCAGATTTTCTATTTCTTTTTTATTCAGTCTTGGTATGTTGTTTGTTTCTAGAAATATATCCATTTCTCTAGGTTATCTCATTTTTTTATATTTTTATTGGTTTCAGAGAGGAAGGGCAAGGGACAGAGAGATAGAAACATCAATGATGAGAAAGAATCATTGATTGGCTGCCTCCTGCATTCCCCCCACTGGGGACTAAGCCTACAACCCAGGCATGTGCCCCTGACTGGAATCTAACCTGGGACCCCTTAGTCCTCAGGCCAATGCTCTGTCCACTGAGCCAAACTAGCCAGGACTAGGTTATCTAATTTGTTGGCATATATAATTGTTCACAGTAGTCTCTTTTGACCTTATATATTTCTGTAGGATTAGTTGTAATGTCTCTTCTTTTATTTTTTATTTTATTTGAGTCCTCTCTCTTTTTTTATTTAGCTAACGTTTTGTCATTTTTTTTATCTTTTAAAAAACCTTGTTCTTAATTTTGTTGATTTTCCTGTTGCTTTCCTAGTTTCTATTTCATTTATTTCTACTCTGACCTTTTGTTATTTCCTTAATCTGCTAACTTTGATAAATGGATTCTGGTGAATACTGAATAATCAATCTTTCTGAAGTGATATGTCCAGGATGAATTCTAATTTTTATGGGAATGTCTAGTTGGATGGGAGAAAAAGAGAATATACTTGCAAAACTCTTTCCAGGAATATAGTAAAATATTGTGTCACGGAATCCTTTAACCACTGCATTTAAAATATTCTGTACTTAAACATTTTTATTGTCTCATCTTTGTCTATAATACCCAAATAACAATTAATTTTATGAATACAGTGCAGCATGAATGACCACCTTTTAGCCAGAACATAGACTTTTTATCCAAAAGTCAAAACTGTCAGGATCTACACTTGAAGACATTTGTGGCAGAGACTGCTAAGCATCAACCTATTATCCATTTTTCCCATCTTCCTCACAAATATAACCCTGATTTTATTCTAGGTGGCACTGTGCCTGGCTTAAAAAAATGGCTTTTCTTGGCCTCCCTTGAAGCCACGGATGGAAGAGGTATAAGGTGGATCTCTAAAAATCTTAAAGGAGCACTGACTCAGTTAGAAGAGAGAACTTCCTGCTCTTCTCTATTTTCTCCCTTCTTTCTTGTTATTACCTTGAATTCAGATGTAATCACTGGTACTTCAGCAGCTATCTTATACCAGAAGGAAATCTAGAAAGTTTGTGTCTTAATTAACTCAAACTGCCATAACAAAATACCAGAGACTGGGTGGCTTAAACTACAGACAGTCATTTTTTCACAGTTCTGGAGACTGGGAAGTCTAAGATGAGGTTGTCAGCATGGTCAGTTTCTAATTAGACCTCTTTTCTAGGTTTGTAGAAGCTGACATCCTGCTGCATTCTCATGTGACTTCTTCTTTGTTTGTAGGGAGCTTATGGTGGGAAAAGGGTAGAGAAGGAGGAGTATGCTGGTATTAGTTTTTATAGACACTAGTCCTATCAGATGATGTCTCTTCTCTTATGACCTCAGTTAACCTTAATTATATTCTTATAATTCCCACTCTGGTCAGAGCCAGTTGGGGCCAGACAGTTGGGGAGAGGGGCTGCAGAAGTTTAGCCAGCTGGTTCCACCCCCAATCGGAGTGGGGGTGGCTTATCAGGGAAGGGCTATGGGAGGTTGGTTGGTCGGCCCTGCCCCCATCAGGCAAGTTGGCCAGCAACAGTGCCAATCATAGAGACCAGTCATTCTGGTCATTCTGCTAGCTTGTTTTTTTATATATATAGATAGCCCCCATGTCTAAATACAGACACATTGGAGTTAGGGCTTCAACATATTATTTGTCTGGAGAGGACACAGCTCAGTTCCTAGCAGATATGTAGCAGACTTAATAGTCTCTTTTGACACTGATGCCAACCAACATGAAGCCATCACACAACCTTAAACTACCTATCCAAAAATTTCCTTCACATGATGCCAAAGAAAAGTTTCACTATCTTGTATGAGTCAGATATTTCAAATTTTTATTATGTTGAATCAAACTGAATTCCAAATGATATATTTATCTATTCACTCATAAAAATTTTGAGAATATACTATATTCTTGGGATAATAAGACAAATCAGGGAGAGAAAAAAATGGCGGCGGAAAAGACGGACGCGTCTGAAGCTTTGTCGTTGGGCAGAGGGAGAGAGAGCAGCTAAGAGTCCCACTGGGAGTGTTTGTTGGCAAGTTAAGAGTCAGTTATCCTCCAGAAGAAGGTGGGGAACTGCTAGACTGGGCTCTCCTGACCACGCAGCCCCACTGCCATGGGGTTTTTGTCTGCCAGAGCCACCAGCGCGAACGCAGAGACCGTGCCATCTTGCAGAGGGAAGTGGATGTCTACAGCGGTCTGAAAGCTGCAGCTGAAGCACTCACCAAACAGCTGGGCGACCCAGAACACTGCTCTCCAATCGGCACAGATGCATGGACTCAAAGGAGATCCACACAGCACATGGAAAGGTCAGATTTCACCTGGGATAAGGTGAGGTCTCCTGTCCCACAGAACAGAGACTCACACACTGTGGGAACTGGGCTGAGGGAAAACTGCTTCTGGAGAGGTCTGCAGATGTGGGGCACGGCGTGATACCCAAGTGTGGAAGCAAACTCTCAGAGCTGTTGACAGAGGAGAGCTCTAGAAAACAACTCATTTTGATCTGAGGCAGAAGGACAGTCTGGGAGTTATTACAGTGTCCCGGCTGCAAAATCCCCACAAACCGGTTTTGAGAACCACAGAGTAGCAGGAACTGAACACAGTCTAGAGAGGGCCTGTGCATAGTCTCAATGGTCAATTCCAAAACACTGCCACCCAGTGGATGACACACAAATTGACTCTCACATAACCACAAAACAATAAAGAGATTAAGACCTCCGGAGTGGAACACAGGGAAATGCAATACCCTCCCTACTGGGAAACAGGAGTGCCAAGCAGAACAATAGTGGAAGTGAATGACCATTCTATTTTTTTTTCTTTTTCTTTTTTTTAAATTTTTTATTTTATTTTTCATTTTTGCATATTTTAATTAAAAAACTACTTTTTTTCTTTCCTCCTCAATTGATTTTACCTTTTTAATTATTACATGTTTGTTTTCAACTAGTATTATTACTACTACTATTTTACCTTTTTGGGGAAAAACAAGTGTCATTTTGTTTTCCCTTTATTTTACTTCAGGATTAGAGTTCTACATTCTATTTTCATCTTTCCTTTAGCATATAATTTTACTCTACCTTTATGCCAACACTTTCCTCCTAACTTTCCCAATTTTGTTGTCTTGTTTCTCTATCCCTTTTCCAACTTTAGATTGTCCCTCTTCTTTCTCTTTATCTGGTTAAAATTTCACCCCTGATTAAAATTATATATCTAACTTCAAATCCCCTACTCCAAGTTCATACAAACCTCTCTCTTCTTGTCTTCACTATCAAAAAAGTTGTTTTTCTCTATGTCTTTTTGTTGCTGTTTGCCTGAACAGTGATTATATCGATTTGTTGTACTTTTTGTGAGATTGTTTTAGCTTATTATACTTGTTTTATTTAGCTTTTTGTTTGCTTTGTTTTGGTTTGTTTTTTACCTCTCTTTTCCCTCACCTCCTTCGATACCAGTTGCTATTTGTTATTTGTAGTTTGTATTAATTACCAGGTACTGGTTGCTGGCATTTGTTGGGATTAGTGATTGTTCTATTGGAGTTTTCTCCTGACATCTATATTTTGTTCCCCTTTTCTCTCTTATCCTCTTTCTTTTCTCACTGACTTTTTCTCTTTCCATTTTTTTCTTCTTCTTCTCCTTTTTATTTTTTTATTTTATTTTATTTTTTGTTTATTTTTTTCTCCCTCTCAGAATTTGATCTTGGCATTTCTTTCTATTCTTTTTTCCTCTTTTCCTTCTTCTTTTTTCTCTACTTACCCCTAATTTGTCTTTCATTGGTGGTCACCTTATTTGTGATTATTAACAATATGAATACATTTCTGTTCAGTGCCTTGAGTGTTGTACCCTTGGTCATGTTGTAGTTTGTGCTTTGAATCAACGTAGGAGAGAGAACTACATAACCAGACACCCAGAGAAGAAAGACCATGGGCAGAAGGAGAAACAGCCCGCATATGACAGGAAGGCAGGTATCACCAGAAAAGGAAGTAAATGAAATAGAAGCAATAATAAGCCTGCCAGAGAAAAAGTTCAGAGAAATGATCATAAGGTGGATGAAAAGAATAGCAGACAAAATCAACAATGTGAGTAAAAGCCAAGAGGAAATGAAGAAGAAACAAGAAGAAATGCAGAAGAACTTAGAAGAAATGCAGAATAATCAAGAAGAAATGAAAAATGACATCACTGCTATAAAGAACTCAATAGAAAGCATCAAAAGTAGACTAGAAGAAGCAGAGGACTGCATCAGTGAGCTAGAAGACATGGTAGGAAAAAATACCCAAGTACAGCAGCTTCTAGGAAAAAAAATTAAAAAGTAAGAGGAGAGCCTAAGGGAATTTTGGGATAACGTGAAAGAAAACAACATCTGCATTATTGGGGCTCCAGAAAGAGTGGAAACTGAACAAGGATTAGAGAACCTGTTTGAAGAAATAATAACAGAAAATTTCCCCAATATAGGAAAGAAAAAAACCCATACAAATCCAAGAAGCTCACAGAGTCCCAAGCAAAATGAACCCCACAAAAACGACACCAAGGCACATTATAATTAAATTGGCAAACACCAATGACAAAGTAAGAATCTTAAAAGCAGCCAGAGAGAAACAGAAAGTTATCTACAAAGGAACCCCCATAAGACCAGCTACTGATTTCTCAACAGAAACTAATAAGGCCAGAAGGGAATTGATTGAAATATACAAAGTCATGCAAAGGAAGGGTCTGAAACCAAGAATACTGTACCCTGCAAGGCTTTCAATCAAAATTGAAGGTAAAATCAGAAGCTTCACAGACAAAAAAGGACTAAGGGAATATATTACCACCAAACCAGCAATGCAAAAAATGTTAAAGGGTCTACTGTAATAAAAAGAAATAGGAAGTGAAGAAGGAACTCTGGGCTAAAGACTAAAAATGGTGACAGATAAACACCTATCAATAATACCTTTACATGTAAATGGATTAAATGCTCCAATCAAGAGACACAGGGTAATTGATTGGATAAGAAAACATGATCCACATATCTGCTGTCTGCAAGAAACCCACCTCAGGAAAAGAGATGCACACAGATTGAGGGTGAACGGATGGAAGATAGTATCTCAGGCAAATGAAAATGAAAAAAAAAAGCTGGGGTTGCAATACTTATATCTGACAAATTAGATCTCAAAGTGAAGGACATAACAAGAGATAAAGAAGGCCACTTCATAATACTAAAGGGAACAATCCAACAAGAAGAAATAACTCTGGTAAACATATACTCACCCAATATAGGAGCACCTAAATACATAAAAAACAACTCCTGGAGGGTATTAAGGGAGAGACTGACAACAATACAATCATAGTAGGAGACTTTAATACCCCACTGTCACCACTGGACAAATCCTCTAAACAAAAAATCAGCAAAGAAACATCAGTCTAAATGACTCACTAGACGAGATGGAATTAATTGACATCTTCAGAACATTTCACCAAAAAGCCACAGAATATACATTCTTATCCAGTTTTACCAAACATTCAAGGAAGAATTAAATCCTATCCTCCTCAGACTATTCAAAAACATTCAGGAAGAAGGAATACTTCCAAACACCTTCTATGAAGCCAGCATCAACCTAATACCAAAACCAGATAAAGACAACACAATGAAAGAGAATTATAGGCCAATATCTCTCATGAATATAGATGCCAAAATCCTCAACAAAATTCTAGCAAATCGGATCCAGCAGTACATCAGAAAGATCATACACCATGACCAAGTAGGATTCATCCCAGGAATGCAGGGATGGTACAATATCCGCAAATCAACAAACGTGATACATCACATAAACAAACTGAGAGATAAAAATCACATAGTCATATCAATTGATGCAGAAAAAGCATTTGACAAAATCCAACATCCTTTCTTGATAAAAACTCTCAGCAAAGTGGGAATAGAAGGAGTATACCTCAACATCATAAGAACCATATATGATAAACCCACAGCTAACATCATACTCAATGGGCAAAAACTAAAACCATTTCCCCTAAGAACAGGAACAAGACAGGGATGCCCACTCTCACCTCTCCTGTTCGACATAGTACTGCAAGTATTAGCCATTGCAATTAGACAACAAGAAGAAATAAAAGGCATTCTAATTGGAAAAGAAGAAGTAAAGCTGTCCTTATTTGCAGATGACATGATATTGTACATAAATAACCCAAAGGCCTCCTTTCCAAAACTAATTGACTTAATTAATGAATTCGGCAATGTAGCAGGATACAAAATTAATGCTAAGAAGTCTGTGGCATTTCTATACACTAACAGTGAAATTATAGAAAGAGAAACTAAAAAAGCAATCTCATTTACCATCGCACCAAAAAATTAAGATACCTAGGAATAAACCTAACTAAAGAGGTAAAAGACCTTTATGCAGAAAACTACAGGACACTGAAAAAAGAGATAGAGGAAGATGTTAACAGATGGAAGAGCATACCATGCTCATGGATTGGGAGAAGCAACATCATTAAAATGTCCATACTACCCAAAGCAATCTATAGATTCAATGCACTACCTTTTAAAATACCAACGACATATTTCACAGACCTAGAAATAATGCTTCATAGATTCATCTGGAACAAAAAAAGACCACGAATAGCTACAGCAATTCTGAGAAAGAAGAATAAAGTAGGTGAGATCTCAATACCAGATATCAAGCTATATTACAAAGCAACTGTTCTCAAAACAGCCTGGTACTTGCACAAGAACAGACATATAGATCAATGGAATAGAATAGAGAACCCAGATATCCACCCAAACCACTATGCTCAACTAATATTTGACAAAGGAGGCATAAACACAGAATGGAGCCAAAAGAGCCTCTTCAATAAATGGTGTGGGGAAAATTGGACAGATACATGGAAAAAAATGATACGGGACCACCAACTTACACCAAATATAAAAATAAACTCAAAATGGATACAGGACTTAAACATTACAAGGGAAACCATAAAAATACTAGAGGAATCCACAGGCAGCAAAATCTCAGATATATGCCGAAAGAACTTCTTCACTGATAATTCTCCCAAGGCAATGGAAGCTAAAGAAAAAATAAACAAATGGGACTATATCAAAATAAAAAGCTTTTGCACAGCAAAAGAAACCAACAAAACAACAAGAAAGACCACTGTATTGGAAAACATATTTGCAAATGTTATCACTGATAAAGGTTTAATCTCCAACATCTACAGCCAACTTATACAACTTAATAAAAGGAAGATAACTGATCCAAAAAAAAAAAAAAGGGGGCAACGGACCTAAATAGAACCTTTTCGAAAGATGACAGAAGAAAGGCCATGAGACACATGAAAACATGTTCAAAGTCACCAATTATCCGAGAGATGCAAATCAAAATGACAATGCGATACCATCTTACACCTGTCAGAATGGCAATCATCAACAAATCAACAAATGACAAGTGTTGGCGAGGATGCGGAGAAAAAGGAACCCTTGTGCACTGTTGGTGGGAATGCAGACTGGTGCTGCCACTGTGGAGAACAGTATGGAGTTTCCTCAAAAAACTAAAAATGGATCTCCCATTTGACCCAGCAATCCCACTCTTAGGAATTTATCCTAAGAAATCACAAACACCAACTAAAAAGGATTTATGTACCCCTATGTTCATAGCAGCACAATTTACAATAGCTACAATTTGGAAACAGCCTAGGTGCCCGTCAGCAGATGAGTGGATCAGAAAACTGTGGTACATCTACACAATGGAATTCTATGCTGCCATTAAAAAGAAGGAATTCTTACCATTTTCAACAACCTGGATGGAAATGGAGAGCCTTATGCTTAGTGAAATAAGCCAGTCAATGAAGGAGAAGCACCACATGATCTCACTCATTTGTGGATAATAAAGACCATTGTAAACTAATGAACAAAAGGATAGATACAGAGGCAGCAAAGCATCAAACAGATTGTCAAATTATAGCAGGAAGATTAAGGAGAGGTGGGGTAGATAAGAGATTGATCAAAGGACTTGTATCCATGCATATAAGCATAACCAATGAACATAGACACTGGGGATTGGGGTATGCCAGGGACGGGGGGGGTGGGGAATGGGGAGATATGTATACATTTAACACAATAAAGAAAAGACAAATCAGATAAATTCCTTGCCTCTGATGAGATTAAAAAAAATTAATGAAGCAGATAAACATATAATTCAAATTTTTAGTCTTATGGAAATGTAAATAAAAAAAAGTAAAGCAAAGTATTCAAAAAAGCTTAGTTTGGAAGTGTGGACAAAAACTTCTCAGAAATAAGATTTGAGCCAGTCCTTAAAGAATGTGTTGAATTTCAGCAATTTAGAGTTGAAAATATTCTAAACATAGAAAAATAGTAAGAGCCAAAGAATGGAAACATGAAAGAGCATGGAACATTTATTGGACATTGGGCAATTTTCTATGATTAAAGAAAGGGAAAGTGGGGAAAGTAGGAGAAAAAGCTGGAAAAGAAATAGGGGGCAAGTGCCCTGTATAAAATACTCATATATTTTGAATTAACATCATGGTAATAGGACACACTAAAGCAGTGGTTCTCAACCTGCCTAATGCCACGTCCCTTTAATGCAGTTCCTCATGTTGTGGTGACCCCCAACCATAAAATTATTTTTGTTGCCAAATTCCAGTCATGAAGTAGCAACAAAAATAATTTTATGGTTGGGGGTCACCACAACATGAGGAACTGCATTAAAGGGACGTGGCATTAGGCAGGTTGAGAACCACTGCACTAAAGGATTTTAAAACAGTGATATACTAGTAATAAGATTTACATTTAGGAAGATTAATGTGAAGATGGACTGGAAACAGAGAGACTAGGTAAATGACCATTACAATAATACTAATAAAAGATAATGAGGGTATAAATAAAGCTTAGGAACAACATGTTAACTCTCATCATTCACTTTAGTTTCAATCCAGCTTGTCAAATGAACTGCTAACTATCTGCAGACTAGCCTATATGGACTAATAGACTCCAATCCAGCACTAGAGCAAAACTTCTTAACTCATTAAATAGTATTGCTTGAAAAATGATCTTGACTATTGTCATTAGGCATATATAAAAGATATTTGATGAAGTTTGGTGGCAAGCCTTTTGACCATTGCTGTGGACAGGGCAGATCTTCTACTTAATAATTAAAAATCTTTGGGTTTTCTTATACTAATATCTACCTACTTGGATAAGAGACCCCGGAGAAGTTTGCTTTGTACCCTGGCCTGCTAATTTGGATCTACTCTCCTATCTCCTGTCTGCTTATCAGGTTCCCTTATTTTCAAATGGATTTCCATAAACTTGATACCACTTAAAAAAATGTTATTGCCATCTGGTTGTCAAATTGCTAAAGCTATGCATGAATTATCCTGTGTTCCCAGAACAAAGATCTAATTAGATATGGACACTGTGTGATTCTAAACTATGAAGAATGTACCTCTCTTGGAGTGCTATTTCTATTCATATTTTCCCTTCACCAGCCCTTTCATACTCACATGCTCTCCTCTAGCATTGAGTGGAAGCATACAAAATCTCTTTTGGGGAAATTAAGCTGATAAATTGGGACATACCAGATGCAAAACGAAGATGAGCTGGTGACCAGTCAGTTAGAAAGTCAAAATTGCACGAAAAGCACAAAAAAGATTAGCTTTTCTTTGACACTAGCAGTGAAGACATTTTTTTATGAAGTTTCTTTAAAATTCACAAAGAGCAGAGTATAAATATGATGCATTTATAGTTCTTTGCCTTTCTTCATCTACTGATTAAGCAAGCAAGATTTTTATTAAGTTTAAAATTTGTTAATCATTTTTGGATTACAGATTAATTTTATCTGAACATCTCCAAAATTTCTAAATCCACACATCAATTACACACACACACATACACACACACACACACACACACGGCATGTAATTTTATTCAAAATCAGACTATATAAAAAATATAAGTGGAAAATTCCAAAGAAAATGTGTTTTCTTTCCAAGAAGTCCACTGTGCTTTTATTTCTAGATTTTTTTTTCTGGAAATGTCCTATTGTTTAAATTATCTACACAACAAGATACGTTCTCAGCTGGAACACACAAAATCAAGACATGTTTCTGCACATATTTTTTAGGTTCATTCACATTTTGATTGAAAGTAGCAATAAATCACTTAATGTGAATCATTCTGCAAGTTCATATTCCTCTATAAGCCTGCCCTTTGAACATAAAGCATAAGGATATACTTTTGCATTCACTACTTTTTCTGTTCCAGTCCTTTTTCTGTTTCAAGATCCAGTGTGTGTTTATTTGCAGTTGAATTATTTATTTATTTTTATTTTTTAAAATATATTTCTTTATTGATTTCAGAGAGGAAGGAAGAGGAGAGAGAAATAGAAACATCAATGATGAGAGAGAATCATTGATTGGCTGCTTCTTGCCCACCTCTTACTGGAGATCAAACCCACAACCCGGGCATGTGCCCTTGATCAGAATCGAACCCAGGACCCTTCAGACTGCAGGCCAATGCTCTATTCACTGAGCCAAACTGACTATTTGATTCAATTTTTATTTACCCATTTAACAAACATATATTAAACATGCATGTGGCAAATTCTATGCTTGGAAATGTGGATACATAAAGATTAATAATTCCCTACAGTTAAATGGCTTTCAATCTTGCAGAAGAGCTAATAATATCATGCATTTTATAGGGATTTGTAGTTTACAATGCATTATTAAATGCATTCCCACATTCAGAGTTCTTCATAACAACCTGATGAACTAGGCAAGGTAGATGTTCTTAACCCTGTGTTACAGATGGTGAACTATACCATCTGTCATAAAGTCTTACTTCGCACTTGATGACCAGAAAAGTGGTTGCAACACAAATGCAATGAAAATCACCTCAGAAGCTAATAAATGACATGTGCCAGCTCATCCTACCCCAGATATGAAGATTTTAGTGGCCTGAGGTGGATTCTAGGCATGTGCAATTTTTTTAAGTTCATGAGATGATTCTAATGTGCAGCCAAGGTTGAAAACCAATGTTTTACTATTTCTAAACTCCTTGTGGTTCTCCATGGACACCATAGTATTTCTCTTTTCTGAGTCTTTCTTCTTTGTCTCTGTACTTTCACTTTATCTTGAAATCCTCCTCACACACTGCCTTAAACTCCCTTTTATTAATCTTTTATTTATTTGTTAATCCTCACTCTAGGATATTTCATCGATTTTTTTTTTAGAGTGAGTGGGAGAGAAAGTGGGACAAAGAGAGACATCGATATGAGAGAGACACATTGATTGGTTGCCTCCTGCATGCCCCTTGACTGGGGCCAGGGATGGAATCTGCAACCCAAGTATGCGCCTTTGACTGGAAAAAAAACCTCAACCCTTTGGTGCACAGGCCAATGCTCTAACCATTTAGCATCACCATCCAGGACACTATTCATCTTTTAAGCCCCAGTTTCTAGCACAGGACCTCATGAATGATAGAAACTGAGTGTTTCTTGAACTAACTTCAACTTGACCACAAAATAAGTTAGTTTGTGTTATTGCTTCTATCTCATCATGGTCCCCTCATCAAGGGATGACATTTATTATCTGATTGGGTTAGTCCATTTTTTTCCCTTCTTACGAGGGACCTGGGTTAAGTTTCCTGGTAAAGGCAGATGGACAAATTTAGTGGTACTGGTGATGTTCTATATTCAAAATTATCCCTCCTCTCCAATTCCTATCTTTTCATGCCCCAACTATTTCTCCTCATGCTACATTTTGCAGAAAAGTAAGGAATATGGCCCTTGATTTGCAGCTGCCCAGTTAATCCAACCAATTTGCTGTCAGAAACCTCACCAGATCTTCATTAAAGCCTGATTTGTCCACTGGCCCGTACAGATATACCCATCTGGTCAAAAGTCAAGATGCCCCTAGATTAGGCCGTAACTGTGGAATCCACAGCATCCACTTAGGACATTTATATCTGAAAAATAGATCATTACAATATATTTTTCAAATAGGATCTGTGTTGTTTCTAAGAAATACAAAGCAAATTAAACTATCAGTTTCTTTAAAATAAATTATAAAAGTTAATGCCTTGGTAAAAGTAAAATATACATGCTTTATACTAGTTTCTGGGATTAAAAGTGACTACTTATCTGGTAGTAAATATCAATTTTTATAAAATTTCTAATCATTATGATGGCCAACAACTTTATTTTATTGGTTTTTTACAAAGTTGACAAATACTGTATTTGTAGTAGCACCCCTTACCCCCTCTCTCTCAGCCTGAAACTAATACACCTGAAACCAATTTCATAGCTTAGTGGTTAGACAATTATATACTACACATAGTGTTCCCCTTGATATTTCCAGTACCCAACTGGCACCATACTTTGTTATCACAATATTATTGATTATATTCCCTATGCTTTATTTGCTTCTCGAGATTATTTTGTAAATGGTTATTTATAGGATATTTGTGAAGATTTCTAAGTACACAGATTCTGAATAGGAGGTTTGTTCCAGCTTGATATTTTTCAATTTCCCTGCCATAATTATCTTGCTTCTGTGTTTCTCTTGCCTGGAATAACATTGAATTGCAGGTACTGCATTCATCTTGCTATGACAAACAGTGGGGAGTGAGGCACACTCCTGCTTCACAGTTGTCCTCTCCATCAGTCATTCCCCCATCTCTCCAGTCTGTATCTCTCTCCATTTCCTGTCCTCTGCTCAATTTGACACAGAAGACATTCAGCAAGTCCTCTGGGCATATATCTCACCAGACAATGAGATGCCAGACTCTCAGTTACAGCTGACTCCCCCAGTCTCTAGAAGTGTTTCTTTTGGATCACTTGACTTGGGGACCACAGTCAAAGAGCCAGTTTGGCCACCTATTAATAACACATGAAGAAATCTTCCTCCATTAGGATTCATTACTTTATTTGAACATTAGGCAGGTAAACCTGTTGTTTTCTTCTTGTTCACCTAATTACTCTATTTAGTGCAATTTCTAGTCTTATATTTTGATTCTGAGCATACAAATGGTCTCTTGTTAATGAGGTCACTAAGAACTCTACCTTCTGCCATTCAAAACTTTCTCAAAACACTTTGCTTTTCCTAGATTAAGTAATTAACATTAATGCAAAAATAATTAGCACTAAAGAATTTTCCTGCTGGAAAGAATCATTATAAACTCAGTCAAAATTCTTTTCATTGATGGGTAAAAAATAGTAGATTTCAAAAGGTAAAATTGTTTATCCATGGAATTGAATTTATTAGTGGCAAAGATAAAACCAGACTTTTATTCTCCTGTCTTCTGAGAGAGAAAATTACCCAATATACCATTATATTTCTCATGTCCATATCAATCTGACTCAACAATAAAATTCACAATTCTGAAAATGTTTCAATAATTACTAGTACACTTACTGGATGATATATTCACTGAGTACTATGACTTTACTTTTTATTATTATTATTTGTTTGTTTGTTTGTTTTTCTATGCAATAGAAGACTAAATCACCTTTCAACCCAAACAGTATTTTTATTTTAATATATTGTCTGAATATTCCTACATTCAGGAGTGCAGATAGGGGGAGCAGATAGGTAGCAATGGTCAAAGTAATATTTTTGTTTACAAACTTAACTTTGTGGACAACTAAAAATATACTGAAAGGCAAAGCTCAGGTTAGCATAAATTCTTTATTTTTTTTTAACAGTTGGCTAATTATTTTAGAAAGAGTGTTCCAAAAAGTTTCTATAATAATGAACCATACACATTAGACAATTCTAACAAATGTGTCTTTATATTTGATAGGATTCTAAACCAAGATCTCTGTGACCCAAGCAAATCAACATTTAAAATGCACCTAAATTCCCAGTTTCAAACTGCATTGGGAAAATGGTTTTCATTTTTGTAAATCTTATTATTCCAATATTCTTTGTAAAGTGGAAAATGTCTGACTTTGAGGGCTATGGAGGGATATAATGAATGCAGAGTTTATTTTATTATTTTTTAAAATAATTCTTGTTTCATTTTTTTTACAATATACAAAAAAATATATTACCAGATTGTAGATACAAAAGAGTTAACCATTTACATGCTATAAGTAATAAAATGTCAAGAAAAGTGAGTTTAAATATAATATTACATGCAATAAATATTAATATTTCAAGAAAAAATATTTAAAATATAATAATATTACCAAAACTCTACTAATCTATATATATAAAAGGCTAAGCGACCATCACATCTGAAACAACTGAATGAATGACTGAACAGACTGTGTGGGGTGACCAGGCTGGCAGGGGGTTAGTGAGGGATGACCAAATGACCAAACAGCAGGCTGTGTGGGGTGACCAGGCCTGCAGGGGGAGCAGTTGCGGGAAACCAGGCCTACAGGGGATGCAGTGAAGGGAGATCAAATGACTGTGCAGCAGGCTGCATGGGGCTACCAGGCCCACAGCGGAGGATAGTTGGGGGCAACTAGGCATCGGAGGCAGTGAGGGGTGACTAGGCCAGCTAAGGGAGGCAGTAAGGGGCTACCAGGCTGGTAGTGGGGAAGTTGGGGGTGACCACACTGGCAGGGGGTGAGTAAGGGGAAATCAGGCTAATGAGGGGGGGGGGCAGCAGGGGGAACATTCAGGCAGGCAGGCAGGCGAGCAGTGAGGAGCCAGAGGTCCCAGATTGTGAAAGGGATGTCCGAATTCGGACATCCCCCGAGGGGTCCTGATTGAAGATGGTGAAGGCTGGGCTGAGACAAACCGCCCTCCCACAAATTGTGTGCATGGGGCCTCTAGTATAATACATCATCACAAAAGTTGTAGAAAATATTAAAAATCTGCAAATAACAGAATTGCTTCCATTATATTCTAAAATATCCTTTTCTTTTCTTTCACTTTTTTTTCTCTTGCTCTACTTTTATTCATCAATTTATATTCATTATCTTCCATAAATGGGAGATCATGTGATATTTATCTTTCTCTGACTGGCTTATTGCCCTTTGCATAATGTTCTCCAGGTCCATCTATGCTGTTGCAAATGGTAAGAGTTCCTTCTTTGTTATAGCAGTGTAGTATTCTATTGTGTAGATGTACCACAGCATTTTAATCCACTTATCAGCTGGTGGGCACATAGGCTGTTTCCAAATCTTAGCTATTGTAAGTGGTACTACTATGAATATAGGAGGGGTGCATATATCCTTTCTGATTGATGTTTCTGATTTTTTGGGATACACTAGTATTTCTAGAAACAGGATTATTGGGTCAAATGAGAGTTCCATTTTTAATTTTTGGAGGAAATTCTATACTGTTTTCCACAGTGGCTGCAGCAGTCTGCATTCCCACCAGCAGTGTATGAGGGTTCCTTTTTTTCCACATCCTTACCAGCACTTGTCATTTGATGATTTATTAATGATAACCATTCTGACAGATGTGAGATGGTACCTCACTGTCGTTTTGAATTGCACCTCTTGGATGATTAGTGATTTTGAGCATGTTTTCATAGGTCTCTGGGCCTTCTGTATGTCCACTTTAGGTCCTTTACCCATTTTTTTATTGGATTGCTTATCTTCTTCCTTTTGTTAAGCTGTATGAGTACTTTGTAAATGTTGGGAGATTAAACCCTTAATAGAGATAACATTGGTAAATATGTTCTCCCATACAGGGCTTTCTAGCTGTTTTGTTGATGTTTTGTTTTGTTTTTTGCTCTGCAGAAGCTTTTTATTTTGATGTAGTCCCATTGGTTTCCATTGTCCTAGAAGCTGTCTCGGTAAAGATATTGCTAGGACATATGTCTGCTATTTTGCTGCCTATGGTTTCTTCTAAGATTTTTATGTTTTCCCATCTTACCTTTAAGTCTCTTATCTATTTTGAGTATATTTTTATGTATGGTATAAGTTGAGTATATTTTTGTGTAGGATCTAGTTTCATTTTTGGGAGGATGTATCTGTCCAATTTTCTGAATACATTTATTGAAGAGACTTTCTTGACTCCACTGTATGTTCTTGCCTCCTTTGTCAAATATTAATTGATCATAATGGCTTGGGTCCATTTCTGGGTTCTCTGTTCTGTTCCATTGGTCTATATGTCTGTTCTTGTGCCATTATCAGGCAGTTTAGAGAACAGTAGTTTTGTAATATAGCTTGTAATATTGTGGTCCCTCCAACTTTGATCTTCTTTTTCAAGATTGCTGCAGCTATCTGAAGTCTTTCTTTTCCATATGAATTATTGGAGAATTTGTTCTAGGTATGTGAAATATCCTGTTGGCACTTAATGAGGATTGCATTGAATCTATAAATTGCTTTGGGTAGTGTGATCATTTTAATGATGTTGATTCAACCAATCCATGAACACATTATATACTTCCACTTGTTTATGTCTTCCTCTATCTCTTTTTTCAAAGTCCTATAGTTTTCCAAATATAGGTCTTTTACCTCCTAGGTGTCTCAATTTTTGTTGTTGCAGTGGTAAATGGGATTGTTTTTGTTTGTTTTTAGATTCTCTTTCTGCGAGTTCATTATCCTATCTAATAAAAGGGTAATATGCAAATTAACCATCACTCCATGACAAAAATGGTCATGTCCACAGCCACAAATACAGCCGCACCCATAGCAAAAAATATGACAGTGTCCATAGCCATAAAGATGGTAGCATAGGCCAGAGCCATGGAGCCAACAGAATGGGCAGGAGGCTTGCTTCCTTTGTTGCTGCGCATCAAAGGAAGCCAAGCCTCCTGCATGCCCAGGGTGGCCTCTGAGGCAGACAGGCAGGGAGCACAGTGGAGAGACATGCAGAATGTGAGCGAGGTTCCCTGTCTGGAGGTTCCAAATTCACCATTGTTTCCTTTCACCACCGATTCCCCTCCTCCCAGGTATCGTCCACACAAAAGCCATTCCATGCAAAAATGTCAAGTTCTTATGGCTGAGTCCTAAACCCAATGAGTGTCATGTCTGGGCAACCTAACTCCTGTTAGAAAAAGGACCTGGGACGAGGGATTTAGGAATCATGAAGCCTTAGTGACCTGCTCGGTCTTTAGAACTGCTATCAAACACAGGCAATCTGAGACCCTCCCAAACACCACCTGAGCTAAACCTGGGAACCAAGGTATTTTCAAGGCCCAAAGTTGACAGGCGTAAGAGGGCAGGGGATCAAAGCAAGCAGAACAGCCAAGACAACCAAAGATGCAGGAGCCTAAGATAACACAGGGAAATGTCCTTGCCACTAATGCTCTCCTGCAGACATGGTGCCCACACCCAGCTGGGGGAGGGGATGTGTACGTGCAGAATTTAAGGCCACTGGCAGGAGGGAAAGTCGAAGCATGCCTAAGGATTTTTTTTACATGTCCCACAGTCAAAAAGCAGATTCAGAATCAAGAAGCAAAGTCTTACCTCAGCACTAGGATGTTTAAAAGTACAGTATCTAAAAATAGGAGTTCCGTCGCTGAGTCCACTGCCATGTTTGGCACGAAGGGAGGCTCGCAGAGAACTTCCAGGGCATCCCTATAACCTGGGGGGCGACAGCAGCTCTTGAGAGGGAGAGACTGAAGCACTTACAGTGTTCAAAGAGCTAACCCTGCAAACCCTGGCCTATCCGGAAGCTCGGTGCTGCTGGAAGTTGCTGGCCCCTCCTTCTCCAGCATGGAGAGGAAAGGTAGATAAGTGGTTTCAGTGGTCCAGTCCTGTCATTGTCTCCCTTACCTAGCCTCTGTGCACTCCAGGACAACCTCAGTACCAGTGCAAAGGAGGCTTTGGAGAGATCATGGTGAGGAGAATGCTGATATTTTGGATATCAGTTAAACCACTGTCAAGAGCCTTTCTAGGGCTTGCAAGAAAATGCAGCAATAAAGGAATAATGATGTCTAGAAACACAGAGGTTGTTTTTTTGTTTTTCTCATCAGCAAAATGTGAATATTAGCTAAACTACAGACTTTGCGAGAATTAATTGAAATAAAATTTCAGAAATTGAGTAACAGCCAGGCTAAAGTGGTTAGGTTGGTTGAGTGTGAATGTGGTTCTGTCCACTGAAAGGTTGCAGGTTCAATTCCAGGTCAGGGAACATACCTGGCACATACCTGGGTTTCAAGTTGGATCCCTGGTTAGGGCTCCTAAGGAAGCCAATTAAAGAGATGTTTCTTACACTGATGTTTCTCTCTCTCTATTCCTCTCCCTTCCACTCTGTCTAAATATCAATGGAAAATGAATTAATGCCATATCTACAAGTGTGGGTAATCTAAAAAGAAAAAAAAAAAAGAAGTGGGAGGGCCCTGACCAGTTTGGCTCAGTGGATAGAGTATCAGCCTATGGACTGAAGAGTCCCAGGTTTGATTCTGGTCAAGGGCATGTACCTTGGTTGTGGGCATATCATCAGTTGGGGGTGTGCTGGAGACAGCTGATTGATGTTTCTCTCTCATCAATATTTCTAACTCTCTATTCCTCTCCTTTCCTCTCCTTGAAAAATAATCAAAAAGATATATTTAGAAAAAGGAAAAAAATAAAACAGGGTCAAAGAAGTTGAATATACTGTGTAATTTAAAGTGTGTAAAATAATATAACTTTTTAGAGGCATATGTGTTATCTATACTAATAAGAGGGTAATATGCTAATTAGACCAGACATCTTTCGGACATCCATCTAGATGTCCTTGTGGACAAAGCCACTGTGGTGGGTGCCAAGACAGAGGCAATCAGGTTTGCAGGGGAAGGCACTTAGGGGTGACCAGGTTGGCAGGGGAGCAGTTAGGCATCAATCAGGTTGGCAGGGGAGTGGTTAGGAAGTGATCAGGCTGGCAGGCAGACGAGTGGTTGGGAGCCAACAGTCCTGGATTGTGAGAGGAATGTCCAACTGCCAGATTATGGTATCAGGCCTAAACTGGCAGTCGGACATCCCCTGAGAGGTCCCAGATTGGAGAGGGTTCCTCCCCCCTGTGCTCAAATTTCATGTACCAGGCCTCTAGTTGGTGTATAAAAATCCATAGATTTCTGGGTGTTAATTTTGTATTCTGCTACAATGCAAAATTCATTTTTTTAATTCTAGTAGTTTTTTGATGGAGTCTTTATGGTTTTCTATGTACAATATCATGTCATCTGTGAATAATGACAGTTTTACTTCTTTTTTTCCAAGTTGGATGCCTTTTATTTCTTCTTCTTGTTGGATCACTATGACTAGCAATCCCAGTACTATGTCAAAAAGGAGTGGTGAAAGTGGGCATCCCTATTTTGTTCCAGTTCTTAGGGAAAATGATTATTTTTTTTTTCTATTGAGTATGATGTTGGCTGTAGGTTTGTTATATATGGCCTTTATCATGTTGAGATGTGCTCCCTGTATTCCCACTTTGCTGAGAGTTCTTATAAAAAATGGGTGTTGGATTATGTTGAATGTTCTCTCTGCATCTATTGTTATCATCATGTGATTTTTGTCTTTCAATTTGTTTATGTGATGTATCACATTTATTGATTTAAAAATATTGTACCAGCCTTGCATCCATGGAATAAATTTCACTTGATCATGATGTATTATTTTTTTTTAATATATTGGTCAATGTGATTTTCTAACACTTTGTTAGGGAATTTAGAATCTATATTCATTGGGGATATTGGCCTGTAATTTTCTTTGTACTGTCTTTATCTGGTTTTGGAATTAAAATAATGATGGCCTCATAAAAATAGTTTTTAAGTGTTTCTTCTTCTTATATTTTCTGAAATAGGTGTTAACTCTTCTTTGAATGTTTGGTAAATTCATCCAGACCTGGGCTTTTGTTTGGTGGAAGTTTTTTTATTACTGCTTCTATTTCATCAGTTGTTATTGGCTTATTCAGGTTGTCTGGTTCCTCCTGATTTAGTTTTGGGAGATTATATTTTTCTAGGAATTTTCTATTTCATCCATATTGTCCAGCTTGTTGGCATATAGTTATTCATAGTATTCTCTTATAATTCTTTGTATTTCTGTAATGTCAGTGGCTACTTCTCCACTTTCATTTCTAATTTTATTTTTTTGTGTCTGGTTTCTTGAAGAGTCTGGCTAATTGTTCATCAATTTTGTTTATCCTTTCAAAGAACCTTGGTTTCATTGATTTTTTTTGTATTATTTTTGTTTAATCTCTATGTTATTTATTTCTACTCTTATCTTCATTATTTCCTTCCTTCTACTTACTCTGGGCTTTTCTTGTTGTTCTCTTTCTACCTCTTTAAATTGTAGGTATAAATGGTTTATTGATGATTTTTCTTGTTTTTTGAGGTATGCCTGTTGTGCTATGAATTTCCCTCTCAGGACTGCTTTTGCTGTGTCACAGAGATTTAGGTTGTTTTCTGTTCATTTTCATTTGTTTCCAGGAATGTTTTTTTTATTTCTTTCTTGATCTTATTGGTAACCCATTCATTGTTTAAAAATATGCTATTTAGCCTGCATGTGTTCGAATGTTTTTTGGTGTTTTTACTGTAGTTGATTTCTAATTTAATTCCACTGTGATATGAGAAGATACTTGATATGACTTCAATCTTCCTGAATTTATAGAGATTTATTTTGTGTCCTAACATGTGGTCTACCTTTGTGAACGATCCAAATGTACTTGAGAAGAACATATATTCTACTGTATTGGAGTGATATGTTATGTAAATGTTAACAAAATCCATCTGATCTTCAGAATTTTTGTTTCCTTGTTAAGTTTTTGTCGGGAAGATCTATCCAGTGAAGTAAGAGAGGTATTCCAGTCCCCTACTATGACTGTATATGTATATATGTAGGTACTCCTACATTGGGTGCTTATATGTTTACCAGGGTTATATAATCTTGTTGCATTGATTATTTATTAAGATGTAGTAATTTTTGTTGTCTCTTGTGATAGCCTTCATTTTAAATCTATTAAAGTATACACCAGTTTATGTTTATTTTCCATTTGCATGGAAAAGTTTTTTCCATCCCTTTGCTCTCATTCTGTGTGTGTCTATTGTTTTCAGATGGGTCTCTTGTAGACAGCAAATAGTTGGGTCATGTTTTTGTATCCATCAGCTACCTTGTGCTTTTTGATTGGAGCATTTACTCCATTTACATTTAGGGTTATTATTGTTAGATACTTATGTATTGCCATTTTAATTCTATATGGCTAGGTTTCTCTCTGTTTGTTTTTCTCATTACAGCAGTCCCTTTATCATTTCTTATAATTCTGCTTGGTGTTGTACTCCTTTAGCCTTTTTTTTTTTTGTCAGGGAAGCTCTTTATTAGATAGTCTATTTTGAATGATAGCCTTCTTGGTCTCAGCCCTTGTTTTCCATTACCTTAAGTACCTCATGCCATTCTCTTCTGGCTTGTAGAGTTTCTGATGAGAAATCAGGTGTCAATCTTATGGGAATTTTTTTGTAGATAACAGTTTTCTCTTGCTGCCTTTAAGATTCTTTCTTTGTCTTTAGTTTTTGGCATTTTATTTAGGATGGGCCTGTTTGAGTTCTTGTTTGTGGTTCTCTGTGCCTATTGGTCTTGTGTGATTTTTTTCTTTACCAGGTTAGAAGAAGTTTTCTGCCATTATTTCTTCAAACACATTCTATTCCTTTCTCTCTTTCTGCTTTTTCTGGCACAGCTGCTTTCTAATATTGGTATGTTTCAGGTTGTTCCATAACTCCCTTAAGCTGTCCTCCTGGGTTTTTTTTTTTTTGGTTTTTATTTAATTAATTTTTTATACATATCTCCCCATTGCCCCTCCTCCCTCCCAGGCATAACCCAACCTCCCAGTGTCTATGTTCATTGGTTATAATTATATGCATAGATACAAGTCCTTTGATTGATCTCTTATCTACCTCACCTAACTTTAATTTTCCCGCTATAATTTCACAGTCTGTTTGAAGCTTTACTGTCTCTGTATCTATCCTTTTGTTCATCAGTTTATAATGTTCTTTATTATCCCCCGATGAATGCGATCATGTGATGCTTCTCCTTCATTGACTGGCTTATTTTACTAAGCATAAGGCTCTCCAGTTCCAACCAGGTTGCTGCAAATGGTAAGAATTCCTTCTTTTTAATGGCAGCATAGAATTCCATTGTGTAGATGTACCACAGTTTTCTGATCCACTCATCTGCTGACGGGCACCTAGGCTGTTTCCAAATTGTGGCTATTGTAAATTGTGCTGCTATGAACATAGGGGTGCACAAATCTTTTATGATTGGTGTTTGTAATTTCTTAGGATAAATTCCTAAGAGTGGGATTACAGGGTCAAATGGGAGATCCATTTTTAGTTTTTTGAGGAAACTCCATACTGTTCTCCACAGTGGCTGCACCAGTCTGCATTCCCACCGACAGTGCACAAGAGTTCCTTTTTCTCCGCATCCTCGCCAACACTTGTCGTTTGTTGATTTGTTGATGATTACCATTCTGACACGTGTAAGATGGTATCGCATTGTCGTTTTGTTTTGCATCTCTCAGATGATTAATGACTTTGAACATGTTTTCATGTGTCTCTTGGCCTTCCTTCTGTCGTCTTTTGAAAAGGTTCTATTTAGGTCCGTTGCCCATTTTTTTTATTGGATCCTTCATCTTCCTTTTAATAAGTTGTATAAGTTGGCTGTAGATTTTGGAGATTAAACCTTTATCAGTGATAGCATTTGCAAATATGTTCTCCCATGCATTGATCTTTCTTGTTGTTTTATTGATGGTTTCTTTTGCTGTGCAAAAGCTTTTTATTTTGATGTAGTCCCATTTGTTTATTTTTTCTTTAGCTTCCATTGCCTTTGGAGCAGTATCAGTGAAGAAGTTCTTTCGGCATATATCTGAGATTGTGCTGCCTGTGGATTCCTCTAGTATTTTTATGGTTTCCCTTCTAATGTTTAAGTCCTGTATCCATTTTGAGTTTATTTTTGTATTTGGTGTAAGTTGGTGGTCCAGTTTCAATTTTTTGCATGTATCTGTCCAATTTTCCCAACACCATTTATTGAAGAGGCTATCTTGGTTCCATTGAATGTTCATGCCTCCCTTGTCAAATATTAATTGAGCATAGTGGTTTGGGTGGATATCTGGGTTCTCTATTCTATTCCATTGATCTATATGTCTGTTCTTGTGCCAGTACCAGGCTGTTTTGAGAACATTTGCTTTGTAGTATAGCTTGAAGTCTGGTATTGAGATCCCACCTACTTTATTCTTTTTTCTCAGAATTGCTGTAGCTATCCGTGGTCCTTTTTTGTTCCAGATGAATCTATGAAGAATTCTTTGTAGGTCTGTGAAATATGTCGTTGGTATTTTAATGGGTAGTGCGTTGAATGTGTAGATTGCTTTGGGTAGTATGGACATTTTAATGATGTTGCTTCTCCCAATCCATGAGCATGGTATGCTCTTCCATCTATTAACATCTTCCTCTCTCTCTTTTTTCAGTGTCCTGTAGTTTTCTGCATAAAGGTCTTTTACCTCTTTATTAGGTTTATTCCTAGGTATCTTAATTTGTTTGGTGCAATGGTAAATGGGATTGCTTTTTTAGTCTCTCTTTCTATAATTTCACTGTTAGTGTATAGAAATGCCACAGACTTCTTAGCATTAATTTTGTATCCTGCTACATTGCCGAATTCATTAATTAAGTCAATTAGTTTTGGAAAGGAGGCCTTTGGGTTATTTATGTACAATATCATGTCATCTGCAAATAAGGACAGCTTTACTTCTTCTTTTCCAATTTGGATGCCTTTTATTTCTTCTTGTTGTCTAATTGCAATGGCTAATACTTGCAGTACTATGTCGAACAGGAGAGGTGAGAGTGGGCATCCCTGTCTTGTTCCTGTTCTTAGGGGAAATGGTTTTAGTTTTTGCCCATTGAGTATGATGTTAGCTGTGGGTTTATCATATATGGCTTTTATGATGTTGAGGTATGATCCTTCTAGTCCCACTTTGCTGAGAGTTTTTATCAAGAAAGGATGTTGGATTTTGTCAAATGCTTTTTCTGCATCTATTGATATGACTATGTGATTTTTATCTCTCAATTTGTTTATGTGATGTATCACATTTGTTGATTTGTGGATATTGTACCATCCCTGCATTCCTGGGATGAATCCTACTTGGTCATGGTGTATGATCTTTCTGATGTACTGCTGGATCCGATTTGCTAGAATTTTTTTGAGGATTTTAGCATCCATGTTCATGAGAGATATTGGCCTATAATTCTCTTTCATTGTGTTGTCTTTATCTGGTTTTGGTACTAAGGTGATGCTGGCTTCATAGAAGGTGTTTGGTAGTATTCCTTCTTCTTGAATGTTTTTGAATAGTCTTAGGAGGATAGATTTTAATTCTTCCTTGAATGTTTGGTAAAACTCTCCTGTGTAGCCATCTAGACCCGGGCTTTTATTTGCTGGAAGCTTTTTGATGACTGCTTCAATTTCTTCCATAGTTATTGGTTTATTGAGATGTTTGGCTTCCTCCACATTGAGTTTTGGGAGGTTATATTTTTCTAGGAAAATGTCCATTTCTTGGAGGTTGTCCAATTTGTTGGAATAGAGTTGTTCATAGTATTTTTTAACAATCCTTTGTATTGTGGTGGGTTCTGCTGTTATTTCTCCTCTCTCATTTCTGATTTTGTTTATTTGGGTCTTCTCTCTTTGCTTCTTGTGAGCCTGGCAAGAGGTCCATCAATCTTGTTTACCCTTTCAAAGAACCAGCTCTTGGTTTTATTGATCTTTTGAATTGTTTCTTTGGTCTCCATGTTGTTTATCTCCGCTCTGATCTTCATTATTTCCTTCCTTCTGCGTACACTGGGCTTACCTTGTTGCTCTCGTTCTAGCTCTTTGAGTTGTAGGTTTAGGTGTTTTATTACCATTGTTTCCTGTTTTTTGCAGTAGGCTTGTAGGGCTATGAACTTCCCTCTCAAGACTGCTTTCACTGTGTCCCATAAATTTTGTATTGTATTGTCATTGTCATTTGTTGCCATGATGTTTTTTATTTCTTCCTTGATCTCTCTGGTTACCCAGTCGTTGTTTAAAAGCATGCTGTTTAGTCTCCATGTGTTTGATTTCTTTCTATTGTTTTTATTATAGTTGATTTCCAGTTTTATGCCACTGTGGTCTGAGAAAATGCTTGATATGATTTCTACCTTCTTGAATTTGAAGAGACTTTTTTTATGACCCAACATATGATTTGTCTTTGAAAATGACCCATGTGCACTGGAGAAGAATGTATATTCTGTGGCTTTGGGGTGAAATGTTCTGAAGATGTCAATTAATTCCATCTGGTCTAGTGAGTCTTTTAGGATTGATGTTTCTCTGCTGATTTTTTGTTTAGAGGATTTGTCCAATGGTGACAGTGGGGTATTAAAGTCTCCTACTATGATTGTATTACTGTCAATCTCTCTCTTAATATCATCCAAGAGTTTTTTTATGTATTTAGGTGCTCCTATATTGGGTGCATATGTTTACCAGAGTTATTTCTTCTTGTTGGATTGTTCCCTTAAATATTATGAAGTGGCCTTCTTTATCTCTTGTTATGTCCTTCACTTTGAGATCTAATTTGTCAGATATAAGTATTGCAACCCCAGCTTTTTTTTCATTTCTATTTGCCTGAAATACCATGTTCCATCCCTTCACCCTCAATCTGTGTGCATCTCTTTTCCTAAGGTGGGTTTCTTGCAGACAGCAGATATATGGATCATGTTTTCTTTTCCAATCGGTTACCCTATGTCTTTTGATTGGAGCATTTAATCCATTTACATTTAAAGTTATTATTGATAAGTACTTATCTGTTGCCATTTTTAGTCCTTACCCCCGAGTTCCTTCTTCCCTTCCTCTTTCTTTTTATTACAGCAGACCTTTTAACATTTCTTGCATTGCTGGTTTGGTGGTAATATATTCCCTTAGTCCTTTTTTTGTCTGTGAAGCTTTTGATTTCACCTTCAATTTTGATTGAGAGTCTTGCAGGGTACAGTATTCTTGGATTCAGACCCCTCCTTTGCATGACTTTGTATATTTCATTCCATTCTCTTCTGGCCTGACGAGTTTCTGTTGAGAAGTCAGTAGCTAGTCTTGTGGGGGTTCCTTTGTACGTAACTTTCTGTTTCTCTCTGGCTGCTTTTAAGATTCTTACTTTGTCGTTGGTGTTTGCCAATTTAATTATAATGTGCCTCGGTGTCGGTTTGTTGGGGTTCATTTTGCTTGGGACTCTGTGAGCTTCCTGGATTTGTGTGGGTTTTTTCTTTTCTATATTGGGGAAATTTTCTGTCATTATTTCTGCAAACACGTTCTCTAATCCTTGTTCAGTTTCCACTCTTTCTGGAACCCTAATTATGTGGATGTTATTTTGTTTCATGTTATCCCAAAGTTCCCTTAGATTCCCCTCTTGCTTTTTAACTTTTTTTTCTAGAAGCTGCTGTGCTTGGGTATTTTTACTACTGTGTCTTCTAGCTCACTGATGCGGTACTCTGCTTCTTCTAGTCTACTTTTGATGCTTTCTATTGTGTTCTTTATAGCAGTGATGTCATTATTCATTTGTTCTTGTTTATTCTGCACCTCCTCTAGTTTCTTCTGCGTTTCTTCTTCATGCTTCTTCACCTCCTCTAGGCTCTTACTCATATTGTCAAATTTGTCTTCCATTCTTTTCAACCACATTATGATAATTTCTCTGAACTCTTTCTCTGGTAGGCTTATTTGTGGTTCTATTTCGTTTACTTCCTTTTCTGGTGAAACCTGCCTTTCTGTCTTTTGTGGGCTGTTTCTTTTTCTGCCCATGGTCTTTCTTCTCTGGGTGTCTGGTTATGTAGTGCTCTCTCCTACGTTGATTGAAAGGCACAAACTACAACACGACCAGGTACAGCACACAAGGCACTGAGTAGAAATGTATTCAAGATGTTAATAATCACAAATAAGGTGACCACCAATGAAGGACAAATTAGGGGTAAATAGAGAAAGAAGAAGAGGAAAATGAGGAAGAAAGAAAAGAAAGAAGTGCCAAAATCAAATTGGGAGAGTGAGAAAAAAAAGATAAATAAATGAACAATAAAATAAAATAAAATAAGAAAATAAAAAGGAGAAGGAAAGAGGAAGAGAAAAAAGTCAGAGAGAAAAGAAAGTGTATATAAGAGAGAAAAGAGGAACAAAATATAGATGTCAGGAGACAACTCAAATAGAACAGTCACTAATCCCAATAAAGGCCAGCAACCAGTACCTAGAGATTAATGGAAATTGCAAATAGCAACTGGTATTGAGGGAGATGAGGGAAAAGAGAGGTAGAAAAGAAAGCAAGCAAAAAGCAAAATAAAACAAGTAGAATAAACTAAAACAATCTCTCAAAATATTTTCAAAAATTGATATAATCACTTTTCAGGCAAATAGCAACAAAAGGACAGAGAGAAAAAACAACTTGTTGGCTAGTGAAGACAAGAGGGGAGAGGTTTGTGTGGACTTGTAGTAGGGGATTTGAAATTAGATATATAAATGGGGTGAAATTTTAACCAGGTAAAGAGAAAAATAGGGAGAATCTAAAGTTGGAAAAGGGAAAGAGAAACAAGACAGCAAAATGGGGAAAGTTAGGAGGAAAGTGTTAGCATAAAGGTGGAGTTGAGTTGGAGTAAAATTATGCTAAAGGGAAGATGGAAATAGAATGTAGAACTCTAATCCCGAAATAAAATAAAGAGAAAACAAAATGACACTTTTTTTCCAAAGAACAGTAAAGTACTAGTAGTAATTAATAATACTAGTTTAAAACAAAAATGTAATAATTATAAAGGTAAAATCAATTGAGGCAGAAAAAAATATTTTTTAATTAAAATATGTGAAAATGAAAATTAAAGAATTAAAAATTAAAAAAAAGAAAAAAGATAAAAGGGAAAATAAAAAAATTAAAAAAAAAGAAGAAAAATAGAATGGTCCTTCACTTCCACTATTACTCTGCTTGGCACTCCTGTTTCCCAGTAGGGGAGGTATTGCAGTTCCCTGTGTTCCCCTCTTGGTGTTTTAATCTCTTTATTCTCTTGTGGTTATGCGAGAGTCAATTTGTGTGTCATCCATTGGGTGGCAGTGTTTCGGAATTGATCTCTGAGACAAAGCACAGGACCTTTCTAGGCTGTGCTCAGATCCTGCTACTCTGTGGTTCCCAAAACCAGTTTGTGGGGGTTTTGCAGCCTGGACACTGCAGTAACTCCCAAGCTGTCCCTCTGCCCCAGAAAAAAAAAAAAAGAGTCGTTTTCCAGAGCTCTCCTCTGTCAACAGCTCAAAGCAACAGCTCAGAGGGTCTGCCTTCACACTCAGGGATCACGCCCTGACCAACTCTGCGGACCTCTCCAGAGGCAGCTTTCCCGCAGCCCAGCTCCCACAGTGTGCATGTCTCTGCCCTGCAGGGGTAGGAGACCGCACCCTGGCCCAGGCGAAATCTGACCCTTCCTTGCGCCCGTGCGCAGTGTGGATCTCTGAATCCTCCACCTGCACGTCTGTGCTGCCTGGGAAGCCACGCTCTGGGTCCTGGTTGCTCTGTGGGTGCCTCCATCAGCCGAAGCTTTCAGACCTAGGCAGACATCCACCTCCCCCTTAAGTCAGGCGCAATCTGACCTTTCCGTGTGCTCTGTGGATCTCTGATTCCACTGCGTGTCTGCGCCCAATGGAGAGCGGAGTTCTGGGTCCCCAGGTTCCTGGCTGCTCGATGGGTGCCCAGCCGAAGGCTTCAGCACGCCGCAGACATCCACCTCCCATTGCAAGATGCCTTGGGCTCCGCGTTCGCGCTGGTGGCTCCGGCGGACAAAAACCTCGTGGCAGTGGGGCTGCCCGGCCGGGAGAGCCCCCTCCAGGAGTTCCCCGCCTTCCCCTGGAGGACAACTGACTCCTAGCTTGCCAACAAACACTCCCAATGCAACTCTCAGCCGCTCTCTCTCCCTCTGCCCAGCGACAAAGCTCCAGACGCGTCCGTCTACTCCGCCGCCATTTTCTCCTCCTCCTGTCCTCCTGTTTTTTAATTGCTTTTTTCTTTTTGGTTCTCTGTTTGAGTGATATTTTTAACTTTGTCTTCTAATTCACTGATTTGGTCTTCTGCTTCCCCTAATCTATTGTGTATTCCTTCCAATGTGTTCTTTATCTGTATTATGTCCTTTTTTATCTCAGACTATTCTTTTTTTATAGTTACTATATATATTTTCATGCTATTAAGCATCTTTACCATCATTACTCTGAACTCTGAACTCTGTTTCAGATATTTTTTTTTTTTAATTTCTGCTTCATTTATCTCTTCTTCTGGATAATTCTCTAGTTTTTTCATTTGGGGTTTGTTTCTTTGTCTCCTCATGTTGCTTTGGGTTTGTGACTATCTATTGTATAGATCCTCTGTATCTTTCAATCTCTAGTGCAGGACAGTATTAAAGTCTATTTCTGACTAATTAATTCGGCAAAGACTCAAAGCCTCCAGAGACCACCTCTGCCTATAGATTGATAGGATTCTGACTTGAATTGTCCCAGGCAAGCATCCTCAGGTGTGATAAGAGTTTTTTTCAACAGGATCTCTTAAGTTGCCTCTGGGCAAGGTGTTTTCCAATAGGGTATGTCAACTGTCTTTCCCATCGGCAAGGCAAATGTCTATGTAGGAAAGATGTCTTCCACTGTGTGAGGGAATTACTCAGCCCAGGAAGCTTGGGGTGTCCACATTCTAGGCTTTACCCCCCAACTTCTCAGTTCTAGTTTCTGCTTTCACAGATCCAGTCTACTTTACCCTCCCTCTGCTGCCACACAAGGTGGGTGGCTCCACCTGGAATTTTGTGCACTGGCCCTTTAAGAGGGTGCCTGAATTTTCAGCTGTCACTCCCCAGCAGACAGCACCCGCTGCTTTTCACAGCCAGATGTTATGTGGGTACCCTCCTCAATTTTGGTGCTCTCTGCTTGGGGGCCAGCTTGGGGATTAGATATCAGAGTTCTCAGTGGTAACCCCCCACAGCTGAGATATCTCTCCAGGACTTCAGTTGCTGTCTGTGTGTGCCCAGCCAGTCCTTTCCCACCTCCACCCCTACTATCAGTCTCTATGCAGTCTCCACTTTTGGTCCATGGATATCAGGGTCCTCTCCTGTGAGTTTTCCATTGATTATTCAGGATCATTTTCTGTTTTTTCCTAGGAGCATGTCCATACAGAATCCACTTACTCTGCTGCTATTTTTAATACTCTGAGTACCATGACTTTAAAGGGACATGAAAAGATCATAGCATACCATAAATTGATCAGTCACTTTCCATATTTTATAATGTGTCATAAGTATGAGTTATCTGTCCTGTAGAGTCAAACAAGTTACATACTAATGCTGAGTCCTACTTAAAAATTGATACATTGTTTTAGGGATGCATTTGGGAGAGATTGTTGCACAAAATTGTGTATTCAGATAGAAAGTTTGGCTTAAGGCCACAGAAACCAAATTTTGGGGCAAAGTGTGTCACTTTACAGCTGTTTCCTGTATCTGTAACAAGCTCACTATAGTTAACCAGATTAAGCTAGAGATATCAGACTGTAACCTGGGAATGTGCCCCTTGATGACTCCTCTGGGATGCTGGGAAATTTTAGTATAAACAATTACTTAATTATACATACAATAAACTATTGTAAGATGGAGTAAAATCAGTGAATAAATGCTATAACCCAAACCATCCTTTCCACAAGCTTCAAAATTTGAACTAACTTTGTCAAAACATTTTGTGAAATCCACATACTACCCAATAGTCTTCCATCCTGTCTAATAAAAGAGTAATATGTAAATTGACCATCATTTCAATGCACAAGATGGCTGCCCCCATGTGGTCAAAGATGGCTGCCCCTATGTAGATACAATATGGCTGGCAGGGGAGGTCACTTGGGGCAACCATGCCTGCAGGGGAGGGCAGTTTGGGGGGACCAGGCCTCCAGGGGAGGACAGTTAGGGGGAATCAGGACTGCAGGGGAGGGCAGATAGGGATAATTGGACCAGCAGGAGAACAGCAGTTAGGAGTTGATCAGGCTGGCAGGGGAGTGGTTAGGGGGTGATCATGCTGGCAGGCAGAAGCAGTTAGGGGCAATCAGGAGGGCAGACAGATGAGCAGTCCTGGATTGTGAGAGGGATGTCCGACTGCCCATTTGGGCCTGATCCCACCAGGATCTAACCCAAATGGGCAGTCGGGCATCCCTCTAGGTGTCCCAGATTGGAGAGGGTGCAGGCTGGCCTAAGGTACACATTCCCCCACCCCGTGCACAAATTTTGTGCATTGGGCCTCTAGTTTTTACACATTTGCCTATTTTATTTAGTCCAAAGACAAAAAAAACATGATACCTGTGTTAAAAGAAATCAAACTAATCTACAACTAATAACAGAGAAATATGCTAATTGACCATATGTCTGCTATACCCACAGCCAATCAGGAGTGATATGCAAATTAACCCAACAAAGATGGCAGATAAATTTGCATATGCAGGTAGGGCAAGCAGTGCCAGATGCCTCTCTCTGGGTCCAAGCCACAATCGGGAGCCAGGTAGGTGGCACAGGCAGCACCTGATGCTGCCCACAGAGTCCAGGTCATGATCAGGAACCAGGTAGGTGAGGCAAGCAGTGCCTGACATTGTTTGTGGGATCCAGGCCATGATCAGGCACCAGGCAGGCAGAGCAGACAGTGCCAAATGCCACCTGCAGGGTCGAGACCATGATTGGGGATCCAGGCAGGCAGTATGGGTAGCACCTGATGTCACCTGTAGGGTCCAGTCCATAATTGGGGACCTGGACAGACTGCATGGGCAGTGCCTGACATTGCCCATGGGGTCCAAGTCATAATCAGAACCTGGCAGGTTGGGCCAGTAGCGCCTAATGCAGGGTCCAGGCTGCGTTTGAGACCAGCAGGCCCAGTAGGCAGTGCCTGACGCCACCCACAGGGTCCAGGTGGCAATTGGGGACCTCTGCAGGTGGAGGAATCCAGGGTCTCCGGGAATCACTCTCTGCCTCCAGGCTGCCTATGGACACCGGTAGAGCAGGTCGGGGCTGAACATGTTAATGAATATGGGATGCCTGTGCCACACCCCAATGTGCCATGTCCCTGGCGAAGAGAGGGAAGGGGCTGGGAGCAACCTGCAGGTGAGCTACCAGGAAGAGTTGCTGAACCATGAGGATGCAGAGGGCTGGCTGATGGAGGCACGCAAAGGTGAAGATGAGGTGGCTCTTGCTAGCACTGAGCTGGAAAAGTGCATCAACAGCGTGAGAGACGAAATTGCCTTTCTGAAGAAGGTACACGAAAAGGAGATCTCAGAGCTGCAGGCGCAGATCCAGTATGCTCAGATCTCTGTGGAGAAGGATGTGTTCTCCAAGTCCAACCTCTCTGCCACACTCAAAGACATCACACTCAGTACAAGAAGCTGGCTGCCAAGAGCATGCAGAATGCCGAAGAATGGTACAAGAGCCGCTTCACCGTGCTGACTGAAAGCGCTGCCAAGAACACCTACGTAGTGCACGCAGCCAAGGACAAGGTGTCCAAAAGGCACCACTTGCTCAAGGCCAAGACCATGGAGATCAAAGCATGCCAGGCATGAACAAAGTGCTGGGAAAGCAGCTGCAAAGCTGGAGGATAAGCAGAATGCCGGACATTAGTGCTATGCAGGATACAATCAACAAATTAGAAAATGAGTTGAGAAACACAAAGAGTGAAATGGCATGATACTTAAAAGAATATCAGGACCTCCTCAATCTGAAGATGGCTTTGGACATTGACATTGCAACTTACAGGAAACTCTTGGAAGGTGAGGAGACCCCGCTCAGTTTCACCAGGGTGGGAAGCATAGCCAGTGGCTACTCCCAGAGTTCCCAGATCTTCAGTGGATCTGCCGATGGTGGTTTACAGACCAGCTCCTACTTGATGTCCACTGGCTCCTTCCATTCTTAATACACCAGCCACGTCCAGGAAGAGCAGATTGAGGTGGAGGAGACCATTGAGGCTGCAAAAGCCAAAGAAGCTAAGGATGAACCCTCCTCTGAAGGAGAAGCTGAAGTGGAGGAGGAGGATAAGGAGAAGGAAGTAGCTGAGGAAGAAGAAGGAGAGGAAGAGGAAGAAGGTGCCAAGGAAGAATTTGAGGAAACAAAGGAGCAAGAAGGAGGTGAAGGTGAAGAAGATGCCCAAGAAGCTGAGGACAAGAAGAAAGATGAAGGTGCTGGGGAGGAACAAGCAACGAAGAAGAAAGGTTGAGCCTCCCTTTTCTTAATTATTTCAGGAATAATCCTCCTGAAACCAAGTCAACCCTGGCACCAACCAAACAATTGAGTTCCTGATACTATATGAATTAAGAAGTCAATATATATATAACATTCTATGGTGACTCAGGTTGGACATTAAATGTTGTGCTATGACTTTTCTCCTTATGCAGAGTATCTGTTGCTTGTGGAGTGGCTTCCTGGCTTACTACCAGCCTGTGAATGATCCACGCTTATGAGTTCAGGACCAATGTATGACAATGTAAATAATTCAAATGTTTACAATAAAAACACATAAATACATTAATTCACTGATGTTAATGTTGAACTTCATGGAAAAAAATAGTCCTTTGAATCTTTGATGTTTAGAAATTAAAAACTTCAAATCATGTGTAATAAACAGTAAATAAAGTTACACTGAATGACAAAATAAATAAATATATTAGGAGTCAGGAAACATTCAAAGAACTGGGGAACCATTCCCAAATCAGGAAGGGAAGTCTACAAATACACTATTTCCTACTACTTACAACATATACAATGTAATGTATTAGATGCCTTCCTATCGCATGAAGTACGTATTTTCATAGAGTAATACTGGTAGATATCTTATAGTTATGGCAGTATGTCATATCCTACCTATATTAATAAAAGGATAATATGCTAATTAGACCATGAGACCTTCCAGAAGTCCTTCAGGACAAAGCCATGGTCGCAGGGCCAAGGCAGAGGCAGTTAGGGGTAATCAGGCCAGGAGGGGAGGACAGTTGTGGGTGATTAGGCTGGCGGGGTTGGGGGTGAGCAGGCCAGCAGAGGGGGCCAGTTAGGGGTAAGCCAGAAGGGGGGTGCAGTTGGGGATAAGCAGGCTAACAGATAGAGTGGTTAGGGGTGATCAAGCAGGCAGGCAGGTGAGCAATTGGGAGCCAGCATCCCAGATTGCAAGGGGGTTGTCCGACTGCCAGTTTAGACCTGATTCCACAGGAGTCCCAGCCCTGGGCCACTAGTAAGATATAAATGTGTAAATAAAATAAATGTATGATAAACATATTATCATCTCCATACCTTATGCCTTTTTTATTTTTTTCATGCCAGTAAATGATGCCAAATGCCCATATCTTAAACCTAGATTGTATTCTTGATTCCTCTTTTTCTCATAACCCACACCAAATCCATTAGAAGTTACTGGCATTATTCTTATACTTAATTCATACTTCCATTCAATTATCATCTCCTAAGAAAAACTTTCCCCAACATTTTGATTTAATATAGTCAGTTTCCCAAACTTCTGTCACTGTCTGGCCTCTTCAACTGCTTTATTTTTAGCCACAGAGCTATCACTAGTTGAATAATATTACTTATTTATTTGTTTATTAGGTATTTCACTAGAGGCCTGGTGCATAAAATTTATGCATGGGGGAGTGCCCCTTAGCCCAGCCTGTGCCCTCTAGCAATCACAGACCCTTCAGGTAGGGTCCCTAGGCCTGGCCAGTGATCAGGGTCTATTAAGACTTTCCTTCCTCCACCTTCTGGCAGCTGGCCCCAAACCCACTGCTGCTACTCATTTCCATCTGTACAGTGTGCCCCCCGACACCATCACCACAGGTTGCCTCTCTCTGCAGGCAACAGGCATGGAGTTTGATCATTTGGCTGGCCTGAGCCTCTCTCTTCCAGGACATCGATGGCTGACCCCGCATACTTGCCACAGCATTGCTGGCCAATGGTCTGGGCCTCCCTCTGTTGAGTGAAAAATTGAGAGGACCCCAGATCAATGCCAGAAGAGCCAGTTGGCGGGGGCTCTATGATGCGTCGCTGTGCAGAAGGTGGCCTGGGGCTCCGTCTTTGAAAGGATTGCAGAGCCTCCTCCTCCAATAGATTGCCCTGCTGGCTAGTGACCTGCGCCTCCCTCTTTGGGGCAATCAATCATGGGGCAATGGCAGGGCCTCCAACCAATTGCATCACACCCACCAGTGTATGTCCTAGCATGGTCGCCCAGAAGGTCTATTTGCATATTATGCATTTATTATTATAGATACTGGAATGGATAAAAATTCACAAAAGTATAAAAATTCACAAAAGTAATAGCTTTGCATTATTCTTGCTATATCATCAGATACTAAAATATATAGCAGACACTAAATAAATGAATAGATAGATGAATACATGGACAAATTGTGAGTAAATGAATGAATACATGAAGAAAATGGCACAGTGAGGATACAATGACAAGGAATGACTAATTACACTTAAAAGAAAAACTAAAGATAGGTGGCTTTAAAAAAAGAGTAAAAGTTAACAAGATATTAGGTTGGGAGGAGCAACTTCGGCTAAGGAAACTGGGATAGGTGAGAATGTGTGTGGATGTTTTAATGAGTGGTTAGAATATAAGATAGGGATCAGAAGGAACAAAAACTCAAGCAGTTTGTTGGATTTAGTATTATTTCTGAATCTTTTTTTTTTTAGCACACTGTAACTAACATACAGTCCTTATTCTTCACAAATATATGGAGGGAGAGAGTCTAGGATCTTAAAGAACCAATAACCTGCCTGGCTAGCATGGGTTAGAGTTTGAGAGGAGGTCATGGTTCCATTCCTGGTCAGGGCACATGCCTGGATTGTGGGGTCCATCCCCAGTGGGGTGGCATGCAGGAGTCAACCTATCAATGATTCTCTCTCATTGATGTTTCTATCTCTCTCTTCCTTTTCCTTTCTCTCTGAAATCTATAAAAATATATTAAAATAATAATAATAAATAAAGAACCAATGACCTAGTATGATTTTTTAGGAGGGAATAACCAACCATAAACCCAGAGTAATATATCAGTTTTACAGGAATTATTATCTTGAAATTGTATATGCAGGCTTCATGGCCAAGGAAACTCCTTGAATCATTTTTAGGATTTTTTTTTCTCAGCTCATTTGCTTATATGGATATGGACTGAGCAATGTTTTGATGTAAAGACCATTAAGTTCAGGCACTAATGCCATCCTAGCTTTACCTATGTCCCTTAACCAGAGGATAAGGTACATGTGTAGAGGAAAAGGAGAAAGACCATAAGAGAAAGGCAAAAAGCTAAACATACAAATTTTTCAAGCTCTTGTCTATAAGAAAGGAACAAAAGAAATATTAGAAAATATTGTTTCCAGTTTGTATAGAATATACCTAAGTTGTCAATTTCTTGGAGGTAAAATACAAGAATCCCAGATCAAGCAAGTGAAACAATACCTGCTTAAAAACAATAACTGCTCAGTTTAACTATTTGAATCATATTATTTAACTTTTTGAATCATATAGCATTTGTTCTTGGCATCCTAAGAGCCTCTATTACAGCTCTTAGAAATTCAAGGTATTCAGAATTTCATTTCTTAAGATTTATGACTTTTAATTCTACTTTCATTCCCATGCCCCAGTAAAAATTACCTTTATTTCAATACTAGAGACCCAGTGCATGAAATTTGTGCACAGGAGTGGGGTGGTGATCCTCAGGCCAGCCTGCACCTTCTCCAATCTGGGACCTCTCGAGGGATATCCAACTGTTTAGGCCCAATCCTGGTGGGACATCCCTCTCACAATCCAGGACTGCTGGCTCCCAACTGTTCGCTTGCCTGCCTTCCTGATTGCCCCTAACCACTTCTGCCTGCCAGCCTGATCACCTCCTAAACAGCTTGATTGATGCCTAACTGCTCCCCTGCCAGCCTGTTTACCCCTATCTGTCCTCCCCTGCAGGCCTGGTCACCCTTAACTGCCCTTTCACCTCTAACTGCCCTCTTCTGCAGGCCTAGTCCCCCCCCAACTGCTCTTGCTGCAGGCCTGGGTCCCCCCCAACTGCCCTTTCCTGCAGGCCCAGTCACCCCCAACTTCCCTTCTCTGCCAGCTGGTCACCCCTAATTGCCCTCCCCTGCAGGCTTGATCACTCCCAACTGCCCTCCCTTTCAGGCCTGGTCCCTCCCAACTGCCCTCCCCTGCTGGCCATCTTGTGGTGGCCATCTTGTGTCCACATGGGAGCAGGATCTTTGATCACATGGAGCAGTCATCTTGTATGCTGGAGTGATGGTCAAGCTGCATATTACTCTTTTATTAGATAGGACAGAGGCCTAGTGCATTGGTGGGGGCCAGCAGGTTTGCCCTGAAGGATGTCCTAGATCAGGATGGGCATTCCCTTGGGACATGGGGTGGCCTGGGTGAGGAGCCTGTGGTGGTTTGCAAGGCAGCCATACCCCCTGGTCCCAAGCAGAAGCTCTGGTATCTGAGATTTATTTATCTTCTATAATTGAAACTTTGTAGCCTAGAGTGGAGACCAAGATAGGCCAGGGCTTTAGAAGCTTGGCTTCCTCCATCACCAAAGGCAACCCTAGCCTCCTGCTCTCTCCAGCTCTGTGGCTGCCACCATTTTTGTTGGGATTTATTTATTTTTTATAATTGAAACTTTGTAGCCTTGAGTGGAGGCCTGGGCCCACCAGGGTGTGTGGAAAGCTTGGCTTCCTCCATCACCAAGGAAACCCAAACCTCACTCCATGGCCACAGCCATCCTGGTTGGGGTTAATTTGAATCCTTGATCCTGATTGGCTGGTGGGCATGGTTGTGGATATGGCTTGTGGGTATAGCAGAGTGATGGGTAATTTGCATATTACTCTTTTATTAGATAGGATAATTGCCATAGATTAGATGTTAAGAAGAGGTATGGCCCAAACTGGTTAGAAATCCCATTTCAACACTCTCTAGCTATGTGAATGGCATTGGACAAGATACATAAACACTGTAAGACTCATTTTCTTCATCTATATACTGAGAATAATTTATCCATATAGTAAGTTTATTTTGAGGATTAGATGAGTTACTACAAGAAAGATCCTTAGTGCCATAGCTAGCACATAAAAGTGTTTTAAAATTTTAATACATTGTTTAAAATAATACAGCTGAACCCTAAGTAATCAGCTTGAAAGTGTAGGGTATATTGGAGCTGGAGAACTGGAGAACATTATGCTAAGCGAAATAAACCAGTTAGAGAAATATAAATATCACATGATCTTACTCATTTATGGAATATAATGAACAACATAAACTGATGGAACAAAAAACAGGTCCAGAGACATAGAAACATCAATCAGACCATCAAACTTCAGAGGGAAGGTAGGGGAGGGTGGAGGTAAGGGGACGAGATCAAGCAAAGGACTTATATGCATGTATATAAGCCTAATCAATGGGCACAGACACCAGGAGGGTGCGGGCATGAGTGGGCGAGGGGGGAGGTAATGGGGAGATAAAGACACATATGTAATACCTTAATCAATAAAGAATTTTTTTTTAAAGTTTAGGGTGTACTTGCACTTTAAAATAGAAATCTATTAGATATAACCCAATTAGTTTCTTCATGATGTAGTAAATAATAATAACAAACATATTATGTAATTATTATAATTTACTTATAATGTCTTATTTCTTTCCTGGCTACTTGTCCAGATGGATTCGCAGAATGAAGCCATGGACAAAAGGTGGTAGATGAAAAGGGTGGAAATTTATTGGAAGCAAAAACAGATTCTCATATAAGGAGGTAACCCACTAAACTTTTTTTTGCTAAGGTTTATAAGGGTTGTAGTTCTTCATTTCTTCATACTGCTTCTAATTGGTCAATCTTTTGCAGAATATCAGCCTCAACCCCATGTAGTGATCTCCTCTTCCTCACCCCCTTCAGTGGTAGAATTCTTTATCTCTTGTTAAAATCTGTTTTCCTTTTTCTCCCATTTGTCAACATTTCTCTATCTTTGAAAGTTTGATTCCTTTCTCCCTATACCCTGTGGCTTTTCCCTATCTCCTTATCCTATGGCACTTTTTTTTTCATCTTCTTGAATGTATGCCTTCTGGCAGCTCCAAGTTCTCATCTATGCCTTCCTCCCCCATGGACCTTCTTTAGTCCTAAAACTCCCTAAACCTGACTATTTTATCCCTAAAACTCATTTCAGAAACATACTCTTAACATTTGTTCATAGCATCCTAGCACTCATGTATTTTCCCTTATAAAGTCAGTGAAGTCTCTAAAGTTTTATTGCCCTATGATAATTTGAAGAATAGTTAATATTCAGGGCTCTCTCATAAGGGAAAAAAGAAATTTGTAGAAAATGTATTTATGCTACAAAGATGTTTTTTGTAATTTGTAACAGTGGGGGTTTAAAATAACTGAAATATCAATAAATGTTCAATAATCTATAATACATCCATACTACACACTATTAGGTAGCCATTTTTTAAAATATCAATGGTTATGAAGAGGTTATATAACACTTGAATTAAAATGTTAAATGATGCAATATATACATATATCAAATCATTACATTGTACCTTAAACTTACAAACGTTATATGTCAAGTATATCTCAATAAAGCTGGAAAAATGTATATAATAGTAAACCAGAAAAAAATTATAACATTATATATATATATATACATATATATAATGTAATTATAGTCATAATTTAAAATGAATAGGAAAAAATATAGCTGAAAATATGCAAACTGTTGCTATTGGTTGACCAACTTAATTGCTATTGAAAATCCAGAGATCACCTCTAATACTCTTCTCTTATCCTGTTGACAATATCATTTATCAGTGATAAGATTCCTACTTCTGGAATCTGAAATTACTTTTCTGGGTATCACATATCCTTTATGACAGTAAAGACTTCTAAGGTAATTTCCCTTCACTATAATTTAGGCTATGTCTTGATTTTTAGCCAATAACACAATCAAAATTCATTAGTACCACATCTTACTTCTATTAAGCAAGCATAAAAAGTAAAGCCTATATACCTTTCCAAAACTTTTTTTCATTCTTAAGAAATCACTTCTGGCCTCGTGAGAGAAAATCACGAAGATAGAAGCTAAACTTTGTCATCATTCAGACCTTTGAAGAACTTTCAAACAATCGACTTTCAGATCTTGAGAAACACTAATGAATTTAAAAAAAAAAAGTAAAATACCATCAATCATTAATTGGCTCCCTTTTGTCATTCAACTCATTTCACCTTCAACAGAGCAGAAAAAGTGACTCCAAGAGGAATAAGAGATGTGAATATATAACCTCCAGACTCAAAACCACATTCCCTGTCAGCACTATAGGGTTTGCTTTAAACTCTATGCACCAGCAATCTGTATCTTGGAAAGTCCTGTATAGGCATCAATCAAGCAGCAGGAGATGGTCTCCATTTGCCTAAGTAGAGCCTTGAGAGAGAAATGAAGGACTTTCACAGCAGACTGCTTCTACCCACATTCAAGGCCTTCTCAGACTTCGTAAAATTTGTAATCATTTGTCAGGAAAAGCCTTCAGGATTCAATTAGGAGCAATGAGATGTTGGAAAATACTTTACAAAACCAACCTCCCAAACCAGCATAAAATGTGAAAGTTCTGGACACTCTGGGCAATATATCTGCCAAATTCTTCTGATTGTTTAGTGTATAATTAGGATTTCTTCACCAGGAAAGTTTGGCCCTCTTGTGAAAGAAGAAAGTGTATAAGACTCCTAAGATCTACCTTAAATAATATCTACTAAACAATTATTTTCAAACACAGGCTTTCTGATACAATTTCAGGAATATCTGCCTTTGGGATGATTATATGGTGTTGTTTTTTTATTTTATTTTTTTAGAACAAATTTGAATTAACTAAAGAGTAAAAATCTTGAAATCATAGCATATTTGAACCAGAAGCAGTCTTAAATATCATTTAATTCAACCTCCTCATTTTCTTATAAAGCCACCAAGACCCAATGAGTTTTAATGGCTGGCCTACAATGATACAGCTCATGGGGGTCAGAGCTGTTGAAATAATCTTTCACATTCCAATACAATTTGGGGATTATCAAGCACTTTTTTGTTGTTTTTAAATCTAACAGCCCATTTGATTCTCAACTCTCTGAGAGACATAGTGGATTGGTTCTTTATTTCTGATACCATCTTAAGAAAAAATAACATATAAATTGGAAGGAAAAAGAAGTTCAAAAACTGAAAAAATGTTTCTCTCAATTCAATGTTGTTGGTACACTTTACAATAACGTGAAGAGGTTCTATGTTCTTATTTGTTCTGTGTCTCAGAATCACAATAGGATGGATGACCACCTCTCTTTGAAGTTGGCTAAAGTAGGAGAGATTCAGATTTTGAAAGGGAAAACCGTTATAATTTTTATTCATTGAAGAACAAAATAGAATTCTTCCTTCCAGAAAGAAGAGTGTTTAGAGTTGGACAGACACTCCCCTCTAGGTAAGAGTTGAGTCATCTGTTTTCTGGAGTTGGAAACAAGGCCCATCTTGAGCTTAGATGTCCCTTTCATTCCTGGAAGTTAGACCTCATTGACTTTATTTCCTTCAGTTTATTAGGATGGTCTTTATTTTCAGCCTTAATGCTTCTCAGAAATCTTTTGATTCTGAAATTCATTAAAGTCTGAATTCATATAGCTATGATATTACCTATCAAGTACAAAAATTAAATTGGGCCTAGCCAGAGACTCACTCAGCATGATTAATTTGACTTCCCCTCCTGTCCTACTTCCTCTGGGAGGACTGAAGTGGAAAGCAAGACTACACAAATGCCTAAATAAACAGAAATGTTCTTAGTCCATTTCAATTTTAAACATCATACATTTCATAATGTATTGATTAAAAACATATTTTAATCATACTTAAAATGATATCTTCAACTTTTCCCCAAATAAAATAATAACATTCTCCAGCACCCGGTTAAACTCTTTTCTTCCAAAAGCTACTAATAGCCAGACTAGAGTAAACCAACAACTCTCTGTGCTTTGCATGGAAGTACAACCAGAATGTACACTGAGTCAGATTTGAATAACCAGAAAGTATAATAAAATTAGGTATTGATGCGGGATTATAAACACTCATGTTTCTTCCATCTGAGATGATGGTATGTATATCTTTCATCTTCTCTAATTTAAGAGGTTTTTTTTAGCACCCCTCCTTGATAAATTATGTGAGCTATCATTGGTCCAAGGCTCACACCCATATCAGTTGTCTTTTTTGGCCTATGTGTCTTCAAATATACCTCATAATAAAAAGATAATGATGCCCTAACTGGTTTGGCTCAGTGAATAGAGCGTTGGCCTGTGGACTGAAGGATTGATCCCAGGTTCAATTTCAGTCAAGGGCATGTACCTTGGTTGTGGGCACATCCTCAGTAGGAGGTGTGCAGGAAGCAGCTGATCGATGTTTCTCTCTCATTGATGTTTCTAACTCTCTATCCCTCTCTCTGCCTCTCTGTAAAAAATCAATGAAATATATTTTTAAAAAAGAGATAATGATTAAAGGTATATAGGCTGGGGGATACTTGACAGAAGCTTCACATTTTACATTCAGATTACTATTCATGAAAAGCTTTTCAACCTGATTTTATTGTCCAATAAAAAAACTGAAAATTTTATTTTTTGAGAAAAAAATAGACCTTTATTACATATATAAATGATAACATCTGTGCTTTTGTGTAGGCTAAACACCCCACCCCCATCTCAACAAAAAAACAAAGAAGATATTAATCTATAGAAAATACCAAAATTCATTTTCCTCTTCTCAAAATACCCAAACCAAACTGTAAATATTGTACCCAGCAGCTATTTTATCTGGAAAGGAATCTTTAAAAGTATATTAACTACATTCCCATTGCATCCAGTTGAACTTTAGCTGGGCATTTTGGACAATCTAATTGGAAAATCTTTCCAATATATATATAGCCAAGGTGGTGAAGAGGGAGGTTGCAAGTGTCTTTACACTCTCTTACCTGTTCTTCATTTTTGCATATAAGTAGTCTACTCCACTGCAATTATAATGAGCATTAAATATTCTGACCCTTTTATTAATCAGTAATATATTATACTGCCTGAAGTTGAAAATATTTCCAGTTACAAAATCTAATATTGTAGAAAAACTAATAGAGATAATTAAATCTCCTGTTACATTGACTTGAATTGGAGATATTTCCAATTTTAAAATGTAATATTGAAGAAAAACTAATAAAAAGAGAGATTTAAAAATTTTCCTGAATATCGAGTTAAAATATTAAATAAACTGTGCAATTTACCATAAGAACAAGTCTAAACTAATGTCACTTTTTAATCAATGTCAGTGCTTGTGCACTCTGTTTTTGAGAGTCTGACCTTTAAAAAAATAGTGGGTGGAAAAAGTACTTAAAAGCAATTTAAACCTTTACTTAAATTTGTCAAACTGATTCCAAAGAGTATTCCACTTATAGAGCAAAAAAAAGTCTAAAAATCCTCATCCATTTTTCTCCCAATATTCCACAATGAACAAATTCAGCCACCCCAATCTCCTCTATTCCTTCTACAAAATACCCACAAGCTCTTCTTCAAAACTCAACAATCCATGCTGTCTCTTTTTTCCTTTCACACAGGGATTCTTTTCTCTCATAAACCAGATACTATGCACAATATTGGAAGGGCTGATGCAAATTTAACGTTGTAATATTCTCTAAGACAGTGCCTGGATCCCATTAAAAAAAAGAGCATCTACTGGCTGCTAAGACAAACTTCCATTCAACTTTTTTATTTGGGTCCTCACAATCATATGGAAATTCAAACCAGGCATTTTCAGCTCACACTACTGGCACTGGTTATCTAAGGTTTGAACTTCAGGGTTTCAAAACAAGACTTTGATGCCAACTTGTCCCATGGCGAGAAGAAAAGCAAATGAAGCCACAGAGACGTGCCAGTTTTAACTCAATTTCCATCTCTGCTACCCAACCCTGGTATGAAAATAAAACCTCAAACCCAAATCTCTTTGGTAGTAACCAACAAAAAAATGCCCTCTCTCACTTCCTCCCCACAAAAAAGAAGCCTTCAGAATTCTTCCAAACCCAACTGGTGAATATAATCAGCTTCTCAGAATAGGGCTGTGAATCTCCATCTCTTTTCAGGACTGGATGGCATGGCAGGGAAACATAGCCTCCGTGGCAAACGTATGTGTGGATAGAGGGAAGAGCTAGGGAACTGAGCTTTGGCTTGGAATATGAAACTCAAATTCTGAAGACAGAATTTGTACCTAATCGAATCTAACAGCTTTAGCAGGGCCTTTTGGGTAGAAATGTTTTTACTTCAAACCAGTGCCTCCATAATTGATTTAACATGCATTGGGATGGGCACAAAAAGACCTGAATCTTGAGCTTAGTCTGATTAACCAAAACAGAAACACCAACACAGGATACAACACTATGCCAACAAGTCCAAAATATACAGGACATAGGAAAAATTAAGGAAACACAATAAAGGATTTATCCTGCCTTTGGGGCAGGATAAAAGATGTGTGCTAATATCCAAATAACACTGTCTTGTCATTTTATGTGCAAAAATTTCCTAACAAAAATTCCAAGAACTAAACTAACTTTGCATTACAGTGACTTTTTATGTGAAATGTGTAAATGTGTTTTTCATGAGGAAACAAGGAAATAGCACACAATCTAAAAAAAAAAGTTATTTAGATAAGTTCTGATAAGTAAATTACAACTAGTGTTTAGTCACAGTTGTTGATGTGGTAAATGTCCACCAGTTCCAGGACTCTGTCCTGCTGAGAATGTCCCCATGTTCTTTCAGTTTCAAAGGAACTTTTCACAATGTTCCTCAATTAACTCGCATTAATTCCTCCTTTTACTCATTTTTTCCCATAAAACAGAGCTTTAAAGTGACCTTCATGGTCAAAGTTTTTATTTGGAGGAAGCAGATGGATAATACAGAGTTGCAAGGATGATGTAAGCAATGGTTACAGGATTATACAATGAACCAATACGGATTACACAGCAAAGAGAATTTCCCAGGAATCTAACTTGTCACTACAGTAACTCTATTCTCATAAAAAATAAGACAGCCAAACTTTTTGAACATTTGCTTATAAGCAAAAGAATTGAAATGTTTAGAAACCATATTTGGTGAAAAGAATGCATGTTAATTAACCTCCTTAATTAATCATTAATTCCTTTTTTGTTGCTGTTCATCTAAGCATCCTTATCACAACAATTTTAAGATGATGTGTTGTTCTGAATTTGAAAATATTTATGCATGTGATTCATCTGGATTCAATGTATATCAAAATTGTGACACACTGGTTCTATTTATTTTGTATTATTAGTTTCAGGTGTACAGCATAGTGATTAGACATTTATGTAACTTACAAAGTGATTACCCTGATAAGTCTAGTACCCATCTGACAATTTAAAAACTTTTTTTATTTTCTTATTAATCTACAGAATCTTAAAGAATCTCAGATATGTCACTTCATCCCAATAAATTTCAATATGCATCTCTAAAAATAAAAAAAAAATAAGGATGACAGCAATCGCACACTTTCAAATTTTAATAACAATCTTAAACAAGTAGAAAAATAAGAACTGACTCCTATGTAGCCACCAGCGAGATAAAAAAAAAGATATCAATATTTGGCTTTACTTGCTCTAGTTATGTATTTCCCTTTTTTTGGAGAAATAAATCATTGCAAACACAGTCAAGTTCCTTCTTTTTTTACTAGTTTTCCAGGTGTAGCCTGCCTCTTAACCAAGATATTAAAATGCTTTATAAACCAAGCCACACCAAATTTTTACTATAACTTATGCAATTGTTTATTTCAAAAAAACCCTGCAAAAGCCTCAATCTAGCAATAATCTTTGTCATTGGATCACTTGTAGAAAAACTAGACTGTTCCATTAGGCTTTTAAAAATTATCACACATTTCCTAAATGCTTTAGATTAAGTTTTATGGTTTATCCCATGCTTTTATATCTATCTGTCTGATAGATGTAAAAACAGAGGTTAAACTACTTACTCTGCAGACTACCACCATGTCTTCTTTTCATAAAAATTTAGATGCATTTAATTGGTCTTACCTGGAAATTATTCATCAACAAATCAACAAATGACAAGTGCTGGCGAGGATGCGGAGAAAAAGGAACCCTCTTGCACTGCTGGTGGGAATGCACACTGGTGCAGCCACTGTGGAGAACAGTATGGAGTTTCCTCAAAAAATTAAAAATAGAACTACCATTAGACACAGATATATTTCACTTCTAGGAGTATATCCTAAGAAATTAGAAACACCAGTCAGAAAGAATATATGCATTCCTATGTTCATAGCTTCACAATTTACCATAGCTAAGATTTGGAAACAGTCTAAGTGCCCATCAGCAGATGAGTCAATTAAAAAACTGTGGAACATCTACACAATGGAATACTATGCTGCAGTAAAAAAGAAAGAATTCTTACCATTTGCAGCATCATGGATGGAACTGGAGAACATTATGCTAAGTGAAATAAGCCAGTCAGAGAAAGAAATATCACATGATCTCACTCATTTTTGGAATATAATGAACAACATAAACTGATGAAAGAAAAAAAAACAGATCCAGAGACAGAGAAGCATTTATCAGACTGCCATACCTCAAAGGGAAGGTAGGGCAGGGTAGAGGTGAGGGAGAGAGATCAATCAAAGGACTTGTATGCATGCATATAAACCTAACCAATGGACATAGACACCAGGGGAGTGAGGGCTGAGTGGGAGTTGGGGGGACAAAGATAAGGACATATATGTAATACTTTAATCAATAAGGAAAAAACATATTAAAAATAAATAAAGCACTAGGTATACTAGAAAGAAAGAAAAATAAATAAGGAGGAAGATGAGTTAAGAAAAGAGAAAAATTGGAGTATATTTTAAGATGCAAGTTACCTAAGAATTTGCATTTATTTAAGTTACTCGAAGTTGAGTAGAAAGCAGCTCAATGTGGACCTATAATCTCTGAAGATCATGATCAGGTGATTGACCAAAAACTCTTTGGACAACAAAGATCATAGCCAAATCACAGAATAAAAATGATTAAGAGTTTAGTTTTATTTTTCTCTTTCCTTTACACTTTGCCAGGCTGCTGTTTGTCTAATTCATTGTATTTTACAAGAGAGACAAACTGTACATGAGTCTATTACATCCCGAGTTAAAGGAAGATATCAGTTTAATTAAATCAGGCACTTACAGAAAAGCAAAGTGTTTGAGTAAGACAAGCAGGCATTGGTAGATTAAGAACACAATATGACTACTGATACAAAATTTTCAAATGGTGTTTCTGTTCATTTGGAGAGTGAAGAAAAATACCAAACCCCCATCCATTTAACTAGTTAGCCCAGAGAGAAACTAACCTTATCTCTGTGATTTCATGATGTACTTATTACCTCTATGACCCATATTGAGCTACTTACTGATGGTTGATTACTTTAGTCAAACATTAGTAACCAGGAGGAGGGAACAACCAAGGACAGCTTGGGACCAAGGAAGCAGTTTCCTCTACTAGCCTCCTCTTTCTACCTATTCATATATTCTGCTAAGTTAGATGGTACATTGCAAAAAAATGCTAAAGATCTGCATGTGTAACCCAATAAATGTTCTTTTCTTGGTACTCAGAAATTAAGCTTAAGATATAATGTACTGTTCTAAACCATCTAAATACTTCTAAGTTTGGTCCTTGTTTTCCCCATCCTCTCCCCTACCTCCCTCCCAAAAAAAATGTTTATCTTCAACCAATTTTCTGTATGAAACAGAATTTAGGACAAATAGATCACATCAGGTTTTACCTGATGGCACAATCATCTTTATTTTTACAATTGTAAAATATAACCTGTTAAGAATGGGTTAATACTCTTATTCTTATAATTCAAAAGTTCAAGTGGAAATGTACCAAAAAAGGATATTAAAAGAGCATTTTGAAAATAAGTCTTTCACTAACTATTCTTTTCCTCTCAGGGTGTCAAACTTACCTGTAAAATAAAAATATTGGACTACAAGATCTGTTATTATTTATTACGCAAGAATTGCATTTATACTTCCTGGTGTAATTTTCATATCTCTTTTTATATGCATAGTATAGTCTTTTACATAAAAAATATCTATTCACTTCTGTCTATCTTCACTTCATCCCTCCTACTCCAGGCCACCATCATCTCTAATCTGGATGACAACAGCTTTCTAACAGTGTTATAGCCCTTCATTTTTGTCCCCTTCCACTATACTACACAGAAACAAATGATCTTAAAACAAGTTTAATTATGTTAAGTTCCAGCTTAACAGCCCTCAATGGCTTCCCATTGCATTTAGAATAAAATGCCCTACAAAACTATCTGCAATCCCTCATGACAGCCCCAGCCCAACACTCAGTCTCACCTCTGCCTGCCATTCTCTCTCCTTACAGTGCTCTAGTTACATTGGTCTCTTTTCAGTTTCACCTAGTTCTTCCTACTTCTGAACTTTTACATACACCCTTCCCTTTGCCTGATACACTCTTCCATCCAGTCTCCTTCTCATTCCTGGGGTTTCATCTAAAATGTTATCACAAAGTGTAACCTCCACAGACAAGCCTTCATTGATATCTCTACCAAAAACTTGCTCCTCTCTCCTATCGTTTTCTATCTCAGAAACTTCTTTATTTCCTTCATCAAATTTATCAAAATTTTAAATGACTTAATTTATCTACTTATTGGATTTTGATTTGGCCTTTTCCTCTAGATTGCCTTTCTATTCATATTTGTCCTGTTCAGCATGACTCCCTCAGTGCCTCAAATAGTGTCTAGTACATGTAGACATCCAATAAATATTTGCTGCCCTGGCTTAGTGTATAAAGCATCTGCCTGCAGATTGATAGGTCCCAGGTTCGATTCCATTCAAGGGCATATACCTTGGTTGCAGGCACATACCAAGTAGGAGGTGTGCAGGAGACAGCTGATAGATGTTTCTCTCTCATCGATATTTCTAACTCTCTCTTTCCCTTCTTCTCTGTAAAAAAATCAATAAAATATAAAATAAATAAATAAATATTTGCTGAATGAATAAGTGAATTCAGGATGGAGTAGAGGCTACTTCTCTGTTTTACTCCATGCAGCATCTGTGTAGTATATGTATCATGCATACAAGATTCTTAACACACACAGAGAAAATAGTGACCTAAGCTGAGTTAATGAAAGAATTAAAGGAAGGCTGATTCCAACATGGCTGAGGAGCATTGCTGTCCCTGCACAGGTGTGGGGTAACCCTTCTCCTGAGCAATTTTCTGAATCGACCATTATGTGCCCTGATTTTACTGTTAAGCTGCTGAAAATGCCTCACTCTTGAATTGCAAAGCATGAAGAATGCAATTATTTCTAAGCCATTTTTAGAGTCTGCCTTTATCTTTTCCAGGATGAAGAAAATATAGAGGTGGGAAAGCTGAGTCTTCTCTTTCAGGCAGTGTTTTGCAAATGCCTAATACAGAAGGTTAAAAGAAACAGATTTGACATGGAACAATAATGGCATGAATCCATGAAGGTTCCTTGGAAATAAAAGTATAGCACCTCCCTCCATATTCCTTCATAAAAACAAATCCCAAGCCCTGGCTCAGTGGATAGAACATCAGCCTGTGGACCAAGGGTCCTGTATTTGATTCCAGTCAAGGGCACATGCCAGGGTTGCAGGCTCTGTCCCCAGTAAGGGGCTTGGAGGAGACAGCCAATCAATGATTCTCTCTCATCATTGATGTTTCTATCTCTCCCTTCCTTTCCCTTCTTCTCTGAAGTAAAAAAAAAAATACTTTTAAAAAAAACCCACACAAATCCCAAGCATTTAGCAATTACTTCCCTGGCAAATGCTCTTCCTCAACTCCAAAACCCAACACTTTCAATTATGTAAAGTCAAGGAATTATTTTTCTTTTAATATGAATCATCAGAACCATTTTCTTTTTATCATCAAAGTCAATTATATAATTAAAACTATTAGCTATTTAAAAAATTGAACTGTGAATATTTTCTTTTATTAGCAATGCCAATTTTTGCCATTATAAATTTCTTAGTTCTCTGTCCCTAAAAACATTTTACAAGCATTTAAATATGAAATCTGGCAAATTTTGCTTCATTATTTGAAATGGATTCATAATTTTTACAATTTTTATTGAATTTATTGGAATGATATTGGTAAATAAAATTATATAGGTTTCAGGTGTACACTTCTCTTTTTCTTTATGAATTAAGGTATACATATGCATCCTTATCCCTCCAATGTCCCTCTACCCCCCACTCATGCCCTCATCCTCCTAGTGTCTGTGTCTATTGGTTATGCTTTTATGCATGTGTATAAGTCCTTTGGTTGATCTCTCTCCCTTCCCCGACCCTCTCCTGTCTTTCCTCTGAGGTTTGACAGTCTGATAGATGCTCCTCTGTCTCTGGACCTGTTTTTGTTCATCAATTCATGTGGGAACCCCTTTCATGTCCTGCGTGGTTCAAGGTTCCAGTTCAAGGTTCAGGTTCTGGAAAAGGTCGCACGGCACACAAATGAAAAGAGACTAGAAAAGTATTAATTTGGGAATATTGGGGGCCAGGCAGGAGCCCACCCCTAGTGGGAGGACTATACACTGCTCTGGCCTTGCCATCCCTTTTATTGAGACTATGGGATACACCCATTGCGTTTAGGAAGGAAATTCGAATAACAAAAATATATAAGACAAACAGAGGTGGAGGCTGCTTCAGCTAACAATGTTTCAACTAAACGGTGAGTAGTTAGAGTAATTATAGTTGTTGACCAGCCTTTCAGGTTTCCTGTCCACATCTTTCTATTAGTGAGACAATGTTCGGTTTCTGGCATCTTCCCCGTTTCTTTCCTTTAAAAAATTTGCATCTGCAGACTAGAAATAAACATATAAGAACAAAAAAATGAGACAAGCAACAGTGACTATGCTGAGAGGTAAATGAATCAGTCTGTAGTAAGTCCCTTTCTGGGTCAACAGTTTTTTGAGTCCCAATTTCAATGTCCAACAGTTACTTATGTGTACATGTCAGCAATGATATCTGGATGGTGGACAAATGGTGGCAATGCAGGTCCGACCCTCTCTGGTTTGGTCCTGGGCAACCTGCAACGATGCACAACTGCTGACTGTTAGTATGACAAAGCATTGTCAGCGTCTTCCATCTCTGGACTGTTTCTCTTCTTCATAGCTGGAGCATTCCCGTCAATTCCTCTCTGTTGTAGGAATCCGCATGGTCTTAGAGTTGTTTTCTGAAAATATACAAATATATAAAGGAATCTTTTTCTATAAATTTGACTTGAGACTCTTTTTATTTTTCCCCAAATGATTTTCCTTTGGCTTATTTTAATACCATGTGTGTTTTTCATGGGTGTCTTGCTATTAGCATTACAAATGAAAATTATTTTTCAAAATAAAAAATAATTTTTCTAGATGTAATTTACTTACAGGACATTTTTCCTTACATGATATTAATCCACTATTCTCCCTTTTTATTTAATTATTAGGAGGCTTTTGGAAAATTTTTATAATGCAGTCTTGATAACTTTAAATTTTATTTTTTTGCACAAAAATATGACTGCTTTAGGTTTATTGTATGTTAAGCAATTTTACTATGAGATGAACTACCAATAGAAATGTTAGTTAATACTTTAGGAATAACTTTTTGTCCAATACAATTAAATTTCCTTGAATACTCACTTATTTCAATTAGCCAATTTAAATTAATCTGAAAACTTGACTACTATTTTATTGTCAAATTTAATACAGTGGTACCTCGAGATACGAATGCCCTAACATACAAGATTTTTGAGATACAAGCCTTCAAGTGAGCGATTTTTGCTTTGAAATACGAACAACATTTGAGATAGGAGTAATCGCACGGATCAGCCAGCTGCACACGACCCACCAGTTTACCTCAACTCGAGCGTCTCATAGTTTCCCATGCCTCAAGGTTACAGAACGAATTAAACTCATATCTAGAGGTACCACTGTACTCTAACAACAATCTTAGTTTACCCTGTAAATATTAGTGGAAAGGATTATTTGCATTCTTAAATAGGCTCTTAGCATTCCTGGTGCTAGGCTGGATTTAGACATAGGGCAGCTGCTGCCAGCCAAGTCTCTGTCTGTTACTTGGGTCCCTATCTGAGCTGGGAGTGGGAAGCAAAGCAGCCAGGAGGCAGGAGACCTTCAGAAGGGGCAAGGGTTCAAGCCCCTATAATGTTGGTGGGTGAGGGTATGTGCCCCACCTCTGCTGATCCCCAAGTTCTCTTCTGATGGTCCCTCTGCAACTGTGCCTCTTAGGTTGTTCCTTCCCTGAGGAATCTTACCCGTCTCTGGCTAACCAGTCATCCTCCAGGGCCAAGCAGGATGATGTGAGGTTCAGTTATGTCTCCTTGGTAGCCTATGCCCCCGGGGCCTCCACACCCAGCACCTGTTTTGGGATCCCCTCGCCTGCTGGTGGGGCCCCAGCACTGATCACATATCTTGGGGAACCCAGGTTTCTTCTCCAGGTAAGACCCAGCTCACACCATTGGGCGAGAGACAGATCCATGGTACCAGCCACCACAAGGCTTCAACCTCAGCATGAACAGAAAGCTCAGGCAACAGCTGTGGGAGAGTCCCTCTTGGCAAAAAGGACAAGAAGGGCCAATATAGAATGCTCAAGTGCCTTCCCAGTACCTTAATTCCTTTCATGTCTTTTTAAATTGCTTCCAAACATTCAAAGAATTAGATTGTAAGTTTGTTTGGGATAATTGTACAATATGCTGTTGTAAAATATCAAAAATTATAATGGCATTGTAGAATAATATAATGTAAGGATATTCTTTGCTCTAGGCCATGGCAATTCAATTTCAAACTGGTTGTCGATTTCTTTTTGTATAGACAAGGTCTTAATACTTTTTTTTTGGCACCTCTCCTAAGAGTAGTAGACGTATTTTTGCTTTTGCCTCCCCTCCTTTGGTGTCCACGCAAGCCAGAAACTTCTCTTTAATTTTACACACAAAGGAGCAGTTGTTTGATTTTGTGTCATACAAAAAAGGGAAACTGGGTGGTGACACCTGTGTAATTATACTTCCTTGTCCCATCCATATTCCTCCTAGATGACCAAGGTGTTTGGTATTATTAGTGATTACATTAGGCGGGGGATCAGCCCACGTAAGGGGTCTTACTCATGAAGGGTCAGGAACATAAGTCCAAAATACTTCCCCATTTGCCCCAAGTAATATTACTATACAGCTGGTTACTGCTAGCATGGCAAGAAGGACGCTCTCAGGTGTCTGTACCATCTTCTTTACCATGCTTCAGGTGGTCTCTGGATTGTGTGTTGTCTGGCTCGTGCTCTTCCTGCTCCTCATCTTCAGTGGATTGCTTGAAGTAGCTTCTCTCTGTGGCTGAGGTAGTTGATTGTCTGCTGCTGTGTGGTGTGGCTCCAGGAACAAAGTCCTTATTAGTCTGTTTCTCTCTTGGATCCCTGTTGCAGTTTAATATTTCTAGCAGGAATCCACACAGGTTTGGAAAAATTCTCTGGAAATATACAAGCATACCCTCTGCCAAAGGTTAATGATGGATGGGGTCCCTTTCATAAACCAGATTTGGTATCTTTCCATTTAACTAGACCATTTTCTTTTGTTTTATTCTGACACCAATATAGTTCCACAGGTGTCTTTTCATGAGCATCACAAGCGAAAAAATTTAAAGTAATTCAGGCTTGGTGTAGCCTTCCCGCAGGTGATTTCTCCATCATCCCCCTTTTTATTTTTCAAGTTGGGATTTTACCCGCTGATGCTGTCATTCAATAATGGCATGTTCTTGGGAATTATATGGTATTCCTGTAATGGGCTGAATTTTCCCTTTTACAAAATTCCTGGAATTGACAGTTTGTGTAAATAGGCCCATTATCAGTTTTAATAATTTTTGGAACTTCCATGACAGCAAAAGCAGCTAGGCAATGATTAATAACCTGTTTTGCCATTTCTCCTGTAGAAGCAGTAGCCCATATTACTTTTGAAAAGGTGTCTACAGAGTCATGTAATTCCCCAAGGTATCCAAAGGGAGTATAATGTATTATATCCATTTGCAGATATGTCTCTTAGCAAACTTCTAGAGTTGACTCCTGTGTTAGGCCCTTGAGGTAGAAGTAACATGCAACTGGGACATTCCTTAATAATCTGTTTTGCCTGCTGTCGAGTGATTGGGAATTGTTTAAACAGCATTTTGGCAGGCTGATGTAAAAGATGATGAGATTCTTAGGCTTCTTTTAATAAAGCAACCAATTGATCAACATGTCTATTTCCTTTTGTTAAAGGACCAGGTAAGACACTATGAGCCCTGATATGAGTGATATAAAAAGGATATTGTCTCTGTTGTACAATCTGCTGAACTTGTTTAAATAGTAAAAAATAAACTTTGGTCACTAAGCCATTTCAACCGGGCAGTTTCAATTCTATTCATTAAGTTTGCAGCATGAAAGGAATCAAAGATGATATTAAGAAGCTCTTGGCTCTCCAGTTCCAACCAGGTTGCTGCAAATGGTAAGAATTCCTTCTTTTTAATGGCAGCATAGAATTCCATTATGTAGATGTACCACAGTTTTCTGATCCACTCATCTGCTGACGGGCACCTAGGCTGTTTCCAAATTGTAGCTATTGTAAATTGTGCTGCTATGAACATAGGGGTGCATAAATCCTTTCTGACTGGTGTTTGTAATTTCTTAGGATAAATTCCTAACAGTGGGATTACAGGGTCAAATGGGAGATCCATTTTTAGTTTTTTGAGGAAACTTCATACTGTTCTCCACAGTGGCTGCACCAGTATGCATTCCCACCAAAAGTGCACAAGGGTTCCTTTTTCTCTGCATCCTCGCCAACACTTATCGTTTGTTGATTTGTTGATGATTGCCATTCTGGCAGGTGTAAGATGGTATCGCATTGTCATTTTGATTTGCATCTCTCGGATGATTAATGACTTTGAACATGTTTTCATGTGTCTCTTATGCTTAGTGAAATAAACCAGTCAATGAAGGAGAAGCATCACATGATCTCACTCATTTGTGGATAATAAAGAACATTCTAAACTGATGAACAAAAGGATAGATACAGAGACAGTAAAGCTTCAAACAGACCGTGAAATTACAGCAGGAAGATTAAAGTTAGTTGAGGTAGATAAGAGATCAATCAAAGGACTTGTACGCATGCATATAAGCATAACCAATGAACATTGACACTGGGGGGTTGGGGTATGCCTGCGATCGCCCGGCCGCAATGAGGAGATATGTATAAAAAATTAATAAAAAGAGGGAAAAAAAGAAGAAGCTCTTGGAAATCTTGCAATGCAGCCTTAATAGCTTCTAGTTCAATTCTTTGTACAGAAGTATGACTTGTCAGTATGACTCAGTCTGAATTTATTGTATGATAGGCAGCTTTCCCATTAGATGATCCATCAGTAAAAACAGTTAAAGCTCTAGGAATAGGTTCCTGCCTAGTATTTGTGGTATAATAATGGAGGTATTATATAAAAATTGTAGTAATTTATGTTTTAATAGGTGACAGCTAAGTTCCCCTGAATATCCACTTAACCCAATTTGCCAATTTATATCAGTCTGAAATAACATTTCTAGTTGCTTCCCAGGGAGAGGGAGATAGATACACTGGGGCTCTTCCCCTCTAAACTATTTACAACATTTTCTAATTTGAAATATTAATTGGGCCAATTGTTCTATATATGTAACTGCAGTTTTAGACAATTGATGCCCTAGGTGGACCCATTCAATAATGGCAGGAGAATTTTTACTTTGAAAAATGACTCCAGTGGGACTATTTGCAGTGGGGTTAATTTGTCCCAATAAAAGTAATTCGGGCTGTACTCATGCTACTTGGGCTGAGGAAATTGTCTGTTCAATGCTTAGCAACTCATTCCTAGCTTCATCTGTTAATGTTCGGGAAGAGGAAAGATTAGAGTCACCTCTAAGTAAACTAAATAAATTTGTCATTTATGTAGAGATCTTCAGATAAGGTCTTAACCAGTTAATGTCTCCTAATAATTTCTGAAACTCATTTAAAGTTTTAAGACAATCTTTTCTTATCTCTACCTTCTAAGGCCTAATACATTGGTTTTCAATTATGGTTCCCAAATATTGGAAAGCTGTTTCTTTCTGTACCTTTCCTGGAGCAATTCTTAAGCCCCTTTTAGGGAGCTCCTCTTCTAACTGGGAAAACATGGCCAAGGTCTGCTCTTTCTAAAGGCTTGCTAAGAGCAAGTCATCCATTTAATGAATAATGTAACATTGGGAGTATTTGTCTCTTAAAGGCTGAACAGTTTGAGTCACATATTTTTGACACTAAGTAAGACTATTGGCCATTCCTTGAAGTAAAACCTTCCATTGATATCTTTTCATGGGTTCTATATTATTAATAGATGGCACTGAAAATGCAAATCTGTTTATCTTGAGGTGCCAAGGGAATAGTGAAAAAACAATCTTTAAAATCTACCACTATAAGAGACGAATTTAAAGGGATTTGTGAATGCGCTGAGAGTCCAGGTTGTAAGGTTCCCATGGTATGTATAGTAGCATTAATTGCTCTAAGATCATGTAACAATCTCCATTTTCCTGTTGCCTTTTAAGGGATTATAAATATAGGTGTATTCCAAGGGCTATTGGAAGGCTCTATATGACCAGCTTCTATTTGTTCTTGTTTTAATTTCATGAAGATGACTTAATTTCTGCTTGGTTAATGGCCACTGATCCACCCATACAGGTCTATCATCTTTCAATTGTTTAGGATCAGCATGAGGGTGAGAAGATTGAGCAATGACCACTCCTAAAAAGGTTGATATGCCATCTGAGTCATTCACTGCTGTCCTTTGCTGATAATACATGCCTGTAAACCTTCTAAAACATCCCAGCCCCATAAGTTGACTGCAATTCTAGAGATGATGTAGGGCTGAAACCATGCTGTCTGTCCTTCCTCATCTTGCCATCTTAACACTGCAGCACTACATTGTTTGTCATCAGGAATTCCAACCCATAGCTGAGCCCATAGCTTCTGCCATGGACCAAGTTGGAGGCCAGAATTCTTTGCTGATAACACTAGCATCCGCTCCAGTGTCCACGAGACCCCTACATTGTTTTCCCTCTATTCTTAAATTAATCATAGGACGGGTTTTGCTAATTTTTATATCCAATAAATGTCCAAACTTCGGAGAGGAGAATATGGCAGCGGAGTAGACGGACGCGTCTGGAGCTTTGTCGCTGGGCAGAGGGAGAGAGAGCGGCTGAGAGTTGCATTGGGAGTGTTTGTTGGCAAGCTAGGAGTCAGTTGTCCTCCAGGGGAAGGCGGGGAACTGCTGGAAGGGGCTCTCCCGGCCAGGCAGCCCCACTGCCATGGGGTTTTTGTCCGCCGGAGCCACCAGCGCGAACGCGGAGCCCAAGCCATCTTGCAGTGGGAGGTGGATGTCTGCAGTGGTCTGAAGCCTTCAGCTGGGCACCCATCGAGCAGCCAGGAACCCAGGGACCCAGAACTCCGCTCTCCAATCGGCGCAGACACGCGGCAGAATCAGAGATCCACAGAGCACACGGAAAGGTCAGATTGCGCCTGACTTAAGGGGGAGGTGGATGTCTGCCGAGGTCTGAAAGCTGCGGCTGACAGAAGCACCCACAGAGCAGCCAGGACCCAGAGCGTGGCTTCCTAGGCGGCACAGACGCGCAGGCAGAGGATTCAGAGATCCACAGGGCGCGCGCGGAAGGGTCAGACTTAGCCTGGGCCAGGGTGCGGTCTCCTACCACCGCAGGGCAGAGATGCGCACTGTGGGAGCCGGGCTGCGGGAAAGCTGCCTCTGGAGAGGTCCGCAGAGGTCAGGGCGTGATCCCTGAGTGTGAAGGCAGACCCTCTGGGCTGTTGACAGAGGAGAGCTCCGGGAAAACGACTCTTTTTTTTTTTTCTTTTTCTCTGGGGCAGAGGGACAACCTGGGAGTTATTGCAGTGTCCAGGCTGCAAAACTCCCACAAACTGGTTTTGGGAACCACAGAGTAGCAGGATCTGAGCACAGCCTAGAGAGGTCCTGTGCTTTGTCTCAGAGATCAATTCCGAAACACTGCCACCCAATGGATGACACACAAATTGACTCTCGCATAACCACAAGAGAATAAAGAGATTAAAACACCAAGAGGGGAACACAGGGAACTGCAATACTCCCCTACTGGGAAACAGGAGTGCCAAGCAGGATAATAGTGGAAGTGAAGGACCATTATATTTTTCTTCTTTTTTTTAATTTATTTTTATTTTTTTATTTTCCCTTTTTTCTTTTTTTTTTTAATTTTTAATTCTTTATTTTTCATTTTCACATATTTTAATTAAAAGAATATTTTTTTATTTCTGCCTCATTGATTTTACCTTTATAATTATTACATTTTTGTTTTAAATTAGTATTATTCTTTACTACTAGTACTTTACCGTTTTTGGAAAAAAAAGTGTCATTTTGTTTTCTCTATTTTATTTTGGGATTAGAGTTCTACATTCTATTTTCATCTTCCCTTTAGCATAATTTTACTCCAACTCAACTCCACCTTTATGCCAACACTTTCCTCCTAACTTTCCCCATTTTGCTGTCTTGTTTCTCTTTCCCTTTTCCAACTTTAGATTCTCCCTATTTTTCTCTTTACCTGGTTAAAATTTCACCCCATTTATATATCTAATTTCAAATCCCCTACTACAAGTCCACACAAACCTCTCCCCTCTTGTCTTCACTAGCCAAAAAGTTGTTTTTTCTCTATGTCCTTTTGTTGCTATTTGCCTGAAAAGTGATTATATCGATTTTTTGAAAAACAATTTTTTGAGAGACTGTTTTAGTTTATTCTACTTGTTTTATTTTGCTTTTTGCTTGCTTTGTTTTCTACCTCTCTTTTCCCTCATCTCCCTCTATACCAGTTGCTATTTGCAATTTGCATTAATCTCTAGGTACTGATTGCTGGCCTTTATTGGGATTAGCGACTGTTCTATTTGAGTTGTCTCCTGACATCTATATTTTGTTCCTCTTTTCTCTCTTATATACTTTCTTTTCTCTCTGACTTTTTTCTCTTCCTCTTTCCTTCTCCTTTTTCTCCTTTTTATTTTCTTATTTTATTTTATTTTATTGTTCATTTATATATCTTTTTTTATTCACTCTCCCAATTTGATTTTGGCACTTCTTTCTTTTCTTTCTTCCTCATTTTCCTCTTCTTCTTTCTCTATTTACCCCTAATTTGTCCTTCATTGGTGGTCACCTTATTTGTGATTATTAACATCTTGAATATATCTCTACTCAGTGCCTTGTGTGCTGTACCTGGTCGTGTTGTAGTTTGTGCCTTTCAATCAACGTAGGAGAGAGCACTACATAACCAGACACCCAGAGAAGAAAGACCATGGGCAGAAAAAGAAACAGCCCACAAAAGACAGAAAGGCAGGTTTCACCAGAAAAGGAAGTAAATGAAATAGAACCACAAATAAGCCTACCAGAGAAAGAGTTCAGAGAAATTATCATAATGTGGTTGAAAAGAATGGAAGACAAATTTGACAATATGAGTAAGAGCCAAGAGGAAATGAAGAAGAACCTAGAGGAGTTGAAGAAGCATGAAGAAGAAATGCAGAAGAAACTAGAGGAGGTGCAGAATAAACAAGAAGAAATGAATAATGACATCACTGCTATAAAGAACACAATAGAAAGCATCAAAAGTAGACTAGAAGAAGCAGAGGATCGCATCAGTGAGCTAGAAGACACGGTAGGAAAAAATACCCAAGTACAGCAGCTTCTAGAAAAAAAGTTAAAAAGCAAGAGGAGAGTCTAAGGGAACTTTGGGATAACATGAAACAAAATAACATCCGCATAATTGGGGTTCCAGAAAGAGTGGAAACTGAACAAGGATTAGAGAACGTGTTTGAAGAAATAATGACAGAAAATTTCCCCAATATAGAAAAGAAAAAACCCGCACAAATCCAGGAAGCTCACAGAGTCCCAAGCAAAATGAACCCCAACAAACCGACACCGAGGCACATTATAATTAAATTGGCAAACACCAACGACAAAGTAAGAATCTTAAAAGCAGCCAGAGAGAAACAGAAAGTTACGTACAAAGGAACCCCCACAAGACTAGCTGCTGACTTCTCAACAGAAACTCGTCAGGCCAGAAGAGAATGGAATGAAATATACAAAGTCATGCAAAGGAAGGGTCTGAATCCAAGAATACTGTACCCTGCAAGACTCAATCAAAATTGAAGGTGAAATCAAAAGCTTCACAGACAAAAAAGGACTAAGGGAATATATTACCACCAAACCAGCAATGCAAGAAATGTTAAAAGGTCTGCTGTAATAAAAAGAAAGAGGAAGCGAAGAAGGAACTCGGGGGTAAGGACTAAAAATGGCAACAGATAAGTACTTATCAATAATAACTTTAAATGTAAATGGATTAAATGCTCCAATCAAAAGACATAGGGTAACCGATTGGAAAAGAAAACATGATCCATATATCTGCTGTCTGCAAGAAACCCACCTTAGGAAAAGAGATGCACACAGATTGAGGGTGAAGAGATGGAACATGGTATTTCAGGCAAATAGAAATGAAAAAAAAGCTGGGGTTGCAATACTTATATCTGACAAATTAGATCTCAAAGTGAAGGACATAACAAGAGATAAAGAAGGACACTTCATAATACTAAAGGGAACACTCCAACAAGAAGAAATAACTCTGGTAAACATATGCACCCAATATAGGAGCACCTAAATACATAAAAAAAACTCTTGGAGGATATTAAGGGAGAGATTGACAGCAATACAATCAAAGTAGGAGACTTTAATACCCCACTGTCACCATTAGACAAATCCTCTAAACAAAAAATCAGCAAAGAAACATCAATCCTAAAAGACTCACTAGACCAGATGGAATTAATTGACATCATCAGAACATTCCACCCCAAAGCCACAGAATATACATTCTTCTCCACTGCACATGGGTCATTTTCAAAGATAGATCATATGTTGGGTCATAAGAAAAGTCTCTTCAAATTCAAGAAGATAGAAACCATATCAAGCATTTTCTCAGACCACAGTGGCATAAAACTGGAAATCAACTATAATAAAAACAATAGAAAGAAATCAAACACATGGAGACTAAACAGCATGCTTTTAAACAACGACTGGGTAACCAGAGAGATCAAGGAAGAAATAAAAAACATCATGGCAACAAATGACAATGACAACACAACAATACAAAATTTATGGGTCGCAGTGAAAGCAGTCTTGAGAGGGAAGTTCATAGCCCTACAAGCCTACTGCAAAAAACAGGAAACAATGGTAATAAAACACCTAAACCTACAACTCAAAGAGCTAGAACGTGAGCAACAAGAAAAGCCCCGTGTACTCACAAGGAAGGAAATAGTGAAGATCAGAGCGGAGATAAACAACTTGGATACCAAAGAAACAATTCAAAAGATCAACAAAACAAAGAGCTAGTTCTTTGAAAGGATAAACAAGATTGATGGACCCCTAGCCAGGCTCACCAAGAAGCAAAGAGAGAAGACCCAAATAAACAAAATCAGAAATGAAAGAGGAGAAATAACAACAGACCCTGTGGAAATACAAAGGATTGTTAAAAAATACTATGAACAACTCTATTCAAACAAATTGGACAACCTGCAAGAAATGGACATTTTCCTAGAAAAATATAACCTCCCAAAACTCAATGAGGAGGAAGCCAAACATCTCAATAGTCCAATAACTATGGAAGAAATTGAAGCCGTAATCAAAAAGCTTCCAGCAAATAAAAGCCCGGGTCCAGATGGCTACACAGGAGAGTTTTACCAAGGAAGAATTCAAGGAAGAATTAAAACATATCCTCCTCAGACTATTCAAAAACATTCAAGAAGAAGGAATACTACCAAACACCTTCTATGAAGCCAACATCACCCTAATACCAAAACCAGATAAAGACAACACAATGAAAGAGAATTATAGGCCAATATCTCTCATGAACATAGATGCCAAAATCCTCAACAAAATTCTAGCAAACTGGATCCAGCAGTACATCAGAAAGATCATACACCATGACCAAGCAGGATTCATCCCAGGAATGCAGGGATGGTTCAATATCCGCAAATCAATAAATGTGATACATCACATAAAGAAATTGAGAGATAAAAATCACATAGTCATATCAATTGATGCAGAAAAAACATTTGACAAAATCCAACATCCTTTCTTGATAAAAACGCTCAGCAAAGTGGGAATAGAAGGAGCATACCTCAACCTCAAAAAGCCATATATGATAAACCCACAGCTAATATCATACTCAATGGGCAAAAACTAAAACCATTTCCCCTAAGAACAGGAACAAGACAGGGATGCCCACTCTCACCTCTCCTGTTCGACATAGTACTGCAAGTATTAGCCATTGCAATTAGACAACAAGAAGAAATAAAAGGCATCCAAATTGGAAAAGAAGAAGTAAAGCTGTCCTTATTTGCAGATGACATGATATTGTACATAAAAAACCCAAAGGACTCCATTCCAAAACTAATTGACTTAATTAATGAATTCGGCAATGTAGCAGGATACAAAATTAATGCTAAGAAGTCTGTGGCATTTCTATACACTAACAGTGAAATTATAGAAAGAGAAACTAAAAAAGCAATCTCATTTACCATCGCACCAAAAAATTAAGATACCTAGGAATAAACCTAACTAAAGAGGTAAAAGACCTTTATGCAGAAAACTACAGGACACTGAAAAAAGAGAGAGAGGAAGATGTTAATAGATGGAAGAGCATACCATGCTCATGGATTGGGAGAAGCAACATCATTAAAATGTCCATACTACCCAAAGCAATCTACACATTCAACGCACTACCCATTAAAATACCAACGACATATTTCACAGACCTACAAAGAATTCTTCATAGATTCATCTGGAACAAAAAAGGCCACGGATAGCTACAGCAATTCTGAGTAAAAAGAATAAAGTAGGTGGGATCTCAATACCAGACTTCAAGCTATACTACAAAGCAACTGTTCTCAAAACAGCCTGGTACTGGCACAAGAACAGACATATAGATCAATGGAATAGAATAGAGAACCCAGATATCCACCCAAACCACTAAGCTCAATTAATATTTGACAAAGGAGGCATGAACATTCAATGGAACCAAGATAGCCTCTTCAATAAATGGTGTTGGGAAAATTGGACAGATACATGCAAACAATTGAAACTGGACCACCAACTTACACCAAATACAAAAATACACTCAAAATGGATACAGGACTTAAACATTAGAAGGGAAACCATAAAAATACTGGAGGAATCCACAGGCAGCACAATCTCAGCTATATGCCGAAAGAACTTCTTCACTGATACTGCTCCAAAGGCAATGGAAACTAAAGAAAAAATAAACAAATGGGACTACATCAAAATAAAAAGCTTTTGCACAGCAAAAGAAACCATCAACAAAACAACAAGAGAGATCAATGCATGGGAGAACTTATTTGCAAATGCTATCACTGATAAAGGTTTAATCTCCAAAATCTACAACCAACTTATACAACATAATAAAAGGAAGATGAAGTATCCAATAAAAAAATGGGCAACGGACCTAAATAGAACCTTTTCAAAAGACGACAGAAGGAAAGCCAAGAGACACATGAAAACATGTTCAAAGTCATTAAACATCCAAGAGATACAAATCAAAACGACAATGTGATACCATCTTACACCTGTCAGAATGGCAATCATAAACAAATCAACAAACGAGTGTTGGCGAGGATGCGGAGAAAAAGGAACCCTTGTGCACTGTTGTTGGGAATGCAGACTGGTGCAGCCACTGTGGAGAACAGTATGGAGTTTCCTCAAAAAACTAAAAATGGATCTCCCATTTGACCCTGTAATCCCACTGTTAGGAATTTATCCTAAGAAATTACAAACACCAATCAGAAATGATTTATGCACCCCTATGTTCATAGCAGCACAATTTACAATAGCCACAATTTGGAAACAGCCTAGGTACCCGTGAGCAGATGAGTGGATCAGAAAACTGTGGTACATCTACACAATGGAATTCTATGCAGCCATTAAAAAGAATGAATTCTTACCATTTGCAGCAACCTGGTTGGAACTGGAGAGCCTTATGCTTAGTGAAATAAGCCAGTCAATGAAGGAGAAGCATCACATGATCGCACTCATTGGGGGATAATAAAGAACATTATAAACTGATGAACAAAAGGATAGATACAGAGACAGTAAAGCTTCGAACAGACTGTGAAATTACAGCAGGAAGATTAAAGTTAGGTGAGGTAGATAAGAGATCAATCAAAGGACTTGTATCTATGCATATAATCATAACCAATGAACATAGACACTGGGGTGTTGGGGTATGCCTGGGAGGGAGGGGGGGCAATGGGAAGATATGTATAAAAAATTAATAAAAAAATAAAAAATAAATAAAATAAAGTTCACTGTTAAAAAAAAATGTCCAAACTTCTAAATCCTTGCATTTCTCTTTTCCTATTTATAGCCTCACCTTGCTGAACCTAAGGTAGAAATAGTATTTGAACAATTATTTGTCCTGGAGTAACTTGCATAACATGATTATGTTCTAATATAACTTTAATTTCTCCTTCATAATCTGAATCAATGACTCCAGGCAGAACAATTAGTCCTTTTAGAGTGTTCTCACCCTTCCCTAAGATAAATCCTGAAGTTCCCAGAGGCATAGGTCCCCAAATTCCTGTAGGAGTAGCTTGCCAAGCAATATCAGGAGTCAAAGTGACTGCTATAGTGCTGTTAAGATACAGGCCTGCACTTCCTGGAGTTGCTAGGATGAGGGAAACCATTGTGGACCTCCCAGGGCAGATTTCCCCTATTGATAATGGGGCTGGGGGCACCCCTCTGGCAGTTTCCTGATAGTAGACCATGCCCTCTATCTTGATCTAGAGGCTGCCAGTTTCAATGAAATTTCAATCTACACAGATTGGCCCAATGGTTCTCTTTCTGACATCTAGGACACCGAGAAATTGAATCTCTCAGAGGCTGAGTGCTTATGCCTCTCCCTAGAGTGCTACCTTGTGTCCTTCTCAGCTGCCTACATTCCTTTTGGAAATGTCCTGCTTTTCCACACTTATAATACCTTTTATTTCCCACTGTTACTGCAGCAGCGAGTAAATTCACTTGAACAGTGCCTGATCCCACATTCTGACATGCTTGAATCATCTCTGTAATACTATTTCTTCTTAAAGGCGTCAGGCATTTCTTACAATCAGCATTGGCATTTTCATAAGCTAACTGCTGAATTAAAATATCTCCTGCTGTCTCGTGTTGAATCTGTTATCTCACTGCTCCAGTGAGACGAGCTACAAAATCAGAAAATGATTTTGTAGGTCTCTGCATAGATTTACTAAAAGTTCCCTGAGAGTCCCCTTTTGCTGATAAAGCCCACCATTTTAAAATCAAGTTTTTTATGGCGTCTTATTATGTGATTTGGGAGCTGCGGGTCAGCTACTTGTATAACAGGAAAAGTAAGCCTTTCTTCCACTGACATGTCCTTCATTCCTTTTCTGATGGCTCTCTGTATAAATTATTCTATTGGCAGCAAATTAAATGTTTCAGGATTAGGACATGGAGGTGAAGGGGCCATAAAGGCCATTCCTTCAATTTTTCTTCCCACTCCTCTTTAGGATTGGAGGGAAGCAGGGGAGAAGGCTCTTTCTCAGCCTCTCTAAAAGGCTCTAGCAACTGCAATATTATGTTCCCCATGGGGAAACAGTTTTTTGAGGTAAGTTTTTTTCCTGTTGCTGAGCTTTTTTTAAAATTTTGACCAACTTTTTGCCAAACACTCAAGATCTAATGTACCTTCTTTAGGAAACCAAAGGTTATGTTCCATAACATCAAACAAAAACTATAAAAGAATACCTTCTAAAACTTTTAATTCCTTAAGCATACAAACCAAAATTCTAATTCTTCCCCATTAGCCTGGCTGAGAAAGATGTTCCCAACCTACTTACATATCCTGTTTCTGCAGCTGCTCTTGGGCTTTGCGTGTGGTGAATTTCCCACACCTTTTCTCAGTGTAATTTCTTCCTTCCTTCACTCTAGGCAAAAAATATCATCTTCTCCAGACGTCCTGAGTTGGGCACCAGATGTGGGAACCCCTTTCACATTTTGCATGGTTCAGGTTTCCGGTTCTGGAGAAGGCCGCATCGCAAACAAATGAAAAGACACTAGAAAAGTATTAATTTGGGAATATTGGGGGCCAGGCAGGAGCCCACTTCTAGTGGGAGGACTACACACTACTTTGGCCTTGCCATCCCTTTTATTGAGACTATGGGATATACCCACAGCCTTCAGGAAGGAAATTCCAATAACAAAAATACATAACACAAACAGAGGTGGAGGCTGCTTCAGTTAACAATGTTTCAACTAAACAGTGAGTGGTTAGAGCAATTATGGTTGTTGACCAGCTTTCCAGGTTTCCTGTCCACATCTTTCTATTAGTGAGACAATGTTTGGTTTCCGGCAAGTTTATGTTGTTCATTATATTCCACAAATGAGTGAGATAATGTGATATTTATCTTTATCCAACTGACTTATTTTGTTTAGCATAATGCTCTTCAGGTCCATCCATGATGTTGCAAATGAGAGGAGTTCCTTCCTTTTTACAGTAGCGTAATATTCTATTGTGTAGATTTACCACTGTTTTTTTAACTCACTCATCTGCTAATGGACACTTAGGCTGTTTCCAAATCTTAGCTATTGTAATTGTGCTGCTATGAACATAGGTGTGCATATATCCTTTCTGGTTGGTGTTTCCATTTTCTTGGGATATATTAGTAGAAGTGGGATCACTGGGTCAAATGGGAGTTCCATTTTTAGTTTTTTGAGGAAACTCCACAATGGCTGCACCATTCTGCATTTCCACCAGGAGTGCAAGAAGGTTCCTTTTTCTCCACATCCTCACCAGCTCTTGTCATTTGTTGATTTGTTGATTATAGTCGTCCTGACAGGTGTGAGATGGTACCTCATTGTCATTTTGATTTGCATCTCTCAGATAATTAGTGACTTTGAGAATGTTTTCATAGGTCTCTTGGCCTTCCTTATGTCCTCTTTTGAAAAGTACATATTTAGGTCTGTTGCCCATTTTTTGATTTGGTTGTTTATCTTCCTTTTGCTAAGTTTTATGAGTTCCCTGTAAAGGTTGGAGATTAAACACTTATCAGATATTACATTGCCAAATATGTTCTCCCATGCAGTGGGCTTTCTTGCTGTTTTATTGATGGTTTTTTTTGCTGTGCACAAGCTTTTTATTTTGATGTAGTCCCATTTGTTTATTTTCTCCTTAGTTTCCATTGTTCTAAGAGTTGTATTGGTAAAGATATTGCTACAACATATATCTGATATTTTGATGCCTATGGATTCTTCTAAGATTTTTATGTTTTCCTATTGTATGCTTAAGTCCTTCATCCATTTTGAGTATATTTTTGTGTATGGTATAAGTTGGTAGTCTAGTTCTCTCTCTCTCTCTCTCTCTCTCTCTCTCTCTCTCTCTCTCTCTCTCTGTGTGTGTGTGTGTGTATGTGTGCGTGCGCGCGTGTGTGTGTTTAATGAATATGTCTTATTTTCACAACACCATTTATTCAAGAGACTATCTTGACTCCATTATATGCTCTTGCCTCCTTTGTCAAATATTAACTTAGTATAATGGGTTGGGTCAATTTCTGAGTTCTCTAGTCTATTCCATTAATCTACGTGTCTGTTCTTATATCAGTACCAGGCATTTTTGAGAACAGTGGCTTTGTAATACAGCTTGATATCTAGTGTATTGAGATCCCTCCTACTTTGTTCTTCTTTCTCGGGATTGTTGCAGCTCTTGGAAATCTTTATTTATTCCAGATGAATTTTTGGATAGTTCATTCTAGGACAGTGAAATATGCCATTGGTATTTTAATAGGGAAGATATTGAATCTATAGATTGCTTTGGCTAGTATGGACATTTTAATAATGTTGATGGTACCAATCCATAACCATGTTATGTTTTTTCCATCTGTTTATGTCTTCCTCTATCTCTTTTTTCAGTGTCCTGTAGTTTTATGCATATAGGTCTTTTACTTCCTTAGTTAAGTTTATTCCGAGGTATCTTAATTTTTTTGGTGCAATGGTAAATGGGATTGCTTTAGTAGTCTCTTTCTGTAAGTTCATTATTGGTGTATAAAAATGCCATAGATTTCTTGGCATTAATTTTGTATCCTGCTACATTGCTAAATTCATTTGTTAAGTCTAATAATTTTTGATGGAGTCTTTAGAGTTTCTACGTACAGTATCATGTCATCTGCAGATAATGACAGCTTTACCTGTTCTTTTCCATTTTGGCTGCCTTTTATTTCTTTTTCTTGTCTAACTGCTATGCCTAGCGTTTCCTACACTATGTGGAACAGAAGTGGTAAAAGTGGGCATCCTGTCTTGTTCTTGTTTTTAAGGGAAATGGTTTTAATTTTTGCCCATTGACTATGATGTTGGCTGTAGGTTTGTCATATAAGGCTTTTATTATATTGAGGTATGATCCCTCTATTCTCATTTTGCTGAGGGTTTTTATCAAGAAAGGTTGTTGGATTTTGTCAAATGCTTTTTCTGCACCAATTGATATGACTATGTGATTTTTATCTCTAAATTTATTTATGTAATATATCATGTTTATTGATTCGTGGATATTGTACCATCCTTAAATCCCCAGGATAAATCCTACTTGGTCATGGTGTATGATCTTTCTGATGTACTGCTGGATCCAATTTGCTAGAAATTTGTTGAGGATTTTGGTATCTATGTTCATGAGGGATATTGGCCTATAATCTCTTTTTTGTGTTGTCTTTATCTGGTTTTGATATTAGGGTAATGCTGGCTTCATAGAAAGAGCTTGGGAGTGTTCCTTCCTCTTGAACTTTTAGAATAGTCTGAAGAGAATAGATTTAGTTCTTCTTTGAATGTTTGGCAAAACTACCCTGGATTTAGTTTGTGGGGAGCTATTTGATGACTACTTCAATTTCCTCCATAGTGATTGGCCTTTTGAGATTTTTAGATTCTTTCTGATTGAGTTTTGGAAGCTCATATTTTTCTAGGAATATGTCTATTTGCTCTAGGTTGTCTAGTTGTTGGAATAGAATTGTCCATAGTATTTTTATGCAATCCTTTGTATTTCTGTAAGGTCTGTTGTTATTTCTCCTCTTTTATTTCTGATTTTGTTTATTTAGGTCTTCCCTCTTTGCTTCTTGGTGAGCCTGGCTAGAGGTTTATTAATCTTGTTTATCCTTTCAAAGAATTATCTGTTGGTTTCATTGATCTTTGGTATTGATTTTTTTGTGGGGATTTTTTCTGTCTCTATGTCATTACTTTCTGATCTTTATTATCTCCTTCCTTCTGCTCACTCTGGGATTTTCTTGTTTCTCTCTTTCTATTTTTTTTTCAGTTATAAACTTAGATAATTTATTACCAGTTTTTTGTTTGTTAGTTTTTTGAGGTAGGCTTGTAGAGCTATAAACTTCCCTCTCAGAACTGCTTTCATGATGTCCCACAGATTTGGGGTTGTTATGTTTTCATTGTCACTCATTTCCAGGATGTTTTAAATTTCTTCTTTGATCTCTTTTTTAACCCAATCATTGTTTAATAGCATGTTATTCAGCTTCCAATTGTTTAAATTTTTTTATTGTTCTTATTATAGTTTATTACTAACATTATGCCTTTGTGGTCTGAGAAGATGCTTGATATAACTTCAGTCATCTTGAATTTTGACAGGCTTTGCCTATGATCCAATATGTGATCTATCTTTAAAAATGCCCTATGTGCACTTGAGAAACATGTATATTCCGTAGCTTTGAGGTGAAATATTCTGAAGATGACAATTATGTTCATCTGATCTAGTGAATTATTTAGGATTGCTGTTTCTTTGCTGAATTTTTGTCTAGAGGATTTATCCAGTGATGTCCATAGATTATTAAAGGCCCCTACTATAATAGCATTACTGTTAATCTGTCCCTTGATATCTTTCAGGAATTTTTTATGTATTTGGGTGCTTCTGCATTAGGTGTATATATATTTATCAGGGTTATAACCCTTGTTGTATCCACCCCTTTAGTATTATGAAGTACCCTTCCTTATCTATTGTTATAGCCTTCACTTTGAGGTCTATTTTTTCAGATATAAGTATTGCTACCCCAGCTTTTCTTTTCATTTCCATTTGCCTGGAAGATATTTTTGATCCCTTCACTTTCAGTCTGTGTGAGTCTCTTGTTCTGAGGTGGGTCACTTGTAGACAGCATATACCAGTATACAGTGGTACCTCGAGATATGAGTGCCCTAACATATGATATTTTTGCTTTGAAATACGAGCAACATTTGACATAGGAGTAATCTCGCAGATTGACTGGCTGCACATGACCCACCAGTTTACCGCGACTGGAGTGTCTCATAGTTTCACACGCCTCAAGGTTACGGAACGAATTAAACTCGTATCTTGAGGTACCACTGTATAGGTCATGTTTTCTTATCCATTCAGCCATTCAATGTCTTTTGATTTGAGCCTTTAGTCTGTTTATTTTTAAAGTTATTATTGATAGGTAATTGTTTGTAGCCATCTTAATTTTTTTCTGCCTGTGTTCTTTCTTACCTTTTTATTTCTTCTTTTCACACCAGTCCCTTTAGCATTTCTTGCATTGTTAGTTTAGTAGTGATAAACTCCCTTAGTCTTTTTTGTCTGTGAAGCTCCTTATTTCCCCTTCAATTTTGAATGATAGCCTTGCTGGATATAGTATTCTTGGACTCAGTACTTTGCTTAAGAAATCATTTGGTAATCTAATGGGAGAATCCCTTGTGTGTAACTTTCTACCTCTCTCTGGCAGCCTTTAAGATTCTTTCTTTGTCCAGAGCATTTGCCGTTATAATTAGAGCATGTCTTGGTGTGAGTTTCTTCAGGTTTATCTTGTTTGGGACTCTCTGTGCTTGCGTGATTTTTTCTTTCTCAAATCAGGGAAGTTTTCTGACATTATTTCTTCAAATAGGTTTTATAATCCTTGTTCTTCTTAAAAATATGGAACCCTTCATGAATTTTGGTGTCACCCTTGTGTATGGACTATGCTAATCTTATCTGTATCATTCCAATTTCAGTATATGTGCTGCCAAAGTGAGCATAGTAGTCAACTTTTATTATATCTCAACAGAAAACAGGTTTTTTATATAACTGTGTTCTAATATACTAGAATTCATTTAACTAGCAAAATCTTATGAAGCTTTACTCGAGAGTATGGTCTTATTTATGTTGTATATCTATATAATTTATTTACTTCATCTCTTGAGCCTTGTAGAGTGATAGAAGTCATTTACTCAATGGTAATCGCTCACTAAATATTTGATGTATGAATAAATTAATCACATAAATATATAAACACATTTATTATAAGGCCATTTATATAGAGGATATGGAATTTTAATAGTAAAATGTAATTTATTAAAAATTCTAAAGTCATAAAGATCATCTATTTCAAATTCACTATTCTCACAGATAAAAAACAAGACCCAGATATATTAAAGAATTTGACCGATTGTATTTTTACTAACTAGAATTGGAATACAGGTTCCTAAGTCACCTTGAATTGTTTGGACCCTTAACACCAATGACTCTTGCTAGGTACTTTTAATGCAGAAAAAAAAATTGTTTTAATAAAGGATGGAAATGTCAAGAGAATTACATAAAATAGAACAAACCTAAAGATATTGAGAATTTCAACAAAGAGATAAAATATTAAAAAGTACCATAAATATATCACAGAAATAAAGACTACAATAACTGACTGAAAAATTCAATAGAGGGTCTCATTCATATGTGGAATCTAATGAAAAAACTAACAAACAAACAAACTGATGAACAAAATAGATCCAAAGACAAAGGAACATGGAACAGGGTGATGAACTTCAGAGGGAAAGGAAGATGTCAAAGAACATCCTGTCTAATAAAGAGGGAATATACTAATTGACCCTCACGCCATTGCAAAGATGGTGGCACCCACAGCCAATAAGGAGAGAATGTGCTAATTGACTGCCATGCCCTCAAATATGACAGTGTCCACAGGCACAAGACAGTGGTGCCCAGTCCCCTCAGCCCTCTATCTGCCCAGGGCAACCCTCATATGGCAGCTTCCCAGCCACTCAGGGATGGCCCAAGGCACAGGCAAGCTTCAGATGGCAGTTTCCCAGCTACCCAGGGCTGCTGAGGCTCAGGTAACCAGGGCTGGCCAAGGCTTGTGCTTCTGGCAGTGGCAGCAGCAGAAGTGTGATGACGTGTTGCCTTCCCCTAATCACCAGGTCATCTTCCACCCCTGAGGGCTTCCAGACTGTGAGAGGAGGCAGACCAGGTTGAGGAACCTTCCCTCCAGTGCATGAATTTTCATGCACCGGGCCTCTAGTATATGCATAAATTCATAATCCATGGGCACAGACAATAGTGGAATGAAGGCCTATTGGGGGATAGGTGAAGAGTGGAGGGAAATCACAGGAGGGAAAAGAAGACCCCTGTAATACTTTCAACAATAAGGATTAATTTTTAAAAACAAAAATTCAATAGAGGGTTTTCATAGGAGACTAGATCAAGAAGAAGAAATACATCAGTGAATTAAAAGACATGGCTGAGGAACACACACAAGTAGAACAGCAAAAAAGAAAATAAGTAAAGATAACTCAGGGAACCTATAGGGCACCATCAAGTGGACCAATATTCACATTTTAGAAATTCCAGAAAGAGAAGAAAGGAAAAATGGGGCAAAAAATATTAAGTAAAGAAATAATACCTAAAAATGTCCTTAACCTGGGGAAAAAGGAAATCAATATCCAGATCCAGGAAGCCTTGAGAGTTGCAAATAGAATGAATGCAAAGCATAATGAAACAAATAAAATTTAAAAAATTTTAAAGTGAAATAAAAAGGGGGAAATCTTAAAAACAGCAGGAGTAAAAAAACTTGACACCAGAAATCTATGACCTTTTTATATACCAATAATGAACCCACAGAAAGAGAAATGAAAAAAATAATCCCATTTACCATTGCACCAAAAAAAAATTAAGGTAACTCGGAATAAACTTAACTAAGGAAATAAAAGACCTGTACTTGGAAAACTACAGGACACTGAAAAAAGAGAGAGGAAGACATAAACAGGTAGAAGAACATACCGTGGTCATGGATTTATACAATTAACATTATTTATTAAAATATTCATACTACCCAAAGCAATCTATAGATTCACTGCATTCCCTGGTTAAAATAGCAACAGTGAACTTCACAGTCCTAGAACAAACTCTCCAAAAATTCATTTGGAATAAAAAAGATCCCCAAAAGCTGCAACAATCCTGAGAAAGAAGAACAAAGTAGGAGGGATCTAAATACCAGATAACAAGCTATATTACAAAGCCACTATTCTCAAAACTGCCTGGTACTGGCACAAGAACAGATATATAGACTAATGGAACAGAACAGAGAACCCAGAAGTTTACCCAAGCCATTATGCTCAATCAATATTTGACAAAGGAAGCAAGAACATACAATGGAATCAAGATAATCTCTTCAATAAATGGTGCTGGGAAATTTGGACATATACATGCAAAAAAAAAAAAAAGAAAGAAACTTGAGCACCAGCTTACACCATACACAAAAACAAACTTAAAATGGCCAAAGGACTTGAATAGGTAGCAAAACAGCAGAAATATGTCGTAGCAATATCTTTACAGAGACAGCCTCTATGGCAATGGAGACTAAGGAGAAAATAAACAAATGGGACTACATCAAAATTAAAAGTTCTTGCACAGCAAAAGAGACCATCAACAAAACAACAAGAAAACTCACTGCATAGAAGAATATATTTGCCAATGATATTTCCGATAAGGGTTTAATCTCCAAAATTTACAGAGAACTCATACAACTTAACAAAAGGAAGATAAAGATCCAATCAAAATATGGTCAAAGGACACTTTTCAAAAGAGGACATACAAAAGGCCCAGAGACATATGAAAACATGCTCAATGTCACTAATCATCAGAAATATGCAAATCAAAACAACAATGAGATACCATCTCACACTTATCAGAATGACTATAATCAACAAACAACAAGTGCTGGCAAGGATGTGGAGAAAAAAAACCCTTGTGCACTCCTGGTGGGAATGCAGACTGATGTATCCCCTATGGAAAACAGTATGGCATTTCCTAAAAAATTTAAAAATGGAACTCCCATTTGACCCAGTGGTCCCACTTCTATGTACCCCTATATTCATAGCACACAATTTACCATAACTAAGATTTGGAAACAGTGCCCATCAGCAGATAAGTGGATTAAAAACTGTGGTACAGCCAAAACCAGTTTGGCTCAGTGGATAGAGTGTCGGCTTGCAGACTGAAAGGTCCCAGGTTCGATTCCGGTTGGGGGCATGTGCCTTGCTTGCGGGCACATCTCCACAGTGGGGTGGCTGATCGATGTCTCTCTCTCATGGATGTTTCTGACTTTCTATCTCTCTCCCTTCCTCTCTGTAAAAAAATCAATAAAATATATTTTTTTAAAAACTGTGGTACATCTACACAATAGAATACTATGCTGCTATTAAAAAAGTAGTAACCTTTTCCATTCTCAACAGCATAGATGGAACTGGAGAGCATTATGCTTAAGTGAAATAAGCCACTTGAAGAAAGAAATATTACCTGATCTCACTCATATGTGGGATATAATTAACAACATAATTTGATGAACAAAAATAGGTTGATCTAGAGACTAATGGTGGGGGAGGAGGTTAAAGTGCAACCAAAGTATTATATGCATACATATTAACATAAACAATGGACACAGACACTTTGGTGGTGGGGGCTTGCCTGGGTTGAGAAGGAATGGCAGAGGGGTCAATTAGGGTAAAAGGAGACATATGTAAAACTTTACACAATAAGAAAAAAATTTAAGAGTAAAACAACTTGTTACATACAGGGGAATCCCCATAACACTATAAGCAGATTTTTCAACAGAAATTTTTAGGCAAGAAGGGAATAGTATGATATATTAAAAATACTGAAAGAATGAAAAACTGCCAACCAAATATATTCTATCAAGCAAAGTTGTCTTTCAGAATTGAAAGAGTATTTTTCAGAGAAGCAAAAACTGAAAAATTAGATTTCCACTAAAGCAACCTCACAAGAAATGTTAAAGGAACTTCTTCAATTTGAAAGAAAAGGACAATAATTAGTAACAGAAAGATATATGAAAGTATTAAATTGCACTGGTAAAGGTAAATATATATAGTTAAATTAAGGATATTTTAATGTTGTAATGGTGGTGGGAATCATTGATGTCTCTAGCATATAGGTTAAAAGACAAAAGTATTAAAAATAACCTTAACAACCATAATTTATTGATGGATGCAGAATGTAAAAAGATGTAAATTGTGACAACAAAAACATAAAATGTAGAACTTTTTTATGCTTTTCAAGTTAAGTTCTTGTGAGCTTAAAATAGCCTGTAATAAAAGTAGGCATTTTTGTAAGCCTCAAAGTAACTACACAAAAGAAAAAGAATCAAAGCACGGCATTAAAAGAAATTATTTAATTGCAAGATAAGAGTGTAAAGGAGAAAGAAAGGAACAAAAGAACTAAAAACAATAGAAACAAATTAACAAAATGGCAATAGTAAGTTCATGTCTATTAATAATCATATTCAACAATAGGTTATCCAGATAGAAGATAAAAAATGGAAACATTGGTTTTAAAGGCAATATGTTAGATTAGATTAATTTAACATATATTTAGTGGACATTCTATCCAACATCAGCAAAATACATACTTCTTTAATATACATGGATTATTCCCCATGGTAACTCATATGTTAGATCACAAAACAAGTCTTAATAAGTTTAAGCATGTTTTTCATGCAAAGGTATAAAACTAGAAATCAACTACAAAAAGAAAACTGGGAAATTCACAAATATAATTTAACAACATGCTTCTTACATACAATATGTCAAAGAAGAAATAAAAGAGAAATAAAAAATTTTCTTGAAGCAAATGAATATGGAAACACAATATACCAAAATTTATGGATGCAGCAAAAGCATTCCTAGTCCAGAACTATATAGTTTTACTTGTGAATTCTCCAAACATTTGAAAAAAGAATTAATAGCAACCTTTTTCTTTTTTTATTTCAAAATTTTTATTTTTTTCTTTATTTTTTTAAATATATTTTATTGATTTTTTACAGAGAGAAAGAAAGAAGGATAGAGAGTTAGAAATATCTATGACAGAGAGAGACATTCATCAGCCTCCTCCTGCCCGCCCCCTACTGGGGAATGTGCCTGCAACCAAGATACATGCCCTTGACCGGAATTTAACCTGGGACCTTTCAGTCGGCAGGCCAATGCTCTATCCACTGAGCCTTGCCGGTTTTGGCGTGTTTTTTGTTTTTGTTTTTTAATTGATTAAGGTATTACATATATGTCCTTATTGCCCCATTGTCCCCCCCACCCTCCCACTCTTGCCCTCACCCCCCTGGTGTGTATGTCCATTGGTTAGGCTTATTTTCATGCATACAAGTCCTTTGGTTCATCTCTCCTCTTTACCCCCACCCTTCCCTATCTTCTCTCTGAGGTTTTATGGTCTGATAGATGCTTCTCTGTCTCTAGATCTGTTTTTGTTCATCAGTTTATGTCGTTCATTATATTCCATAAATGAGTGAGGTCATGTGATATTTATCTTTCTCTAGCTTATTTCACTATCCTTTTCAATTCTTCCAAAAGAAAGAAGAGGAGAGAATACTTCCAAACTCATTTTTATGAGGCCTCCATTACCAAAACTAGACAGACAATACAAAAAAGAAAATTGCAAGCCAATAATTCTAATGAACATACATGTAAAACTTCTCAACAAAATATTAGCAAATTGAATTAAACATTAAGAAAACCATACACTATAATCCTGTGGGATTTATTCTAGTATCCAAAGATGATTCAACATCTGCAAATATATCAATGTAATACAAATCATGAAAAATTGAAGAATACTGCTTTCCATAGATGCTGTGCCAATCTTCATTCCCACCAAAAGTATGCAAAGGTCCCCTTTTATCTATATCCTTTCCAACACTATTATTTGTTTATTTATTGATGATAACCATTCTGACAGGTATGAAGTGATATTTCATTGTGGTTTTAATTTGCATTTCTCTGATATTAATGATGGTGATCATCTTTTCATATGTTTGTTGGTCATCTGTGTGTCCTTTTTGGAGAAGTATCTATTCAGATCCTTTCACCATTTCTTAATTGGATTGTTTGTTTTCCTTTGGCATTAAGTTTTGTAAGGATTTTTAATATATAAATTTTGGATATTAACCCTTTATCAGATGTTTCATTGGCTAATATATCCTCACAGGCAAATACATTCTTTTCATTTTGATCATTCTTTCCTTTTCTGTGCAAAAATACTTCAGTATGATATAATCCTATTTGTTTATTTTTTTCTTTGATTTCTCTTGCCTAAGGAGATAAATCAGAAAATATATTGCTAAAAGAAATGTTCAAGATTTTACTGCCTATGTTTTCCCTCTAAGAAGCAGCATGGAATTTCCTCAAAAAGTTAAAAATTGAACTACCTCATGATCCAATGATTCTACTTCTGGGAATTTATCTGAAGAAACCCAAAACACTAATTTGAAAGAATATATGTACCCCTATGTTCATGGAACCATTATTTACAATAGCCAAGATTTGGAAGCAGTCCAAGTGCCCATCAGTAGATAAGTAGATAAGAAAACTATACTTTTATACAATTGAATACTATACTGCTATAAAAATGAAGAAAATAGTACCCTTTAAGACATCACGGATAGACCTGGAGAACATTATGCAAAGTTAAATATGCCAGTCAGAGAAAGATAAGTACCATATGATTTCACTCATACGTGGAATTTCATTAATAAACTGAACTACCAAGGAATATAGAGACAGAATCATAGATAGATAGTAGGCAGACAGCTCTGGTCGGGGAGGGGAGAGAGTATTGGGGAAGGTGAATGGATTGAGCAAAAAAGAAAAAGAGAGAACTCATGGACATGGTGAACAGTGTGGTGACTGCAGTGGGGAGAGGAAGAAGAAAGTGGAAGAAGATACAGAGTGGGTAAATGGCAATGGGAAAATAAAATATTTAAATTTTAAAAATAAAAAACCTGTAATCTCAATAAATTCAGAGAAAAGTATTTGACAAAATTAAAGATCCTTTCATGATAAAATATAAACACACACACACAAAGTTTCAACAAACTGGGTATAGAAAGACCAAACCTCAATATAATAAAGTCCATATATGACCAGACCACAGCAAAACTCATACTTAACAGTAAAACCCTGAAAGGTATTTCACTAAGATCAGGATATTTCACTAATATCAACACAATAATGGCCACACTTGCTACTTTTCTTCAACATAGTATCAGAAGTCCTAGCAGAGCAAGCAGAAAAAAAAAAGAAATAAAAGGCATCCAAATCAGAAAGAATAAAGTAAAATGTTCCTTATTTGCATATGGCATGATATTAAATACAGAAAACTTTAAGGACTCCAGAAAAAAAATATTAGAACTAATATATGTTCTCAGTAAAGTTGCAGAATAAAAAATCAACATGTAATTGTCAGTTGCATTTCCATACGCTAACACAAACTATGAGAAAGAGAAATTAAGAAGACAATCCTATTTTTAATAGCATTAAAAAACACAATAAAGTACTTAGAAATAAGTTTACCAAGGAGATAAAAAATCTGTATACTGAAAAATATAAGACATTGCTATAATAATCAAAACAGTATGGCACTAGTAAGAAAAATAGACACATAAAGCAGTGGAACAGAATAAAGAACCAGAAATAAACTGCTGCGTAAACAGTCAGCTAATATTTTATAAGCAAACCAGGAACAGTCACTAAGAACAGTCTCTTGAATAAGTAGTAGTGGTAAAACTGGACAGCTATATGGAAAAGAATAAAATTGGACCACAGACAAAATCAACTTAACATAGATTAAGATGAACATAAGATCTGAAACCACAAAAATTCTAGAAGAAACAATAAAGGGTATAATCCTTTACAATGATGTGGGCAATGATTTTTTTTTATTTAACACCAAAAGTGAGAGCTAAAATAAATAAGTTGGACTACATCAAACTAAAATTCTTTTGCACAGCAAAGAAAGCAATAAAGAAAATGAAATGTCCACCTACATAATGGGAGAAAATATTTGTAAATCACATATCTGGTTAAGCTAATATTAAAAATATATGAAGAATTTATACAACTCAATAATAGCAAAATAAAATCTGATTTTAAAAAGAACTGAGGAACTAAATAAACATTTTTTTCAAAGAAGATATACAAATGCCAACAGATACATGAACATATGCCCCAATATCACTATTTATCAGGGAAATACATATTAAAACTAAAATGAGATATTGAGTCACATCTTTTAAGATGACTATTATAAAAAAGACAGAGATATGTGTTTGTGAGAATGTGAAGAAAAAGAAACTCTTGTGCCCTATTGGTGAGGATGTAAATTGGTTCAACCATTTATGAAAAACAGTATGGAAAATCCTCAAAAAAATTAAAAGTAGAACTACCATATGGGTAAGCAATCCCATTTATGGGTATATGTCCAAAGAAAATGAAAACAAGATGTTGGAAAAATATCTGCACACCCATGCTAATCGCAACATTATTTACAACTAGAGGCCCAGTGCATAAATTCATACACCTTGAAAGGAACTGTGGGTCACAAGGCTGCGGTGGGCATAGGGGCAGGTCTCTGCCCATCCTTTGTGCCCCCACTTGGCCCTTCCCACCGTGGCCCCTGGTTTCCTGTCTGCCAGCAGCCCTGCTTCCCCCACCACTGCTTCCACATGCTGACAATGCTGGCCCTGTTCGCATCCGCTGATGGCGTGGAGCAATTGGGGCTGGTGCCATCACTGGGTGCGAGTGGTAGCTGCTGCCCCAATTGCCCCTCAGGAGCAGGAGGATGGAAAGCCCTCGGAAGTGATTGGGGCCAGCAGTCACCACTTGCACCTGCTGACATCACTGAGCAATTGGGACCAATGCTGGACACTGGCAGCTGGTGAGCTCAAGCAGTAGCTCTGGTGCTGGTTGCAGTTGAAGTGGGGCCAGCATTGGCAGTGGGTACAAGTGGCAGCTCCGGCAACAGCAGCAGGTGCAAGCAGAGCCGGTGCTGGCAGCAGGTGCGAGTACTGGGCCAGACCATGGCTCGCGGGAGCAAAATATTTTCCATAACCACCAGAGGCTTGCCCCAGTGACTGCAACTGGCACCCCACCCCTGCTCATCTGCTCCACCATCCCACCATGGCCAATGCCTACCATGTTCTATGCTCTGCCACCTGCTGCCAATACCCACTGTGTTCTGCACATGCCCTCTGGTGGTCAGCACATGTCATAGCAACTGGTTGTTTGGTTTTTTGGTTGTTCCACTGTTTGCTTTATTTGCATATTAGCCTTTTATTATAGAGGATAATCATAATATGGAAACAATATGTTTGTTAACATATTAAGGATAAAGACAATGATACATACAATGGAATATTATTCACTCAGGATAAAAATGAAATCTTGTCATATGCAGCAACATGAATGGAAATTGAGGATCTTATGGCAAGTGAAATAATTTAGAAAAAGAAAAATAAGTTTAAAAGGTTCATGTATGTGGAACCTAACAAGTATAAACTCATAGAAATAGAAACTAGAAGGATATTTATCAGGGTCTGGGAAGTGGAGAAAATGAAGAGTTGGTCAAGGAATACAAACTTCATTTTATAAGATAAATATGTTCTGGAAACTTCATGTACAGCATGGTGGCTATCCTATCTAATAAAAGAATAATATGCAAATTAACCTTCACTCTTCTACACCTACAAGCCACATCCACAAGCCATGCCCACCAGCCAATCAGGAGTGAGTATACAAATTAACCCCAACCAAGATGGCTGTGGCCATGGAGCAGGCAGGCAGGAGGCTTGAGTTTCCCCGGTGATGGAGGAAGCCAAGCTTCCCATACATCCTGGTGGTCCTAGACCTCCACTAAAGGCTACAAAGTTTCAATTATAGAAGATAAATAAATCCCAACAAAAATGGTGGCAGCCACAGAGCTGTGGAGAGCAGGAGGCTAGGGTTGCCCCTGGCAATGGAGGAAGCCAAACTTCTGCAGCCCTGACCTATCTTGGTCTCCACCTAAGGCTACAAAGTTTCAATTATAGAAGATAAATAAATCCCAACAGAAATAACTGCCAGCCTGGAGCGAGCAGTAGGCTAGGCTCCGCTCCAGGCTACAAAGTTTCAATTGTAGAAGATAAATAAACCCTAGATATCAGAGCCTCCACTTGGGTCGCTGGGGGCCGTGGCCAGCCTGCAAAACACCACAGACCTCTCATACAGGCCACCTCATGCCCCAAGGGAACATTCAACTTGATCAGGACAAACCAGCTGGTTCCCGCCTGTGCAGCAGGCCTCTATCCTATCTAATATGCATATTGACTATCACTCCAACACACAAGATGGCTGCTCCCATGTGGTCAAAGATGGCTGCCCCATGTGGACACAAGATGGCCACCACAAGATGGCCAGCAGGGGAGAGCAGTTGGGGTGGGCACACTAGGTCTGCAGGGGAGGGCAGTTGGGAGGGACCAGGCCTGAAAGGGAGGGCAGTTGAGGGTGATCAAGTCTGCAGGGGAGGGTAGTTAGGGGTGATCAGGCCTTAAGGGGAGGGCAGTTAGGGACAAACAGGTTGGCAGGGGAGCAGTTAGGCATCAATCAGGCTGATAGGGGAATGGTTAGGGGGTGATTAGGCTGGCAGGCAGACGTGGTTAGGGGCAATCAGAAAGGCAGGCAGGTGAGCAGTTGGCAGCCAGCAGTCCTGGATTGTGAGAGGGATGTCTGACTACCCCTCAGGTCCCAGATTGGAGAGGGTGAAGGCTGTGCTGAGGGAGACCCCGCCGCCGTGCATGAATTTCAGGTACCAGACCTCTTATCTTACCTAATATTAGAGAAACATGTAAATTTACCATACCTCTGTTACATCCACAGCCAATCAGAGTGAGTATGCAAGTTAAACCAACAAAGATAGTGGTTAATTTGCATACATATCTAAAGCCTTCACTGAGGCGTTAGGCTTGGGAAGGGACCAAGCGTGTGACCAAAGCAGACCATCCAGAATTCAGCACTGGATTGCCCACTGCAGCCTGGTGCCCAGCACTGACTGCCCAGGTGACTGAGACCCAGAATGTGAGTCAGGGTCTGATTTGTAGCCTCAGTGGAAGGTATTGATCATTGTACTTACCTCTCTCTTTCTTTCCTCTTTCTTTCTGATCTTTGCTAGCAGCCAGGCTTTTCTTTTTCTCCTGGCCTCCACAGAGCTGCTATTAAGCCCTGCCTCTTTGATCTGGCCCAGAGATAGGTCTGGAGATGTTGACTGGCATAGAAACCGACCAATCAGAACTAAAGGTGGGTGCTATCAGAAGCCAATGGCTGTCTAGGAGGTGGAGTTCTTGACACTGACTGGCATAGGAACCAAACAATGAGAACCAAATCAGGGTGCTGTGGGGAGCCAATGGCCACCTAAGAGGCAAAGCTTTTGACACTGGCATAGGAACCAACCAATTAAAACCAAATTGGCCAGCAGAGGAGGGCAGTTGGAGGAGATATCAGGCCTGTAGGAGAGGGCAGTTAGGGGTGATCAGGCAGGCAAGCAGGTGAGCAGTTAGGAGCCACTGGTCTCAGATTGTGAGAGGGATGTCTGACTGCTGGTTTAAGCCAGATCCCTGGGATTGGGCCTAAAATAGCAGTTGGTCATCCCTCGAGGGGACCCAATTAGAGAGGGTTCAGGCTGAGTTGAGTGAACCCCTCTCTGTGGATCAATCTCGTGTACCAGGCCTCTAATAGTTAATAATGCTGTATTGTATATTTTAAAATTGATTAATAAGATAGATCATAAGTATTCTTACCAGAGAAATAAATTTTAATTATGTGACATGAGAGTAGTGTTATCTAATTCTATGATGGCAATCATTTTACAATGTATAAGTGTACAAATAAACAAAATGAACCCTAAGCTTCCACAAGGTTATATATCAATTATATCTCAATAAAGCTGGAAAATATAGAAGCTTAATCTGGGGAATACAATAGCCTCCAATTTACATGCATCTATAAAAACATTTTCTTGGTATATAGATCATAGTTTCATCATATTCTCAATGACATATATGGCCCAATAAATATTAAGAACAACTGTAGTATAGTATTGGGCAAATATGTAATAGTAAGTAAAAAACATTTTCTATATCAATTGGCCCCATAGAGCAGGCCCATTAAAATAATTCTTAACCAAATTTTAAAAATAAATTTCTCCAGGGAGATGTTGGAGAAAACATAAATGTCTCAAACAAAACTTAAAAGGAATACAATTAAAGAAGCTCTGATTCCACAGATAAAACACCCAGGCTGAGTGCCCTCCCCACTGCTCTGGATTGGCAGCTGTTTTTGGATACCTGTCCAGGGTGTCACATAATTTTTTCCAATGGAATAATTCCACAAGGACAAAATTAGAAATGCATTTATTATTTTTCCTTGGAAGATTTTTTTTAACATATTATAAAGCTGAGCCTCTTTTAAGACTGGCATGTACCACAAACAAAAAACTCCCACCATGAGACTGTTTAGAAAAAAACCCTTTTAAAATGAAATATAAATTCCTCTCAAATGAGAACAATTTTCTTTCAGGCTGCTACTCAGCGAACCTCTGGAGAGGTTTGGAAAATTCAGAAGATCATTTCTATCCCAAGGCTGAATATATCTCATAATTACCAAGGCACTGTGGACAAGGGAAGAATATGGGCTATTTACATTTTAGATAGCCAAGTTATATGAGACTAGAGGCCTGGTGCACAGGATTGGTGCACTGGTGGGGGGTGTAGTCTGTGGGATCAGCTGCTATGGGAGCACTGCTTATCTTGCACAAATCTTTGTGCATCAGCCTCTAGTTGAAAATAAAATTTTTATCCCTTTGTGTCTCTGCCAACTGATCTCAAACAGCTATACTTCTCTGACCACTGGTCCTCATTCAACATGTAAGTTATTAATTTTCTGATTTTAATTTACAGTGTATCAATTGATTAGATTTTTTATTGAATTGGAATGAAAAAGCTTAATTAGATAGAAATTTGTAAGTAGCAGCACAAACTAAAAATATATTTCTATGTAGCAGCACAAACTAAAAATATATTTTAAGAAATAGAAATCATTTATAATAGCAACAACAAAAAATATGCTTAGTAATAAATCTAACAAAATATTTGAAAGATTTTTATAGGAAAAACTTCAAAACTTCAGAATACATATACCATTTCTCCCAGATTGATCTATAGAGCACATGCAATCCTTCTCAAAAAATCAACTGGTTGTTTTGAGGAACTTAATTAGTTGGTTCTAAAACACATAAGAACAAATGCCCAAGATAGCCTCGCAATTCCAGAATTAGGATAAGGTGAGGATATTTATCCTGTTAGGTATTAATATTTATTAGGTAGCTTTGCAATCGGTATAACATATTCTGGGGGCAAGGATGGGCATACTTGCCTGAACAAACCAGATAAACAAGAAATAGATGCATCACATAAGAGAAATTAATACAAGATAGAGGCAACATGATATACTGTTGGAAAAATAATAAAGTATTACATATAAAAAAGCACAAAAACACAAAATCCCATTTAAGAGAGATTAAAAGAGAAGTTAATAGGCAAAACTTCAAACTGTTGGAGGAAGTACAAGAGAATATGTGTATTTTAGAAAAGGGAAATATTTCTCAAATATGACAGAAAGCACCAACCATAAAAAATAAAAGTAATGGCACATTAAAATTAAAAACTTTCATGCCTCAGAAGCCACGAAAAATACAGCTGAAATATGGGCCATAAACTTGGAGAACATGTTTGAAGCATAAAAATGGATAAAATATCAGTATCTAGAATTAGAATGGTGGCATTGCATAACTTCAATGTGGACAATCACATTCTAAGTAAATGGCAACCTTTTGATTTGAAGATGCTCTTTGCAATTGTTCAACTTCAGGAGACTGTCTAAAATATATATACATATATATATATGTCTCCTACAAATAATAAAGGACAAAAAACTAAATAGAAGAAGCTAAAAGACATAAGAAATAATTACACTGCTGTAGCAGCACTCACAGCCCTGAGCCCTATGTCTGGAGCCCTCCCAAAGGGTGTGGCCTGTGGGATCAGGCTGAAACCAGTTCTCCGACATCCCCTAAGGCATCCCATATTGAAAGAGGGCACAGACCGGGCTGAGGGACCCCCATTGGTGCACAATCAGGCCAAAGGGACCACAGGAGGCTCCACGGCAGATCCAGTCCATCTATTCATTCTGGATCAGCCAGACCCCAGCAGCAGCTAACCTACCTGTCAGAGCATCTGCCCCCTGGTGATCAGTGCACATCATAGCGAGTGGTTGAGCATCCTTAGCATATCATTAGCATATTACACTTTGATTGGTTGTTCTGTTGTTCTGCTGTTCAGTCTATTTGCATATTGCCCTTTTATTATATGGGATACCTTCTGAGAAAATCACATTGCACTTCAATATGATAATTGATTATTCAAGCAATGTCTTTTATTCTCTTTATTCTTTGCTGGTTTCTGCTTTTCTGATAGTCTTTTAACCATTGGATTCTTTAGGAATGTACACTGGTACCATTCTCCAGCCACACATTCTATCTAGTATCATAGGTTTAATCCTACTTATATTCCTAAAACTCCTAAATCTCATAGGTTTAATCCTACTTATATGCCTAAAACTCCTAAATCTGTGTTTCTAATTCTAACCTATCCGCAAAACTCTTGAATTATGTATCCAACTACTTAACTGATATCTTTTTTTTTCATTATCAACTAGGTGTGTTATTTAATCCCTCCCATCTCTTTATGACCTCAGAGAATGTTATCCTTACCTAGTTTTCAAGCAAAAATATGTGCGTGTATACTAATCCCAAATATATATATATATATGTATATGTATATATACAATTTGAATAAGTATAAAGACAATGTTTATTAAAGCACATTTCATTTTCAAACTGTAGTAGAATCTACAAAGTGCAATGAGTTAATATATGTGATGAGTTATTTTTTAATTCCTATGATTTCCTGATCACACATGACTATTCCAACAACAAATCCTGTTAACTCTATCTTCAGAACCAATAATTCTGTCCACCTCAGTCTATCTCAATAATCACTACCCTAGGTCATATCACCATCATCACTCAGCTCTACTGTTTTAAGAACTCGCATACTGTATTTCCAACTTCTACTCTTGGTCCTTTATGGTCTATTCTCCCACAAACCACCAGGCATTCTTAAAATATATATATATTAATATATATATTAATATATATTAATTTCCTTCTTAAATCTCTTCAATGGTTTTTCATAATAATTAAAATAAAATTTAAAATACTTTCTGTGAGCTACAAGTTCTATAAGATCAAAACTCCAACTATCGCCGAGACCGATTTGGCTCAGTGGATAGAGTGTCAGCTTGCGGACTGAAAGGTCCCAGGTTCGATTCCGGTTGAGGGCATGTACCTTGCTTGCGGGCACATCTCCACTGTGGGGCTTGCAGGAGGAGGCAGATCAATGTCTCTCTCTCATCGATGTTTCTGACTTTCTATCTCTCTACCTTCCTCTCTGTAAAAAAATCAATAAAATATATTTAAAAACAAACAAAACAAAACAAAAAAAACTCCAACTATCTTTTCAACATTATCCTCTACCACCATCTCTTTGAGAGTTATGCTACCACTGCATTCATGTTTTTGCTGCATCTCAACCATGTTAAGCTGGCACCCACTTAGGGTCTTCTGTTGCCATTATCTGAAGTACGTTTTCTCTGAGACTAATTTAAGTTTAAATGTCATTTTAACAGATACCTGCTTTGATGACCCATCCAGTCTCCATCACATCAACTATTTTAATGATTTGCATATAGTAAATTTTTATATTTCCTTGTGCATTTGCGTATTTAAAATTTTGATTTCACAAGTTAAAATTTGTCTTTTGTTTAGTATGTGAAAGGTTCTGCACAATTTTTGAGTGGAAAAATTAGAAAAATATTGGGTAATATTAGTTTCTTGTTTCAAAACTTTAATATTTATCCTAGAGGCCCAGGATGTGCATGAGTAGAGTCCGTAGGTCTGGCCAGTGATCGGGGCCAATCAGGTTCAACACCTCCTTACTTCCTTGCCTCCTGCTTCCCTTGCTGCCTCAGTGCCCACCACTACCACTGGTCATCCACCATGTTCCACGATTCCTGCTGGTGGTCAGCACATGTTATAGCGAGTGATTGAATTCCCAGTCTCACGATCAAACTCCCAAGGGGACACTTTGCATATTAGTATTTTATATATATAAATTACATGTGTAATTTCAGTAATTTGATCACAGCTTTTTATACTTTCTTGAAAGATATACTTTTCTTCTGCAGGTACTGAACAACATTCCATTATCAATTTGCATACATACCAATTCATAATGATACAATAGAATGGAAAATTCTTGACATGTTCTTTGTCTAATTAATTCCTAGATCATATCAACAAAAGCATTCTATTTCAAGTAAGGTCCAAAGAATGGGGGGGAAAAGAAATCTTGATATTCTTGGAAATTTTTTTATATGAGAATGTTAAGAAATTTTAATTATGCTTTTAAAAATAAGAATCTATTTATGTTGGGCTATGGAAAAACCATGCTGTTGTATATATTTTTAAAGACTTAGAACACATGTTCTATTTAATTCTTATCCTGGTAAGAATTAAATAGAAAATGAGACTTCTGTAATTAAAGATGTAAACAGAAAAATATGGCGTAGAGAGTGTCTATGCTTCTAAGTTTGATCTGATTGATAAGAGTACCAAAGCACATAAATATATGGCAAATACCAGATGAAATGGAGCAAGAACTGTTGAAGTATACTCAAATAAAGAATATTTTAATGAGCAGGAAAGTGACTACTTTTACTAAAGTCAAAAAATATATAATTTTTTTCTGTGGTTTCTGCTTTCTCCAACTGAAATAACACAGGAAAAAATGCTAAGAAACTGCAAAGCCAAATAGATGACTTTTCTATTGAAGTATTAAATGGTTGTTCAAAGAATTAAAGCCTGAATAAAGGACTACAGGAGTAGTCCTTTATTCAAAATTTGAAAAACAAGTTTTTCAAAATTTGAAAAACAATTAGTATATAAAATCACTCTGAATAAGATATTCACAGTGAGCTAATTCTGTGCAAGCATGAGAAAACATAACTATATTAATCAATTTTAACAACAATTCAGAGATAAGAACTATAGAATCGACTGATTCTAGGTTTTTGTCTTAAATTTATTTCAACCTTGCTCTAAACATGTATATAATTTACTTTGAATATACACATTTCTCAGTTTTAAAAAGTACTTTTTTTAATTTAATTTCTTTATGGTTTAAAGTATTACAGGATCTCCTTTTTCACCAATTGACCTCTCCCCAGCCACTTCCATCCCTCAGTGCCTGCCCTTGCCTTGCTACTTTGTCCACTAGTTATGGTTGTATGCATGCATACAAGACCTTTGGTTGATCTCTTACCCCCTCACATCCCCTCTTGCTTTCCCTCATAAGTTGAAAAGTCTGTTTGATGATTCTATGTCTCTAGTTCTATTTTTGTTCATTATATTCTTCAAATGAGTGAGATCATGTGATATTTATCTTCCTCCGACTGGATTATTGCATTTAGCATAAAGCTCTCCATGTCTATCCATGCTGTTACGGATGGTAAGAGTTCTTTCTTTTTTATAGCAGCATAGTATTCCACTGTGTAAATTTACCACAGATTTTTAATCCACTCATCTCTTGAGGGGCACTTAGATTTTTTCCAACTCTTAGCTATTGAAAATGTGCTGCTATGAACGTAGGGGTATTTCTGATTTCTTGGGATATATTCCTATAAGTGGGATTACTGGGTCAAGTGGGAGTTCCATTTTTTAATTTTTGAGGAAACTTCATACTTTTTTCCACAGTGGCTAAACCAGTCTGCATTCCTACCATCAGTGCATGAGGGTTCCGTTTTCTCTACATCCATGCAGGCACTTGTCCTTTGTTGATTTGTTGATGATAGCCATTCTGACATGTATTGTCCTTTTGATTTGCATCCCTCAGATGATTAATGATTTTGAATATGTTTTCATATGTCTCTTGGCCTTCTGTATGTCCTCTTTCAAAAAGTGTCCATTCCTTCCCTCCATTTTTCTATTGGATTGTTTATCTTCCTTTTATTAAGATGTAAGAATTCCCTATACATTTTGGACATTAGGCCCTTATCAGATATAACATATCAAATATTTGATCACATGCTGTGGACTTATTTGTTTTGTTGATGGTTTCTTTTGCTGTGCAGAAGCTCTTTTATTTTTATTAGTCCCTTTTGTTTATTTTCTCCTTAGTTTCTCTTGTCTGAGGAGCTGAATGAGTAAAGATATTGCTACAACTATGTCTGATATTGTGCTACCTATGGATTTTTCTAAGAAATTTATGGTTTCCAGTCTTATGTTTAAGTCTTTTATCCAGTTTTGAGTATATTTTAGTGTATGCTGTAAGTTGGTGGTCTAGTTTCATTTGATTGCAAGTATCTGTCCAATTTTCCCCACACCATTTATGAAAAGACTATCTTGACTCCATTGTATGCTCTTACCTCCTTTGTCAAATATTAATTGAGCATAATGGCTTGGGTCCGTTTCTGGGTTCTCTGTTCTGTTCCATTGGTCTATGTCTGTTTTTGCGCCAGTACCAGGCAGTTTTAAGAATAGTGGCTTTGTAATATAGCTTGATATCTAGTATTGTGATCCCTCCAACCTTATTGTTCTCAAGATTTTTTCAGCTATTGGGTTCTTTTTTTTTATATGAATTATTGAGGAATTTGTTCTATGTCTATGAAATATACTGTTGGTATTTTAATGGGTATTGCAATAAATCTATTGATTGCTTTTGATAATATGAACATTTTAATGATGTTGATTCTACTAATACATGAACACAGTATACTCTTCGATTTATTTATGTTTTCCTCTATCTCTTTTTGCAATATTATGTAGTTTTCCGAGAAGAGATTTTTTACTTCCTTAGTTAAGTTTATTCCTAGATATCTTAATTTTTTTTGATGCAATGGTAAATGGGATTTGTTTGTTTGTTTCTCTTTCTGTGAGTCTGTTATCCTAATATATACAAAGCTAGGTGCTGTCACAACCTAAACAACCAGATGGACGACTAAATAGCAGGCTAGGGAGCTGAGGGAACAGGAGATGTGAGCCCCAGCTGCCTATGGCATGGCAACAAAAGGGAGCTGTGGGCCTTGATCACCAGCAGCATGACAGCAGGAGGGAGCTGTGGGCCCCATCCAGCAGCCAGCAGGGGTGCACTGGAACTCTGGGTCTCATGTGATTGGGGGCATGGCCAGCCTTCAAATTTGACTCTGAAAACAGGGAGGAGGGAGTCTGTTCCTTGCAAAATCAACCATTGGACAACTTGCTGTCAGTTGCCTGCCAACCAGGAATCCCATTCATCTGCACTCAGGACTCTGACAGGAGGAAGAAGAGAGCCCAATTCCTCACAGAACCAACTGTTGGTCAGCTTGCTGTCAGCAACATGCCAGCCAGGAATCCCATTCACCTACACCCTAGACCCTCCCTGGGAATGGCAGTTGGGGGGGATCAGGCTGTCAGGGGAGGGCACTTGGGGGCAATTGGCCTGGCAGGGTAGCGATTAGATGGTGATTAGGCTGGCAGGGCAGAAGCAGTTAGGGCAATCAGGCAGGCAGGCAAGTAAATGGTTAGGAGCCAGCAGTCCTAGATAATGAGAGGGATGTCTGAAGGCAGGATTGGGCCTAAACCAACATTCAGACATCCTCCGAGGGGTCTCAGATTGGAGAGGGTGCATGCTTAGCTGAGGGACATCCCCCAATGCATGAATTTTTTTCACTGGGCTTCTAGTTGGTATATAAAAAAAACCCCATAGGGTATGGGTGTTAATTTTGAATCCTGCTATATTGGAAAATTCATTTTTTAGTTCTAGTAGTTTTTTGATGGAATCTTTAGGGTTTTCTATGTACAATAACATGTTATCTGTGAATAATGACAATTTTACTTCTTTTCCAATTTAGATGCCTTTCATTTCTATTTTCTTGTCTGATCACCATGGCTACCACTTCCAGTACTATATCAAGCAGGACAGGTGAGAGTGGGCATCCCTTGTCATGTTTCTGTTCTTAGGGGAAATGGTTTTACCTTTTGCCAATTGAGTATGATATTGGCTATAGGTTTGTCATATAAGCCTTTTATTATGTTGAGTTATGATCTCCTTAGTCCCACTTTGTTGAGACTATTTGTCAAAAGAAGATTTTGTACAATGCTTTTTCTGCATCAATTGATATTATTATGTGATTTTTATCTCTTAATTTGTTTATGTGATGTATCACCTTTATTGATTTGCAGATATTGTACCATATTGTGCCCCAGAATAAATCCCAATTGATCATTATGTATGATTTTTTTAATGTAATGCTGGATCTAATTTGCTAGGATTTTGTTAAGAATTTTAGCATCTATGTTTATCAGAGATATTGGCCTGTAATTCTCTTTCTTTATGATGTCTTCATCTGGTTTTGGAATTTGAATTCTGGCTTCATAGAAAGAGCTTGGAAGTGTGCTTTCCTCTTGAATTTTTTGGAACAGTCTGAGGAGAATAGGTTTTAGTTCTTCTTTGAATGGTTGATAAAACTCCCCTGTGAAGTCATCTGGCCCAGGGCTTTTGTTTGCTGAAAGTTTTCTTTTTAATAAATATTTATTGTTCAAATTATTATAGCTGTTCCTCTTTTTTTTCCCCCATAGCTCCCCTCAACCTGGTTCCTCCCCAGCTTCCACCAACACCATGCCTTTTCCCCCACCACTGTCCTTATCCATAGGTGTACGATTTTTGTCCAATCTCTTCCCACACCTCTCACTCCCCCTTCCACCCAAGAATTGGCAGTCCACTCCCTTTCTATGCCCCTGATTCTATTATATTCACCAGTTTATTCTGTTTATCATATTTTTATTCACTTGGTTTTTAGATTCACTTGTTGAAAGATATGTCTTTGCTGTCACTTTGTTGTTCATAATTTTTATCTTTACCTTTTTCTTCTTCCTCCTCTTAAAGAATATCCTTCAACATTTCATATAATTCTGGTTTGGTGGTGATGAACTCCTTTAGCTTTTTCATGTCTGTGACACTCTTTATCTGACCTTCAATTCTAAATGATAGCTTTGCTGGGTAGAATAATCTTGATTGTAGGTTCTTGCTATTCATCACTTTGTATATTTCTTGCCACTCCCTTCTGGTCTGCATAATTTCTGTTGGGAAATCAACTGACAATCATATGGGTACTTTCTTATAGGTAACTAACTGTTTTTCTCTTGCTGCTTTTAAGATTCTCTCTTTGTCTTTAAATCTTGGCATTTTAATTATGATGTGATTTGGTGTGGGCTTCTTTGTGTTCCTCTTGTTTGGGACTCTCTGTGCTTCCTGGACTTATAAACCTATTTCTTTCACCGGGTAGTGGAAGTTTCCTGTCATTATTTCTTCTAACAACTGTTCAATATTCTTGCTCTCTCTTCTTCTGGAATTCCCATAATTTAGATGTTGGTATGCTGGAAGTTGTCCCAGAGGCTCCTAACACTATCTTCATATTTTTAGATTCTTTTTTCTTTATGCTTTTCCAGTTGGGTGTTTTTTGCTTCCTTGTATTTCAAATCTTTGACTTGATTCTTAGAATCCTCTAGTCTAGTGTTGAATTTCTGTATATTATTCTTTATTTTAGACAGTGTATGCTTAATTTCTGACTGTTTTATTTTCATTTTTTTTTACATTCTCATTAAGATCTTTGATGGTCTCACTAAGTTGCTCAGAGGTATCACTAAGTTTCTCAGAGGTTTCTAGAAGATTCTTGAGTAACCTTATATTTGTGGTTTTGAACTCTATATCCAGTAACTTGCTTTCCTCCATTTCTTTCATTTGTGACATGTTTCTTTGAATCTGGATTTTTGGCTGCTTCCCTGAGTTGATAGAGTAGCTTTGTGTGGTAGGTGTGCTATAGGGCCCACTGGCTCAGCCTCCCCAAATACCTGAGGTGGAACTCTTGATGCATCGCTTTGTGGGCTTGGTGCACAGTCTTGTTGTATTTAAACCTTGATTACTGTTGGTAACTGGGAGGAATTGACCTCCAGGCAAATTGGCTGTAGGTCCTGATGTGGCTATAATAGAAGAATTGCTGTGCTAGACTTATGGGGCAGAACTTGCTTCAGTGGGGATTTGGTTATCATTGAGTCTACCTCTTGAGTGTGTCACTTATGGGTGTAAGGAGTAGAAATCTTGTATCATCTCACATTGACCACTAGATACACTGCCTCCTAGATCTCCAAGGAGGTGCAAAGTTAGCTACTGCCTGAGGTCCCTCAGCAGGAGCTACAGCAAGATCTGTAAGTTTTTCCTTTTTGTTTGGAGTTTGAAAGTTTTGGAACTCTCTGACCCAGCTGCAGTTTGTTAGGTTAGGCTGTGAAAGGACAGGCCATTCATATGCAAAAGCCACTGTGCCAGCTTGGGTGGAGTTATAAATTGGGTGGGGCAGGGTCTAAGGGAATTACCAGCACTGAGAAAACAGTGATGGCTGCCAGTCAGCTGTCTCTGCAATTCTGTGTCTCCTGCATCCCACACTCCCAAGCAGTAACAATGATTCCTGCAAGCACCTCTGTGAGAAAGCCACCCTTGCTTTCTGACCCGATGTCAGACAGTCCAGTTTCTCCCTATAGGAGTCTGGTCCTCAGAGTTTCACCAGAAACTGGAGTTCAGAGCAGTTGGGAGCTTGTATCTCCCTTCCAATTAAAAAAAAAAAGTGCACCCAGTTGCCAGCCTGATGCATGTGTACCTCTGCCCTTCCATGCCTCTGCACCTCCTACCCAGTCTCAATGTGCTTTTCTTTCCTTCTAGTTGTAGAATTTCTATTCAGTCAGCTTTCCCATGATTCTGGATGATAGTCTTTTGTCTTTTAATTGTAGTTTTGGTGTGGTTGTGAGAGGCAGCAAGTACAGGTGTATTCCTTATGCTGGCATCTTGGTTTCCTGCTGGAAGTTTTTGATGACTGCTTCAATTTTCTCCCTAATTATCAGCCTATTCAGGTTATTTTATTCTTCCTGATTGAGTTTTGGAAGGTTGTATTTTTCTAGAAATATGTCCATTTCTTCTAGGTTTACCAGTTTATTGGAATAGAGCTCTGATCTTTATTATTTTCTTTCTTCTTATCACTCTGGGCTTTTCTTGTTGCTCTGTTTCTAATTCTTTATGTGATAGGGTTAGAAAATTTATTACCAGTTTTTCTTGTTTTTTGAAATAGGCCTGTAGAGCTATGAACTTCTCTCTCAGGACTGCTTTCACTGTAGCCCATAGATTTTGGATGATTGTGTTTTCATTGTCATTTGTTTTAAATATGTTTTTTATTACTTCTTTAATCTTTTTGGTATCCCAGTCCTTGTTTAATAACTTCCTATTTGGCCTCCAAGAGTTTCAATTTTTTTATAGTATGCATTCTACTTTATTTCTAATACTAGAGGCCCAGTGCATGAAATTCATTTACTTGGGGGTGAGTCCCTCAGCGTGGCCTGTGCCCTCTATCTGTCCAGGAGCCCTAGGGAGATGTCCAACTGATGGCTTAGACCCATTCCCTAAGGAATCAGTCAGATATACTTAGCACTGCCATGGAGGCAGGAGAGGCTCCTGCCACCACTGCTGTTCTTGCCAGCTGTGAGTTTGGCTGATGGCTGAATGTCACCCACTCTGTGGGAACATATTGACACCAGGGACCAGCTCCTATGTTGAGAGTCTGCCCTCTGGTGGTCAGTGTCCCTCATAATCATTCCACCGTTAATTCAATTTGCACATTAGCCTTTTATTATACAGTGGTACCTCTAACATACGAGATTTTTGAGATACAAGCCCTCAAGAGAGCGATTTTTTGCTTTGAAATACGAGCAACATTTGAGATACGAGTAATCATGCGGATCGGCCGGCTACACACGACCTACCAGTTTACTGCAACTCGAGCGTCTCATAGTTTCCCACGCCTCAGTCAGTGTGCTTGTTTACCTCATTGTCGAAGCATCTTTTGTGCATTTACATACTTTACCACATTTCTTTTTATAACCATGGGTCTGAAGAAAGCGAGTGGAAAGGTCAGTGCTCAGAAGAGGATGATGTCTATTGAATTAAAGCATGAAATAATAGAAAAATATGAGCAAGGTGTGCGAGTGGATGACTTGGCGAGACAATACGGCATAGTACTTCAACGATATACATTGTGCTTAAACAGAAGGAGTTGATAAAGGGTATAACGCCAGCTAAGGGCGTTACAATAATTTCTAAGCTCCGTAGCTCTCTCCATGAAAAGATGGAGAATCTACTGATGGTGTGGGTGATGGAGAAGCAGCTTAAAGGAGATACATTAACACAGGGCATCATATGCGAGAAGGCGCGAGCGATTTACAGTAATTTGCTGGAGCAGACTCCACACACTTCCACGGATGAAGCATCGAAAGACTCATTTAAAGCCTGTAGAGGCTGGTTTGATAACTTCAGGAAAAGGTCCAGCATTCACTCCATCGTCGGGCATGGTGAGGCAGCAAGTTCGGATGTGAAGGCAGCTGAGGATCACCTCAAAACTTTTTCCGAACTGATAGAAGCCAAAGGATATATCCCCCAGCAAGTCTTCAACTGTGATGAGACAGGACTTTTCTGGAAGAAGATGCCGAATAGGACTTATATAACAGCAGAGAAGAAGGCGATGCCAGGCCACAAACCCATGAAGGATAGGCTAACTCTCTCACTGTGCACCAATGCGAGTGGTGACTGCAAGATCAAGCCTCTGCTCATATACCATTCGGAAAACCCCAGAGTCTTTAAGTCACGTAAGATTTTACAAGACAAACTGCAAGTTATGTGGAGGGCAAACCCGAAGGCATGGGTCACCAGGCAGTTCTTTGTGGATGGGTAAACCTGGTTTTTTGGCCCTTCTGTTAAGAAATATCTACAGGAAAACAACCTAACCATGCAAGCCCTCCTCGTCCTTGACAATGCTCCTGCTCACCCACCAAACCTCGAAGATGAACTGCTCAAAGAGTTCAAGTTTATAAAGGTTGTCTACCTACCTCCCAACACCACTCCTATCCTGCAGCCTATGGATCAGGAGGTGATTTCTAATTTTAAAAAGCTGTACATCAAGCACCTGTTCTGGCACTGCTTTGAGGTGACGGAGAGCACAAACCTCACCCTTCGAGAGTTCTGGAATAACCACTTTAACATCATGATATGCCTCAGAATTATTGATCAGGCCTGTCTGGGTGTTACAACCAGGACTTTGACCTCTGCATGGAAGAAGCTGTGGCCTGAGGCCGTAGCCGAAAGGACTTTTGAAAGATTCAAACCCGATGTGCCAGTGGAGGAGGAGATAGTGTCTCTGGGAAAACCCATGGGCCTGGAGGTGGATGAGAGAGACGTGAATGAGCTCGTCTAGGAGCACTCTCTGGAAATCACCACGGAGGAGTTACAAGAGTTGCAGTCTCAGCAACATGCGGAGGTTCTCCAAGAAATTGGTTTTGAAGAGGAGCCAGAGGTGGAGGAGATCTCTACAAATGAGATAAAGGAGATCTTAGGAATGTGGGAGAGGGTGTCACACTTCGTGGAAAAGAAACACCCCGAAAAAGTTGCTACTGGTCGTGCATCCGAGCTGTTCAATGAAACTTGCCTCACCCATTTCAGAAACATTCTGAAAGGGAGGAAGAGGCAAACCTCGTTGGACACGTTTTTTTTTTTTAAATCGGCCAAGAATGCAAAGACCAGTAGCAATTCAGTTCAGTGAAGATTAGTTAAGTTACATTCAGTTTAGGGTTAAAGTGTAGCATTAAGAGTGTAATGAGTAGGTAAATACACTTTATAAAACCAGTTTATTCCTTTACATTCTCTTTTATTATGTGTTTATACAATATTTGTCATTTATAAATACATTTTTCGTATTCAAAAACAAGTAACAAGAACAACTGGGGTGGCATTTTGGGGGCTGGAATGGATTAACGGCATTTCAATTGATTTCAATGGGGAAATTTGCTTTGAGATATGAGCAACTTGATATACGAGCAAGGTTACGGAACAAATTGAACTCGTATTTCGAGGTACCACTGTATAGGATTATGTCATTTTGATCTGAGAAGATGCTTGATATGATTTCTATCTTCTTTAATTTGAATAGACTTTTCCTCTGTCCAAATATGTGGTCTATCTTGAAAATGTCCCATGTGCACTTGAGAAGAATGTATATTCTTTAGTGCTGGGGGGAAATGTTCTGAAGATGTTGATTATGTCCAGCTCATCTAGTGAGTCATTTAGAATTGTTCTTTGCTGATTTTTTGTCTAGGATTTATCCAGTTATGTCAATGGGGTATTAAAATCATCTACTTTGATTGTATTGCTGTCACTCTTTCCTTTGATATGTTCTAGAAATTTTTTATGTATTTGGGTGTTCCTGCATTGGGTGCATATATTTTTATCAGAATTATATCTTCTTGTTTTATCAATCCCTTTAGTACTATAAAGTGGCCATCCTTATCTTTTGTTATGGCCTTTACTTTGAGGTCTATTTTGTCAGATATGAGTATTGCTACCCCAGCTTTTTTTTTTTTTAATTTCTATTTATCTGAAAAATATTTTTCCTTCCCTTAACTTTCAGTCTGTGTGTGTCCCTTTTTCTAAGGTGGGTCTCTTGTAAACAGAAAATACATGAGTGATGTTTTCTTGTTCCATTTAGCCACTCTAAATCTTTTGATTGGAGCATTTAGTCCATTTATGTTTAAAGTTATTATGGATAGGTACTTGTTTGTAGCCATTCCTATTCTTTATGCCTGTGTTCCTTCTTCTCTTTCTATTTCTTCTTTTTTCAATAGTCTCTTTAGCATTACTTTCATTGCTGGCTTGGTAATGATGAATTCCCTTAGCTCCTTCCCCTTCCCCCTTTTTTTTTCTTTGTCTGTGAAGCTTCTGATTTCCTCTTCAATTTTGAAAGATAACCTTTCTGAAAAGAGTATTATTTGATTCAATCCCTTGCTTTGTATCACTTTGTATACTTTATTCTATTCCCTTTTGGTCTGATGTGTTTCTATTGAGAAATCATTTGATAATCTATTAGAAAATCCTTTGTAGGTAATGGTCTCTCTCTTGCAATCTTTAAGATTCTCTTTATTATTAATATTTGCCATAATTAGGATGTGTCTTGGTTTGGGGGGTTTTTAGGTTCCTCTTGGTTGGAACTCTCTGTACTTGTGGGTCTGTTTTCTTCCCCAAATCAAGGAAGTTTCCTGTCATTATTTTTCAAATACGTTTTCTAGTCTTTGCTCCTCTTGTTGTCCTTATGGCACCCTTATGATATGTTTTTTACTTCATTTCATGTTGTCTCAAAGCTCCCTTGGGCTCTCTTCCTGCTTTCTATTTTTTTTTCTCCAATTGCTGTCCAGCTTGAGTGTGTTTTACTGCCCTGTGTTCTAACTCATGAATTCAGTCCTTCACTTCTTCTAGTCTGCCTTTGAAACATTCCAGTTTTTGTAGCTATAACATTTTTTATTTACTCTTGATTTTTACATAAGTTGTTGATTTTCTCATTCATCCCATTTATAAATTGTATGACCCTTGCTCTGTATTCTTTTTTCTGACATATTTCATGTCTCTGTTTCATTTAGTTCATTTTCTGGCAATTTCTCTTTTTCTTTTTTGTGCAGGGGTGGTGAGGTGTTTATCTCCCCATTGTTTCTATCTCTTTCTGGCCCTGGGCACCCTGCTTGAGATTTGAGAGTTTAGAGACTGTATAAGGGCAATGGTTTGGAAATCATTAGCCCAGAAGCTGTATCTGCCTTGAGTCTCCCTCCTTCATTGTCTCTGCTCTGAGTTGTATTCCCCTTTCCTATGGATCTAGTCCCTCAGTTGTCTACTTTAAATGCCCAGGGTTGTGGCAGCACATGCACATTTCCTCTGATGTGAAAATTCTTGTGAGGACCCAGAGCCCTCTGGCATGCAATTTACTGTGCAGCCCCAGCAATGTAGCAGGGTAGAACCCTAGGACTCTGCGGCAATGCACTTGTGGTGTGGTCCTATACCCCTGGCTGGGCACATCAGCTTGATCCAGGTCACCCTGACAGTACTTTCCCATGGCTTGGAGTGAAGTGCATGGTGGGCTGCTCTAGGTAGCCCCTGAAGTACTATCCCAGGGGCTATGGAGAAGTGGATGTGGGTTGCTCTGGGTCACACTTTTCCTGCTTTCTTGTACCCCAGAGGGAGACATACACTGGGATGCTCCACCTCAGTGTGGAATGGGGGCAGGTTTCCCTGGGTCATTCAGTCCATGCACTCCTGTCACCCAGAGTGAAGTATGCATTGGGTTGCTCTGGATGGCTCCAGCAGAACTATCCTGGGGGCTGGGGTGGAGTGGGCACAGGTTGCTCTGGGTCACATAGTCAGAGCTCCCCTGTGGCCTGGACTGGATGAGCTCTGAGTTGCTTTAGGTTACCTGACAACAGGTCCCAAGGCTGGTGGTGCAGTGGAAAATGGGTGGCTCCAGGTTAGGCTAGCAGCATAGTTCTAGGGTCTATGATGGGGGTGGGCACAGGAGTCCACCTGACTTGCACTCACCACAGGGTCTTGGAGCTGTATCCCGGGACACTGGATCCCAGTGGGCTGATGAATAGGCCTAGTGAGGGAGTTCACTTTGGCAACACTTGTTCCCTGCAGATGTCTGGGAGCCTGCTGGGAGGTACTGTGCCACTCATCGCCAGGGCATGGTGGTGGTTCCACATGGGTTATGGCTGGAAAATGGCATTTTCTAGGCATCCTCTGCCCTTTCTTATTGAGAATTGTCTCTTCAGCTAATTTATTAATTCAGGATGGATGTTCTTGATTTAATTACTTTTCTGGCCTGGTTCTAGAAGGAAGTGCACAACACTGTTGCCTATTTGGCCACCATTTTCTCTCAGATTTGAAAATGAAATGAATGTTAATAAACACTGCCTTTATAATTATTTGAAGTGTTACATACATTTTAGGGACATCCTACATTTTCACACCCTTCCCCACCACTTTCACCATCTCTACCAGATGATTCTAATGAGTAGCCAAGATTGCAAATTATTGGGTTAGTAGAAACTTCCTTATTGCAAATACAATTGAAGAGAAACAATTTCTTGGCTTTGAGCTTTAAATTAGCCCTATGATCTCAGAAAATTTGATGGATAGAGTAGAAGAAATAAAGGCAAATACCACATTATCTTACTCATGTGTGGAATCTAATGAACAAAATAAACTGGTTAATAAAATAAATTCAGAAACACAGAAGCATGTAACAGATTGTCAAATCTTCCATGTCCCTCCCTGGTTCTGATGGTGCACCAGTGGGGTCCCTTGGCCTAACTTAAATCCTCTCACAATCCAGGAACCCTCAGGGGATATAGAGAGATGCTTCTGGCTTTATCCTGCAGACCAGACTGAGATACCCCACTGGTGCATGAATTCATGCACAAGGCCTCCAATCTGAAAATAAAAGAGATGGTTAATGCACTATAGGAATTGATAGAAATTTTGGAACTGCCTGTAAGCTTAGATTTGTAACTAAGCTTACCCAAATGAGGCAGTGAGGCCTGGAAAAACTAACTTCAAAACACAAGCGAGTTCTCAGTTTTAGTTGTGCTGAAGCAGACTCACCACTCATTAATAGTATTTTTAAAGGTGAAAATGAATCTGAGCTACAACAAAAGAAAGGTAATAAAGACGCTACAATAACCCTCCCATCAGTCAGATCCTTGTTTGAGAGTTCTAGTTTAGAGCTCTACTGGTCATCCCTAATCCAGAGAGAGATGGAAAATCTGTCAATTGCCAAAGAGTAACCAACCAAAGATGGGGTGGGATATGGATTTACCATTGTGTGTATTAACACGAAGGATAGTTGACAAAGATCTCATTATTTTACAAAACAGTTAAAACCACATTTTTGTTTGAGAATGCTGGAAGTGCTCAGATAATCAGTCACACACCACCACTCTTCCTTTTTTTGCTTAGAACAAACTCTTTTCCTCACACCCATGTCTTTCAGCTCATGATCTAGAAATGTAAATTTGGGAAAGGGGTGTACTCCAACTGTGACTAGTAAGGTAAAAGTATTTTCATTCATAACTGAAATTTTGCACATTCTCTCTGAAGTATTCCTTGCAATAGTTCACAAATTAAACTTTAGAACACAAATTTAAGGCATCTAGTTGACTATTCCTCATCTCTTTTCACATCCTTATCCCCCCCCAAACTTTCCCCTTGGGACCTCAATGTACATAGAGCCTCCCTTGAATGTCTGACTTGGTCAGTTCCTTTCCTGTATTTCTGACAACTTCATCCATGCTCAGAGGTGCTCTTGCCTCCTCTTTGCTAAAGTGAAACACTTCAATTTGCCAATCTGTATCTATCTCAGAATCATTTGATAAAGGACAATGTGTTTTTGGTAAGATGAGCTAAATAGTGAGTTATATTCTTTCCAGAGCCTTTGGTCAGAAGAGAAAAAAAAGATTAATGTGTAGGCAAATTCACACCTTGATTCTATATGCAACATAATGCTAACTCCAATATTCTTCTGCACCTATACCAGAAAGTGATGGGTACCTTTACCAATGTGTTTATTAAACCAATAGTGAAATGGCTTTTGTATGTCAAGTCCTGTATTAGACCTTTTGGAGGCACAGAGTCTGATCCATACTTTCAAGAAATTTGCAACTTAATTTTAAAAACAACAAATTCATACCCAGGAAAAATAAACAATATATAAGGTATCATTGCCCTCAAAGCAATTTTTAATTAAGTATCAATTAAGAAGAGCAGGAAACATTTGTGGACACAGTGGTCTGGAAAGGTGCCATAGAAGAGGCAGGATATGAACTAGGCATTTAAAAATGGATAATATTTGAGAGAAAAAGATGACAGCTGGCAGGACAGTGGTGAGGGAGAGGAAGTGAGTGAGTGAGTGAGGGTATGAAAGGAGTGTGTGTGGATGTGTGTGGTGTGTGTGTGAATAAGTAAGGGACAGTTAAATGTTGCAGGATCATCAGGGGCTGGCAGACCAGACTCTCTTGGACAAGAGAAACTACTACCACTATGGGAACTCCCTGGAATGCAGGAAATGGGCACAGAGCCCATATCAACTTGAAGGGGATAGTGGCCTTTTCTAGGAACTCATCAGCACCACCACCTAGATGGGACTTTGACACTGCCTGTGAACCAGCAGCCACTCTAGTCAAAATCTTGCTACCGAACCTGCACACCCACAGACCCTGGGACCTCCACCTCCAAAGGTGCACTGCTCCTACAGCAGTAAGTGCATCTTCCCCCTTCCCAGTGGCAGAACTCCAGGCATCACTTTCGTGTGTTTCCAGCCACATACAGGCATCCAGGGCACATCACTCCATAGGCAGCGCCTGGGAGCCACAAGGAGCCCCTGCTGGATTTGATTTTGTACAGACAAGGGCGCTCTGCCCCTCAGTAGAAATTCTGAATTTCCTCTACCTGAATAACTGCCCACAGACACCCCAGCTGTATAACATCAGTGCCAGAGCCCCTCAAAATGCATCAGAGCTCTGAGCCAGCAAACTCACCACCACAGACACACATATTTCCAAAAGGGCAGGCACCCTGAGCCCATATATTCACAGGTTCCTCTGGGGAGCTGTTTTTGAACCACTACTGGGTGTGATTCTGTACAAACAAGGACATGCTGCTCTTCAGTAGAAATTCTGAATTTCCTCTGCCTCAATAACTGCCCACATACACCCCAGCAGATTAACTTCAGCGCCAGGGCTCCTCAAAGTGCTTCAAAGCTCTGCGCCGAACTCATCTCCAGTCTACATGCACATTTCCAAAGGGCAGGAATCCTGAGCCCATCTATCCACAGGGCACTTGTGGGAGCTGCTATGAGTTCTTGCTGGGTCTGATATTGGACAAATAGGAACGTACTCCCCCTGGCAGTAGAAATTCTGAATTCACACATCCTAGATACCTGCACACAGACACCTCAATTACTCGGTTTCAGTGCCAGAACAAAAAAGTACTTCAGCACCTCTCATTGGCAAATGCACTGCAAGTGCCCCTATGAGGCTCCACTGGGAGCATGTGCATATCCACCATAGGTGCAGCAGAGAAAGCCCACTCCACAACTACAGAACTCTGGACACCACAGTCACGCCTTTCCAGAACGCAGATCTCCTAAGACCCATCACCCCAACACACAGTTTCTGAGTGCCACTGTCAGTCCCCACTGGACACATGCAATTTTAATCAAGGGTGCAAGTCATCAAAAATTGGGACACCCCCTCCATGGCTGCTGACTGCTAGACATTACAAATGTACCTTTCCAGATCACAGGCCTACATCAAGACAACCCAAATAGCACAAGTAGGGAGCTACACTAGATTACCAAGCCCAGGAAATCTGAGAGATCATACCAGTAGCAACATCCCCAAAAGAACTGAGTATCAAACCAACTGAACCTACAATTAAAATGTTACAGCAAAACATGGGAAGACAAAAAAACAATTCCCAAAGGAAAAAAAAAAAAGAGGAATCACCAAAAAGGGAGTTAAATGAAATTGAGGATAGCAGCATATCAGAGAAAAAATTCAGAGTAATGGTTATAAGGATGTTTAAACAGCTGGATGACAAATACAACTCAATGACAAATATGCACAACTCAATGAGAACTATAAGGAGCTGAATGAGAATGTCATCAACATGAAAAGGAACCAAGAAGAGATTAAGAACAACAAAGCTGCAATAAAGAACACAATGGAAGGCTTAAACAGTACACTAAAAGAGGCTGAGGACTGCATCAGTGAATTAGAAAACAAGGTAGGAAAAGCACACAAACATAGCAGCAACTGGAAAGAAGACTTAAAAAGCAAGAGGAGAGCCTAAGGGAACTTTGGGACAACACAAAATGAAACAACATTTGCTTAATAGGGGTATAAGAAGGAGAGAAAGAGAAGCAAGAAATAGAAGACCTGTTTGAAGAAATAATGAGAAAAACTTCTCTAATATTGGCAAGAAAAAAACTATGCAAGTCTAACAAGTACTTAGAGTCCAAAACAAGTTGAACCCCAAAGACTGACACCAAGACACATCATAATTAAATTGGCAAACACAGACGACAAAGTAAGAATCTTAAAGACTGCCAGAGAGAGACAGAAAGTTACCTACAAGGGACCTCCGATTAGAATATCAGTGGATTTCTCAACAGAAACACATCAGGCCAGAAGGGAATGGAATGAAATATACAAAGTAATGCAAAGCAAGGGACTGAACCCAAGAATACTATACCCAGCAAGCTATAATTAAAAATTGAAGATGGAATCAGAAGTTTCACAGACAAAAAAGGACTAAGAGAGTTTATTACCACCAAACCAGCAATGAAAGAATTGCTAAAGGGTCTGCTGTATAAAAAAAGAAATAGAAAGCAAAGAAAGAACACAGGGGTAAAGAATAAAAATGGTGAAAAACAAGTACCTAACAATAATAACTTTAAATGTAAATGGATTAAATGTCCCAATCAAAAGACATAGAGTAACAGATTGGATAAGATAACATGACCCACATATCTGCTGTCTACAAGAAGCCCACCTCAGAAAAAAAGATGCACACAGACTGAGGGTGAAGGATGGAAAAAGGTTTTTCAGGCAAACAGAAATGAAAAAAAAAAAGCTGGGGTAGCAATACTTATATCTCACAAATTAAAACATGAGATAAGGAAGGCCACTTCATAATACTAAAAAGAGCAATGCAACAAGAAGAAATAACTCTGCTAAACATATATGTACCCAATACAGGATAACCCAAATACATTAAAAAAACTTCTGGAGGATATCAAGGGAGAGATTGATAGCAATACAAACATAGTAGGATTTTAATACCCCACTATTACTACTGGACAAATCCTCTAAACAAAAAATCAGCAAAGAAACATTAACCCTAATTAACTCACTAGACCAGATAGAATTAATTGACATCTTAAGAACATTTAACCCAAAGCCACAGAATATACAATCTTCTCCAGTGCACGTGGGCAATTTTCAACAAAAGACCATATACTGAGTCACAGGCAGGGTCACTTCAAATTCAAGAAGATAGAAATAATATCAAGCATCTTCTCAGATCACATTGGCATAAAATGAAATCAACTACAACAAAAACAATCCAAAAAATTAAACACATGGAGACTAAATAGCATGCTATTAAACTATGATTGGGTTACCAGAAAGTTCAAAGAAGAAATAAAAAACATCATGGCAACAAACGACAATGAAAACACAACAATCCAAAATCTATGGGACACAATGAAAGCAGTCTTGAGAGAGAAGTTCATAGCTCTACAAGCCTACTGAAAAAGAAAAAGAAAAAATTGTAATAAATTATCTAACCTACAACTCAAAGAATTAGAAAGAGAACAACAAGAAAAGCCCAGTGTAAACAGAATGAAGGAAATAATAAATATCAGAGCAGAGATAAATTACATAGAGACAAAAAAAATACAAAAGATCAACAAAACCAAGAGCTGGTTTTTGAAAGGATAAACAAGATTGATGAACCTGTAGCCAGGCTCACCAAGACACAAAGAGAGAGGACCCAAATGAACAAAATCAGAAATAAAAGAGGAGAAATAACAACAGTCCCCACCAAAATACAAAGGATTGTTAAAAAAAAAATACTATGAACAACTCTATTCCAACAAACTGAACAACATAGAGGAAATGGACATATTTCTAGAAAAATACAACCTTTCAAAACTCAATCAGGAAGAATTAAAACATCTCAATAGGCCAATAATTATGGAAGCAATTGAAGCAGTTATCAAAAAGCTTCCAGAAAGGAAAAAAAAAAGCCCAGGGCCAGACAGCTTCACAGGGGAGTTTTACCAAACATTCAAGGAAGGACTTAAACCTATCCTCCTCAGACTATTCCAAAAAATTCAACAGGAAGGAACGCTTCCAAGCACCTTCCATGATGCCAGCCAGCATCACCCTAATACCAAAACCAGTTAAAGATAACAAAATGAAAGAGAATTACAGACCAATATCCCTCGTGAACATAGATGCCAAAATCCTCAATAAAATTTTAGCAAATTGGATCCAGTAATACATCAGAAAGATCATACACCATGACCAAGTAGGATTTATCCTGGGCGTGCAAGGATGGTACAATATCCGCAAGTCAATAAACATGATACATCACTTAAATAAATTGAGAGATAAAAACCACATAGTCATATCAATTGATGCACAAAAAGCATTTGACAAAATCCAACATCCATTTTTGATAAAAACTCTCAGCAAGATGGGAATAGAAGGATCATACCTCAACATAATAAAAGCCATATATGACAAACCCACAGCCAACATCATGCTCAATGGCCAAAACTAAAACCATTTTCCCTAAGAACAGGAACAAAACAGTGATGCCCACTCTCACAACTCCTGTTCGACATAGTACTGGAAGTATTAGCCATTGCAATTAGACAAGAAGAAATAAAAGGCATCCAAATTGGAAAAGAAGAAATAAAGCTGTCCTTATTTGCAGATGACATGATATTGTTCATGAAAGACCCAAAAGACTTCATCAAAAACCTACTAGACTTAATAAATAAATTCAGCAATGTAGCAGGATACAAAGTTAATGCCAAAAAATCTATGGCATATACACCAATAGTGAACTTACAGAAAGAGACACTAAAAAATCAATCCCAATTATCATTGTACCAAAAAAATTAAGATACCTAGGAATAAACTTAACTGACAACGTAAAAGACCTATACAAGAAAAACTACAGGACACTGAAAAAAAGAGATAGAGGAAGACTTAAACATATGGAAGAACATATCATGTTCATGGATTAGTAGAATCAATATCATTAAAATGTCCATACTACCCAAAGCAGTCTATAGATTCAATGCACTACCCATTAAAATACCAACAGCATATTACACAGATCTAGAAAGAACTCCAAAAAATCATCTAGAATAAAGACCCTGAATAGCTTCAGCAATCCTGAAAAAGAAGAACAAAGTAGGTGGGATCTCAATACCAGATTTCAAGCTGTATTACAAAGCCACTGTTCTCAAAACAGTCTGGGACTGGCACAAAAACAGCATATAGACCAATGGAATAGAATAGAGAACCCAGATATTGACCCAAACCACTATGCTTAGTTAATATTAGACAAAGGAGGCATGAACATACAACGGAGTCAAGACAATCTCTTCAATAAATGGTGTTGGGTAAATTGGACAGATACACACACAAAAATAAAACCAGACTGGAAGGTCCCAGGTTTGATTCTAGCCAAGGGCATGTATCTTGGTTGCGGGCACATTCCCCATTGGGGGTTGTACAGGAGGCGGCTGATCGTTGTCTGTCTCTCATTGATGTTTCTGACTCTCTCTCTCTCTCTCTCTCTCTCCCTTCCTCTGTAAAAAAAATCAATAAAACATATATTTTTTAAAAGAATAAAAGGGACATGTGAATGATTGGATATAAGTGGTTAATAAAAATGTAAAGTGAGAAAAAACTTAGAAACTTAAACAATCTTCAATGGAACTGCTTTTTTTTGAGACAGCTTAAAGTCAAAGACATAAAACAGAACATTAAATTAAGAATATTAGATTAAGTATCAAATATTGAGAGCAATCAAAAGATAAATCATTTTCCAGCAATCTAAGATAAAGATAAGTGCTGTCATTTAATACAAAATATAAATCTGAGAGCCAAGACAAAAAGCAAAACATAAATATGATTGAGTTCCATCTTGATGAGAACATTGACACACTTCATGCTATTTTCTTCTGAATTATTTTTTGTTAATATTCTTAATTTTCTTATTTATTTTATTGGGACATTTTTTCTGGATTTGAACTCTAAGAAGAATACATCCAAATGATTCTTAAGGAATACTAAATTACAATGCATCATGTTTTCAGTAGTAATTTTATGGAGGTACATAAATATCTTTCAGGTGTCACTTTTTATATAGATGTATAATTAATCAGAGAATCCTTATGTTATAAAGATGTCTAGATAGCAGTGATTCTCAGCTACATGAAGGGCTGCTAGCTTGTTGGGAGCATCTTTCAAATGACGTGTATGCCCTCTCACAGAGCCAATAAGACAGCTGTCTTTCATTAGATAAGTGCATTCTTTTTTCCTCCCTTCTTTGTTTAGAGAGAGGAATGGAGAGGGATAAAGAGACAAAAAAAAAATCAGTGAGAGAGAAACATCATCCATTTATCAGCTGCCTCCTGCATGCCCCTTCTGGAGATTGAGCCCACAACCCAGGCATATGTCCTGACTGGGAATTGATTCAGCTCCAGGTTCTTGGGTCGAAGCTCAATCACAGAGCACACCAGCAAGGCAGATAACCACATTCTTTCTAGATGTCTATTGCACCATGTGGTAGTAGTACAGAAAATTCTCTTTCCAACAGTTTGTACAGTTCTAAACAGAAATTTTCCTATTAACCCAGATGTTAAATTTTTAATTTGCTTCTGGATTTTAAATGACATTTACTATAGTGTAATGGGATGTTATTGGTGGAAGAGTGTTGTACAGGTGAACAGAAAAGTAAGTGATCATTTCTTGCATGAGAGATACCAATTTGATCTAACTAAAGAAGGGCCTTGTATTCACTGAATATAAACTTAAAAATCTATCTTTGCTATTATTTGAGCTACTTCACTTCTAAAAAAGCTGTTGAGAGGTTTAGAGACAATACATGAAGTATTCTCAGCAGAGAATATGTCAAATATTAGGTGCTTAATAAATTATATTAATAGCAATGATGAAATAAATATATTAAGATATGTTATTTTTTAAGTCTCTGGAAAAGACTAAGTATTAAATGAGTACATACTTTCATTTTTACCCACTACTCTAAAGGTTATGACAATCCTTGATCTGAAGGAGGAATTAAAACAATTAGGTAAAACCATTATTAAAATAAATTTGTAGACTAGCTATAATAACAGAAGAGACATATCATAGACATTTCTAAACCGATGATGATGTGCAACACAATTAGATCATTATTCCCTAAAAGTCATCATGTGGTGATGATCTAGTTGTTTTCATTAAGCAGGCCATCTGAACATTGAAATAATCTCTTGAAAACAACTGAAAATAATTTCTCAGTATAGGTTAATGTGGGTTTGGAACAAAAATTTTCCACTGAAAAAGCCTCTGAAGTGTGAGTACTCAAATTCTATAATCTGAGTATTGGCTGGCACTTTGCTGACATTTAAAAAGAATGCACTACTCACTATCATGTGCAATTTCTCAAACCACCATTTTGAGGAATGGTTTGCATCATCTTCTAAGCAGAACATTTTTGGGAAAATAAACTGTTACTTCTTCATAACTAGAGGAGTTAATAAAATTCTTAAGGCAGCGAGACAGTTTCTTTCATTGGTTACATGCATTGTCACTAGATGTCCTTTTGGAGAAAAAAGATTAGGGATGGATGGGGTTTGAGTTGGAAACATGTGAAGGTGGTGGTGGTACAGAGAAGTCTCTTTCTACCAGCTTGTGTAGTTCTAGGCAGATATTTTCTTATTAATGTCAGATGTTATTTTTCTAATTTGCCTCTGGATCTTTAATGACATTTACTCCAAACATGACATTTAATAGCTCTATAAAAATAATAATAAAGTTGTACAGAAGAGAAGTGTTTGGTAAGAAAAAGTTGGACTTAAATTCATTTTCTCAGTCCCTGTCTTCTCTTTCCCCTTTTGTGTTTTGCCATTAACAATAATTCCAGTGTCCTAACAATGAGAGTCATGGGGATAAGTCAAAATATAAATTATCCATATTTATTTGGGTAACTGCTACAGGAAAGACAACATCCCAGTGAAGTTCGTTATTAATTGAGATTAGATCTAAGTCTTCCTACTTAAAATTGATTTATGTGAGCTATTCTGGCTTCCAAAATCAGCTTGGCAAATTTACGACACTATTGTTTGAGAATAGAGACATAATTTAATAAAACATTCTATCCTAACCCTGGGTTGGATTCACATACCGTCGTGTGCTAATTGCTCAGTGATAGACAACAAAAACACTGAAGCTCAAGAATGAAACATCATGGATTATGATCTGTCTACCCATTCCTGCATTCAGGATAGACTCAGAAATACATAGACTGTGGCTTTAATGTTTTTCTATTTCATGATGCTATTTTCTTACTTCCAGGTTTACCTGCTAGGATTCTCCTCTCAAGCCTGCTTTCTTTAGACATTGTATGTTCCAAATGACATAACCCTTCTTTCTTACCCACCAGTAAAATTGAGCGTTAGTGCATTGATCTCAGCATACCCAGTATTTACTTCATATGCTCTCATTGAGTTGATATCCATGTGCCTCCTTAGACTCTGAGGTACTTGAGGACTCATATTCATCTTTGCATCTCAGCCTCACACAGTACTTGGAACATTATAAGGATTCATTATTTATAGAAGGAAAGGAAGAATGAGAGAAAAGGACTAAGGAGAAAGAAACAAAAAAAAAGATACTAAGAGAAATGCAACCCTAAGCAACTGTTTATTATCATAAAAACAACTTGTGGACAATCTTAAACGGTGAAAACCCCAAATAATTATTGTATATTTTTAAATTTCTTTATTGATTAAGGTATTATTTATATGTCCTTATTCCCCCATTACCTCCTTCTCCCAATCATGCCCCCACCTCCTTGTTGTCTGTGTCCCTTGATTAGGCTTATATGCATGCATGTAAGTCCTTTGGTTGATCTCTCCCATTTACCCTCACGATCCCCTACTTTCCCTGAGGTTTGACATTCTGATTGATGTTTCTGTCTCTGGATCTATTTTTGTTCATCAGTTTATGTTGTTCATTATATTACACAAATGATTGAAATTATGTGATATTTATCTTTATCTGATTGCCTTATTTCACTTAGCATAATAGTCTCCATTTCCATCAATGTTGTTGTAAATGGTAAGAACTCCTTGTTTTTTACCATAGCATAGTATTCCATTGTATATCTATACCACAGTTTTTGAATCGACTAATCTGCTGATGGGCACTTAGGCTGTTTCCAAATCTTAACTATGGTGAATTGTGCTGCTATGAATATAGGGTGCATATATCCTTTCTGACTGGTGTTTCTAGTTTCTAGGAATATATTCCTAGAAGTGGGATCACTGCATCAAATGGGAGTTCCATTTTTAGATTTTTGAGGAAATCATATTGTTCTCCACAGTGGCTGCACCAGTCTACATTCCCACCAGCAGTGCATGAAGGTTCCTTTTTCTCCACATTCTCACCAGCACTTGTCATTTGTTGATTTGTTGATAACAGCCATTCTGAAAGGTGTAAGATGGTACCACATTGTTGTTTTGATTTGAATCTCTCTGATGATTAGTGACTTTGAGCAGGTTTTTATATGTCTCTTGGCCTTCCTTCTGTCTTCTTTCGAAAAGTGTGTATTAAATCAGTTGCCCATTTTTTGATAGGGTTGTTTATCTTCTTTTTGTCAGGCTGCATGATTTCACTGTAAATGTTGGAGATTAAACCGTTATTGTTGATGTCATTGGCAAATATGTTCACCCATACAATGGGCTTTTTTTTTTAATTGATGGTCTCCTTCGCTGGGCAGAAGCTTTTTATGTCGATGTAGTCCCATTTGTTTATTTTCTCTTTAGTTTCCATTGTCCTAGGAGCAGTATCAGTGAAGAAATTGCTTCAGCATATGTCAGAGATTTTGCTGCAGGTGGATTCCTCTCTTATTTTTATGGTTTCCCATCTTATGTTTAAGTCCTTGATCCATTTTGAGTTTATTTTTGTGTATGGTGTAAGTTGGTGGTCTAGTTTCATTTTTTTGCATGTATCTGTCCAATTTTCCCAATGCCATTTGCTTAAGAGACTGACTGTCTAGGTTCCATTCTATGTTCATGCCTCCTTTGTCAAATATTAATTGAGCATAGTGGTTTAGGTTGATATTTGGATTCTCTGTTCTATTCCATTGGTCTATATGTCTGTTCTTGTGCTAGTACCAGGCAGTTTTAAGAACAGTGGCTTTGTAATATAGATTGATATCTGGTATTGAGATCCCTCCTACTTTTTTCTTCTTTCTCAGGATTGCTGTAGCTATTCAGGGTCTTTTTTTATTCCAGTTGAATTTTTGGAGAGTTCTTTCTAGGTCTGTGGAATATGCCATTGGTATTTTAATGGGGAGTACATTCAATTTATAGATTGCTTTGGGTAGTATGAACATTTTGATGATGTTGATTTTACCAATCCATGAACATGATATGTTCTTCCATGTGTTTATGTCTTCCTCTATCTTTTTCTCAGTAACTTGTAGTTTTCCGCATATAAGTTTTACCTCCTTAGTTAAGTTTATTCCTAGGTATCTTAATTTTTTTGGTGTGATGGTAAATGGGATTGCTTTTTTAGTCTCTCTTTCTGTAAATTCATTATTAGTGTATAGAAATGCCATAAATTTCTTGGTGTTAATATTGTATCCTGCTACATTGCTGAATTCATTTATTCTGGCTAATAATTTTTTGATGGAGTCATTAGGGTTTTCTATGTACAGTATGATGTCACCTGTAAATAAAGACATATTTACTTCTTTTCCAATTTGAATGTTTTTTCTTTATTCTTCATGTCTAATCTCAATAGCTAGCTAGTACTTTCAGCACTATGTTGAACAGGAGTGGTGATAGTGGGCATCCCTGTCTTGTTCTTATTCTTAGGGAGAATGATTTTAGTTTTTGCCCATTGAGTACGATGTTGACTGAGGGTTTCTCATATATGGCTTTTATTATGTTGAGGTATGATGCTTCTATTCCCACCTTGTTGAGAGTTTTTGTCAAGAAAGGGTATTGGATTTTGTCAAATTATTTTTCTGCATCAATTGATATGGCTATGTGGTTTTTATCTCTCAATTTGTTTATGTGATGTATCACATTTATTAATTTGTCGATATTGTACCATCCTTGCATCCCCAGGATAAATCCTACTTGGTCATAGTGTATGATCTTTCTTATGTACTGCTGGATCCAATTTGCTAGAAATTTGTTGAGGATTTTGGCATCTATGTCCATGAAGGATATTGGTCTGTAATTCTCTTTCATTGTGTTATCTTTATCTGGTTTTGGTATTACGGTGATGCTGGCTTCTTGGAAGGATCTTGGAAGTGTTTCTTCCTCTTGAATTTTTTGGAATAGTCTGAGGAGGATAGGTTTAAGTTCTTCCTTGAATGTTTGGTAAAACTCCTCTCTGAAGCCATCTGGCCCTGGGCTTTTGTTTGCTGGAAGCTGTTTGATCACTGCTTCAATTACTTTCATAGTTATCAGTCTATTGAGATTTTTTAGAATCTTCCTGAGTAAGTTTTGAAAGGTTTTATTTTTCTAGGAATGTGTCCATTTCTAGTTTGTTAGAATAGAGTTGTTCATAGTATTTTTTAATAATCACTTGTATTTCTGTGGGGTCTGTTAATTCTCCTCTTTCATTTCTGATTTTGTTTATTTGGGTCCTCCCTCTCTGCTTCTTGGTGAGCCTGGCTAGAGGTTCTTCAATTTTATTTATCCTTTCAAGGAACCAGCACTTGGTTTCATTGATCTTTTTTAAAAATTATTTATTTATTTATTTATTTATTTTTGGTTTCTATCTCATTCATTTCTGCTCTGATCTTTATTATTTCCTTTCTTCAGCTCACTGTGGGCTTTTCTTGTTGCTCTCTTTCTAATTCTTTGAGTTGTGGAGTTAGATAATTTATTACCATTTTTTTTCTTGTTTTTTGAGTTAGGCCTGTAGAGCTATGAACTTCCCTCTCAGGACTGCTTTCATTGTGTCCCATAGCATTTGCATTGTTGTTGTTTTATTGTCATTAGTCAACAGAATGTTTTTAATTTCTTCTTTGATCTCATTGATAACCCAATCATTGCTTAATAGCATGTTATTTGGCTTCCAAGTGATTAAATTTTTTGGAATGTTTTTATTGTAGTTTGTTTCTAATATTATGCCATTGTGGTCTGAGAAAATGCTTCATATGATTTCAATCTTTTTGAATTTGGGGAGACTTTGTTTGTAACCCAATATGTGGTCTATTTTTTAAAATATTCCATGTGCACTTGAGAAGAATGTATATTTTGTGGTATGGGGTGAAATGCTCTGAAGATGTGAATTAGGTCCATCTGATCTAGTGAGTCATTTTGAACTGCTGTTTCTTTTCTGATTTTTTGTCTGGAGGATTGTATTGTTGTCGATCTCTCCCTTTATATCTTCAGGAGTTTTTTTATGTATTTGGGTGCTCCTGCCTTGGCTGCATATATGTTTATCAGAGTTATATCCTCTTGTTGCATCGATCTTTTTATTATTATGAAGTGGCCTTCCTGATCTCTTGTTATGACCTTTACTTTGAGGTCTATTTTCTCATATATGTGTATTGCTACCCCAGCTTTTTTTCATTTCTATTTGCCTGAAAGATATTTTTCCATCCCTTCACTTTTAGTATATATGAGTCCCTTTTTCTGAGGTGGGTCTCTTGTAGACAGCATATACTGGTATATGGGTCATGTTTTCTTATCCATTCAGCCACTCATTGTCTTTTGATTTAAGCCTTTAGTCCGTTTATGTTTAGTTATTATTGATAGGTAATTGTTTGCAGCCATCTTTATTTTTTGTGCCAGTGTTCTTTCTTACTGTTTTTTTTTTCTTCTTCTTCTTACACCAGTCCCCTTAGCATTTTTGCATTGCTAGCTTAGTAGTGATAAACTCCCATAGCGTTGTTTTGTGGTTTTTTTGATTGTTTGTTTGTTTTTGTGTTTTTTGTTTTGTTTTGTTTTTTGTCTGTGAAGGTCCTTATTTCCCCCTTAATTTTGAATGATAACCTTGCTGGTTTGAATAATCTTGGATTCAGTCCCTTGGTTTGCATCACTTTGTAAATTTCCTCCCATTCTTTTCTGTCCCGATGTGTTTCTGTTGAAAAATCATTTGATAATCTAATAGGAGCTCCCTTGTATGTAACTTCTTGTCTCTCTCTTGCAACCTTTGAGATTCTCTCTTTGCCCTGAATATTTGCTATTGTCATTATGATGTGTCTTGGTGTGGATCTTTTCGAGTTCACCCTGTTTGGGACTCTGTGTTTGTGTGACATTTTTCTTCCCCACATCAGGGAAGTTTTCCGACATAATTTCTTCAAATAGATCTTCTAACCCTTGTTCTGCCACCCCTATTATTCATATGTTGCTTCATTTCATGTTGTCCCATGACTCCCTTAGGCTCTCCTCCTATCTTTTAATTTTTTTCTCCAGTTGCAATTCAGTTTGGCTGTGTTTTGTTTCCCTGTCTTCTAATTCAGTAATTCAGTCCTCCACTTCTCCTAGTCTACTGTTGAAACTTTTCATAGTGTTTTTTATTGCAGCTATATCACTCTTCATTTCTTCATTGATTCTTACATAAGTTGTTGATTTTTTCATCCATTTCTTCTTGTTTCTTACATAAGGTGTTAATTTTTTTCTTCCATCCTATTTATGAGCTCTATGATCCTTATTTTGAATTCTTTTTTGACATATTGCATACCTTTCTTTCACTTAGCTGCTTTTCTGGTAATTCCTCCTTTTCTTTCCTTGAGGATATTTTTATCTAGCAATTTTTGGTCTCACCGACTGATCTAGCTGTCAAACTGTGCAGGGGCTGCTCCTTAGGTGGCAGTGGTTTCTCTGGCTGCAGTTGCTCCTCGGGTGGTCATGGTAGCAGCTGTTTCTCAGTTTGCAGCAGTTCCTCTGATGGGTACTATTCACAGCAGTTGTGCTTCCTCAGGCTGGTGGGGGAGGCTGCTAACATAGCTGCTGTTTCTTGGATGGAGGTGGGCTGATTATGAGGTTGCTGCTCCTCAGATGGGAACGGGTTGCTCATGTCCACTGCTCCTTGGACAGGGGCGGACTGCTTGTGTGGCTGCTGTTCTTTATATGGGGGCTGGCTGTGTGTTGCTGCTGTTCCTCAGATGGGACAGGCTAGCCATGATGCTGCTGCTCCTTGGACAGGGGCAGGTTTCTTGCAGGGCTGCTGCTCCTCGTACGTGTGCAGGTTGCTCGTGCAGCTGCTTCTCCTCGGATTGGGGTGGTCTGCTCGTGAAGCTGCTGCTCCTTGCATGGAAGTGAGTTTCTCGTGCTGTTGATACTCCTCGGACAAGGACAGGCTGCTCACCACGCCCCTTCTCGTCAAGCAGGAGCAGGCTGCATGTAGCTGCTGCTCCTTGGCCCAGTGTGAACTGCACAGGGCTGCTGCTCCTTGGAAGTGGGTGGTCTGCTTATGTGGCTGCTGCTCCTCAGATGTGGGGAGATTGCTCATGTGACCGCTACTCGTCAGAGGGGGTGGGCTGCTCACACAGCTGCTGCTCCTTGGATGTGGGTGAGCTGCTCATACAGCTACTGCTTTCCGGAATTGAGGAGGAGGCTCATGCATCTGTTGCTCCTCAGAAGTGGTGGTCTGATCATACAGGTGCTGCACCTCAGATGGGGTCAGGCAGCTCACACAACTGCTGCTCCTCGGATAGAGGCAAATGGTTTGTGTGGCTTCAGCTCCTCTGAAAGGACTTGTCTACTCACATATCTGCTGCTCCTCAAATGGGGGCAGACTTCTTGCAAGGCTGCTGCTCCTTGGAAGGGAACTGGCTGCTTGTGCAGCACAGCTGATGCTCTTCAGACAGGTGTAGGGTATGGGCTGTGCGCAGCTGCTGCTCCTCAGATGGGGGCCTACTGTGTGGGGCTGCCGCTCCTCAGTAGTGAGTGGGCTGCTCCAGGGGCTGCTGCTCTGGATGAGGTGAGCTGCTCATGTGGTTGCTGCTCCTCAGACAGAGGAACTGGCTGCTCACACAGCTGCTGTTCCTTGGACAAGGACAGGCCACGTGAAGCAGCTGATCTTAGGCCTGTAGTAGGTTGCTCACAGGGCTGCTGCTCCTTGGACAGGAGTGGGGTGCTCACATGTCTGCTGTTTACATGGTTGCAGTGCCCTGGGCTAAAGCATTGGGCCAGTCAGAGGGGATCCTGCTTCCAAACTCACAGGAGCTATGCCCAGGGTGGCTGGAGCCTTGTTGACTGTGGGATCATAGCCTAGGTAGCATGTCCCTGGAAGAAGTGGCTATAAAATCCCTGGTGTTATCTAAGGGTACTCTGGGTAGAGTTGAGGCAGCTCTCACTTTCAAAAAGGCTAGGCCTCTAAGTACAAGCTGGCCTCCCAGTACTGTTTGCAATAGTAGCAGAAGCTTCCTAGTTAGGCAAGCCTGATTAGCCTGCCCCTGAAGGTTCTGTGGGAACTAACTGTGCCACACACCCACACCACCTGACCACACACTCCTAAAGCTACCCTAATATAATATTAATTGCCTTGTGTATAGAAGATACAAAAGTAATTGATGTTTCTTAAGTTAAAAGATGAGGACTAGCCTGTTGTTATTCTAACAAAAGATAGATGATATTGGTTCTGCATCTACTAGCAAAGGAAAAATGCCACAATCTCCTAGTATCATCTTTCCTATTATTTCTAGCCAAGTTCCTGGCTCTCAGTAGAGATTCAATACTTTTTGCTTAAAAAAAAAATAATAAATGAACAGATGGTTAGATAGTAGCCAAACCTATTGAGAGCACAATTACCTCCCAGAAGTTGTAAATATTTAAGTATTGCAAATATGTGTACATATAATAAATATATGTAAAAGTAAATAAGGTATTAACCTTCTTTTAAAAAGGTTACAAAATGGGCAAGTGCAGTTGATTCGTTTAAGAAAAATTTTCAAAGATATTTGAGGGAACAGAATATAAGAACGAGCAAGACATGAATATATCTATTCTAGCCAAAGATACAAATTTTATTTCAAAGAGAGATTTCAATGTAGTTGAAGCTGATAAAGGCTATTTTTCCAAGTTCCAAGAAAAATTTGGCTTTGTAGAGCCAAACATAATGAGGCAATGTAGCATGGTGGAACTACTCCAAAGCTGCATAGGAACAATTATGTGGCATTCAAATCTACATCTGTCCACTGCGTAGAATCTCTAATTAAAATGGGGAGTGAGGGGGCTCACTGGAGCATGCCCACACCTTCCTTTCCTCTCTGGCATGCATCTTTACTTTCCTCTCCTAAACTCTGAAGGTCCCCATGAGCTCTGCAACCAGGGGAGCAGTGGCCAACAATAGCTTGTCCCAGTATAACCCCCTAAATGTCCTTTTACTCTGACCTTTCAGTGAGCTTACAGCAGCTCCACCATGGTTCACTTCTTTTCTATAACATTTCTAAGGAGCCAAAGCAGTATCACCTAGTCTCTCTCCTGTTGATTCTTCTACCTTAAGCCTTCCCATTGTTTCACTGTCCCCAGATTTAATGAACTTTCAAAATAAAATAAAATAAGGATTGAGTTATACAAAACTGTACTTTCAGAATATCACTTATGATTGGTGATGATATGAGAATTGGAAAAAATCAAAATAACAACTATTTATTGAGTGCTTAAAGTTCTCTGTCTTCAAATAAAATACTTGATGTTTTCAAAGTACTATAAAAGAATGACACAATGTGCTATATCAGGAGAAATCTTTCAGGTTATTTAATCTCCAGCCAAGTGTACTCCAAAGCATATGCCAAAAAGTGGCACTAACAAGACAAGGATCTAGATTTGACCAACAATCTGTGATTACTATAATATGAAGATATCTTAGAGATAACTTAGTAATAATGGGCATACAGGTTGACCTGCAAACATCAGAGATAAAAGTGAGCTTTTATTCATGTGCCAACTCTAATTATTTGGTAGTGACTGCTAAAAGTACTATGATGAGAAGGATTCTGAAGCTTTGTCTAAGTTAATAAGAGAGAAGTACCATAACAATCATGTCCATTAGGGATAGAAATCAACAGCATATTTCCTGTGGCAGTTCTAAGCATATAACATGCTGATGAATTACAAAATCAGTAAACATTTAAACACCAAAAAGCATCTTTTATAAGTTTTACCAACCAGGCTAACCTTAGTTTAAAAGATAAATCTCAAAAGAAATGAATTTGATCTGAACCTATTTATAATACCGTATTTTCCGGCATATAAGACAACCTTTAAACCCAGGAAAATCTTCTCAAAAGTCAAGGGTCATCTTATATGCCCAGTCATCTTATATGCCGGAAAATATGGTACTTTCTTTTGAAAGGTTCTCTCTTTGCCTTCAGCACCCAAGTCTATTAGCTGAATCTTAAACTTCTAGTAACCCAATTAGCTATTTTTTTAAACTAGGGTTTATGATCCTAGGTTTCTCCACAACATACAGTGTATATCATGAATATCCTATAACCCCTCTGAAAGTGTTCTTTAAAGTGAAAGCTATGTAAACTGATAACATTCAACCTCACTTAAATTTAAAGGATGCTTAAATCTAGTGGCATCCCCTGAATCCTTCCACCTTCTAAGTAATGTTGCCACCTTTTCAGAAAACATGCTTTTCCCTTTTCTGCTCTTCTCAGTCTTTCTACTTAATGCAAAGGAATAAATCTAATAGGGATTCTTCAGAGCAAAAAGAGTCTTTTTTTATTTTTTTATTAATGTATTACATGTGTACATATCTTCTCGTTGCCACCCCTACCCTACTCCCATGCATGTTCTTACCCCCCCCCGCCCCAGTGTCTTGCTTCATTGGCTATGCTTACATGCATGCATACAAGTCCTTTGGTTGATCTCTTATCTAGCACTCTCTCCCTAACCTTTCCACTCTAATTTGACAGTCTGTTTGATGCTTTACTACCTCTGTATCTTTCTTTTTGTCCATCAGTTTATAATGTTCTTTATTATCCATAAATGAATGAGATCATGTGGTATTTTTCTTCCATTGACTGGCTTATTTCACTTAGCATAATGCTCTCCGGTTCCATCTAGGTTGCTGCAAATGGTAAGAATTCCTTCTTTTTTTGGCAGCATAGAATTCTTTCTATAGATGTATCATTGTTTTCTAATCCACTCATCTGCTGACAGGCACCTAGGCTGTTTCCAGATCTTAGCTATTGTAAATTGTGCTGCTATAAACATAGGGATGCATATATCCTTTCTGATTGTTGTTTCTAGTTTCTTAGGATATATTCCTATGAGTGGGATTACTGGGTCAAATGGGAGCTCCATTTTTAGTATTTTGAGGAAACTCCATACTGTTCGCATAGTGGCTACACCAGTCTGCATTCCCACCAGCAGTGCACAAGGGTTCCTTTTTCTCCACATCCTCGCCAACACTTATCGTTTGTTGATTGGTTGATGATTGCCATTCTCACAGGTGTGAGATGGTATCACATTGTCATTTTGATTTGCATCTCTCAGATGATTAGTGACTTTGAGGATGTTTTCATGTGTCTCTTGACCTTCCTTCTGTCTTCTTTCCAAAAGATTCTATTTGCCGAGACCGGTTTGGCTCAGTGGATAGAGTGTCGGCCTGCGTGTGGACTGAAAGGTCGCAGGTTCGATTCCGGTCGGGGGCATGTACCTTGCTTGTGGGCACATCTCCAGTGTGGGGTGTGCAGGAGGTGGCTGATCGATGTCTCTCTCTCATCGATGTTTCTGACTTTCTAACCCTCTCCCTTCCTCTCTCTGAAAAATCATTATATATATATATATATATATATATATAT